>CM046668.1:80573260-81300760 GCA_025594165.1 Tamias sibiricus
TTTTTTTTTTAAGCCTCAAGAGAGAGAACACTGAGGTCCAGAAGAGGAAGTAACTTCCCAGTTCTCCTGACTCTAGGTCATCCAGGCATACTCAGCATCTCTTGAAGAAACAGGGGAATCACAAGTCAGTAGTCTTGTTTTGAAGGAGTAAGCCAAGAATGCATTTCCTACAACCCAGTAGGTAAAGCCTGAATTGAGAGGTGACAGAAAAAAGAGCCCCTTTGCTTGTGGAGTAGGTAGAGTGTGTTTTTGTGTTCCTTAGAGCAAGCTCCACGGCAAAGATGCTCTCAGGAACCTGGGGGACTAAAACTGCCATCCCTTGAGGAGTGAGTGTGACACCTGGGGGTGTCTGCTCCTAGCTGTGATCAGGTGGGCTGGAGGTAGGCCAGACCTTTGTCACCTGTACACTCAGGGAGAGTCTGAAGAGCAGCCACAGATAAACCTGAGAGGTGCACCATTGGGGGGAATTATCTCAACAGCCCCAGATCTGAACAGCATCTAACCGACAGAAGGTACAGAAGGTTTTCCCTAGACTCACTGAAATA
The DNA here is from genome assembly GCA_025594165.1 of Tamias sibiricus. NCBI lineage: Eukaryota > Metazoa > Chordata > Mammalia > Rodentia > Sciuridae > Tamias > Tamias sibiricus. Next base: position 80,573,806 of record CM046668.1, read on the forward strand.
AAATGGTAGATATTAACTCTTGTCCACCGTTTTCTCATCTGCAGAATATGCAGGACAGCCAGGGAAATTAAAAGTGATTTCATGTGTGAGAGACACTAGTACTTTGGAGCCCTATTGTTTTATTTCCACTTCTATAGAAGCAGACTACTTTATCAGCAAAGCAAGGAAAAGGTGTTTTCTGATAATTTGACATTAAACAGTACTTTCTTTAGTAGGAATTAAGATACTCTTCACATAATCAGCATTTTATGGTTTCTTTAATGTTTTCATGTCACCCTATCACTCCCAATTCAGAAGGGAAGAAAACCAGGGACTCCTTTGTTCATTCACCAGCTAATGATCAAGACCTCACTCAAAGCTAGGAGCTGTGCTAGGTACTGGAAATGTGAAATTTTGGACAGAAGGGAAGATGGAGACTCAGGACTATGACATGATTTGCCAAGAAGCAGGAAGTTCTTAAGAGGGGAAATTGGAACTCAAACCCAGCTCTGCCATGTGACTTTGGGCTCTTCCCTCATATACCCATGCCTCAACACCCTTCTCTCCACATAGGAATTCGAAGGGATGGTCACCCCCTCTCCTGCCTCCCTCCCTCTCTTCTTTTCTTCTCCTGATTTACATATTGCTAAATGATGAAATTATACAGTACATAATTCCACAGCAACTCTGCTGCTTAAAAAAATTTGGGAATGGAGTAATTAGGCAGAAAGGATTCTCAATTAGGCAGTGGATTCTGTTTCTAAAGCAGTAAATGGGGAAGAGATTTTTTTTTTTAACTATCTCTTGAATATATTGCCATAAAATGATTGTGGCCTGGGAGAGAAGCAACACAGTTTGGAATTGGAACTCTGGACAGGCCTTGAAATGCTATTCTGCATTTTAGTTTTCTGCCTAGTTTTTGATATCAGGGCTCAGAACCTGATGCCCTAAAGTATGGCACCTTGCTGTGCTTAGCATTTTGAACTGAAAGAGACTGGAGGGGTCTCAGGAGCAAGGTCGTTCATATCTTCTCCTGTCCTTCTGTTTCTTATCCTCCCTTCTTCCACCAAAGTGATTCATGGAAACTGTATTTTCTCTCCCAGTGGATCATAGAATCTGGAACCCCTTTCCTCTAAAGCCAGCCATGAAGCCTAGAAGTGCTCTCTGGTCTCCCTTCTCTTTTGAAAACCCTCACATGGCTAGTATCCTGCCCCATACCCAGGAGGGAGGAATGCCACACAGAGAGACCAAGAGTTGGACAGACAGGCCAACTGTTTCTGCCTCCGTAGCTTACCATTAGGTCATATCCTTTTCTTCAATCGCTTTTCTACACAGGTGGCCATTCTTCATAATCATAGAAGTAGACATTTTTCCCTAGGGTGTTTGAGTCTTCATTTCTGAAGGCTTCCATGACATGTAAAACTTGGATTCATTATACTTTTCTCCTGCAGAGACCTTTAGATTTCAAAAGCAGCCTCCCATTGTAGGGTCTCTATCAGCAAGGTAGGCAGCAAAAACAACTGCTTTGTTCCCAGGTACCTTCTCTAGTTTTCTTTGTTTATTTTAACATAGGAAATGTGACAAAGAGAGTGTGATATATATTTTTTTTAAACTAGGCTCAAGTCCTCTGTATTTTAAAAGTCAAATGAACTCTTCTCAACCTGTTTCAGGAAGATCACAATGGTAGGGTTTGCTGTTCTGAAGGTACACAGTCTTAAATTTTTCTGAATAAGTTATGCTTGCTTCCTTTTTCCCTCCCTCCCTCCCTCCTTCCTTTTTTCCCTTCCTTCCATCCTTTTTCTCTCTTTCTCTCTTTCTTCTTCCCTCATTTCCCCCTCCTTTCCTCCCTATCCTATTTTCTTCCTTCTTTCTCTTTTTCTCCTCTTCTTCTTCCCCCTCCTCCCCCTTTCCCCTTCTACTTCTCTTTCTTCTTCACATTGGCTGCAAATATTTTCTCTTCCTTGGTACATAGGTAGAATTCCTTGAGAAAACTGCTGATCTTTTACTAGGAAAATGCTTTAATCAGCACTTTTGCTACTATGCAAGGACAAGGCCAAGGCTCATTCTAGAAGTGTGAATTAAGCCAATGAAAAGATAAATTACATTACATAATAATGTGCACTGGTCTCTTCCTCACACTGAGATTTTTATTTGCACTTGAAGAGATTTTTACTGTCCTGGGAAGGTTGAAAGGATAAGGGCTTTGGTGATAGGATTGGAGAAAGTACTATTTTTAGAGAGGGAAGCATTTAGGAGGAGAAGCTTCCAGTAAGGTACTCCCTTGGAGGGTGGATGCCCATAAGCTACAATATCAGTGAAATCTGATATATGTCTTTTAAGTCATTTCCTATTCTATGTCCCTTAATTATCTAAATCTTCAGAGTATTACACATCAGCCCATGTCAGTGGAACAAGAGGAAGTGAGCAGATCAGGATAAGGTATTGATTCTGTGACCCTGATGAAGAATGTGCAAAGATGACACCCTTCACCACAACTGGGGGCAGGGAAGACAAGGGTGACTGGAGAGAAGCTGGAACAGATCTCTAGAGAGTGAAATGCCAACTGGAAAGCAGAAAAGGTCATTTTTCCCTAAAGTCTTTCAAAGTGCTGGATCTCTTGCAGTACGATGAGAAGGGGGCATGATATTGTGTTTGGATATAGCAGTTAGAGTGACAGCTTAGAAGATTAAAGTCATAGGGCCAACTGGACCCATGATGATCCTCTGACTCTGTTTCAGTCTTGGATAAAGTTCATATCACTTGGTAGGTATTACCTAAAGAGGTTTTTCACCAGCTCCTTCGTGCTGGGAAGCAACAGAAAATGATGGAAAGTAAACAGGTTTTCCAGGGCTGAATTCCCAACACAGCACCTCCCAGGTGGGTAACATTGCAGGATACCCCTCTCTGATCCTTAGTGGGCTAAGGAACATTGAGTAATCTCACTTCATGGAATAATAGTGCATGAGAGGAGGTAATGGTTTGAATTGTTTAGCATGCTGTAGGAGGTAAATTAAAGATTAATTTCTTTATCTAAGAGGGAATATTTTTCCTGTCTAATTGAGAAAAAGTTGCCATGAAGAGAAAGGGGCAGATTTGCTGAACTTACCTCTTCTTTGTGGCATCAGATGAGGTAACTAGAATCAGTGGGTAGAAATGACAAGCTTATCTGACAGAGAGAGAGAGAGAGAGAGAGAGCTGTAACTGTAGAGCTCAACAAAATGTGAGTTCCTTGTAACTGGAGATAATCAAGCAACAACTAAACAACTTTTTGGAAGACAAGCATTAGGGGGAATTCCAGATGTCCATAAAAGCAAAAAATTAAATCTCTTAGGTCTTTTCCTGAGGTGAAATTTTACACTTCTGAATGTTCTCCCTTTCCTTTGGCAGCAAGAAGGAAAACCCAACAAATATTATTTTATTTGCAAAAAAAATTGTCTCTGACCAAAGGGAACTGAGCCAAGATGTATTAACATTTAAGATCCCGACCTTCCTCCAGCAGAGATACTATGTATTACATAAACACAAATAGCATTTTATTCTACCCCTAGGCTGTGAGTTCTAGGGGATTGTTAGAAAAAAATCCTAGGTCTAATTTAGATTGAATGAAAAGCAGTGGGTCTCATGGTTCCCTCGATCTTCTCATGCAAAATAAAATCTTAAAGGGTCCTAAAAATCTTCACAGTATGGGATAACATTTTTGCAAGTGTTTGATTTTCTCTCCATTGTCCTTTGGAAGATAAAACATTTCTTCAGTGTGGACACCAGTAAGAGGTCACTGCTTCTCCCAAATTCTGCATATTCTGGGATGGACTATGCCTTTGCCATACTGGTTATGAGAATCTGCCAACTATCTTTAATGGGCAAGCATCACAAAATTAAATGGATTTGATGCCAGACTTTAAAATATAAAGTTCGGCCAACCTTTTGAGGTTGATGTATCTTAATGTTTGCAAGGAAAGCAGAGGTTTTCCTATGAATTCTTGGCAAGGTTCAATCAGACTAAATCATTCTAAGCACATGACTGAAAATCATTGACAAAAGGATCTCATGGGTGCTTAGGCATTGCTTTATAATTTTGCTAATTAAAAATGTATAATGTGCAATTTTGTAGTTGGTTATATGACTTCCTCAGGAAGGAATCATAGAATCCACATGTAAGAAACAAGAGCATCAGATTTTGTCTATGGTTTAAGGGAAAAGACCTAGCAATGGTTTAAGGAAATAAGTACTGTAATTTCTTTTCTGAAGTTTGATGTAAAGCCAATCCTCTGCATAACACAGATGTGGAGTTGCTCTGGTGCATGTGATTGGAAGGCCATAAATTTGCAGTGGAGGAACCTGAGGCAACCAGCATAGGAAGTGCTATCATTTGGATACGCTTGGAGGGTCCCTCCAGGGTCCATATGTTGGGAGCTTGGTCCCTGGAGTGGTGAGGCTTAGTGAGAGTTCTTTGGGCCATTGATAGCATGCTCTTGAAGGATTAAGGTAGTTCTCCTGTGACCAGTTCATATAAGAAGGTGGTTATAAAAGGAGCAAATCTGGCCCCTTCTCTCTCCACTTTCTGGTTTGAAGAGTATAGTACATGTACTATCTGGGCATGACACCTACATTCATTCCTGCCTGGGTATGACACCATTAGGAACTCACTGCAGGCCAAAACAATGCACTTGGAACCACCAAAACTGTAAGTTACATAAACCTACACACACACACACACAGAATAAAATAATCTGCTGTATAGGTAACAAAATGTGAAATCACTAAATTGTGCTGTCCAGGAAACTGGAGAATACAACCAAACCATGAATGAACTGTGGGGCAGAATTTTAGGCTGTCAGGTCAGGGTTGCTTCCTTTCTGATTTTGAAAAGGACAAGATGACTGGGTTATTCCAAGGGCACGGAACAAGCGTCACGCTGTATTGCATTTTTCAGGTATGAAATATGTGAATGCCATGGACATAGGATCCATTTACATAATTCAGATGCTCAGGCCAAAAGCTAAGGAGACATCCTGAGTCCTAGCTGAACGCAAACCTCTCAGAGGGGAGACTCCAGCTTCCTCTCAATCTCATTGGCAAAAGCACTCAGAGGACCCTCACCAGACCCGCTGTTATCAGCCCTACAGTGCCCAGCAAAATGACAGTAGTGAACTGTGTAGAGGTTGTGCTCTTGGAAAGTAATGTAGAAATTCCTTAAATAAAGAGAACCAAGGAGAAATAGACCACTTCCTGTGTCCATTTCACAGGGGAAGGCAATATTTCAAGGGAGTAGATGTTTTACATCTACACAGTTTCCACTTAGACTCTGACCTACTGTTACGGTAAATCTGATGACTATCCAGCTGTCAGCTTCCAAGATAGCATTTCACTCTAGTATCCCTCTTGGAAGAGAAAAATGCACCCAGAGAGAGAGAGAGAGAGAGAGAGAGAGAGAGAGAGAGAGAGAGAGAGAGAGAGAGAAAGGGGGAGAGAGAGAGAAGAGGGAGAGATAGAGACTGTCTCAGGCAAGGTCTGTGTGCTTCTCTGTCTCTGAATATAGCAATGGTAGTAGCATGGATTGATGGGAAATTGAAGTGATGGAGGAAGGAAGGGTACAGGTGTGTGTGTGTGCACAGGTGTAGGTGTGCATACCTCCTGGAGCTCTCTGTGTATAGTGATACTTTCTTCTTGGTGCCTCTACCATCAAAGAAATTGTGACTTAGGAATCAGTTACAAAAACAACACTGTTTTAGAATGGTGTTCATTATAATATTGGATTTCAATCTTGTTTCTAGCCACCAACAGGCTAAGTGACCTTGCCCAATCTATCAAACACATCTAAGTCTTCCTTTCTTGTATAGCTGAGAAAAATGTATTTATTCCACAAAAACACACAGAGCACCCACTCAGAACCAGGCTCTGTGCTAGTTGCCTTGGGGATGAGGAAAGGGAGAAAACAAAGATAAACAAAACACAGTTCTTTCCATCAAGTTCTTAGTAGACTTCTTAATTCTTAAAACTCTCCTTGCTTGGCTTCTCTCTCTTAGCTTATATGGTGTTATTTTCTTTCTTGTGACCAGGCCCTTCCTATCCCCATTCCCAGTTTCATCTTTAACTGTACACACAAAAGCATACTCATACACCCAGCTTCTCATGTCACCATCTATATTCTCATTTATGGAACCACAAAGTACACATCCTGCTTAGAGTCCCTGAAATTTTTTAAAATTTTTATTTATAGTAGTAGTATATATTACAGTTCATACTATACATATAGAGCCTCTTTTTACACAAAACGGTTTGTACACAAAGTATATTAGTAGCATTCAAGTCTTCAATCATGTATTTAGAATAATGATATCCATCTTATTCAACCACTTTTTCTTCCCCCCCTTCCCTTGCTCTCTCCCTTTCCCTCCCTTCCCTTTGACCATTATAGTGTTCCTCTAATCCTTCTATGTACCCCGACCCAACAATACTGTGAACCGGCTTCCTTATATCAGAGGAAACATTCGGTATTTGGATTTTTGAGATTGACTGATTTCACTTAGCATTATATTCTCCAACTTCATCCCTTTACCAGCGAATGCCATTATTTTATTCTCTTTTATTGCTGAGTAAAATTCCATTGTGTATATATACCACATTTTCTTTATCCACTCATCTACTGAGGGACATCTAGGTTGGTTCCACAACCTAGCTATTGTGAATTGTGCTGCTATAAACATTGAAGTGGCTGTGTCACTGTAATATGTTGTTTTTAAGTCCTTTGGGAATAGACCCAGGAGTGGGATGGCTGGGTCATAGGGTGGTTCCATTCCCAGTTTTCCAAGAAATCTCCATACTGCCTTCCATAACGGTTGCACTATTTTCCACCAGCAATGTATGAGTGTACCTTTTTCCCCACATCCTCTCTAACATTTATTGTTGTTTGTGTTCTTGATAGCTGCCATTCTGACTGGAGTAAAATGAAATCTTAGAGTAGTTTTTATTTGCATTTCTCTAATTGCCAGCAATGTTGAGCATTTTTACATGTATTTGTTGATTAATCGTGTATCTTCTTCTGAGAAGTGTCTTTTCAATTCCTTAGCCCATTTATTGATTGGGTTATTTGTATTTTTTGGTGTCAAGTTTTTTGAGTTATTTATATATTCTAGAAATTTTTACTTATATCCCATTAGAATCATTTATCTCATTTCATAGAGCTATCACAGTTACCATTTTACTTTTATTTTTATCCTCTCATTAACATCCATGTCTCTTGCTTGACTAAAACTTCCACATGGGCAAAGCTCATGTCTGCTCTCTCTACTATCTATCTGTAGAATCTAGCATGCTGCCTGATATACAGTAGGCACTTAACATTTGTTACGTGAATGAATGAATTGATAAATATTAGGTTTGTACTCAGCCTTTTTCCAGTTTATTTTTCCTAGGTTTTATTTAGCTCAATTGCCTTTCTTTACAGATGGGAAAACTGACCTCCCAAAGGGAAAAAAAAAATTATTCAGGAGCATAGTCTGTGTTAGATGCCGAGGAATAACTAAACACTAGGGTACCTGCCTCCAGGAAAGGAACCCAGGGCTCTTTCATGCCATTTGGATTGATACCAATCTGTGACAACCACAAAAAAAAAAAAAAAAAAAAAGGAGGGGGAGTTTTTTTAAACTAAAATCTTGATAAAGTAACTATACTAACTCAGTTTCCAGAGATAACTTCCCCCAAAATGTCTCCCATTTATAGTTGGGAGTTCCTGAAGAAGAGAGGGATGTGGGACTCAGAAAGAAGAGGGTAAGTAAGAGCCACAACTCATCTGCCTTGTTCTTTTGTTTCTTTCTCTACTCCCCCATCCATGAGTGATTCCTGAAAATTCAACTGCAGGAATCTCCCTGCTTCCCCTCAACATTATGAGAACATCAGGATGGAGTCAAGGTTTCTGTCTTCAAAGTTTCCTGTCTGCAGAATGCAGGGCTGTCACTGGCTTCTTGAAGAAGGATAGGAAGCCTCTCCTCCTTCCTCCATGTTTTATGTCTTCTGTAATCTGTGCTTAGTCTCACAGAGGCTTGTGCAGACCAAACAGATCTTATCAGCCTCAAACCCTTCTTTCCACAGAAGCCCCAAGCCAGCACCACTGATAACACGAATCATCTTTCCCAGTACAAGCCACCAACCAAAGTCTATAAATGAGCATTGACGGGGATGGGACTTGGGAAGTAAGGAGTGTTTTCTACATTGTTTCAGACTAGACTCAGCCATCAGAAACATCTTTTTTTATTAGTCACTGGGCTGAGGCACTTAGAAAATTCAGATTCTTAGACAATAAAGCTGACAGCAGTGTTCTGCCTTGTAACAAAGACATTTTTACTGGATTCAAAGTGTCCCAGGGGAAGTTACCTGTTATCTTGCAGGGCTTCCTTTTTATCATTTTGCATCTTGCACTGAGTGCAGTCCATTAGGCTTGTCATGGAGGCTTCCACAATACACGTTTAATGTTTATAGCACATTCTGTGGATTAACTCAAGTTGACGTCGCCTTGACATCAAAATGAACACTTGGAGGGTTGGTTAATTTTATGTGTCAGGTTGACTGGGCTAAGAAGTGCCCACATAGTTGCTAAAAAAATTATTTCTGGGTGTATCTCTGAATGCATGCAATGGTTTGTGTGCATCCCCTCCAAAGTTTAGCTGTGGCCAATGTAGTAGTATTGAGAGGTAGGGCCTTTAAGAAATGATTAGGCCAGGAGGGCTCTGTCCTCATCAGTGGGATTAAGTGCCCTCAAAAAAGGGCTTAATGGAAGGGGTTCATCCCCTTTGTGACCTTGTGCCTTCTTCCATGTGAGTACACAGCATTCCTATGCAATGGAAAACACAGCATTCAAGGTGCCATTTTGAAAGCAGAGAGCAGTCAGACACAGAAACTTGATCTTCAGCTTTCCTGCCTCTGGAACAGTAAGAAACAAATTTCTGTCCTTATAATTTACCCAGACTGTGGCATTCTGTTACAGAAGCACAAAATGAATTCAGGATGTTTCTTGGAGAGAGCAGTATTTATATCAGTAGACTAACTAAAGAGTATCTATCTTCCCCATTGCGGATGGACATCATCCAATCTGTTGAAGGTTTTGACTAGAAATAAAACAGAAAGGCAGAATAAGGGCAAATTCTCTATCTTCTTGAACTGGAACACCTATTTTCTGCCTTTAGACACCAGAGCTTCTGATTCTTGGGCCTTTAGACACAAATGCAATTACATTACAGGATTTTCAGACGGCAGATGGTAGGACTTCTCGGCCTCCACATTCATGTGAACTACGTGTGTGTGTGTGTGTGTGTGTGTGTGTGTGTGTGTGTGTGTGTATTGGTTCTGTTCTCTGGAGAACCCTGAGTAATATATGCTTGGCTAGAAATCATGCCAGACTGAAGGATGGTGAAATGGAACCAAGCGCTACTTGGTCTCTTGTAGTAAGATCCTGGTGGCTAAATTGAGTTTCTCTACTCTTTTCTCCACCTATTCATTTACCCTTTAATTTACTCATTCATTAGGACTTTGGCTAGGATCTGAGACTACAAAAACCCAGCCTTGGCCCAAAGATATACACATAGCCCAGTTATATTGGACACATAACAATAGAAACCACCTAGCATCTAGCATAGTACAAGCTGCAGATATTCTGGCCATTGGGGTATCAGGCAGAGAAGCAGGTAGAATCTGCATATTGAGGGAACAAAAGTCAAGTCCAAAAAGATCTGAAATTAAGAGGGAAATGCCAAAGCCAAGATTTTCAGTTAAAAAATGGACAATAGGGCTGGGAAACTGGGAGTGGACAAACAGATGGCTTAGCAGGACCAGACATTAAGCAAAATCACCAATGTGTATTTGGTTGAAAATAGAAGCCATCCGGGAGAAAGGAAAGAATGTATGTGAAGGCTGGAGCATGTATAGCACAAGTGGACTCCCAGAGACAGTTGGACTGGCATAGTCAGCAAACCAGTTGAAGCAGCTCAGACCTGGGATGGGCCTTGGAGACCCCTTTGCTGACTGGGATTTGATGTGGTGCTAGTTTTATAATGCCTGATTTATTTGGTCTTATGGCATATCTAAGCAATTTATTGAAGGCGATTATGAGCTGGTCCCTGGACTCCACCAGTTCTCCCTGTTGTCTGAGGACTCCCAATGCTGCAGATCGAGAAGGCAGGCAAAGAGAGCTACACTGAGAACTACGGATGTGGTGGGGAAGTGGAAACCAAGCCGACATTTGGTGTGTTGTAGCATTCCCAGCTCTGGTTTAACACAAGCGATGTGTTTCACTCACAAACTGGCACTGAGAGCTCATTTACATTTAAATAAGAGGCTTGTTAATGCCAGCAGGAGGACGCTGTCAATGCCAAGCCTGGCTCAGGATTCCTGCCAAGGAGTTTCTAAGAGCATCGCTCTAGGAAACTCCCCCAGAAGAGAAGCAAGCATGCCTTCTCATTAAGACAGCTCTACCACAGTGACATTTGCCTCAGAGCGGCAAGCCTTTGGCTGGGCTAGAAGCAAGTTGTTGAGTCTTGGAAAGTTAGCTGTTGCCAAGACAGTCGTTTCGTTCAATTTGGCTCCACGTACACTCAGAGACCACCTGGCACGTGGTGCCCTGGTTGGGAGTATGGCTAATCCCTGCCCTCTGGCACCTCCAAGGCATGTTGGCAGGACCAGGTGTTCCTAAGAAGCATGTGCAGAGGACCATGCTACAATATGAAGAGAGGGCCTAGCTCATGGTCAGACAACTCTTACCATTGAAAGACTCCTCCTCATGCAAACAGGAAACACATTTGTCTCAAGCAGATTGTGCAGTCAGTCACATGCCTGCAGATGCCAAGCAGGGAACATGGATGAGTGAAGTGGCTGTTTATGAAACCCTCAGAAGTTGCTGAGATTGTGGGAACCTGGAAGGTACCTGTCTAGTCCAAAGGGGTTACTCCTACTCGGCAAGAACTGAGCTTGGGTTTTATAAATATGGATCATGTCCTAAGTTGCTTAACAAGTAATAGGGCAGACAGACATTAAACAGACAGCACAGTTTATAAGTACCATCATGGGGAAGTAAAAAGCACTGTAGAAGCACATAGAAGCAATAGGGGCATATAACCCTGAATCTAAGAGGCAAAAAGGAACTGAGGTTTCAGTTCAACCTGAAGGACAAGCAGAGGTTACTCAGGCAAGGATGGGTGATGAGAAAGGAAAGAGCCAGGACAAAGGTTCTGAGGCAAGAGAGAAAAAAGTCATTTGAGAACTTAAGGAAATTTTGATGGAAGAAACTTAGAATTCAGGGTAGGGAAAGGATGGAGAGGTAAGCAAGGACTAGACCCAGAAGGGTTTTCTAAGCCACTGAAAGCATTTGAACTTCAACCTCAGAGCAGTGAAGTTAAGCAGAGGAGTGACAAGGTCAGGACTGATGCTAGAGGCATCCTCCAAAGGTAACATAAGCCAGTGCTGATACAGGAAGCAGCATGGTAGAGAAGGAAGCATGCAGGACTTGAAGTCAGACAGCCATAGGCTTTGTCTCTAGCCCCATGGCTCTGTGCACGTGGGCAGTCTTCATTTGCCTACAAAATGGGGAAAATGTATATGAGCATGGGGGGAAGGGAACTGTCATTCCTGCTGATTGTCTGGGAAAACAGTAAATTATTATTTAGACTTCCTTGTCAGGGTTTTTGACACTATGTATCAGAAGTCTGAAGAACATGCATTCTCTTGGACACTGCAATTACTCTTATAATTAGCCTAAGGAAAAATTGAAGGATATGTGCTGATATTTAGCTACAACAGTGTTCAATGTAATGCTGTTTATAAGAGTAAAAAAAAAGTAGGGGCAGGATTTAAATCTTGGCCAGCTAGATATACTCAGTTTTTTCTGCTGAGGTCATTTTATTTCTGTTTATTTTTTTTTTTAATTGTTCTAATTAGTTATATATGAGAGTATATTGACAGCAATATACTGTCATGTATAACATGCAATATACTGTCATGTATAACATGCATTTTGACACATGCACACAAATGGTGCACAACTTCTCCTTCCTCTGGCTGTACATGGTGCAGAGTCACACCAGTAGTGTAATCATATATGTATATAGGGTAATAATGTCTGTCTCATTCCACTGTCCTTCCCTTCTCCCCATCCTCTCCCCTCCCCTCACTCCCCTCTGCCCAGTCCAAAGTTCCTTCATTCTTCCCTATGCCACCCTTGCTTATGGATCAGCATCCGCTTATGAGAACCACTGAGGTCATTTCGACCTGTACTATTTAAGTAAGATTGGTCAGCCCCACAGCTTATTGTACAGGAAATACCTATGACCCAAATCCCAGTTAGTCTAGTTGCCTCTGCCTGCAAATTCTTTTTAATTCTCCATCCGTATTCTGTCCCATCTCTGGCCATCCCTTTTTTGCAATGAGCCATCCTACTTAATACTACCCAGCCCAAATACCCTTCAGTCCCCCAGGTACCTGGGACATAGGCAGAAAATATAATCAGCTTTTCCTGAGGGTTTGGGCAATGGAGGGGTCGACATCCCAGCAGACAAGCATCTTGCTTTGTGCCTCCTTTCTCCTCTCTTTCCATCTAATTTGCTCTTATTTTTCAGGATTTTTTGGTTTCTTTTTCTTTTTTCCTTTGAGGTTCTAGGGATTGAACCCAGGACCTCACGTATGCTAGGCAAGCACTCTACCACTGAGATACACTCCTAGCCCCCAGGATTTCTCATGCATAGTCTTCTCTTTGGCTACCCATCCCTAAGCTACTAATTTTTCTTCATATTTTCACAAATTTATCTGATGATTCACTACTTCTCAGTTCCCTCAGAAGCCTAACCAAAGACTCATGAACAGGTTCTACTCAGGGACTTACCTGTTAACAGCACAAAAAAAAGTCAACAGTTCTTAAGATTCCACTCCTTCCCTTGCTCCCACAATGGTCTCTGTAATTGGAAGGAAGCAGTACAAGGCTTTATTTCCTTTTTCATGTGACATGCCAACCTCCTCCAATTTTCGAAAGCAAAAGAGGAATGAGGAATGGTAATGCTTGTACTCCCCTTGGAAATTATCTTAAAGTCCGTAAATTGGGCACAATATAAACCATGTACAGCTATTCAACAGAGCACAGTGAAGCAAATGAGATGATGTTGTAGAACAAGTATTGATATGTTCAGGATATGGTTAAAGGAGAATTTTCAGCATATATGATGAAGTGGGAAATGAAAACAGAAAACAATATATAACAAAGTAATTCAAATTTTTAATTTTTTTTTTTTTTTTTTTTTTGCTGTAGTAGCAGCACTGGGGATGAAACCCAGGATCTCACACAGGCTAAGCCAAGTGCTCTACCACTGAGCTACATGCCTAGCACAGATCACCATTTTAACCATTTAAAAATTTATATTCACTTACATGCATGCAGGAAAGTCACCAGAAAAAAATGGTATAGCTGTCTAAAGCAATGGCTATCAACGAGAGTGATTCTTCCCCCCTAGGGGGCATTTGGCAATGTCCCATGTTTGATTGCTCCAAGTGAAGGCAGATGTACTAATGGCATCTAGTGGGTAGAGGCCAGGGATGCTGCTAACCATCTGATAATACACAGTGTAGCCTGAACAACAAACCATTATCCAACTCAAAATGTCAATAGTGTCAAGGTTGAGAAATCTTGCTCTTGATGATGAGCTCATGGAAGACTAAAACTTTCTTTGTGCTTGTTTGTACTTTCTATTTTTTTCTACAATGAGCATATAGATTTTGTGTAATCTTTTTTAAAAACACATTAAAAAAGCACTTTTGAAAAAAAGCTAGAGAAAATGCCTATATATCTGCCATGATATAACTCATGAAAAAGTACTTTAGCACAGTCCCTGAGGTTCCCTTACCACCACATTCCCTTTCTCTAAACACTGTCCTTTAAATTGAGGATCCAATACCTCAGGCGTGGCATATGACTCTCTCACTGACTATGCTACTAGTTATGCTGCCTAACATGGTCCAAGCCTTTTGGGCATTGTTGTCCTGTCATAAACTCAGTGAATCTGCTGTTAACTGAAATATCTTTGATTTTGTCACATATGTGGTCCCCTGAGGCATGTTTTTCAGAACCAAAAAGGTAGAACAGGTGTCTAGCTAGAGGAGACAGGTTGCCTGGCACATCTAGGGTTCCAGGCTACTGAGCCTCCATTCATAGAGATTGTTCATTGTCTCAGAAAACCTTTGCTAGAGAATCGTTCTTGTGGTCATCAAAATGTGTTTGCTAGGAAGCTTAATCACTTGAAGAAGTAGTTTATAGCCCCCACAGACTCATCAGCTGTGAACATTAGCCCTAATTAGTAGCTGAAAATAGTGATGATTTAGCATAGCCTCTGTATTTGATGGCTGTGGTTTCTGGGCCACCAATCACAGTTGAAAAGAAAAGAAGACCGTTTCTGCCATGTAATGCATTCTTCTTCCTAATTCCCAGGGAGCCGAAAGGTCCTGTGGAGGATGGCTTTTCTTTTGACCCTAAAACTACTGGAAATTCAGAGGTTAGAGAAATGACTCACACCATGAGAAAAGTGAATCCCACTGTTGGTAGGTGCTTTGGTTGATTTTCCAAGGAGGTCTGTCTGTGCCTCCTTGTGAATAATCTAGCTTCCAACAATTAAAGGAGCTATTGCCCTCAGAGAAGGAAATTGTTCCCCTTTGTCCGGGGATAGTAGACTTTCTCTGAAAATAGCATGAGACAATGGATCCCTGGTGCCACCAGATTGACTGGGGGAAAGAAGAAGCTGACATTGCTTACTGTTCAAAACAAAGCCAATGGTAGAAACTGAAAGAGATTAAAGCTAGAAGGAGTCAGGTAAGACAGAGTCTGACACACTCCAAAGTTCTAGAAAGAGAGAGTGGAGAAAATATTGAGACTCCATTTAGTCCAAAAGACTTGAATCAGACAATTTTTGTTATCCATCATCTGCCATCAATGATGTAAGAGAAGGGAGCTATCTTGTCTTCCAGAGCACCATTGAACAGTGCCCTCCATTTCTGCCTCTGGAAGACATTCCCAGAACTTTGGTTCTGATCATTTTTCTTTCTAAGGGAAGTCATTCCCAGCCATACCTCTAGTGATCTAGTGCACATGGAACAAGGCTCTGAATAGAATAGAGAGCTATTCTATGCAGATACTACTCATTTCCCCAAGGACAGAACTAAGAAGAATGGTCTCCAGAGAGGCAGAAAAAACTGTTGCTAGCTCACAGGTATGAGGACTTGTTTTTGAAGGAGCAGAGTTCCTGAAGAAGTGGCACATTCACATTCAGCCTCCACCCTGTGGTGGGGGGTGTCCTGGTGATGCTGCAGATCTCAGCATGGGCAGGGAAAGTGTTGGCTCCTCACTCGTAGACCTGGGCAAGTTCCTTTCCAACTTGGATTTCAGTATTATTTATTTGTTCTTGTGAATGACTCAGAACAACAAAAACAACAAAATCCAAGAACAAAAAAAAAAAATCTTTTGTTAAACTTAAGGGCACTCTTGGGAGTTTGGGTTCCCCCCCCCCCCTTCCACTTCTCTCTGTCTTAAGTGGTTATGATGTGAGGAAGTCATTCTGTCCAGAATGTGAAGTGTAACAACAGCCTGGAACTTTTCCACTGTACTGAGGCAAGGAAAAAAAAAAAAAAAAAAAGCCAGAGGAAGTAATATTAGTCAGTATTTAGTCACACTTGAGAACAATGGGATAGTTTAGGTTGGCTTGACATCACACATTTTCATCTCATTAGGGCCAA
The DNA here is from genome assembly GCA_025594165.1 of Tamias sibiricus. Classification (NCBI taxonomy): domain Eukaryota; kingdom Metazoa; phylum Chordata; class Mammalia; order Rodentia; family Sciuridae; genus Tamias; species Tamias sibiricus. Next base: position 80,589,541 of record CM046668.1, read on the forward strand.
GATGAAGCCCTTTCAGTTGGGAAATTTCATCCAGTGTTTGAAGGGATTCAAGGCCCCCTTCTAACTTCCCCCATTACAGTACAAGAATATAAAATAGTTCTTCACAGTCCACAAGGGAAAAAAGATTTTGCATACAAACTAAGAAGAGAAAACAATAGAGTGGAAAATATCTCAGAGACCACAATGAACAAGTCCAAACTGGCCACACTCTTCCTCTCCTCCTGGAGAGAAGTCATTGACTTCCCTTTGCTCTGCAACTACACCTCTGTCTCTATTTCTTTTAGGGAGAACTCCAGAAAAAGAGGACTTTTAGCCCTTACCATCCCATACAGAAGCTCTCATCCAATTGTCCATTTAGTACATATTTATTCAGGCCTGTTATATGCCTGATACATGCATACAGGGGAGAGTCTACCAACTCACCTAAATGGAAACTGCATAGAACAAAAGTAAATTTTAGTTTCATATAACTAGCCTAGCATATATGCTTTTCAAAGTTGCATAGGCATACATTAGAGTGACATACATCAGAAGTCTAAGAAAGAAGATTTCCTGGAAGAGGTAACTTGTGGGCTGGGTCTTTGAATAAGCAGTGTCAAAGATGGACAAAGCAGACAGCACAGGAAAAGACCCCCCACCCTCCGCCACCCCGCAAAACTGCTGATGGCTGAGCTTTTTCCCCATTTGTGCAGAGATGACTGGGCATTTTAGAGCCATAATGAGGGAGTAGAGATGGGTAGTGAGAGAGGGCTCAGGCTTGGTCAGAAAAGTGAAAAATTACAATAAGTGGATGAATGTGTCTGCTAACTGCTAGAATAAAATTTGGGATACTCTTCTTCCATAGAGACTGGAGACCAAGGCCCTATTCTTCCTCCTTCCTGATGATTACATTTAGAAGAAATGGCTTTGGGGTCTCTGAGAAATATGTCTCAGTTTTAGAAAATAAAATAGATGATAGATAATAGGTAGGTAGGTAGGTAGGTAGATAGATAGATGACAGAGAAAGGATTTATGTAAATGCTTGAAGAGGGAGTTAGGGACCTATTGATAGGTCTTGACTAGAACCAGTGGTAAATTCTTTTTATAACAGAGAGTTTTTCTAGTCAGGAGCTCAAATGTGAGCTACATTGTCCCAGGGATGCTGCCTTAGGCTACCAGAAGCCATGTGAGGGTTAGTCAAGTCTTCAGTGCAGGGTTCAGACAGTCATTATGTGGCAATAGTTCTTGTAGAGTTCTCAGGCAGTGCCAGTCAGGAAGGGGAAGGAGCAGACTAAACACAGAAAAGTTAAGTACAAAGGTGCACTCTGTTTGAGAGTGGAATGTGGTTTCATGGAGGGGTGTGTTGGGGAGAAGTGGGAATAGAAAAAGCCAGAAAGGTAACCTGAAGACAGCAAAGTCATGCTAAGGAATTTGTACTGTGTCCTAGGGATAGCAGAGACACAACAAAGGTTCTGATTAGGAGGATAGTGAGGCCAACTTGTGGCTGGAAATGCCAGGCTGGTTAGTTTAGAGGACAGTTTAGAGGTGGTAGTGAAGGGTGAGTTCAGAAAGACTGAGACAGGAAGATGAGTGAGGACTCTGTGGAATGTTTTCCTAGAGGAGGAAAAGAATGAACGAGGGCAGGGTGGATCAAGTGAAGGAGATGGGTATGAAGGAGAAAGAAGGACAAGATGCAGGGATGAGAGAAGGGGATCTGGGGTAAAACTGCGGCTTTGACCTTGGGTGACCAAATAAATACATAGACTTATTGACATAACCATCTTAGGTATCCTTCTTTCTTCATATTTACTGGGCTTATTCCCTTTATTAGAGAATTGGGATGGAGGGAGGTTCTTTGATCTGGATTTTGCTTGTGGGACTTCATGCAAAATTCTCTACCCTTGTTGGTTTTACATAATCATAAGGAAGGAAAGAGAATTTTATTGACTTCCTAAGCAAAATAGCCAGGCAGAAAGAGATGAACTTGGGAGAAGTTGAAGGAGAATCAATTTAATTCCATTGGATAATTGCTTATTTAGGGTCAGTGTTGTGCCTGTCTACACTAGATACTTTGGATGGAGGGGGCCTAAATTATTGAAATAATTTCCTTTCTGGGGAACCTTGGTAATAGTTTGGGTAGGCAGATGTACACAGCCAAGGAATGGTGAGGTGATTGTTCGCATGTTGGAAAATGCAAGGACTGATCAATTTCAAGAAAGAAAAAAGTGAAAACTTCACAAAGAAAGGTCCTTAGAAAAGATTCCAGAGGCAGAGAAGTATGGATAGAGACAGAATGACCCTCTATAATTGCATGATCCACATTAAGAACATTGCCCCCCATTTTCTAGTCATTCTCATTTACATTCACTAAAGGATTTGCTTTTAGGATTTTGTACAAAAAAAAAAAAAAAAGTCAAGAGATGGTCCTAGGGCTTCTCTTATACTGATTATTAAGGATATATCAAGCCCTTAATTGTGTACTGAAATGTGAAATGGAGGTACAAGGGGGAATTTCTTCCACTGCTTTCTTTTTAAGCTCTTTATTATCAATTTCTTGATGGACATATATCATTTATTATAATGTATAATAAAATGGCTGGCAAGAAAACCATAGCCCAACTTTAGAGGTAAGAGTGTTAACAATACCACTGAAGCTCCCATGTGACTTTTACCAACCATCTCTTCTTCAGACTTCCCCAGGATGTGTGTGTGTGTGTGTGTGTGTGTGTGTGTACATATGTGTGTTTTGAAACAATGTACTTTTATTTTTTAAGTTTTCTATAAATGATGTCATATGACTATTTTTCTATGACTATATTTTTTTCCACTTGATATTATGTTTCTAAGAATTTGCTATGTATATATTTACATATAAATATAAATGTATGTAGTAAATAGTTTTTTTTGAGATGGGGTCTCCTTTTATTGCCCAGGTGGGTCTTGAACTCTTAGACTCAAATGATCCTCCTGCCTCAGTTTCCTGAGGAACTAGACTATATGTATGTACCACCACGCCTGGCATATTGACTTATTCAACTATAGTTTATTAATTTTCACTATTATATATCATTCTCTTGTGGGAATATTCTAGTTTATTCATCAATTCTCTGTGGGTAGACTTCAGTTTTGCACTTTTATAAACAATGGAGCTCTGTACATCTTAGTACATATCTCTGCGTCTGGACAAGAGCAGACTCACTAGTTCCTGTACTTTGGATCTGGAATGGCTCCTAAAGTTTCCCTAAGCACTTGCTCCCTGGGTGGCACTATTGGGAAATGGTGGAACCTTTAAGTGGTTGGGTTAGTGGGAAGTGTTAGGTCAATGGGGGCATGCCCTCAAAGGAGATTGTGTGATCCTGGTCTCTTATTTTCTCTTGCCCTCATTGTTTCCTGGACTTCAAGTGAAGAGCTTGTCCACCATGTGCTCTCCATTATGCTACAGGCCCAAAAGTAGCAGGGACATTCAATCATAGATTGGAATCCTGAAAACTGCTAGTCCAAATAAATTTTTTCTCTTTACAAGTTGATTATCTCAGGTATTTTTTTATATTAACAGAAAGCTAATATACTGTGCTAATAAAACTAACACATCATTATCTTTATTAGATAAGATTAAATTATTTTCAAAAATTTACACTCTTTATTTTTGTATATAAATACCTATTGCTCCATATCATCTCCAGTACTTAGCATTATCCGACTTTTTGAATTTGCTGATCTGATTGGTATCAAATGCTAACTCAAGTGAGTTTTAATTTTCATTACCATAATAACTAGCTTAATTCTTTCATCTGTCAATTGACCATGTATATTACTTTTTCCATGAAATGCCTGCTCTTGTGCCCATTTTTCTATTGAATTTTGTTTCCTTAGGAATTTCATTTTTAATATTTTGGATAGTAATCCTTTGTCATTATTATGTCTGGCATATAGCTTTTCCCAGCTTGAAGCTATTATGAGTCTTTTCATTAACTAAATTTATTACTTTTAGTAGAGCTTAAATTGTCCATTCTTTCAGTCATAGCTTTTGTGATTTGTATTTTCTTCAAAAAATATTTTGTAACTTTAAAGTCATAAACATTTTAAAAATAGGCCTTAAAGATTTGTTAACACGAGGTAAGCATTAGATATTATTTTTTCCATATTGAAAAAATTATCTCAACATCTATCCTTTCCACAATGATATCATTTATCAAATTACCATAAATTAATGATTTTGTTTAAGGATTCTCTGTCATGGTCCATGTATATGTTCATCTTTTCAAAATGCAAATAATATACTGTTTTAATGACCTTAACTTCATAGAAATTCTTATTTGATAAAGAAAATTATTATTCTTTGTTCTTCAAAATCATCTTGAGTATTTTTATATTTGCTTTTCTATGTCCCTTTTAGAATGAACTTGTTTATGAAAAATTTTGATGAGTCAGATGAGAATTCCATTAAATCTCTGGTTTAATTTAGGGAAATTTTACATTATTGTGATATTATTTTCCTTTCTTTGAACATGATACATATTTCCATTTATTTAGATCTTCTTTAATGTTTTTCAGTAAAGTTTCATTATTTTCTCCATTAAGGTCTTGTCCATTTAAAAAAATGTTTTAGGCAATCTACTTTTTTTTGTCACTATTATATATGATTTATTAAAAAACAATTTCAAACTGTGGCTGTTGCCTCCCCATTAAAATACCCAAATGAATTGTGTGGGGTATAGTGTTATGTCTATCAAACTTGCTGAACTCTTTGACAGTATGTTGTATATTATTTTGAGTTTGTGTGAAGTTTTCTATAGTTGTATCATCTATAATTAATGAATTGCACTTTTATTTTACTTGTTATCTATTATAGCTACACCAACTAGAGTCTTCACTATAAAGTTGAATAGAAGTAGTTATAATGGAATTAAAAGTATAAATTCATCCAGTTGTTTATGATGAGTATGGAAAACATCTTGTTTAAAATTTGCAATAAGTATTTCTAATATGTGACCATTTGGGATGATTTACATAGAGAATCTTTATTCAGTTAAAGTTTTTTTCTATTCCTAATTTGATTGTTATAAATGCCTTATTTTAATATTCTTTTTTTAATCTACTGAGATACTATGATCATAAGACTTTTTGGTCCGTGTCCTCCCGGCCTTCCCCCACCCTGTGCTGAGGATCAAACCCAGGACTTCATGCATGCTAAGCCTGTGTTCCACTACTGTTACATCCGCAGCCCAAGACTTTTCTGTTTTGTCCTGTGAATATGGTGACTTACATAGACTTCCTAATGTTCAGTTACTTTATAGTTAAGTCACATTTATGCTAGCACTGGGCCAGGGCTGAGTCATGTGGCCAGGACTCAAGATCCAGTCTTTGTCATTAATTTATGGGAAAATGTCTTCTTATCTCTGAAACTTGGTACTCCTTCACAAGATTGAGTAAATTGTCTGTGAAGACACTTCTATTTCTCATATTCCATAAATAAAAACGAATGGATGAATGTGTAGTGTTAGACTGCAGAAAGCTGAAGGGGAGATGGCAGAGAACATAAAATGAGTGATGGAGCAAAACAGGGGAAGGGAAGACAAGATTACATCTCCAATGTCCTTTTGGTATACAACTTTCTGGCAATAAATTATGAATATCCTGAGTCTCAGTGATTTACCTGCTGTTTGTTCAAAAACACATCTTGTATCTGTCTGCATTTTGCAGAGTCCTCCCACATGTAGTTCTCAGATGTTCTAGCATTCGTACACTGAGACATCATACTAAAAAAGATAAAGCTTGAGACCTAGGTGGGAAAGAGAAGGGGTACTTTTTTCTGATAGTCACAAAAGGAGATTCACATATGCTTTTGTTCTAGTTCCTCTTAGGGATTAATGGATGAAGTGTCTTGATTCTTCTAAAGACCTGCTACTTGAAAAAGTAAAAATAGTATTTATTAAATGAATGGAAATCTTGGGTTATTAACTTTATTTCTCTTACTAGCATAATCTTCATCTACAAAAATAAAGGCAAAATCATCACAGAGCTATTGAAAGTGTTGTAAGGGCAAAGTTTTGAAAAAGGTGAAGTTACTCTCCTCTGGTCTGATTCTTACTTTCCTTTCCAGGTAGGGATTTGTACTCATATCTATCAGCTCGCTCAGAATCTAGACTCCTTGAAAGTAGAAACTGTTTTATATCTGTAACCCTCAAGATGCCTAGTGCACATTAGGTTCTCAATGTTTGACAAGTATTCCTAGGACAGATGGAATACAAGTGTAAGAAGTCAGCCAATTGCTGATGAGGATGGAAAACCCCCCTATCCCCACCCCCAGAGACCACTCACTTGGATTCAGCTTTAAAAGGGAAAAGTTATTTATTTGCAGGGCTCAGACAGAGGGTGGTAGAGTGATTTGAGAACACGTCAGACCTCAGCTCAGCTGTGCTCCCAGGGAAGAGTGGGGCTTTCACACTCTGTGGCATCATGCTTGCTTCAAGAGACATTCTGGTTCTCTGAGGACCATATGGAAAGCAAGTGATGTAAAAAATGAATCACAGTAAGGGGTTACAAGAAAAAGAAACAGAGATTATCTGACTCAAAAAGAATTCCACACATAGGCAAGTGAATGTAATAAGAAGTTTATTGGATTTCTAAATATAATCAAGTCGTTGCAGTTCTTTTACAGAAAAAAAATATGATTTCAAAATTATGCTTATAGAGCACTGGAAAAACATAATTGGTAGAAAAAAAAACAATAGAAGGTAAATAAAATCATGTTTTAATATAGTTGAATAATGTATAAATACAAAAGAAAATACCCAAATCACTTGCTTATAATAGGCTTTATTCTCTTATTTTCATAAGGAATCGTGTGCTGTCCTGGATGTGTTAGTGATGGTTCATGATGTAGTGAATAAATGCAATTTTCTCAAAATAAAGTAACAAACAGACACCTGCATTTTAGGAATATCATGGCTCTGTCAAAATCACATATATGAAAATAAAATCATATTTTCTATGTGTGTTTCTCTGAAGCCAGGGTGGCTATTCAATGTCTGCTTAGCACCTGCTCTTGGTAGATATATTCAGCATACAGAAAGCCTGGCTTCTTCCTGACTCCTCCTTGTACTTGACCTATCTGCTTACAAACATCTTTTAACCTTTACAGAAAACTGTCTTCTTCTCCCCCAACTCAGTTTCACCAAATGGAAGGAAAGGGGACAAGCTATAGAAGACAGATCCAATGCCATTGCAGTCAGACACGGTTCTGTTTTCCACATAAGGAGCCCCTTACATAACCAGGGGTAAGGGCAGCATCATCAGATTGAGGCCTAGAGCAAGGCCATGCTGTGGTCTTTTCTAGTTCACTTGTTTCTGTCCAAGGAGAAAGACCTCTGCAACCCAATGCCTTTATGACGTTACGCAGAGATTTCTGAACTCTTCTAGGACTCAAATCTTCTTCTCCCCCAAATTAAAAATGACTAGGGTTGAAATTGGATAAGGTAAAAACAGAAAATGAACCTCAACAGGAAGGTCAACATTTTTAGTGAAGAGCATCATCCTTCTCCAAAGAATTGACCAGTCTCCTGAAACAATGGCTATTAAAAGAGGTTGTCACACTCCTGAAATTATTAAACAGTGCTCTGTTTTGCACTCCTGGTTATGTAAGGGGCTCCCTATGTGGAAAACAGAATGGTGGCTGACAGCAATGGCACACTGGCTCTGTCTTCCAGAGCTTGTCCCCCTTTAATTCCATTTGCTGAAACTGGGTGGGGTGGGGGAAAACTTTGGGATCAACAGGACTCAGCAGCCTCCTTGGAGAAAGGCTAAGTGGACATATCACACTTTCCTCAAACTGAGGCATATTCAAGTATCTATGGAGCCAACTGACTTAGAAGGAAAGGGAGCGGCTTGGCAAGTGTAATCTGCCAGCTGGTTGAGTCAGACGACACATTGAGAACAATCTTTTTTGGAATCATGTCCTCCCTTCAACCCTTCTACAGTCGTGTACTGTCTGCCTCATCCTATCTACCTGGACCCTCTCCTGCTGCCAACACTGGTAAGAATCATCCTTCTAGGCTATGTTGTTGCTTGATCAACAATATCAATAGTTCTTCTGTCACTGACAGAACTATGGAAACAAAAGCCATCAAATAGCATGTACTACTACTATCTTTAGGAGTCAGAGTAAAAATGCACTAAGAATCTGGCGGAGACATTTGGACCCCTGAGCCTCCAATTCCCACAGCCAAGACTTTTCTTTAGTTTTCTCGGGTAGCCTGAGAGATAAAAGAAGAAGAAATATGCTGACACTCTAAATCCACCAATGCTTAGTTTATAAAACACACATATGACACATATCCTAATACAAACCTGGTCTATTAATTCACTTAAATGTCTTTTTTTTCTTTTCTTTTTTCCTGAATAAATCCTCCAATTCTACAAAGCAAAGTACAGGAAACCTCAGCAATATGCCACCATTCTTGGGATATAAATAAAAAGTGCCTGTATCAGCAAGGAACACTCTGGGAATATGCTTGCAGCCCATTCTCTGGTAGCCACTCAAGGGGATATTGGATGTAAGTGACTTTCTCCCATTTGGCATGATTTCCCTTCTCAGCACCTACTCCTTCTGATGGTATACTTTTGAAGGCTGAGCAGTAAGACTCTGGGTACCGTGTGTACATACATATGTAGGAATAACGTTTATGTTTCTCAGAATAGGCACTTTTTGAAGGCAGTAAATCTAAAAGTAAAGTTAATAGAGCCTATATTTAGTGCTCATCTTCTCACTTTGCTGATGTGTATGCTGAACAGAAGATCACAGATTTGAGTTAGTCTTGCAAAGAGGCCGGAGTCGGCAAGTGGCTATATTCAGAGCTGGGGAAGTCTTGCCAACTCTACTGTAGCTGTTAAGAGGCAGACTTGGAGAAGGTGCAGTCATTTTCTCAAAGGTGACGGCACAGAAGGAGAAGAGCCTGTGACAAAGCCATGAAATAAAGGCTTGGGTGTGTGGCATGGGGTAAACTACTGTCCTCAAGCTCAGCATCTCCCTGTCACATCTACTTTATGGCACAGATGCACTACTCAAAAGTTCTTTCCCTTTCTTTTCCTTTTTTTTTTTTTAATACATCTCATAATTGCACATATTCCCATGATTAGCAGTAGAGAAAGACAGGCCCCAAATCTGTTGGAGTAATGATAAAGGTGTAGGTTAAAAGAAAAAGCAAAACCAAAACCAAAATAATTCCCTGCATAAAGAACATGCAAAAATTCAATATTACATCCAGCTGTCAGAGTTTTACATCTAAGTTTAAATTTTCACTTAAGGCACATTATACCACATGATCATCGTATTCATGCTAAAGAATCAGACAATCATGTGTCATCTTTAATTCTATTTGCTCTTTGATGTGTTTCCTGAAAAAGAATGAAGACATAATTCAGGTTTTTAGAGGGGAAATATTCTAACTGTGTTTAATGAGGAAATAATTCTTGGATAATTTGCTCATCAGCTTTCCCAAGGGAATAAATGGGTAGTAAAAGGAAGAAAGTCATTTAAAAATGATTTTGCTAGCACTTCACTGTAAAATATTGATAAGATTTAGTTTCTGGGGTCCTAAGTCTCTTTCATCAAGGATTCATTGCATTTCAGTCTTTTTACCTGAGCGAGACGGATAGCATGAGCCATGTTGGCTCAATTGGCTACATAGTGGGAGGCCTGAGGTACCGAGACCTTTTAGGCACTGTAACCCTGATTTGTTGATGCAGCTGACATCCTTCTAGAAACTCAGCAGAAAGTACACAGGGTTAGTGAAGTGCACATGCTGCCCAAATATCAACTCCCTTTCATTATTTGGTGGTTAATATTCCTATTGTTTGCATTTAAATTATGAAAATCCCCTTTCTTCTCTGAGTCTGTGTCTGAGGGAACAGAACATGTTAGAACAGGTAGATACATCATAACCTGACTGTGTTAGCCTCCCATTTCTGTTTTGTAATTACTAAGGAAGCATCGCTATCACCCAAACTGAAAAGAGAGATCAGAAAGAACTGGATTTTCTTTTCCCTTTATATTTAAGTCTCCCCCAAGAAAGAAAAAAAAAAAAAAAAAAAAGGAGAAATATGTCTAGGAAAAGCTAGCCTTTCCCATTTTGCATTTTCTAAACTAGTTCATAAATGGAGTTAAATAATTGGGTGAGAAAAGATATTCAGGCTGAATATTTACTCCCTCATGATGGAGGAAACGGATTTAGGAAAGCAACCATTCTTCATATGCCTCAGTATGAAGCAAAGCAAGCACCATACAAAATGGCAACACAATGCATAGATAATAATGGCCCAAGAATAGTTCTTTACCCTTTTCTTGACAGATAGAAATATATAAAGAGGGAATCAAGCAAGAGAGATAAATACCTTAGTTTCCACCCCCACCTCAAATTGCTTTGGCATATTTTAAGAGATAAATGGATCCATACAAAATTTAAATAGTTTTTTCTTTTCTTTTCTTGTCAGTTACAAAAATGGGTCAGGACTTGGAATTATTAATTTCCTGGCCTGAAAAGCCCAACTGTTTTAAAATGAGGTTTCTCTTTTGGGGGATCAGCTTTCTTGGAAGATGTATGTGTGTGTATGTGTGTGTGTGTGTGTGTGTGTGTGTGTGTATAGTTTAAAGACAACACGATTGTATATTTCCTAAATTGGGGGGACTATAGAGGATGGAAGAAGAAAATTTTTCATTAGTTTTTTTTTCTTTATATTTATATAAAGATAAATTGGGGTTTGTAGCTGATTTGCAAAGAAATTTGAAAAAAAAAAAGATGGCTTTTTAAAAATAAAGGACTGCTTTCTCATATCTGCCTCTTTGTTGTCCTTTTGTTGCCTCTAATAAAATGTCACAGTTCTGCCAGAGTCTTTACTCAGGTGTACTCACCTAGATAATTCTGAAGGGTGCTCAAAATGCTGCTTCTGTTAATCCATTCCTAGGGTGGGGCCCTTTATCTATGCCCTAACACTTCTATTCCATCAGTGACATTCATCACACCTCACAGGAAGACAGGTGCCTTTGAACGTGACTTCCCAGCTCAGGCCCCCACTCTACTACTTGTGCTGCTGGTGTCCATCTACTTCTCTGGTGGAAAGACTGGACAGGGGTGAGAGGCCATTTGTTACTTAACTTGGCTCTCCTTGATCCCAGGGAGTGAGACATGAATGGTGAGACTGCCTTGACAGACAGAGCTAGAATCTAGGGAGGGAAATGCTGAGGAAAAGATCAAAGGTTTCCTAGACTTAATACAGGAGATGTAATGTGGAGAAAGAATATTTTTCCTTCAATCAGTTCACAGATTACAATTTAGGGCAAGCAGCTGGAAGAAAGAAAAGAGAGGAAATAAAAAGCCAAGAGTACACCCCAAAAGGCACATGTTCCTAAGGGAGGCAGCTCAAGAGGAAGAAGGCCCATTTGTTGGACTGCTATGAGAGCAACTTCTAGAATGTACATGGAGCCTCCAAGTAGGTTATCCAGAAAGAACATAGTACACCAAGCTCCTTGTGATGAGGCTATATCAATAACAAAACTACAACAGCCTGGGAAGTCCAGTCTATCAAATGGCAAAGGCCAAGTCTCAGAAATGCTTTTGGTCCTAATAGCATTTGTTCAGACATTTCAAGGCCATGGGTTGGTGGGATCAGAAACATCTGTTATGACAACACATATCTGATGGGTTCTCAATAAATGTGGACTTAGAAATGAATACACATTGTTTACCTACAGCAGTTTCTGCCTGGGAAGGTCATACATCATGACCCACAGCACAGAGGCTTGTCTTAAGGATGAAGTCACCTCTGCCTTGTCACTGAATTCTAAATGATGTCATCTCAGCTGATGTTCTGAACCCAGCAGCTCCAGAGAGGTTTTCACTTCATGTGATGTAAATTAACTCTGTCTGGGGAAATCTGTAGCCCACGTGCTTCTCTGCCAGTGGCCTTTCCCTCAGCCCCATCTTCATCACGGTGCCAAGTGCACAGAACACAAGATGACACAGAAGGTGTGTGTATGTGTGTGTGTGTGCTCTAAAGGACCCCAAATAGCACAGCACACATGTGGATTTGCCACTGATAGCTACATGGCTTCTGTGAACTTCCCCGAATGATTTCTAAAAGGGAGAGCAGCAGCAGTCCATGAGCAATATTCGCTGTCACCTGAAAGAGCACTAGCCTTGCAATGCCTTGGTACATCTTCAGATATGCTACTTACCAGCTACCTAGTTTTTGGCAAGCCACATAAGGATTTTGAATCTCAGCTTTCTCCTCTAAGATAAGGTTATTAATAACCTTCCCTTTAGGGCTGTTTCATGTGTGAAGGCAGTTAGTTAATAATTTAAATACTAATCTCAAGAATTAGTATTTTAAAGCTCAGAAAGCCACTCCCAGGTGCTGCCCAGGAAGGCTGAGGACAGACTCCTCTTATAGGGGTCTCTAATGCAAAGTTGGGATAGAAGAAGGCATAGTCCTTGTCCTCCCAGAGTCTAAATAATACTAATTCAACTAAATAGTAATCCAGGGCAATAAAAAAGAATATATGTTTCTACATAAAACTATAGCATAACATAACCCCTTCCCTCCAGAATGATATCCTTTCGCATAGAACTATTCAGAAGTAATGAGTTTTCTACAGTTCCATTATCTTTTGCCTGTGACTTTTTCTTTGTTAGAGCTGAGGATTACACACTGACATTTCCCAACATTTTTAAGGTCATCAGTATCCGATCAGATAAATGGAATGTATTGTTCATGGGTTAGTTACTGGGGGAAGGCATGAAGCTATATAACAGCTCTCAGAACAGTTTGTCATTTGAATAAGAAAATGGAACCAACAAAAATCTCATAAGCGCTAATACCTGACCCCTAGACAATCCTTTGAACTATTTTAGAGATGTTTAAAGATTTTTATAATCTTCAGCTAAAAAGTAATTCTCCATTTAAAAACAAAACAAATATAATGCAAGGTAAATGGAGGGAGCAGCATTTTACTACCTAATAATGCAGATTTGTTTTGCAGCACCAAGAACAGAAGATGCAAAGTTTGGTTCTGTTTAAAGTCAGGAGGTGCTTAGAAGAAAGGAAGAAATGGAAGACCCCAGGGGTAAGGCATTCCTTGACAGAGGTGCTGTTTAAGCAGAGACTGGATTAGCACCAGGACTCTCCTGTTGTGCCTTAAATACTCTTCCTTCAACTTCAAATCAAATTGATGAATCAACTCAAGATTTCTAATCGAATTAAATTCTCATCAAATTTCATGTCCTCCATGAAGCTTTCCAGATGCCACTGGATTGACTCTTTCTCCTGTCACATCCTCTTCTATAGGGTGGGTATAGACTGAATCTGTTTGATATTATTGCGGTTGACCTGAATTGAAGTCACTCAGGGACTGATTCTCATTTAGTGATTAGGCAATGATTATTAGAATGAGAAGATGAATAAGGGATAAAGACTGAACTTGAGAGGAATTACGGACTCCTAAGTGTATAATTGATCATAGAGGGAAGGTGTTGTCTTGGTCTGAAGGGCAACATCTCTAAGTACAAACATTTGAGCATGAAACAAAGGGAAGTGAATCTCAAAACCAGAAAAACAAAACAAAAACCCCAGTAAGTATTTATGTAGAACTTACAAGTGCCCAAAATTTCCTCTCATTCACTATGGGAGCATACACAAGAAATGTCCTGTTCTTGAGAAGACAGGGCTGAAGAGACTTTATGAATTGACCATGTGGGACTCTCAGGGACAGCACGTGCATTAGATTATTTCCTACTTTCAGAAAAACTGATTTTGTCAGCATCAAAAATTGTACCCTCTGGGTGATTCCAATTCCATTTACTTTTAACCCTTAGCATAGTGTTTTCATCCAACCTAACCCAGGGTGATTGCTAAGTTTCACCAAATAGACTGAAAGAGAAGTAGGAAATAGTTTGGGGTTCTGCTGATTAAAGGAGGAACAGAAGAGTAGTGGGAGTTGATGATGTATTAATAAATAAGGAATAGTTGAGAATTGGTGATAGCAGACCTAAAGAGGCAAAGATTTAGCCATTAGATTTTGGACTGTAGATTGGTTTTGTGTAGCTCCAGAGACAGAATGGACTGAAGTAAGTAGTACTCCATACTGGACAGTCTAGGAAGATTTGGGATGGTAATTAGGAAAATAGCAGAGGAGATTCAGATATTCACAAAGTCCATGATTCTCTTTACTTAGGTACAACATTGGTGTCTGGGGTTGAGTAGAACTCTCTCCACTAGTGTAGAACATAAGATAACACGGCAACCCTTGCCTCATCTGTAGTATAGCATTCTACTCTTAGGGTTGAGAACTGAATTTCAAAACTACATTTGGTGATAAGATGATTGAATGCACTTGTGGCTCTTCTAAAAGATGGCTAGGGAATGCCTATTAGAGCTAGATGAATAGGGTTTTCTCTTGTCACTCTTCAAATGGATGAATATCTTGGAAAATTTAACTAAACCATACAGTAGGAAAGGCTTACGACAAGTAAAGTATTACAAAGGAATTAGCTGCAGGGTGTTTTTTCTCTAGTATATATTAGTATTGGTAGAAAATTAACTTTTGCTTTTAAGAAAAGCTAGAAGTAGAGTTATTTATTACTGTGGTTGAAAACTGCTATAAATTAGATACCAATCAGAAAATAAAGAGCAAAGGTTTTAGTAACTTCTTTATAACTTCAATCAGTTGAATAAAAATCTGTCTTTCACACAGCTCTTCACAAACTAAGCCATATGCATGCTGGCTAACTAAAATAGAGCCTACAACTTTCTGCAAATGGAAAAGGAAAGTTAAATAGAGAAAGGAATTAAGAACTTTTTTTCTGTAGTGAAGGGAAAATATGCCTCTGATCCATGTTCCAAGAAAAACTCTGGTGCTGACCCATCCCCTGAAAATATTGTGATTCAATTATTAAGAGTTAATGGTACAGTTATAGGCTAAGTGCTGATATGTGTTAAAATTTTGGAAAGATGATAGTTCTTTCTTCCCATAAGGAAAATTATCAAGTTTCAATAGAATACAATACAATTATATGCTACCAGCAAGAACATAATTATTTTGTGGTCCAAATGTTTTAGATTTAAGAACAAAATCTTAACCTAGAATTAGAAAGATTACTTGGCATAAAGTAGAGAAAATCAGATCAGTCATAAACGAATTTGCCAAGACTCTATTATCTGAGTCCCTTACAAAATCCCTTAAAATACAGCTGAAAGCCTCTATTACCTCATCTCACTCTATGAATAAACAAATCCTGAAATGTGTGTCCCTGTAAAGGAAGATTTCTGGATGACATATATTTTTTGGTACCCTTCCTGCCTTAACCTAATCATGATCCCATAAGGATCAGAATGCATTGACTTAATTTATGAAAAGCTCAAATAGGACAGCATTAGTAGGCAGAATGGAAAGAAGGAAGGAAAGGGTGAGGAATGTAGGGAAAAACGTAAGGTGGGAAGGAGAGAAGAAAGGAAGAAGGAGGGAGGGAAGAAGGGAGAAGTTAAGAATTCTAACCAATCACAGCAGCTTTGGTCAGATTATCTTTTAAAGGTTTTGGCAAAGCTCTGCTAACCATCATGAGAAGAGTTCCCTTCTGACCATCTGTCTAGTAACTGACTTGATGTGAAATGTTCATGGTTGCACCAGTGTTGTGATTTTCTCAGAACCAGGATTTTCAAATTGTTCTGTTCGCCATTAAGTAAAACAACAGACAAAGCTAAAGCAATTTTTGTAAATGGATATGCTGAACGAACGGGTGGGAAAGGCTCAATTTCAAGTCCCTTGTCTTTATTATTCAACTACAACCAGAATCAAGTCAAACCATGAACACTAACAGCATCCAACATGTCACCTTCTGGTGTAAAAATATTTTCAAAATTTAGGGATCCATGAGATCCTTCTAAAAGGAGAAAAGAAGTACTATTAGACTACATTAAGATGAAAGTTCAGACTTCTTTAAATTTTTAGAATTTTTAATTTTTTTAAAACTTTTTTGATAAGTATAGATCTTCTAGATTTGGGGATTATTATTTCTGTTATTGACTCTAGTGAATTATCTATAGTAGTATAAATAGATTATTTAAAAGTAAGGCACAATTCTAGGTTGCTTTTTGGATTGTCTCCCATGAAAGTGCACCAAAAGAGCCATCCCAGGAAATGGACTTAAGGCACATTTTGCAGAGGTATCTTTTTCAGTTTGCTGGTTTCCTACAGATGGCTAAAGCAGGGGTATGGGATATGCTGTCATATTTCATTCATAACACACATGTACTGTAGCTCTAGGCAACAGATGGACAATCGCTTGTTTAAACTACAAATGTGAAATACTAAGGTAGAATAGCAATATTTCTAGAAATGTATATGAAAAAAAAATGCCTTTCCAAGCCAAGAGGAATGGTGAGAGGCTGTGAGGTTACATCAGTGTTTCCCTGATCTCCCTAGCAGCTGCCATAATTTCCCCAACACCCTTCAAAACTTGAAAATGGAAGGATCAGGGGGCAGCCGACACAGATTTGACAAGAGAAGCCCAAACCATATCAAATAGAAATAACACTGTTATTCCTGACTGGTTCACATTAATAGGAGTTTGACTAACTAGGAAAATGGTGGAGAGTTGTGTTTTCAGAGTCCTGTCTATATTTTATTAACTCTCTACCCTCATTGAAAAAGCGCTCTCTTTCTTCCTCTGGACCAAAAAGAAAATAGTTGTTTAATGTAAAGTTTCATATTCTTTAAACAATCACCATAAACATCTTTGTAGAATCTTTCATAGAAAACAGTTAGTGTTAACAAGTCCACCTCATTAATCAGCATATTCCCCATGAAGTAATTCTCATCACAGCAATTGTACCCACAGAAACAATACATTAATGATAAGGAAAAAAAACCCCACATCTTTAAGTCACAGAGATGTCAGCATCTCACAACCTTGACCTTATGTTGAGACACATGACTTATTTTTGTGTTTTAAAGGTGATCTGCTTGCCAACGGATTCCCCATTGAGTCAGTTTGAGCTGGGAATCAAAAAAAATTAAGAATCTTATTTTGGTCTTGGGGTAAAGGTCAGTGGCAGAGTGCCTGACCAGCATGCACGAAGCTCTGGGTTCAATCCCTAGAATTGCAAAAAAGAAAAAAAAAAAAAGAAAGTCTGATTTTGAAATGGTCTGTAGAGGTCAAGGCATAGTGGGATTTCTTTCCTTTTCCATGTGTCCATGTTATACAGAAATACTAAATATTAGTGCTTTTGATATTTTTTAAAACTGGTATAATTTTACAATCTTTTTCCTATAGACTATGATTTTTTTCTATTACTTATGTATTTAAATGATATCAAGACAATACATCAAAAGACAATGAGTATACTTAAGGTAATATGATTTTTAAATCTCTGTTATAGGCAAGATTTCATGTAACTAAAACAGTAAAGAGTGACTTGACATTGTTTAAATCAAGTGATTAATAGAAAAAGACAAGAAAGTAATAGAAATCATATATTTAAGAAGTCCTAAAATAAAATACGATAGGATCCTTTCCTTATTAGACAGTGAAAGAAAAAAATCGAAATCTAAATACTTCTGTTTATGTATGTGTGCACATTCATTTTTATAAAAGTATAAGTCTATATTAAAAAGAGATTTACTTTAAAAATCTTTGGTAAAGACACTCTGAGGTTATGTGATAAGAATGCAATATAAAGATCGTAAGCAAGCAGATTTCTGCTGGCAATGCCACAATGGTGGGCCTGTGACAGTATCATCTTAAAACTTTCTTTTGGCATGTAAACATTTGGTTAAATAAGGACTTAAATGTAAAAAGTAGGACGTTATTACATTTTTATAGTATAAATATTCCATAAATTCTTCCTCTTTTGGCAAAATTA
Organism: Tamias sibiricus; assembly: GCA_025594165.1. Classification (NCBI taxonomy): domain Eukaryota; kingdom Metazoa; phylum Chordata; class Mammalia; order Rodentia; family Sciuridae; genus Tamias; species Tamias sibiricus. The sequence continues at coordinate 80,607,433 of CM046668.1, forward strand.
CTAGTAATAATGACTGCATTTCCAGAGATAAAACCTTTCCCTCAATAAATTGAACTTTTTGCTTTTTGGCCTAAAGACAATTTCCCTAAAGAATTTCAGAGTAAACATGTGAATGAATCAACTTAAGCAGGCTACATTAGCACCCCAATTGTCTAATAGTCAATGTTAAGGGCATCAGCATAGTCTGGCATTTAATTTAGAGCATGGGAACTCTGAGACATGGTGCCACTTTATCGTAAACTCACATGCTGGCCCTAAGTGAATCTCATTATATTTCACATTATGAGAAATATAAGATCCAAGATAAGAGAAGCAAGGTAAGAACTGGACAGTGGTCAGAGGAAGCTCTTGCAATTCATAACTTTGGTGGTTCTAACACAAAACCATTCACTAATAAAAGCAAATAAGCCACAGATTAATTTAGATGAGCTGTAGTGACCACAAGTTGAACAGTATCTTATTTTTAAAAATCACTTTTTATGATGATTCCTATTCAAGTAAAGCAAATTTAACTAGAATTCCTGAGGCATGGGTTGTAAATTTAAAACATGAATAAAATAATTTATCATTTATGTTCTGGATGTTAAAATTAAAATTTTTTTAAATTTAGGGTAGACAACCCTCACTTTCATGATTATGAAAAAGATATTTGTGGAATAAAGGAAGGGTACACAGGGATTCATTATATTATTATTATTTATACCTTCTTGTATATTTAAAATACTCCATAATTTAAAAGTATATACTCATGGGGAGATATGAAGAAAGGTTTAAGAAATCTCATCCCAAAATACTTAATTAGTTTACAAGATGGCAACTTGCCATTGCTAAGCTAGGTGTCTTTCCTTAAATGAAACATGCTAGAACTTAATAAATATGGTTCTGCAGTTGGCAAGCAAATGTTTCATTGGCTAATAGGAGTTTGAATAAAGATTCTAGGCAGAGATTCTGCATATTTTTAGCTCAGAAAGACAATTTTTTTCAGTGATTGTCTTTGCAAGTGTGGTGTAAATGTCACATTGATGATATGAAAATGTCTCCTGCAGCATGTAATTTGAGTTGCAGAAGGATTATGAGAATAATAAAACTGTGCTTTCACAATCTTTTCAGGATTTCCTTTCTCTTTCTCTCTCTTTTTTAATGTAAACTAGACAAAGCCACAAACTTCAGTTTTGTGTGCCCTGATTTGCAATTGGTGGCAAAAAACAAACAGACCTGGGCTTAGGAGATTACAAAGAGAGAGGAGGGGTGGGGAGGCATTTGAACAGCTTTTTATGGGTAACTTCTTCTAGAGAAAATGTCAATTTTGGTGGCTGTGTTCAGCTATTAGGGGGGGAAATCACTATTTCTTATGTGAAAAGCAGGACGGTATTGGAAATACTACAAATGCAATTTGTAATATTGTGTCTAGGTAGTGTGAAAAACGAAAATCTTAAGATAGTATTGTGGGATAATAACTTTTCAAACACACCCCCCAAATGCTGTGTGTGGCATGTCTTCCTGTACTTTCTTCAGAAAATGACTGAAGCTTGGTTCTGTTTCCCCACTTATTAGCTATTGGCTGATAACTGTTTTCAAATGAGCCTTGACCACTGGTCACTACAGATTTTAAATTTGGATGGTTGCAAATTAAATTTGGGTGGTTGCAAATTAAATTTGGGTTTGTTTTAACTGACATATTTTACAACTTAACTTGTTTACAGCCTAACATAGAAATTGTGTATTTTTTCTCCAAGGGACATGAGTAGTGTGGAGAACAGAAAAATACACTTTCTAAGACATAGCAAAATAATGGCTAAACTTTAGAGTCCTATACAATATGGAAGTGATAGGATGAAGACTTCTAAAAGCACCTACGAGTTGGCAGAGTGACCCAGGAAAAACTGTGTGACAGCAAATACCACTCTAAAAAAAGCCATTCAACCAAATGAAAAGTGAGACAAACATAGGGATTAAAAGTTACAGGAATGCAGAAGTGAATGGGATGGAGTATAATCTGTGCAAAAATGTGGAAGTACTTGGAACAAAAGCCCATCGAGGCCCTACATGATTAAATGTGAAATGTGTATTTGGTAAGAACATTAAAAAAAAAAAAAAAAGAACTCATGATCTATGTGTTTCTACAGAAAGTTTAACAGCAAATGAAGCACAGAGAGACCATCCCATAATTTGATTGCCTTGCCCCTATTTCCCTATTTTCTTTTCTTATCTCTTCCTTGTGTCTCATTCTTCACAGTGCTGCGCACGAAGCTGCTCAACAGACCACCGAATCTACAGGTCAGTGCTTGCCTTGGCGGTCAACACCCTGATGCGCGTAGAGTTGCAGGTCTTACAGAGGATGTGTCCATCCAAGGGGTAGCAGCCTTGGTTGTCTCCTTCAGATAAGAGACCACCACAATCCTAGGAAAAGCAAGACAGATGGATACAATGTAAATGAAAATGTAAGTACATTCACGAAACCCAATTCCTTAAGTGTTCTATTCAAGGCCTCCAAGACCTGGCCACTCATGACCTCTCCAGCCTCACCTAATACTGACCCACTCTGTCCCTTCCCTCAGTTTATAATGCAGTGTACCTTAAATTAAACTGGATGAGAGATGGGGGACATGAGTGCAGATAAAGTGAAATGATGTTCTTAAAGTCACTGACTATGAAATCCAAGTACAAAAATAGAAGAACTATGGATATCAGTGCCCAGATAGAAGTTTGCTCCCCAAACAACAAGAGTAAATAAAATTAGAGCCTTAATTCATCCTTACCCTTTATCTTCAGTTTAAGAATCTCAAAAGGACTACATAGCTGTAGGTATGGATGTTTTTGGACGATTCTGGGCAAAAGCAAAGCGAGAGACTCCTGCCAAGCAGAAGGGCCACCAATGGTTTCTGTATATTCAATTGTAGTAAGAAAATAAAATACTGGAGCAATAGTTTGTTGTACTTTCTAAAGCACAAAGCAGGGTTGTAGAGGAATGGATGCTAGACTGGGATACAGTTTCTATCACTGCCTGCTCCCTGCACACAAGGCCTACTCCATTCTGGAAACAATTCCTGCATTTTCTACATTACCAAGGTTCCGAGAGGGTCAAGGTGAGTAATGGTTGTGTATGTATTTTTTAAAAAATGTAAAGAGCTGCAAACTATTATGTTACTGTTGACAGACCCTCTGAGAGTTTGCTTTGGAAAGTGTTATGGAGCAGTTAAATGCTTGACTATGGAGAATATGGAAATTTCTTTGGAAAGTAAATACAGAAAAGTTCACCTAGTGGTGTGTGCCCTTGCAAACTTCAGGAGAAGCTCTAACAGGCCACAGCTGCTGCACACCTCACCTCTTCTGTCCACCACAGTGGCAAGGAGGCGAATGGAGCTCATATTGACATGCAATGAATAATGAAATTCAAGTTCAGGTAGGTCATGGCCCAGAACACAACAGCAGCCACAGTTATGCTCCATAGAAAACGGGGCTTTACCAAAAAGAACAAGTGGCCATACTGTTGTTCTAGAGGCCTTCAGGAAACTAGATAAAGGAAATAAAACCTCTTTATCATGGTAAAAAGAAGGAGTATTTTTCATGGATGGCATAGTTTGAAGCCTTTAATGAGCTATGGTCTACAATTATCTGGACACCTTTTAAAGCACTCTGAGTTGACCACAACATCAGAACCATCAGTGCCTGGAATCTTAGAGCAGCCTCTGTGCCTTACACATGGGAAATGGGAGGAGCAGAGGCAAGTGGTCTATCCAGTGTGATGCAGAGTTCCTGGCAGGACCAGGACAATGGCTGGCTCTCTTCTAATTCAGTGTTCTTTCTGTTTTACGGTTTTGTTTCTAAAAATTTCTCAGCATTTTAAAGCAAACCTAATTTGTACAGCTGCCATTTATTCTGAGGACGAAGGTACATGTGATGCAACTCTTAGTGCAAAAGCCAAGAACATTTAAAAGTCAAAGCCTATTGGAACGTACATCAAGAACGTGAGGAATGTTGGGAAGCCCTTCTTCTCTGAGCCTCAGTTTCTCCATCTGTAAAGCAATCTCTAAAGTATCAGTTCTTATGCAGTCATAATTCAGGCCATGTCAAAGATAATGGATGGACGCTGTTTTTCTCTTTACTTTCTTAGTCATAAAACCTTGTGTAAAAGCTGTTAGCTTTTTATTATCTCTTCTCATGTTAAGACTAGAGAGAGGTCTGAAACTTGGGCTCAAGGGCAAAACAAAGCACACTGCATGAAACAGATGGTCAGTTTCTGTCAGGGCAGTGAATGGAATGAATGCAGTCCCTGAGAGCCAGGGTGGCCCTCACAGCTCTGTCAGCTGGTGTCCTGGGGAGATATTGTGGCTGGACTAGATAACCAATCTCATGTGGATGTGGGAATAAGGAAGCCCATTTTTACCTCTCCCAGATAGAAGAAGAGCTACTAATAAATAATAAAACTGTGTGCATCCAGGTAGAACAAAGATAAGAAAATGTTTTAAAATTGCTATCTGAATGTGGTAGCCTTTCAATACTCAAATTATAGGACATTCTGCATTTTGCTGTATTAATGGCTACCTGACCCTAGGCTTCCGCCGACCTCCTCTGAGAAGTTTCTCTTGTCACTTCAGCCTGCTTTGCAGGTCAGCTTTATGTATTCCCACACTATCTGTCACATTTAGCAGTCATATGACCTCTTGTTTTAGTGCCCAGTCAATGCTTGCTGATAAATAAATGAATCTCCATGACCTTGAGCAAGAAGCTCCAACCCTTCTGAAATAAATGACTTCCTATCCTTTTCAATGGGTAACAATGGCATCTCTACCCTATAGAAGGAGTTAACCAAAGCTAACAGAGCCAAAGTTGAAGAGTTACAATAGTAATAATAAGAATACTCTCACTAGTTTAATAATTAACAATTTACAATGTCCATTAATATACAATTTTATATTTCAGTCTCACAGTCATATCTGGGGTAGTTATGAATTTGAGCCCTTGTACAGTGGAAAAATTGGGACTGAAAGAGGTAAGGTGACTTAGCCAATGTCTTTTGTATTATATGCCAGTATCAGATCTGAAACCCAAGTGTGCTTACACAGGCTGCAATGTATTTCCACATTTAATAATTGCTACATTTATGAACACCCAGCTCTGAAAGGCCTTTTAAAGCCTGTCTCACTCTGGCAGGGTATGCGGTGCCCACCACAGACCTCACAGCGGTAGCAGTGCACATGGAAGTCACGATCCAGAGCCACAATACGGACAGTCTCCTCCTGGCCAGGGGCCGGCATGATAGGCTCCTTGCACACGGAACATCGAGGGGCAAACTTCCTGCAAGAGGACAGATCATTCTGGTTAGATACTAGGCATAGACCCTGACCAAGAGTGAAACACAGAAGGAAAAAGAAAAGATAAAAGTTCGGATTCAGGATACCTGCTCTGCATTTTCTGTGTGACCTAAGCAAGTCACTCTACTTCCCTGGGTCTGCTTTCTCAACTGTAAAATGAAGGAGTTAGACTGTTGAGGTCTCTCTGGATGGTATATACCGTGATATATGATGAGGTAGAAGAGTGAGTGTGGGATCACTTTGCAAGAAGGGCATCTCTTTTTCACATGGCATGTGGCATGTGAAACTCTTGTCTGCAGACTCCTAACATAAGTCCTAGGCTAAGCAGAGGGAAACAGGTCCCCCAAGGCCCAGTCTTGGCTTTGACTTTGGCTTCTAAATCTTTGAATGCAGTTTTCAAGACCTGGACAAATATTCTGAAGTTGGTATCTTTGCCTCCTTTCCAATCATTAGAGCCTATTTCTTAGAAATGAGTCTTGAATTCCAAGAACCAACACAAGAAGCCTCAAATAGATAGCTCTTCAAAATGGCAGAGGCTAGTGAATTGAAATACACATTGCATCAAACATAAAATGGCCAAATCTGCATTTTCTACATTCTGGTTTTGTTAAACTTTTGTTTGAAAAGCTAAAGAGCTTTCAAGTTCATTGCACTTTAAAGGATTTTAGCACAATTAAAGGCTATGCATATATAAACATGCACATATATAAATACACATACATATTTAATAAAGAAACACACACACACACATTTAGATATATTTTTGAGACTTTTGGTGAAATAACTTCAATATTTCTTAACATGACCTATTGTCCCTAACGCTTTTTTCCCTCTCATAACAGATTAACAGGCTGCAAATATAGGCCACTCAACCATCTGTATCTTCTGGAAATTAGGGGTGGCATTTATAAGTTGTGAAATAAGACATGATTTGAAATGGACCTGCATAAGAACTGAAGAGATTTTTAAAAAATAAAAAGAGACTGTGCAACTCAATTTTTTCATGGTAATCGTTTTAAGATTAATGATGTTAAAATTTATCTATTTGTAGTGAGACTTAAAAGGAAATAATGATAGTAATCTAATACTTTGCAGAACACTTTATGGTTGTCAAGGCATTTTTACATACATTATACTCTATATGTACATATTAATTTTCCTGGCAGCACCCAAAAGGCATCTGTATGGCTGCAATCTAAATAAATATGAATTAAGCAGTAGATCAATTGATTGCTATGAAAGAAAAATTAAAAGGATCATGGTAGAACTGCAGTAGTAATCAGAGTTATTATAATTGGTATTTTATGTAAGAAGCTTATACAGTGGCAAAAAATTGCTTTGGACTACCTGATTATTTTTGAATCTGGGTCATCAGTAGTGAAAAAAGCAGACTTCTGATATCAACTGAAGAATTTCTTTTCTCTAAACCCATTGAGACTATAAATTCTGTGAGGGCAGAAATGTGTTTTGCTTATTACTGTATCTGTAAGCTTCCCCCAACTTCATAAGCAGAATTACTTACTCTTCCAGGTTATTTTTTTTATCCAATTTATCTATTTTTTGTAGTAATTATGTACATACCTTTGAGGGGGTCACTAAACTGTAAGTTCCAAAGGATGTGACTTTGCTCTGTCTCCGACTACCAAGACTGGTCCAGAAAGAAGAAATCTGAACACTATTTAATGAAGTATCTGCCATATTTCTGTATAAGAAAGATGTTATTTGGCTTTTATGTTCAATCTCAAGGTTCTTCTTTGGAAAGACATAAACTATACTCTTTCTTGCTCAGTAATGATTCTTTTCTACCCTTTAGCCTCATTTCCATGATGGGCAATAACAAAAGTGAAGAGAGAGAGAGGAGATACTCCACAGTGTTCCTGAGCTGACAATTTGAAAAGAGTTCAAAATCTCTGGTGGTCTCTCTCAAGGCTTAGTTCACTGAGTGAACAATAACAATAACCATAAAAATAAATTCGATGAGAACCATTTTAATGATTACAGCTCCTACCATTTATTAAGTGCTCATCACGTGCCAAGTTCTGTTCAGTACTTTATCCACTTAATATTACTTTCTATTGACAGCAACATCATGAGATAGTCCTTTTATCATTTCTACTCTACAGTCAAGGCAGCAATGATCACCGTCTTCTCATATTCAGCATATTTCTGGCTATCAACAAGTGGATGCTGATTAAACAAACCAATGGGTCAGTGTGATATCCCTACTAAGAAAGCAAAGAGAGTGGAACAAAACCTCAATGTACTGAAAGGGGAAGTTGAGTCTGCTTTTCTAGGATTCCTCACTGCAATGATACTGGTAATACAGAAAAAAAGGAGGGGGGAATCCTAGCATGCTGAGAGGAAGTCCTATATATTCCTGCATTTGTTTTATTAAATATTTTGTGTGTGTGTGTGTGTGTGTGTGTGTGTGTGTGTGTGTATGTGCATATCTTAGTCAACTTTTTCACTGCTGTGACTAAAGGATCTGACCAGAATGACAGTAGTAGAGGAAGAGTTTATTTGAGAGCTTATGGTTCAGAGCAGGTAGTCCACAGAAGGCTGGCTCCATTCCTCAGGGCTCAAGGTGAGGCTGAAAATCAAGGTGGAATTTGTGGAAGAGGGAAGCAGCTCACATTATGGTGATCAAGAAGCAGAGAGAGAAAGTCCACTCTGCAGATACAAATATATACCCAAAGGCATGCCCCATTCCTACCTCCTCCAGCCACACCCTACCAATTCAGGGCTATAACCCAATAATTTCTTCTCCAAACTTTCTTGCATTGTCTCACATGTGAGCTTTCGGGGCACACCTCACATCCAAACAGTATATGTGTGTATGTGTGTGTGTGTGTGTGTGTGTGTGTATGTATATATGTGTATGTGTGTGTATATATGTGTGTGTGTGTATACATGTATATATATATGTAATCTATCTCTTTGCAAAAATAATTTAAGGTGGGTACTGTAAAACTTGATACATATGTATATATGTCTATTTCACTACAAATTAGGCTGTGGTAGGTGCTATTAGTGCAGATTTAGGAAACTTGTCCAAATACAGAGTGGAAGATGTGAATTCCAACATGGGTATAGGAGGGGTGAGATCAGAGAACTCTTCTTAGAGTTAATGGTAATGGGGTTTGGGCTTTAAGGATGGCTATTTAGGTGAAATGCGAAAGTGTGTGTGTGTGTGTGTGTGTGTGTGTGTGTGTGTGTGTGTATGTGTGTGTTGGGGTGGGTTAAGTTGGTCTGCCAGGGAACTGAGTTCACAGTGGTCATCTGAATTGACATCTGTGAAAGAGTTCATGCCCAAAGGGCTGGGGACATAAGCCAACTTTGACTAAGAGTGGTTATATAGAGAGTGGCCCATTAGCAAGGCCTCAAGATTCTGCACAAGCTTCTGAGATACCACTTTTGAGGCCTTGCCAGGTGACATCCCCTGCATTCCTTGTCAGGAATTTCCTTGCTTCCTGTTGAATTTACTCTTCAAATTCCACTTCCCTGAAGGCTGCTAGTCCCAGAGCCATTCTCTCTCTTCTGTCTCCCAGCGCAGCCTTTCTGCCCTGCAGTACTGTTATGTCTACACACACTCTCTGCCCTCCTCCTGGCAAGCTCCTGGCCCACGGGGACTTCTCTCTCTCTGTATATGTCTGTGCAATTTCTCTCCTCATAACTCTTTCCTTCAGCACTTAGCACAGTACTTGGCACACAGAGGATTCTCTGTAAGTGCAAGTTGAACTGAATTGAAATGTTTTCTAAAAGTCCACAAAGGGAGATCCATTAGAAGGATCAAAAATAAGCACCCCCAAATCTCTCTGAAGGAAGCAGCTATACCCCTTGGTCCACCTTCTCCTTGGCCTTGCAGTGCCCGCCTGGTGCTGGGCTTCTAGCTGCTTTGTGCTCTAGCACTTTCAAGGCTCAGAATAAAGTGTTGTGGAAAATGTTTCTTATTTTCCTCTTTTAAGTGGGGAAAATATCAGAAAGATTCCTCTCCCCCCTACATACCTGCAATTATTCAGACAATATTATTTAAAGAAAAAATTTGTATTTTAATATACTGAACTAGTGTGGAGGGGGGGATAGCTGGGGTTTGAGATTTTCTTTAGCTGATCAAATCTGCTTTTCTGAAGCTTTCAGACCCACCCACTTATGCCACCAGTCGCAAGTCTCTAATTATGCTCCCCACCACTGGAAATGAAAGATAAATGGCATAGATATAAACTTACATTTGTCAGAATTGATTTCCTGTTTTAATTGAGGGGTGTAATACATCAGTCTTTTCCAGCAACAGAAACATGTGTGCTCTGATTATATCTATCAGTCTTTCTTGGATTAGGGTAAGTCTAAGAAAGGAACAAAACAGTGACAGAAATACACTCCCCATTGGTATCTTTTCACTTCCTTTAAATAGATGCAGGTTTTTTTTTCCATGTGTAATTATGAGCTAAAAATATCAATAACGTGAAGTACAATTTATGCTGTGACTGCCCTTTAAAAGCAAGCCCTTCCTCGTCTAATTCAGGTTGAGAATTTCTGCCTCTGGGTTCTTTTTTCTTTCTTTCTTTTTTTCTTCATTCAGCCTTACATCTTTTGGTGAGGTTTTCACTTTCTCTACTACTTGGAAAGTGGTCAGGAAACTCATTTTTAAAATATGAGGCAAAGGTCCCCAAACTGCTTGTGGAAAGTACCTCCTGGCTGTTGACAATCAACAGTGGTGAAAATGAACCCACAAGACTGAATATTTTGAGGCCATAGAACAGACACACAGTGATGAGCAGTGCGAGCTTGTCTCTCTGACAGCCTCATAAGCCCTCCTCAATGCCATGCCCAGATCTTCAGAGCCAAGCATAGGAAAAGTCCGTATCTACCATCAACAAAAGGCACCAATAGCTTTCCTATGGTCCTCAAAGATAGAACACATGTGATCAGTCAATTAACCTAACTGGCCAAATAAATGTCCGCAAAATACAAAACGGTATAATTTTCTCAGAAACCCCATTATCGTAGAGGAAAGGGGGACCTACAAATGAGACAAATGAGGAAGGGGGACTTATTTTTCCAGGCCCATGGCTTAGTGGCCTCAATTTTGAGGCTCCACTTTCTAACCCTCCTCAAAAGGCCACACAAGACTGCACTGATGGATTTCATCAGAAGACATCCTAGGAAGAGAAGACCTGCATGGGGGAGGAGGTTAGGGAAGGCCACCAACATGCTGGCAGTGGCATGAATTTGCCTCTGGGTGTGCGAGAGGCTTGCATTAGTGAGGGGGATGCCTGTCCTCTCTGTCTGGCCACAATAACCTCCTACCTATAGAGTGGTGGGGATGTAGATGCTGTCACAACCGAGAGGCTTTTCTAAGATTTCATCTAAAGACCAAATTAAAGATTTCAGAGAAGTAATTTGCCCAACATCACATCACTCGTTCTTGTTTAGGCCAGGATCCTGCCTCTTTCTAATACATACACTTTGTGGTAGAGTCTACTTTTTCACAACTAGAGCCACATAAAGACACCATGGACAGGCTCCAGAGAAGCCTTGAAACAGAGGCCTGGAGGGCTGACCACATGGGTTACCTCATATTCATTCTTGCATTGGATGAGTGAGTAGGGAAATATGGTCCTTACAGGTCTTTTACTAAGTCCGGAGAGTCTACAGCTCTGAGAGAGAAGAATGTATAGCCCAGTGGCAGAAAGTGGGAACAGACTCCAAGAGGACTGGCAGCCTGAGGGAGAAAGTGGGGTGCCTACTTGTGGAAGTCCTCAATGCAGTGAATGAGCCCGCCAGCGTCCACGGTGAACGGGATGCCATCCAGGCTGCGGTGGCACATCACACAGGTGAAGCAATGAGGATGATAGGCCTTCCCGGTGGCACGGAGAATCCTCTCCATGATAGGCTTGGAACACACGTTGCACTGCTCCAGAGTATTCTGAGGAGGGAAAGAAACTGATGTTAGGCTGGGGCTGGGAGAGCTCCGTATGAGTATTTTTTAAAATGCACTGGCTCACTCACTTATCATTATATTCTGAGGAAGGCAGACTGCATCTTTATTACAGAGAGAAGAAAACACAATTAGATGGATCAGTGGCTTTTCTAAGGTCACCCAGGTAGTGGGCAGCACCCAGGTAGACCATAGGCTTTCTGAATCCTATCTTATTCCTTCCCACTATGGCAAGGGTGATAGCAAGCTTTTTTTGTGAACTAAATATTTCTGGTTTTGTCATAACAACACAATTTTGTAGTTCAAAAGCAACTAGAGACAGCACCTAAACAAGTGAGCATAGTTGTGTTCCAGTAAAACGTTCTTTAAAAAAACTGGTGGTGGGCTAGAGGTGGCCCATAGTTGTAGCTAAATCATTGAATGCACAGGCACTCAACCTGCAAAATGCTTTACTGTTAATCCTAAAATGTGGTTCGTTATCAAAGACTTGGAAGGGGTTATCAAGGTCCCTAACTTTTTAGAGAGTGGTCTGTCTGATGAATGAGACTGTCACACTGGCTACAAAACCCAAATCATAGCTCGGCATAATCAATGAGGCTTCTAGTCACTTAAGACCTTGATTCTAACACCATCTCCAAGTTTAGGGTTCATGAACTTTTGATAAAAATGTTGAAAGTAGTGGGTGGGAATTAACAAATTCAATTAATCTGGCTTTAAAAATATGCTGAGGTTTTTAAAAATAATGCACTTTGGGAGGCTGAGAGTTCAAAGCCAGCCTCAGCAAAACTTACATCAGTGAGACCCTGTCTCTAATAAAATCCCCTTAAAAGATCCTATTTAGTGAGTCAGCACTCAGAAGATCAACTGTTACCTTCCCATCTTCCCCCAGAATCCTATGCTTTCACCAAATAATCGTTTCACATGTAATATTCTTTATTCCAACGGAACTATTTAGACTGAACCAATGGAATCTGAAATACATGTAGGGTGTGGATCCCATTAGAAACATGCAGAACCGGATGGGATGTGGAAATTGAGGAACTGCCCTCTTACCACGAGGCAAGACATGACTGTATGAAGGACATTAGTGTCCTGATAGCTACAAGTCAGAGGGCTTCCTCAAAGGCCCCACTTGGAATGAACTGCTCCTTTATCTTCCTTTCCTGAATACTTTATCCATTTTGCTTCTGTACTTACTGGGTGAACTTAAAAAAAAAAAAAAAAATTTGTGCCCATGTCTACATCCTCTACTAGACTGCAATTTCATGAAAGGAAAGGGACTAAATCTTAAAAATATTTATCTGTCCCATATTGTACACAGAATATCACTGCCTGGAATTAAGATAAGCCAGGATGAACATGTGCAGAAAGAATGAATGAAGGAATATTGTTTCATTCCACCCTGGCAGCGCAGTGCTGCCCCAACTCTCCCAACTCTGGGATCTATCCCAAGATGAATTGGTAAATCCATCATCATCCTCCCTTCAGAGCTGCGGTTGCCTGAGCTTCTGAAATTGCTTAGTACGCCTCTGGTCACAGTCTAAACTCATGGAAACTATTAACCTATTTTTTCCCCATTTTGAAGTGGTAAAATTAAAATAGCAGAAGAGCATAGGATGAGAGTCTGGAGCTGATGATGGTCTGGAGAAGCAGGGTTCTGCTTCTTTTCTACCCTGGAGATCTGAGCTAATGTGGCTGGAAATTGTCTTCCCAGGGCTTGTGTTTTGTTTCTCTGTGGGTTTTAACATTTTTTTTTTTTTTTTTTTTTTTTTGAAATCTAGCTCTATAATGGAGTTGAACAAACCAGAAAATGCTTGACCAGAAAATGTTTTTGTTTGTGTTGAGGCTTGGCTGCAAGATTCAGCTTATTTACTCAAAACCAGTGGCAATATATAAGGCTTAGTGGGTTTCTAAGGAAAAACTTTATGGCCTATGGAAGCTCTGCTCAAAGGACAGGTAATCTGAACATCTCTGCTACAAAGGAAAATAAGTGCAAAATACGCCTAAAATTTGCCTATCACAATACTTCCCCCATATCAGAAAATTAAAGTCCTAGGAAAGCAATAATCTAGCAGATTGGGCTAGTAAATAATGGGGCTAGTAAATAATAACACACTAACCTTCTTTAGCCACCTTCCTTTACTCTGTTTCTCTTTTTCAGGCACCAGCTACCCACTAATACCCCTAGGCAATTTCTTTGAGAGAAAAGGTAGACTCTCTCATGGTGTCAGGAAGGAAGGCACAGGAGTTCTTCCAATTATTCAGAGAGGGGTCTGACAAATTCATGAGGTACCCAAGAGGAAGAGAGTTTGTAGGTGAAAAACATGAATTTTCCTGACTTTGTCAACATACATTGGTATGATCTCTTGGGTACAAAATTCTTTTTGCTAGATCTTAGTTTTCTCAATGGTAAAATGATGATCAATTCCAACTCTGCAATTTTATTACTCTGTTACTTATCAGTATTAACAACACAGGAAAAGTAATCGTTTCTAATACCAGAGATGTACTAGAAACAACTGCATATAATTACTTAATAGAGGTTGGTGGGGGGGTTATCTGTCAGAGACCTGGGCTATGTTACCTTTACAATGTCTTTCCACTAGTAATTTCAGAAATTGCTAATGATAGAATTTTTAGCACCACAAAGAACATTTTGTATCTTCTTATACATGGTTGTTTTCTAGACAGACAAAAAGATGCACTCTTCATATAAATATTTATTTTCTAAAGTGGATGGTTAATTAAAAGCAGCTTTGAAGAAAATGGAAAAACTTTAATAGAAAATTATAAGAGGACTGCCTCTTAAGTATGTCTTTTAAATCATATCTTGTATGTGGAGCAGGGTGCCATGTTTGATAGATGGGGAGTTAAGATGGAACAGCACACTCCAGCTTAAGGACCTTCAAAATCAGCAGAGTGCTTTGTGACCTCTGTTGCTCCCCTCCCTTATGGACCCCACCTTCCAGCTGCCACACTGAGCTGTCTGGCACATTTTTAATAAGCAAAATTCTTCTATGAGACTAGTTCATTCCCTTTGCCTAGAGAATGTCTTCTCATTCCTCAAACATGAAGCTCAAATGTCATCTCTCTCCCCCCCCCCAAAAAAAAAAAAACTTTCCTAATTCTCTTTCTGTCATATTACAAGTAAAACAAGTCACTTTCTCCACTTATGATTGATTCTATGGTGCTTCTCTTATGACACCTCCATAACCGAGTGGTGATTCCCTCCCCCAATGAAATCACATTCTGAAGTTGTGTAGATTCTGAAACCGAGATTTTCTCACAGAAGTTATTGAGGAGTGTCCTTGTAATCAATATCCGTGGGAAAGTACAGAAGAACCTGGGTGGAGAGGGAAGAACTTGACAGCTGGGATTGCCTTGAAGAAATGTCCTTCAATGGAGCTAGAGGGTAGGGCCTTTATATCCCTGCATCTACCAATCAGAGCATACAGGTTATTCACGACAAGGAAGTGTGATGTTGGCTAATGTGGTTCCTTTCAGTTGGGGATAATTATCATGGAGGGACCCAGCTATGAATGAACACCTGTCAATGCTGCCAGCAGCTGGGAGAATGAGATTCTCATAAAGAAGCATCTGGAGCTGGGTGTAGTGGCACATTCCTGTAATCCAGCAGCTCAGGAGGCTGAAGCAGGAGGATTGAAAGTTCAAAGCCAGCCTTAGCAAAAGCAAGGTGCTAAGCAACTCAATGAGAACCTGTCTCTAAATTAAATATATAAAAGGGCTGGGGATGTGGCTCAGTGGTTGAGTGCCCTGAGCTCAATCCATGGTACCCCCACAAGAAAAGAAAAAAAAAAAGTATCTGGTCAGCAGCACACTACATCATCACATCATCCACAACAGTAACCATCCTTGCCCAGAGCCTACATAGTCCATGGTGTGCAATAAGGAACTGGTAATCAGCTGTATAAGGCCTTATTGCCTAAGTTAAATAAAGAATCTAGATTTCATTCTTTTTGTAACAGGCAATGTTTGGGAATTTTCTTATAGAAAATGTTTTAGGCAGTTATTCCAGTGAAGATATGGTTAAAGTGAAATGATTTAAGAGTAGTGGAGAAGAAGCAAGAAATTAGTTGTTAAAAGGCACAACTTATAAACTTTTCTAAAGTGATGGCAATGCAATTGTGACTAAAAACAAAAATTTAAGGAAAAAAATAAAAAGAAGATCGCAAACAAACCTTGAACACAAAACTCGCAAATGCAACTGTTTTTAAATCAGAGATACAATCTGGTTGTAGCTTTTCTATCCTTGGATATTGTATAAATAACTTTCCTAATTCACAGGCAGAAGAACTGGAAGAATCATATGAATATAAATGAAGCATATAGGCAACATAAACACTAACTACTAGTGAGATGATAAAGAAAATAGGACTATTACTATAATTAATATATTACATAAGTATATATGTGACCAGTGTTGAGTATTTTCAATCAGGAAACATAGTATCTGAAAATTCAGAAGATTATAAAGTAATTGTTGCCATTTAGATATGTTAAATTTTTATTTTATAAAACTAAAAGGTGATCTTATATTCAGGTGTTTTTTTGGATAAAAAAGTAGTCCTGTGAAATAGGATCTTGGAATAACAAGGGGGGTAACATCTCATGTTTTAGATATAGTTTTGGTCTTTGGATAAAAAGAAAAAAAAGATAAAGAGTTTGAAAATATTATGTCTTGAAAAGTTCTTTAAGATTGTTCTAGTCCAGGAGTTTATAGCTCTCCTCATAACTCCCTCTTAAGCTTTTGCTTAGAGAAACAGTTCGTCAAGGAAGCACATCTAAAGGAGGTCAAACTCATTTCTGGCTGGAGAGTGTGCAAGGATGCAGCCTGGAGCATTTACATTGCACAGTTTGAGAACCATGATTCTCATCTTAATACTAGACTCAAGAAAATAAGACAAAGATAGCAAATACAACTGGTGTGGATTGAGAGTTAGAAAACATGCCTCCTGATTCTCTGTCCAATGGAGAATACTTCTGCTACATCACACTATATCTATTCTATATTTCAGTAG
Source organism: Tamias sibiricus (assembly GCA_025594165.1). Taxonomy (NCBI): domain Eukaryota; kingdom Metazoa; phylum Chordata; class Mammalia; order Rodentia; family Sciuridae; genus Tamias; species Tamias sibiricus. The sequence continues at coordinate 80,623,725 of CM046668.1, forward strand.
ACACACTCCACGTTGCAAATAGAAGGCACTCTGGCTTTCCACTTGCAAGTTACATACAAAGTAAAGACAGAAGGCATGTCAAGATCTTGAGTTTGTCTCCCAAATGCCTATAGCATAATATATAAAACTCATCATGGGATTCCCCAGCATGTACAACAGTGTACTTGCATAAAATTGATGCTTCCTACATTTTGGTTAAATGATGAAGTAATAAACTCTGGATGAGTACTTTACATACAATATAATTATTCTGAGTAACCATAAAAAACAATTCTCCAGTTCAAAGGTTCTCAGCTGGCAAGCTAAGATACAGTATGGTTCAAGTGGGTTCCAGGGGTACCATATTTGGAAGGGCTATGAGGGGCCAGAGGTTGCCAGACTCCCTGTATAGTCACCTTTGACCAGGAGAAGCTTCATTCATTTACTCCAGTGTGCTGAATAAATACCATCATTTCCCACATGAACCATGATATGGAAAAACCTGGGAAGTTCATATCGAGTGCTGGTATTCCCATTAGAATGGCAATGGGGTTTAGTAAAGAAAGAATAGAACTATGACTCAACAAATTTCTCTTGAAATGCCATGGTGATTACTTAAATTCAGATAATCATATTATCTAGCTTCATTATGTAATATAAACTGATTCTATATTTTGATTCTGAAAACCAAGAAGACCTCTCAAATGATGGCAGTACTTTTGAGTTACCATTACAGATGAAGACATCATTTTATCTTGGTGGTTCTCCTAGTGAGCCTGGAGTATGACATCCTCCACACCTCTGCCTTCCTGTGAAGCATGCATTTCTTATAACAAGTTTTTCTACTCTTTGGAAACGCCCTCCCTCTATATCTATATCTTAATCAAAATCTATATTGGTATGGTATCTGTAGTGTTTCAAAATAGACTGAAAAAATAGTAGCAAATTTAGTGTTTTTCTATATCTATGACTGTGATTTTCTAATCAGAATCAAAATTCTTCCTTTACAGATGAAAATTCTAATTTTACTAGATAGTAAAATTGTAAAAAAAACAAATCTGTTAGATAGCATCAAATCCTTAAAATGTATGTTATTTTGCATTTGATTCCCCCTCCTCACAAAAAATGACAGCTATGAAACACCTGAAAAATTCAGTAGAAGAATTTCAACTTTATTTTTTCTTTCCTTCCTTTCTTTATTCTTGTACTTTTCTTTCTGAGCATAACTTTTTGCGATGACTAAATTTTTTTTCAACAAACTTTTCATATGCTTCTATGAAAGCAGAGCTGACTCCCCACTTATTCTAACATTAACACACAGAGAGTGGAAGCAAGAGAAGACAAAATACCATTCTTGACCTTAGAGGTTGCCAATGTAATGGGAGAGGTAGACACACGTACAAATAACTGATTCCAGGCAAAGGGCATAACAAATGGCTATTAGAGAGGCATGTGTTTCGTGTGATGGTAACCCAACAAGAGAGTAATTACTTACGAATGGTGAGACAGCGGGCAGTGTGGTGGCGATTTATGATTCTAGGAATCTTTCTAGGTGGGATTTGAGTTGGTGCTTGAAACAAACTTATTTTAACATTCTTTGGAATTAATGTGGCTATCACAAGACCTTTATTATCTAACCTTCCTTCAGGAAAGTGACAGATAATCTTGCACTAAAACTAAATTCCTTTCAGAGGTGGGTTCTTGAAACAAATCTGTGTGTGGGCAACATCAGTGAAGGGGAACTCAACATTGCCAAACAAGAGCATTCGTGTGTCAAACTAGCACAGACAAGATGAAAGTAAAAGTATTAATATAGAGTTCAGAAAAAAAAAAATTACGTGATTAAGTGACTACATAAACTAGCTTCAAAAATAAAACATATGTCCTAAAATCATGGGGTGGGGGTGGGGAACAAAGGAAAGGACAGAGAGATTAGAACAATTAGGCCATTTTATTCAATTTTGCCATAAGCCACAAATCATTCTTCACCAAGTAAATTATGCCCTGATGTTTTCTTAAACTCTAGGGATGGGATTGCAATCTGAGCTTCAGTAATTCAGAAAAAAAGTCTCAAATGAAGGACATTTAGTTTATCAATTTTTAAGGTTTGAAGAGGTGACATTTTACCTTAAAATGTGTAAGCCAGGTGGCATGTGAGGTCTTCCAAAGCACTTTTTTTTGAATGTCTTATAATCCTTGAGAAATGTGGGGAGGTGAGACTTGATGATTATGCACCAAACCTTCATGCCAGGGGCAAATTAAAAGATCACAGAATTCCATTGAGACTATTGTGAGAGGAGCAGCAAAAAAAAAAAAAAAAAAAAAAAAAAAAAGAATAGAATTCCTTTCCTTCCAAACCAAGTCAGAGAAACGCCTTTACAAAATGTTCCAGGTATAGTCTTGTCAGGACTTATTCACTTGAAAATAGAGGAGAAGATCTGTCATAAACAATAAGTGACTTAGTGATGAATTCAGGAGATCTGGGTTTGAAAGTCTTAACTTTCTGGCCTTTCGTTTTCTCATCTCCTGACCAAGATGGGAAACGTCTACATTGCAGTGTTGTAGGAATTAAATGAGATCACATATATGTAAGCAAGTTCCCAGTGCTTGGCTACCTAATGTCATTTTTTATGCAATTTCCCTTACAAATTCTAAGGGGCTAGGAAATGTATTTAATTAACTTGGCAGTTTTTGGTTATTTAATGGAATTAGGACATCTAAACATAATCCTCCATCTTTTCCTTTACAATTAATTCTATTTTGTTTTATCTCTCTCTCTCTTTTTTTTTAAAAAAAAAAAAATAGATTATCTGAGGAATTTTGTATGTGATGCTCTGGGATAACTAGGCAATGTAGCAGGAAATAGGTTTCTTCTTTCTGAAGACACTTTCCCCTTAGTTCCTTAAGCGTTTTGTGGAAAAGCTGTTCCATGTAAGCATGATTATACCTGAAAATCATAAACTTCTTTGGAAAAGTAATTTTTAACCCTTTATATACCCAAAACAAAAACTGACACCTTGACTGGATAGAGTCAAAGTTTACTAAGTATACTCAAATAGGACCTCAATCTCCACATTGATCTGGTGTATGTGTAGAATGGCAGAATTTTTACCTTGGTATATGCCACATATCTATAATTATTGTCAGGATTTAAGCCTATATCCTCTAAGTCTAAAAAAAAAAGTGTGTAGTGTGTGTGTGTGTGTGTGTGTGTGTGTGTGTGTTTTAAAATTTTTGCTTCACACTTTCTTTTCAATTAATAAGTTTTCCCCCATCTTTGGATCTAGGTCCATATAATGGCAATAACACTGAAAACAGTTATTAACCTTGTGTGCTGCTGTTCTACAGCTTTTTCATAACACATAGTTGATTGGGCTTGAAAAAAATTGCTTAAGTCATCTTTTATAGCTCTCAATCTTCTATACGAGGACATTGACTTCAGGGAAGTGTTTTTGCCCAAAGCATCCAACTTAGTAAAATTTGAACCCAGGACTTGGAAATCATGGTTTATCCAGTATTCTTTCCCCAACCTCCTGCATTCTTTTTGTAGTACCAAAGCTTCTCTTTGGTATCTGGCCTTTGTTAACAACAAAAACATGACAAAATTAACATAATTACTTATATCACTAATTAAAAATCATGAAGCTGAGTATACTGCATCACATGGACTTTTGCTTCCATCAAAATAAGACTCTTGCACCCTGAAAATATGTAGGCCCTCTGGGCAGAACTCAGAGGAGATAATCCTACCCTCAAGCTGCATAGGATGATGCTTGGGTCTAGCTCTCTTAATTCTTTCTATTGGCAACCTGTAAATAGAAGTTATTAATAGGCACTCAGACCAGTTCCATGGAGGCAGCCACTTTCCAGAGAAACTGAAAAAAATACATAAACTACTTGAGTGCCAATGTTCTCATCTATAGAATGGGATACTAAGCATTCTGCCTTATCTACCTCCCAGACTGTGAGTATAAAGGAACGTAAGGAGCACTCTTTTAAGAAGGCAAAGAGACATAAGCATTGTTATAAAGCTTCTTTCTCTGGGAAGAATTCACTGTTGGAAATGAGGACTGCCCTTGGATCACCAGCAGAGGGAATAATCAACTGAACCTACTTTCTAATACTTTCAGTACTGGAAAGAAGCAATTATCAGATACACATGTAGGTACACATAATCCTCCTATTGAGTTTGGGAAAAGATGGATTTTTAAAATTTTTATTTTGTCATTTTGTCATTTTGTTTTCAACAAATTTTTTTCTTGTTATCTTATTCTTGCTTTACATACCTGTATCATCTAATAAGTGATGGGCAATTATATATCACGCATTTAGAGTGCATATAGGGAAGTCACAGAATGTGTAGTTTGTGCCATTTTGTAGCAGATGCACTTGATAGGGTCCCCCCACCCCACCCCTGGCTTTTTTTTTTTTTTTTTAACTGTGATCTATCCTGTGCCAATGAAATACCATCCTGACAGCCCTCAGTCAGGTCATCTTAAGTGTAGAATGGACAGGAGGCCTTGATGGGAGAAAGACTTCTCTTTGGATCCCAGTGCTACCCAACACTATATGAAACTAACATTGTTGAAATAGATGTTTATGGACACCCTGCCTGGTTCAGTGACAACGAGAAATGAACCAGACGCCAAAGGCTGTACTCTGGCCTTGCCAAGGCCAGCCGCCAGCAGTGAGGCCACGCACAGTGCTCCGCTCTGGGTCTATGTTTCTTGCCTATAAAAGAAGGAACTTAAGTTAATAGATCTCTTGAAACTGACTGAAGTCTGAACAAAAGCCTCAATGGCACAGCACTCTTTGTCTTGTTCACAACTTCATCCCCAGTTTCCAGAACAATGCCTGCCACATAGAAGGATCTCCATAAATACTTTATTAAGCCAATGAATGGATGATCATTTGGGAATCCTCCGAAGATTCATCTGACCTGTTGGACTTATTCCCATAGACAAACCCCATATTTCATCACCATCTTCAGCCTTCTATCACTTCCCTATTTAAGAGTCTCATCTTTTGAGTCTGATTCTACCCTGTTTGTTGCTCAGAGTCCTTATCACTACGTATTATCACTTCATAACACTTAGCTGCTGCCTTGATTCTGTTTATCTCTCACCAGTCTGTTCAAGACACCATCCCACCATTCCCTGCCTTTGGAACAGTACTCAGAATAGGCACTCAATAAGTATTTGTTTCAGGAAAAAAAAAATGACATTAAATGAACTAACACAAAAGGTGTCTTCCAATTCTAGGGTTCTTTGACTCCATTTCAGCATTAGTACATTTTTCAAAAAAATTAGTGCTACAGATTTTCTTAAGAGTATGTGTACTGAGATCTCACACAACACAGCAAGCAGGACAATGCTCCTTTGACTTACAGCATTTGCCTACCTCATGTACAAGACCTATCCAGGAGAAAATCGAAAAGCTGAGCTTAAGTGACAGTGCTTTCAGCTATGTGTATACATAGTAATGATTGCCTGCCTGCACATTTCAGATCAGAATTAAACCATTGTGAATCATCCATTAGATTCAAGATCTGCAAGCAGAGACTAGAAATGTTCCCAATACCATTCTGCTCACGTGTCAGCTTACCTCAGAGTTGTCTGAAACTCAGCCCAGCCAAGATGTTTATTTTCTACCTGGTTTCTGAATTGCAATTACTTCCTAAATTATAGCAAGACACAAGTGGTCTGTGCCAAACAATGAGGGTCACAGAAGGTTTCTCCTTGTATTCCTGAGCATGACAGAAAAGCTCTTTGAATCAAACTTGATCGTCTTTCAAAAGAAAGGGAAAACTTTAAGCCAGTAACTCCTGGGAGTGGCAAAGAGAACAGCCAGAGGGCCATGAGCTAACTTCAATTCTCTAGAGATCAGTTGAACAGATTTGGCAATCATTTGGCTTCTGTTGAAAACAAGGCCTTCTAATTATACCTCTGCCAATGGAAGACAAAAGACAGCATGGCTCAGAAAGGTCATGATGACATGCTAACATCATGACTGTGGCCTTGTAGTATCCTTCTGAGTAGGGTGCTGTTGATAACATTTGTCACATACCCATCCTGGAGCCCATTATTGAGAAAGGAATTTCATGAAGAGCTCAATAGAGATCTGGAGAAGTGATTTGCTTTTTCCCTTGAATTGAATCTTGGTTGTAATATTTTCTGACACTAGAAATAAAGTAATTCCATGTTTTAGATCCTCTTTCCACACCCTCCACCACAGCAAGAGTGGTTTAGATGAACTAGGTATGGAAGGTACAGACAATGGACAGGCTTTTCTGTTCTGTAACTGCTGAGAACAAAGGAGACAGAAAATACAGATGTTTGCGCCTTGCTGCTGCAGACGTGTGGTGGACTAACTCAGTGTCTCTGGAATGCAAATTTTCTTTCACAGTTTAGCAGTCTTTTTTGGATTTCAGCACAGTGAACTAACACTTTCCTGGATTCCAAGACCTCCAGAGAACCAGATGGATGAGAGGAATTGGGAAAAAGAACCCACACTGCTTGAAAAAGGTATGAATTTCTCACTCTGCATTCAGCCAAAAAGCTCTGAAAATTTAGAAGAGTGAAATCACTTTTGGTTTGTTCAAATGCATGCCATGCTAGAGTTGTTTGTGGTGGGAAAAAAAAAAAAAAAAAAAAAAACAACGTGATTTGATGATTTGGAGTCTGTGTTCAGTTTAAGCGAGGAAGAAAACTTTCACAGAGATGATATGTTTACTATCAAAGGCAGGAAAGGATGTGCATGGCAGAGATTACTCGAGAAGATCATTCTATTGCCTGTGCTCCAAAGTCAGTGACTGTCTCCCAATGCCAAACGTTTTAGCTTGACATTCACGGCCCTTCAGGATATCCTCTCACCTTCCCTTTCCAGGCACCTCCAGTGCTATGCCATGCCCAACTCAGTCTTCATTGCTGTGGATCCAAGCTTTGTAACATTCTGTGTTCCTTTTCTTGCAAGACTTTCTAGCCACTCTTTCGCTACTTGAATAGTTTTCTTCGTCTTCTTCTTTTTTTGGTACAGGGTCACTCCACCACTGAGCCACATCCCCAGTCCTATTTTGTATTTTGTTTAGAGAAAGGGTCTCACTGAGTTGCTTAGTGCCTCGCCATTGCTGAGGCTGGCTTTGAACTCGCGATCCTCCTGCCTCAGCCTATTGAGCTACTGGGATTAACACTTTTCTTCTTAATTAGTTAAATGCCTCAACTTTTAGGGCCCAGTGTTTGTGAATGTTCCCTCCTTTATTGATCATCATCCCACACTGTTCTTCCACAGCACTGTTCGGACCTTCTTTATGGCAGGGACCTGCACAGAGTGCTAATTACTCATATGCTATGATGAATTGCAAAGTCCAAAGATGACCACATCAAAATGTATCCTCATTCCACAATGGGCTAAAAGCAGTCCATCAGCAAGAGCTGAGGTCCTAGACCACTGCCTGACCAATGGGATGCTATCCCTGAGCTACCATGTTGCACAGACCATATGCAAATAGAGGGAGATAACTGAAAGCCCCACTTGTTCCACACCAGCAGTTTGAATATTTCTGGCCATGTGTAGGTGAAAAAGCCTTTGAGAGACCTCAGTCCAGAAACATCACAAGAGACCCCATGCTAGAGTTGCCTAGTTGGGTGCTATCAAATTCTTGAAACGTGAAAGATAATGAATGATGATTGTTCCTTTTAGCCATAAGTTTTGAAGAAATTAGTTTTACATGGCTATAGTAATAAAAATATAGATACCACTTCCATGTAGTAGAAGTTGTCTACTGAATAAATGTTTGAATGAACGCTTGTATGAATATTAAAGTTTGGACCTAGCTACATGAAATTAATGCAACTTCATGAAGCTAGTTAGGTTTATTCAAAATGCTAGGACATATTGAGCAACAATAATAACCGAATGATAGAGGAAAAACTCAAAATAGAGGTTCCTCCTTTGTACAGGGGGCAGTGAGGCTTTCAAATAATGCAAACTATTGTTTATTCCATGAGAATACAATGGTACAGGGGCTGGGGTTGTGGCTCAGCAGTAGAGTGCTCAACTAGCAACATGCACAGCCCTGGGTTCGATCCTCACCACCACGTAAAAAATAAATAAATAAATAAAAATAAATAAAAATAAAAATATTGTGTTTTTAAAAAAAGAATACAATGGTACAGGAATATATGTATATAATTAATTTTTAAAAGAGTATCCACCACTATTATTCACATCTGTAAATGTGAAGAGACAATAGCTTTCTTTTGTGTAGTTGGCAATGAGGGCAAATTATTTCTTTACTTGTATAGTCAAAGAAATTATAAAGGAGCTAGAGTGTGTCACATAGAATCATGGAGAAATGTCACAGTGGGTAGGATCTTAGGTGTTCCTGTCCCAGTTATCTGATCCATTAATTCTCTTGAATATCCTTAGCCACTTAGTGCTTGTCCAGCCCTTGAGACTGCTTGTAGCAGGTCCAGGGACAGTGGACTCTCTTGGAAGGTGTCAATTCCACTGGTAAATGTTAGAGCACTATAACTAGCCCCAGTTTCTGCCCTTTCCAGACAAGTCAGTTGCTTTTTCTATGTAACAACTCTAGAGACTGTTGAAGCTTTTAGCTTTTTCTTTATTGGGTAGCCACCTGGATTCTTTCCATCATTACTTATGGGATATTTCTATCCTTTGCCCTGCAACCACTGCCCTCTGTACATGTTCTAATTTGTCCAGGTTCCCTTCAACATGTGGGGCCCAGTGTAGTGTAGTCTGGGCCCCACAGCCAGTGTGTGTCCTGTGTACTCCTTCCTATGGGAATGCAGGGAAAGACTACATTTGCTTTTCTGTGGTCCCAGATATTATTATTGTTTTTATTGATCATGAGATCAAATTATGTCCTCTAAAAGTCCTTTAAAAAATAAGTAGCTATCAAATTAAACGAACCAGGTATCATGTGCTAATAGTTATTAAAAAAAAAAAAAGAATAAGATTTTACATGTCCCTCTTAGATTATCTTGTTGGATTTGGCTCACTGTTCCATATAATTAAACAATGATATTTTACATATTATAATCTCTCTTATCCTTTACCTCAAACCAGTAAGTTCAGGTCAGATAAACTTCACAGAGTTTTGCCACTGTTAAAATATGTCTTATGTCAGAGTCAGCACCAACTTTCTTTCTCCTAGATCCCATGCAAGTGCCAAGTCCTGTTAATTTTGCTCACTCAGCATTTTAATTCCATTCATTACTGCCTGTCTTTACCATTTTAGTCCATCATCTCTCACTAAGATAATCACAATCACCCCCAGTTGGTCTCTCAGCCTGTCTATTTCTCTGTACTTCATATTGACCTGCCTTAACACAGCAACACATTATATATACTGAAACATCTACAAGAACCAAAGATTTAGTTTAACAGTTAATTACTCCTAGACCTATTCAGTCAATAGCTCTGGGGTTGAAGCTCAGGCACCTGTAACTTTAAAAAGGTTCTTTGTGCCAGAGCCCCAGAAAACTCAAGATTGGCTGGCAGACTACGCAGCTTGACAAATCCACCATGGATATCTGAAAGACATCTTGTTAAGAAGTTAGATGCCTTTTTAAATTACCTTCCGGGAAACTTACACTGTCTTCAGCTGGAAAAAGGAAGAAGGGAGGGGAAAAAAAAGAAGGGAACTGATATTTGTAGAACTAGATACCTATTCAGTACTAAGCTAGGCTTAGCTCCTTCATGAAATTAATCCATTTGATTCGTAAAACAGATCCAGGATGACAATATTTCTACTATTTTTAAGCCAAAGCTGAAACATACAATTTTTAAAAAAATTTATATGTATCCAGATTCACAAGTTGGTAGGCAGGAATTAAACAAAGGCCTACCTGACTGCTAGGACCTAGGGGTTAACAAAAACTTGGATTTTTTTTCTTTATTTTTTTTTTAATATTTATTTTTTTAGTTATAGGTGGACACAATATCTTCATTTTTATGTGGTGCTGAGGATTGAACCAAGTGCCTCATACATGCTAGGCAAGCACTCTACCTTGGAGCCACAACCCCAGCCCCCAAACAAGCATTTCTTAAGCAAATGAAAAACACTGCACCCAATATGGACATATGGAAAGTTAAATTTATACATATTTTAAGTGTTCTTACAGGCTTCTTAATTAAGGATCATATTGCTAAGAATTAAAAAGCTATGGTATACTCAAAAGAACATTGGACTTGGTGTCAGGAAATGAGATACTAATCCTTGAAACGTCACCAATTTCCTAGTGTATACCTTGATAATTGTTTCCCTTCTTTCTGAGAAACCTCTGAAATGTAGTGAAGGATACGGCTACATGGAATGACATATATTCTCCAGCCTTCCTTGCAGCTATGGGACTTTGATGAGGGTGGAATGAAGTGTCCTCAGAGGCAAGGAGAAGGACCTCAGTCCTCTGGAATGCAGAAGCAGACACCTAGTTCCACTCAATTGAAGCCACATGCTGAGAGTGGCAGAGGAGGCCAGCAGGAGGCTAAGTCCTTGCCCCCTAGTGTCCTGGATAGTCCACTTCCTTCAGTGAGAAAGAAATGAACATTGTCTTGTTTACTGTCTGTTTTCTATCACTCCAGCTAAACCTACTCCTAACTACCTTATTCACTTTATGATTTGAGTCAAGTTATTCTACTCTATGCCTTGCTTTTCTTACTTGTGTAATAGTTTGGACAAAGTAGTACCTAAGATCCCTTTCAGATTTCACATTCCCTATGACTGAATGACGTGCTGCCAGCAAAACAGACAAGATATAGCTTCTTCCTAGCCTAGAACCTACAAATGGATCTCCCTATGTCTACATGAGGAAGCCAGCTCTCTGTGGTGAGAACAACTTTCACAATTTTAGGCTGCTAGACAGTTAGCCATTTCCCCATATATCTATGTTCTAGCCAAATCAGATTACTTGCAGTTCTCTGAACATATCCTATACTTTTTCCTTCTGGGAGCTTCTCTTCCCATTACTTGTCTCACTTAGATCTCTCACTGAGCTCTCCAGTCATGTGTGCCCTCTTCTCTGAAGCCTTTCCCCAGTAAGACAGTCACAGACACAACTGCAATCTCTCTGCATACGCAAAACTTTTGCAGGTATAGTCTTGTGGCCTTTGTTACACTGTGTTTCAATTTTGTGTACATGTTATTTTGAGTTCTTTGGGATGGGACCAAGACTTATTCCCTCTTCTGAATCCCCTACCTAGCACAGTATCTGGCAGGAACAGTAGGCATTCAGTAATTGTTCCTTGACTAATGAGTGTCAAAATGAAACTACCAATGCAAAAAATTGACTTTGCTGAGGTTAACAATGTGGATCCTCATCTGGTTTAGGTGAGGCTGGACTTCATGGAGAAAAGTAGGTTTAGAAGACAAAGGGATAGTCTGGAAGTTAGGGGCAGTAATTACAGCCATTTTCTTATCTGAACCAAACAAGCAACAATAATAAGTACTTTGTAGTCAGTTAGCATCTCTCTCAGGTGAGCTCTCAGTCCATCATAGATACAATCTCCTTCACCTTGTGTGTGAATCAGCTTGTCCCAAGGTCAGAGTCAGCCTTTGGCAGAAGCAAGAGACTCAAGAGCTCCCAATTCTCATGTTAGTGCCCCAAGTTCCAGAGCATACTTCTTTGTTAATAGTGTTCTCCTTGTCAAGGGCACAAGAGGTATACACTGGAGAAGAATTGAGAAAGAAATTGGCTGCGAGGCCTGTTTCGAAATGCTTCTCACATAGTCAGGTTTGATCAAGGACAGCAAATCACAGATACTAAACAGTATCTGAAGAGGGGCCCATTCGAAGTTTCTAGACAAATGTCCCTTGTACATGAAAAGTTACTGGGTTTTGCTTGCTTGTTTGTTTTTGTAACTCAGTAATCCTCCTTCCAGTCCACTGAATTTTTAATCTCTTTCAAGTTTTCCACCAGCTTCTACTGATGGTGATATGACTGCCCTATGATTTCCAGATTTGGGGCTGTCTGGACCTTGACCGCTGCATCATGAGACATTTCTCCATACACAGGTTCTTTCTCAATGCACTACTGAGTGTGGTCACTTAATAAACATTCTTAGTATGCCCATCTCGATTCTTTACTGGAAAATGGTATGTTCCAGGCCTTTACAATATAATTTTCTGGATCTAATCATAATTTGGTAAGATATAAGGTAACAGTGAAAAGTCTTAGGCCCTGTGAATGTGAAAATGAAGCTCACACTTTATGTCCAAAGTGCTCAAGTTCGTGTTTAAAGTTTTGCTCTTCAGTAAATCTTAGAGGAACTAATTTTGATGTTATAAGGGGAAGTAGCAAAAATGAAAATGCCTATGGAATTACATTATTACCTTTATTGCCATGAAGTTTACGTGTATTATCCAATATCTTCAAAACAACCTTAAAAATAACATGACTATTTCCAATTATTGAGGGGTTAAGTGGTTTGCTCAAAGTTGCCCAAATTGGCATGTAGCTGAGTGATTATTAAATAACTAGTCTTTGTCCTTTTTAGGTCTATGCACCTTCCACTCCACTGTACTGCAAAGAAAATGTCCAAAGAGATGGATGGTAAAAACGGTAGATACTTCTCAAATTCAGTTTTGCTTAGAGTTGGAACTTTGAATTTATCACTATATATGGGTAAATATGCTAATCTCTAAATTTCCTTGTTATCTAAAATGATAATATTATCGACTCAGGAGAAGCTACAAAAATATCCTTCATTGTTGAATTCTCTCCAGTCTTTTTAAAGGCAGGGACAGATACTACTTCTTAAAGTGACACCAAGTTTTCCTTAAAAATAAAAAAATTTGTAGAAATCATTTCCCATAGGAGGAGGAATTATGTTTTACATGCCTTTTCTCTATGAATTGTGAGGAGTAGAGGCATTAAATAAATCAAGTTCTAACATTAAAAATAGATTTTGATAGGTGAATAATATTAGCTAAGGACTAGTTATATAGGTAGGGCAGAACTTTTGACTACCTGGTACCTAAATTCTGATTATGGAACTTCTATCACAAATTAGAATGAAATAAGTTGATCATTTGGAAAATATCACCAAAGATAACAGTTAAATAAGGGATGGAGAGATAAATAATAAATTCATAATGTAGTTTTGAAGCATGATAAAAAGTATGGTAAAGTATGCTATCCATGACTAGCTTTGAAGATTAATTTTATTCCACAAGCTTGAAAAATACAGGAAGTTTTAAGACCCAACACTTTTTTATGGAAGTCTTTCTTGTAGTATGCTCTTCAGACGACATTCCTTCCTTAGGTTCCAAGTCTATACAAGGAAGTGTGGGATGGGAGAGGAAGAGGGATCTGAGACATTATATGAAATAATCTGATGCTTTGGATACTTCATCACAGAGACACACAAGACAGGGACTACAGGAGCATCCTAGGAAGATGAGGTGTTTGGAGCCCAGAGGAGCAATCTCCTGAAGGATCACAGGAGGCCAAAGATGAAAAGGCTGGGAGGACCATCAAGTCCAAACAAGTAACGGTACTGATGGGTGAAGCTGAGACCTGGTGACAAAGTGGCTAGTTATACAGTCAAGGCAGAGCAGAGCTGCCATTTGAACCCAAATCTCTTGATTCTCACACCAAGGCTCTTCCCACTTCCATGTGACACTAGTAGAAATAATAGAGGAATAAATGACTATTAAAGAAGCAAAGGGTCATGCCCAATACACCAGGGTGTTGTTAGGGACCTGTGTGGCAAAGAGCCTGAGGTCCTTGTTACTGACAAGTAGCAATATTTGGATTTGACCCAAATATTCAGTACTTGTATTCCCATGTTTCTCACTTACATAAATTCATGAAAAAATAAAAAGGAGAAGAATGGATAAAAACTAATTATAGTATATTTGTAAAATGTGGTATATTCATGGAATACTCGACAACAAAAAGAAACAGATGGCTGATACAAAAACATGGAGAAATGGATGAATCTTAAAATCTGCACATTGAAAGAAGCCAGATACAAAATATAAATATGGTATAATTCCACCCTTATCTGAATTAAAAGAACTATGGTGAAAGAAATCAGGAAGTAGTTGCCTATGAGGGTGGTGGCAGGTGGGACTGGACTAGAAAGTGTTATAAAAGAACTTTCTGGAAGGATATATACAATTGTTCAATCTCATAAAACTGACTACTCATGATCTAAGTATTTTATTATATGTAAATTATGCCTTAAATAAAAGGGAGAAAAATGTAAGAAAGCAGCAAACAATATTTAAAAAGCATTAATAATATAGCTCATTTAACAAATATAAATGTCTTCACTAGGAAAGGGTTTAAGACGTCGTAGACAAATAAGTGAAAATTTTGCTTCTTTTTTTTTTTTTTTTTAAAGAAAAAAAGGGACATCATTAGAAAGGGCCTGATGTCTTTCCTTGCCACTTTAAATACCTCAGTGTTGTTTCTTTGAGTATGGCAGACTGAACCTGAGTACTCACACATGCTAAGCAAGTGCTTTACCACACTGACCTACATCCTAGTCCTCTTCTTGCCACTTTAAAAAACTACTAATCATAACCACCTTTTTCTAAACATAAGGGAATTGTAGCCTTTCACTCAATGATTTACATTGGATAGTTAGGAAAACAGATTCAGAGGGGGCAGGTTTATTACTGGAAGAGACAGGAGTAGAATATGGCCGTCTAGGTTTTCAGTATGAGATCTTCTCACTGCACCACCACACTGTCCCATGACTTGAGAGATGCCGTCTACCTAGTCCTTCAGACATCCAGTTTCACAAAGCATCATGATTAAAATATCAAAGGCAGAAAGGTATAAATGGTGAGGAGTGTTTTTCTAAGGTGTATTCTATGTGGCTGACAAACATTTCACAAAGTTTGTGACTCTTACCAATACGCTGGTCTCAGTGAAGAGCCTACAGCATAACCTCAGGCCTCTCTCCCAACTCTTTTGCCATGCCAGGGACACTCTGATGACCTGCTCAGCCCCTAGCCACCCTTGTGTAGGGACCAGAAAGGATGAAGAGCAAGTCCCAAAGATAGCACCATTTTCTTAAGTGGTTTAGATGCCTGCCACAGCAGGTCACTCCACCATTAGTGCAGACCAAGCCTGAGCTTTCTCTGGAGGGTGGAGGGTGCCAGAAACAAGGCTGGACTTCAGAGCAGGCTGGGATACAAGCATTGGCCTGTGCAACTTCATAGAACGCACAAATTGCTTCACTGGCAGCTTCCTCATCTGTAAAGGGAGGATAGTAATGTCCTCTGTGTGGCTGAGACAAATAAAGGGGAGGGTCTAGGCTGAGGTCCAGCCCTCTACAAGTGCAAGGATTCACTGTGAAAAGAGACAGCATCACATATTCCTGAAGGCTTGGAAATCACTATATGACTACATTTTGCATTTTCAATGTCTGCTCCTCTAGGCCTAAGAAGATGCAGGTGCATGTAGGTAAAACACAGCTTCCAGCCTTCCTAACTTTCCTTTGAATTCACAAATACTAGTTTCTGAATAGATAAGGAGTATGACAAGACCTGAAAATATCACTGAACAATTGACCTTGCAGTTTTTTTGTTTTGGTACTGGGGATTGAACCCAGAGGTGCTTAACCACTGAACTACATCTCCAGTACTTTTATTTATTCATTATTTTTTGAGACAGGGTCTAACTAAGTTACTGAGGGTTGGCCTTGAATTTGGGATCCTCTTGCCTCAGTTTTCTGAGTTGCTGGGATTGCAGACGTGCACCACCACATCCAGCTTCAATTTTGGAGTTTTTAGAATACAACTGAATAGAAAAACAAGGGTTTTTGTGGGGGAGGGAATCCACTTTATTCTAGTGATAAATCTGTCTTTGAGTATTCTAGGAAGTAGGCCTGGAGTAACACCATTTACCCTGTACATTAATTTGATGGGCATATTTTTATATCTTATATGTAAAGTAGCAATAATTTTCTATATGTGGAGAGTAAAAAAGAAAAATTAAGTAAAAAAGAAAAATTAAGTAAAAAAGAAAAATTAAGTAAGTTTTGATGGGCTGTGTGACATTTAAGTGGTGAAGCTGCTTTTTGTACTCAGGCCTGTCTGACTCAATGCTGTGGTCCACACCCTTTCCCTACTCCTGCCTTGCTGTTTACTGAAATAAATAACCCCTTCAGCAGATGTGTTAGCTCAGTCTTGCAATGATTACCACATTTTGCTGCTAGTATTCAAGTGCTTGTGGGCTCTAACTATAGAATAAACACCAGTTATTCTTGTTTGCATCATAAGGGAGCTGTGGGTCTTGAAATCTAACCTAGAGTAACAATTGAGGCTTGCAGTGAGCTTTTAGATATTTAGATAAGACTCTATTAAAGCACCCATAAAAGCATTTCCCTGTTCATATACCAGAGTGTCAGCCAGCTTCAGAGTTTAAAGAGGTTTTGAGTAGCCCAAATGCTTTTCCCCACTGGTAGGTGCAATTGTGTTCTCTCCTCTCTCTCTCTCTCTCTCTCTCTCTTTTTTTTTCTTCATTTTTTTATTCTAATTTGTTATACACGTTTGCAGAGTACATTTCATTTCATATTACATATAAAGAGCACAACTTTTCAAGTTGCTGGTTTAATATAAAGTATTTTTACAACAATTGTGTCTTCATAAATGAATTTAGGGATTATCCTAAATTCATGTTCTCTTTTGTCCAAAAGAATTTTAGGCAAAAGAGAAAATGCCCTTTGGTGAATCTCATCAAGTTACAAGGAGACAGATGTGTGAAAGTTACCACGGGAAGTTGTGACTCCTCTCCTGATTTCCACTTCCAGGGTCTTAGAATTTGCACTTCAAATTTGCAAATGGGAAAAGAAATTTGCAAATGTTTAAAATGAAACCACTTCCATTCTAAGGCTGTATATTTTCAGGGACCAAAGTTCTTTTTAAATTATTTTGAGAGAAAGAGACAGTGAGAGAAAAAGGCTAGATAAACCAGGCTTTCTTATACAACTCCAGCTACGTCAAGTGGTTAAGACCACTGTGGCCTTAGGGGAAAGAACATGCATTGAGGAGTTTCATAATATGCATATCATGAATCTCCCAGTTATTCAGAAGTTAACTCATGTCACCAAGTCCTTTATCCTCCTAGGATGTCTTTTTTCATCTGTAAAATGTAGATCACAATAGATCTGAGAACTGGTAATAGAATTAGAACACTAAAGTGAAAAATGGAACACTTATTGTAATAATAGAACAATATTAAATGATATTTTCAATAACAGAATCATAATATAATAAAGTATTTTGTAAGCCATAAAATGGTAGGCAAATACTGGCCATCATTTGAGATTATTATTAATTGGAAGCTAGTTGACAAAACAAGACTCAGAATATGAACCATTAGGGATAGTGTTTTTAATAACATCAGTCTGCATATGTGGAGTTCACACAGGGCAATCTATGGCCCCAAGCTCTTCCACACTTTCCCACACCAGATGCTGAGGGAGGGAGACAGCCTTCCAAGGCTCCTGAATTGCCTAAGGCTAAAAGGACACACTGCCAGGATTCAGATCCAGATCTTGTAAAACCAAGGCACGGGCTCTCTTCATTTCATTACCATTATGCCTCCATTTTTTTTTTTTTTTTTTTTTTTGACTCTTAGGCAATGATCCCTTTCCATTTCCCAACTTGTCTTTGTTAAGTTTCTCTTTCCCAAAGTAATGATGATATTTAGAAAGACCTCAAAGGGGGGAAATACTTTGGAAAGCAGGGCTGCAGGCTAAGAAAAAGCAAACAAAGTCTCTGATCCTTATTCACTAGCCATTGAACTTGAAATAGGGGCCATTTCAAGATTTATAACAAAAGATGTAAACAAAGATATTTGGAGTTCCTCTGTTGGTTGTGAGGATGACTGTTGTTCTTTCCCTGAACCCAAAGCAATCCCTATTTAGCTATGAACCCAAGGCATAGAGCTCTTGATTGGCAGTGAAAGCAGTGGAAATGAAGTGGGTATCCCTCGAACCAGCCAGTTTAGGAGCTGTCACAAAACAGAGTAATATCACATTTTTATGAATAAAATTGTAATGATACTCACAGTACCTTCATTAAGAACACTTCACACCCCTCATTCAATCACAGACCATAAATAAAGCAAATGTTGGCCTCTTCACACAAATAGTAAGGATTTAGATAGGATCCTGTGTAGCCTGTTCAGCTATCAGTGCTTACGATTTTATGTCACCAGAGCAAAAAGTTAGGCAATCAAGCATAGCCATAAAGCCCAGGAATTGAGTCTCATGAACCCAATGTCATTTTTGGTAAGATATTGAAATTCTAACTGTGTAATTAGAAATATTTTAATTTCTATTTGTTTGGACTCCCCTGAAAGTAACACAAAACATTTATGGAATATTAGAAAGCAATAAGGAACAGGAACCAATTAAATATCTTATGAAAACCTACGTGGTGCATCTAATAGAATTAAGCAGCTCATGGAATCAAACTAGAAAATTCCTACATGAGTTCATTCATGCATCAAGCCCCTATTGTGTGCAAAGCATAATTATAAGCCCTTCAGGGACACAGCGAAGATCAAGATCATGGATACTGCCCTTGTCAAGTTGCTCACATAGAAACGACCAGAGGGAACTCCATACAGGATTGGAAAGTTGACAAAACTGAAAACTCATGTGACACCAAGCACTTATTATATAAGTCTTGGGCAAATACGACAGCTTTAAGACTGGCATCAATTATTGCCACAGAAATACAAACACACAGGAATGTTCCCTGTTTGCCCTCTTACAAGCCTATAGACTAAAGATAATAATCTTTTATTTTATGCTTAAAGAGACAACATCAAAGAGCTTAAGGCTCAAGATGTGAGGAAGCCAAAGGCTTACACAAAAAGAAATCAAAACAGTAGGTTGGCAGTAGATACCTCTTTCTTTACCTTCTTCTTCTCCTTTAAAGAAAATGAAAATAAACATTTGCTAGAGTTTTGAAAAATCTAACATGACCCTACAGTTCTAGACATAAGCAGTATATGAAATTTATGTGAAATAAAAGGCAATACTCTGCTTGCAAGTACTTGTCATAAATCCTGGAAGACAGATGTTCACAAGATATGTAATAAAGCCCTTGCTTACTCATGGAAAACACAAAGAAATTCATAGTAACAAGGTGCACGTGTAAGAAAATTTATAAAGGTTTCCCTTCAACATAAATTATTGTGCCCTTTCATGTGAACACTGGGCAGAAGGTTTGTGTTTCATTACAGAATTGCTACATTATTGGTGGACACCGCTGTCAGGGAGAGTGAACACAGCCATTCTGTCCACAGGATGTTCCTCTATTGATACCAAGATGGCACATTACCTCACCCTGACAGGGGTCCTTTGTTGTTGCTACTGCTGGTAGCCACTGGATGCTTCTTGTCCTATTTATCACTAGCATAATACCTTATTCTCTAATAGGTTCAGGACCCTGTGAATTATTACATCTAACACTGGATTAAATTCGCCTTCATGTGGGCTAGTTTAAGAATGGGGATTTGTCTGTAATCAAATGAGAACAGGCAGTAAGACAAATACAATGAAATAGGTAGGAGTTAGCTTCCTCCTACATTCTTCCCAGGACTCTTGGCAAGGCAATTCTTCTCTCAGGGCTTGGTCGCCTCATCTGTAAGCAGGGAAACCTGAAATGAGTTGTCACTCCCTATGAACTATAATACTCATTCATCTCTGAGTGGTGGTGACACATTCCCATTTGTAATTTGGGAGCTGTTAGCATGAATTTTCACTAATCACCCAAATACTCTTACTGGGTGTCCAAGATCTAGGATTTTATTATCCGGTTTATGGTAAAAATGAAACCTAAGAACATTCATTCACTGGGGAACTAAACAAGTTGTGGGACATAGAGCTTCTGTAAGTTCTGTGGTAGGCATGGGGTTTATAATAACCAAGACAAACTGGTTTCCTCCACTGCAGAAGCTCACCACCCAGTTGTAGGAAACTAAGGGACTAAATAAGTAAATTAAAATTTTCAGTGGTGTGTTATGGTTAGTTGGTGAAAGTTCTCCTAGGATTATAGACAAGAAAGCAGGTAAATCCCTTGATTGGTAAAGGTTAATAGAACTAAATCTGAATCACTGAGAGAATTATTCAAATTGAACTCCAAGGAACCAGGCTCAAATAGTTCACACTAATATTCAAGTTAGCACCAGACCTCAAGCCTCGATTGGAAAATCAAAATCAAAACCAAAATCAAACAAAACCAAAATCTTCCAAAAAAAACCAAAAAACAAATTCCTGAAATCACGGACAAAACCTAGGTTTGATGAAGAATGAAGATACAAATTGCAACACTGGTAGCACCTTTCTATATTATATGTTCCTGCCATTTGATATAACAAAAACATGTATTATCAGACTGGCAAGAGAATAAACCGTCTTTGGAGAAAGATAACAACCCAGACCTCGTGTAGGAAATATTTGAGTGAGATCAAATATAAAAGGTTACAGCACATGACTGATGCTGAAACAATTCTAATCTAAGTTTTTAAAAGGAGGGTTTTGTGCAGGATTTTGATTTTAATAATGGAACCTCAGTCTTGCTCTTCCTGAAGGAGGCAAAAGAAACTTCCAACAAAATAAATATACTTTGAATAGTACTGTGACCAGGGTTACGTTAACAGATCTATGAAATATGCTTTATAAGATGCATGTAAAAAACATACTTATCTTTTATAAATGTAGAGAATGAAGACCCATAAATAGTCTATGCTACAAGAATTAACAGTGCTTGCTGGGACATCCTTAAATGGATAGATTAAACAGCCTCACACTTTCTTGGGCTCTTGCGGATTCATTTAATTCTTGGTGGTTCCTGGTCACAGGAAGGACTCTAGAGAAAAATAAACGACTTTGGGACTGACTAAAGGGGCAAAGTGGCTGGATTTGTAAGTGAAGACATTTTGCTTAGTGAAATCTTTCATCAGATTAAACTGCCAAGCTCCAGCAGCCCTTCAAGAACAGAGAAACATGTTCAAAACCCGTTTTGCCTGCAGACAGAGGGATGCTAATTGCTTTACCCAGATTCTCTTGAACTTTCTTGCATGTAGAAGCATAAAAATAGCCAAGCTGTGTACACTGCCTCTAGGATCCAATCCTCCACCTGTGGGAAGGGATTCATGTTTCAACGCTGTCTCATTGCCACAGGTTTGCTTTGGAGCCTAATTACCAACTGAGTTTGATGACAACATAACTGGCTCCAGGGGCTGCTTGTTCCTACCAAACAAAACAAAAAACAAATTCCTGAAGCAAGACCTGAAATGTGCCACTGGGAATACAGAACCAGTGATGCAATTCCAAACTGGGGCTGGTCTCCTCCTTATCTTTGCATCAGCAGCTTCTCTGAAGAGCCTGTCTCCATCAGTGTGGACCAGCTTTGACAAATATTTACTGACAAATGACTATTATTTTAATAATTATAATCATTTGCTATCATTTGCTGATTTACAGCCAACGAACATGTTCATAGACGCTATCTCACTTGATGGCCACAACTCTGTAGGGAAAGCACATAGAGCAAGGCTCATTAACTGATTTAAATGGGGTAAAAGTTTACATTGCTGGCAAGTGGTAAAACTGGGAGCAAGAGATGGAGTGTTATCAACCTGTCACATGCATTCTCCCCAGTCTGCCATGAAGGAGGCAAACTCACAACAGTTAGAAAGCCACTTGGGACAGTTCAGAGACAGAAAAATAAGGAGCCTCTCCTCAGTCTACCTAGGAATCCAGGGTATGCCCTGGGCTACCCACAGTGGAGCTGAACTTGGCAACTCGCAAACCTGTTTAGTACAGAAATGATGATCCTATGAAATGGTAGTCCCCTGCCCCTGCAGGTGGTTAGCAGACCACTCACATAATTGGAACACTATAAAGAGAACTCCTTTGTTGGGTGGGATTTTTTTTCAAAATACTATTGATTTAGAAAATAGTAAACGGTATATTGCGTTAACTTTTGATTGCTGCCTAACAATCTTAGTGGCTTAACATAACACACATATACTGTCCTGCATTCCTGAGGGTCCAGGCTTGGCTTTACTGGGTCCTATGATCAGTTCCACATGAAGCAGTCAATGTGATGGCTGAGAGGCACTGTTGTCTGAGGACTGATTGGAGAAGAATCTGTTTCCAAGCTCATTCAGATTGTCGGCAGAACTCATTTCCTTACGTGCATATAATTCAGGGTCCAGACTTTTGGCTGGCTGCCGGCTATAGGCATTTTTGATCCTAAAGGCCAGTCACAGTTTCTCAGCTCATGGGCTTCTCCCACCAGACTCCCAGGTATTCTCTTTTTCTGGTTTGTAGAAATGGACCCTTGTGTAATGTAATGTAATCACAGTTAGGTCATATCCTGATAACTTTATCTTCTTCTGTTGATTCGAAGCAAATGATAGGCCCACCTGGTACTCAAGATGTGGGGGTGGGGGAGGGATTACACAAAGGTATGAACACTAGGAGGTAGAATTATTTGGGGTTGCCCAAGAGCCTGTCCTCTGTAACTATCAATGTAGGAAACTCAAGGTTCTTTCCCTCTTGCTTTTCTAATGTTTTAGAATAAATATTATACCTTTCCACCAGGAGACACATATGTAGCACCATATTTATGAGATCCTCCCTTATTTTTCTGAGGGGAAGTGGTAGTAATGCATATCTAGGTAGTGAAGGCTTATTAGACTAGATGGCCTGCAGTAGTCTTCTTTATGATACATATCAAGGTCCATGAAGCTTGATTTATCGCATGTTTAAAGAAAGTGTGGCTAATTTGTCATGGATGGAGAGTTTGGACTGAGAGTCATTAGACTTGGGTTCTCATCTGGTTCTTCTATGATTAGCTGTGTGATCTTAAGAAGGCACATCCAGAATTTCCAGTTCGCAAATTAAGTTGAAGGAAAAACTATGAATATTGAGAGATCTATCTGACCTGGGCCTCCATTCTATCAAATAGTATATATCTAACACTAAAAAGGTGGCGGCTGGGTGGCCAGGCTCTCAGGGTTATCTTCTGTGGAATTCCCTATTTGCAAAGTGTGCCCTGGTCATATGGTGGCGAGAGGGGATGTACCCATGTACCCATATAGAGACCAAAAATGTTGCTTTAAATCCAGGCAGGTGGGACTGGAATAAGACCTGGTTGCTCAGACTTAAAAGATTCAGAAAATTCAGCAATTATTGAGATTTTTAGTCCAGAACTTCCTTGTCTATTGATGGCTGGAACTGAAATGTTTTCAGAACTAATCCTTGATTTTGCCCTAAGATAGGTGTCTAACTATGACCGTGATCCTCTTAGTCTTTGCAGATTTCTGGTCTCACAGCTACAGTGGGGTTGCAATGTCTTCCAACTCTGATGACTTGGATCATAACCCATTGAAATATGGAGCTCTTGCCTGACAAAATCTCCCTGTACATTCTGGAGAGCATAACAAAATGATAGAGAAATCTTAGTATCTACCTACAGATTACTTTTATAATTCAGGGCACAGATATTTGTTGCAAATATTACTCAGATTATTTTTCCACAAGTCTATTAAGTACCGTAGAGTCTATTGAGCACCTGTAATTTTGACATTCCACAACATTTTCATAATATTTCCAATTCCCAAAGAATGATTGTGAAGTAACTGTCAGTTTGACAACAATCCAGGATAACCACAGAATAGGTTCCTAGTGTCTGCAAAGAACTTGGCCCATAATACTAGACTTCTTATCATATAATAAGACAAGTCTACACATCAGTTCTTTGCATCACTGAATTTGATAAGTAGATGTACAGACCTCTGGGGTTTGCTCAGTATATTAGAATTTGACCAGAAAACACACCCTTCTCCCCTATTTCCCAAGCATGTTCATCAGGAAGGGGGCTACTTTGAAAAATAATATCTAGATTCCAGGTGTTGTATAAACTTTAATTTTCATCCTATAAGTTTAAATAATTAAAAGTGAGTTCCTCATTCCTATATTCTTTATAATCAGTGCAATTCCTTACTTGTCTTTTTAAAAAAATATTTATTTATTTAGTTGTACACAATGCCTTCATTTTTATGTGGTGCTGAGGATCGAACCCTGGGCCGCGCATA
Organism: Tamias sibiricus; assembly: GCA_025594165.1. Classification (NCBI taxonomy): domain Eukaryota; kingdom Metazoa; phylum Chordata; class Mammalia; order Rodentia; family Sciuridae; genus Tamias; species Tamias sibiricus. The sequence goes on from CM046668.1 coordinate 80,647,805, forward strand.
TGCTAGACGAGCGCGTCACCACTGAGCCACAACCCCAACCCCTCCTTACTTGTCTTTTAATCATCAAACTATTCCCAGAAGTCAGGGCAGGCAAGGGTTACTTTAATTTACAGAAGTGACAAGTTTTAAGGCACTTCTCATGGTGAGTCACATGTGAGTAACTAGCACAGCTAGGGTGAGAATTCAGGTCACCCAACTGCCAAGCATGAACTTTTTCAAGCCATGATACCAGTTCAGATAGCAGATCCAGGTGTCAGTGCTGCCACTTTTAGTCACATGTAGTTGGATTTTTCATTTCACCTCTTTGAGCTTCTTTAGTAGTAACAAGCAGCTGGGAATACTGGAGGTTTGAAACTGACAGGGTGGTTCCAGAGATCAACAGGGAAAAGGCATGATATTAGGTATTCAACTAGAAATTGCTAACTTGTAGAATAACTATGATAACTATCACTGGTGTTATGGGGGCCTGCACAGAGGTTTTGGGAAGGAAATGGATGACTCCCACCAGATAGAAAGGGTGAAGATCGTGTGCAAGTGGAACGAAGCTGCAGGGGCTAACTAGATCGACAGTAAGTGGATCCAGGAAAAGCTTCTGTGGATGAGTCATGAGACAGGGACCAGAATTTTGGCATTCTGTCAAAGACTGGAAGGTAGGGTGATTAGGAGGTAGGGAGGGAAGGTGAAGAGAACACAGCCCTGTTTTGACATGACACAGAATGAGGGAATTTGGGGAGGGGTCTAAAAACTGGCATTAACACATGATTATTGTGCCTAGAAAGGGGAATCCCATTTGTTTCTAATTCAGAATCTTCTACATGATGGGCAGTATGAAGGGCATAGATGCAAACAGGATGTGGTTCTTTAAAAGTTCACCACATAATAGGAGAAAAAGATGAAAATGTAGATACTTTGGGAAAAATGGAATGTTAGATAATAATATCATATACACAACACAAATGTGTGTGTGTATATATATGTATATATACACATAATATACTAAAAACAATTTTAATAATAATAAGAACTGAAAATTATCAAGTGTTAACAGGGGACAAGCCCTGTGTTGAGTGTGTTATGTGTATCATCTTATTTAATCCCCACAACAACCCAAGGAGACACCAGTTTCCCTTATTTCCTAAGGACCAGTGTGTTCTGAGAACCTGTACAGGTCACGTGACTGGAAAGGAGGGGGCTGGGATTCTAATTCCAGCCCAGGCTGTCTGGCTCTGGAGCTGAGCCCCTCATCCCCTTATCATGCAGCACTTTCTTTTACTTTCTGGCTTATTTTTCTATAGCACTTATTACCTTCCAATGTGCTATGATATAAAAAAGCACTTTGTTTATCATTTGCTGGCTAAAATGCAAGCTCTGCTAGAGCAGGGGCATTTGTTTTGTTCACTGCCGCATCCTCAACAACTAGAGTGGTGCCTGGGACATAGTATGTGCTCGACAATATCTGTTGGGTGGATAAATGAATAAATGCTAAGAGATCATTTTTTCCTGTTGTCTCATCATTAGGGAAAAATTAGGTCAGGTGGAAATATTTAGGAGAGGGATGAGATGCACTATAAAAAGGTAGACAGAAAGGAAGGTAGGAGAATGGAAAAAGTTATCCAGATAAAGAAAGATGGAAAAGCAGGTGGTTGGGTAGCAGATGGGAGGAACAGGGGTTGTTTGCGGGGCAGTGAAGGGGATGATGAGAGATTTACAGTCCACATTCCAGTAGGCACTCAGCTCAGAACACCCGGAAAGCTCTGAATTCACTCATGCGTTGCTCTGTTACATAGTTGAGGAAAGGAATGTCCCCCACCCACCATTTGGCTCCTGACATGGTCTCCTATTGCTGGACTGCAGGATTCTCAGCATCTTCCTCCTGGTGTGCTGTGGGAATGCTGGCCAGCTTCAAATCCTACTTCCTTTTGCATTGCAAATGGCTCACCAGTCTGAATTTAAGTCAGTAAGTCTTTTACCCAGTATAGTACTGAGTAGGACTTCCTTCCTAGGTTTCTACTTTGCTGTGCAGAATCACCCTATGATGGAAGTCATCACGTTTTTTTCTTAAGTTGCTGTTATTTTGTCTGAACTATTTATATTAGCAGAGATATAAATGCCTGGGGTCATATGCTGTGCAATGGGAAACTGTCTTCCTGAAATATGTGTGAGTAACAATAATGTGAATGCCATAACTCTTCTAGCCTTGCTTCAAAAGAACCAACAGTCTTTTCAACAAACAGTGCTGGGAAAACTGGATACCCATAGCCTCTCTCTCACCCTGTACAAAAACCAAATCAAAATGGATCAAACACCTTTACAAACCACCTGAAACTTCCAAACTGTTAGTGGAAAACACTACATGATAGAGGTACAGGCAATGATTTCCTGAACAGAACTCCAATAGCTCAGGGAAAAAAAAAAAATAGTAAGATTCAACAAATGGGATAGCATCAACTATAAAGCTTCTGCACAGCAAAGGAAACAACTGATAGTCTACAGAATGGGAGAAAATCTTTGCTAGTTCTTTATCTTAAAGAGGATTAATATCCAGAATACATAAAGAACCATAAAATGGGACATTAAAGGAACAAGAAATGCATTAAATAAATGGGCAAATGATCTGAACAGACATGTCCAAAAGAAGCACAAGTAGCCAATAAATATATGAAAAAAAATGTTCATCATCTTTATCCATCAGGAAAAACTCTACTGGGATTCTATCTCACTCCAGTAGAAGACTATTATCAAGAAAGTAAAAAAATAACAACTGCTGGAGAAGATGCAGGGAGAGAGGTACAGTCACACAAGGTGGGTGGGAGTGTAAACTAGCATGTCCACTATGGAAAACAGTATGGAGGCTCCTCAAGGAACTAAGTATAGACCCACCATCTGATTCAGCTATACCATTGCTGGGTGAACACCCAAAGGAAAAGACATGAGCATACAAAAGATATACCTGCATAATTATCTTTATTGTGGCATTATTCACAATAGTGAAGTTATAAATCAGCTCAGGTGCCTATCAACAGATGAATATATAGGAAAAATGAGGTGTGTGTGTGTGTGTGTGTGTGTGTGTGTGTGTGTATGAAGGTACATATGTGCATACATGTGTGTGCATATATACATGTGTGTGCATAGATGTATGTGCATATACATATACACATACACATAATGGAATGCAATTCAACCATAAGAAAGAGTGAAATAATGTCATTTGCTGGAAAACAGATAGAATTAGAGGTCATCAGGTCAAGCTAAATAAGCAAGACACAGAAAGATAAGTATTATGTTTTCTCTCTTATGTGGGAATAAAAATAAGTAAATAAAAATAACCCCAAAGTAGAAGAAGAACTCCTAGGGAAGGAGAAGGGAACTGGGAGGAGGAGGGAAGGAGGATAAAAACAAAGAGGGTAGTAGTGAAGGTGGGTATGATTATATATGATACATTGCATGCATGGAAATGTCACAATAATTTGTACAGTTAATGAGTTAATATTTATAATAAAAATCAAGTTGAAAAAATTTCATTTACAGTATCATTGGAATATTATACATTCACAAATAAGTACAACTGAAGTTATCTAAAAATGTTAAATGAACAAAATACAATGTAAGTGGGGGGAAAAAACAATGCTGGGCTGGATTCCAAATCTGATGTATAAATTTTTGCCCTATTTCTCACTCACTCTAAATCTTGGTTTACTCATTTGAAAATGAAGGTGATCTGGATGGGGTGGTAGTGGCCAGATAGTTTTAAAATTCAAGTCAACTTTAATATTCCATTCTGTTAATATTTAAATTCTTCGGATCTCCTGCATAATCAGTTTCTTTTCAATAGGCTCAGTCAAGGGAACTGCTTGCACCAGCCTTCAACATACAGTTTCTGCTATTCATTCATTCACCTACTCAATAAGTATTCTTTGAACAGCTACATTGCCTGAGGAACTGCCCTAAATCTGATTAGGAAGAGGCAAGATGAGATAAGACAAAATCTTACCATTATCAGGCAATTTAGTATCTATAGTATTAAAGAATTGTTCAACAAAATAACAACATAAGTCAGAAAGCTATTGAGGCTGGGTGGGGTGGCACACACCTGCAATCCTAGCTACTTGGGGGTCTGTGGAGGGAGGATTGCAAGTTTGAGGCTCCCTGGCAATTCAGCAAGACTCTGTCTCAAAAAAAATATTTTTAAAAAGGGCTAGGGATGTAGCTCAGTACAGGAACACATATCAGGGTTTGATTAATGGAGGGAAAACTAAAGGATTGGGGAAGACATAAGAAAGGGATGGCGATGGGAAGGGAGTCCACAGGAGAAAATTCTCTTTCCTCCCGCACAATTAGGGCAAAGCCTTTTCAGAGGAAGCGGGATTTGAAGTGGGTCTTAAAGAACAGGGCATAGCTGGTGGTGGGTGGTAAAGGGGATGGAATTCTGGGAATTCCAGAGAAGGTGAGACAAGACAGGATGATGAAACACCTATTGCTAACATAAGGGGAGTAGGAAAGTGTGGGAAACAAGAGTCTGCAGTCAGACCACAGTGGGACTAGAATGTGCTCTACCCTGTCTAGATACTGCTTCATAGATAATACTATGTGATTTGCACACTTAGCCACTTTGTCTATAGTCTTCTGCAAAGTAATATGTCTAGCCCAAGACATACTGACCATGTAGTACTAATCATAGGGTAGAACTTTCCAGATGAAACCTTGGATTAATTACTGCTGGAAGATAATGGAGGCAAGAATCCACAATGAGGATGGCATGATTGCTTGTAAATAAACTTGCAGAAACCAGAGAATATTTTGTTAGCTCCCCTATCCAAACCAAACATAAATTGGATCCATTTGTAAAAGGTAAAAGCTTTCAGTGTATAAGAAAATATGAGCTGTTCTCTCTCCAGAGGTAACCTGTCTACTGGAGAGTCTGGAAGTGCTTGCAAGTGTACAGTTCTCACCAGGCAGTCCTCTGGCAGCTGCTCCTGATCCAAAATAAGTGAGAGGCTATAGAGTACAAGCTGTACTCTACATAGAGCAGCACATAAAGACCCAGGGGAGGGGAGGGTGAGAGGAGAGGCTGAGGGGGCGGAGAGAGGAAAGAAAGGCTAGGTATGATTATGTCACCAGGTATCCTTGGCAACCAGAAAACATCTTGTACATTCTGCTTGAGAGTTCAGCAGCACATGGAAGGAAAACGTGCCCTACTTCTTTCTATCAACCTCAACAGCATGAGAACAGGACATCTCCAAGCCTTAGTCAAAGAGGGAGCAGAGACTTCTAAGGTCCCTAAATCTCAAGCACTTGGCAAAAATAAACAAATAAATAAATAAATAAGACACATACAAGTTGGGTGTGTGTGTGTGTGTGTGTGTGTGTGTGTGTATAGGCAGGTGCGTGTATGGGGCAGGGTACTGCAGTGTGGTGGTAAAGGAAGCTTCCACAGTACAGAAGTTCAGAAGGGGTTATTGTGAGAGGCTTTGAGGTTCACTAGTTCTGAAGGTAGCATCCAATCATCTCAAGGGTTGGGTAGATATCTTGCAAGGGAAAGGCTCAACCCAAGTAACTCACACTCCCTAGAGTTGGGACACATGTATTTGAAGTGTGAATCTAATGAACACACCATCCTGTCATACTTAGCTTGGCAGGCTACAGGATTCTGGGAGATAAAAAGCAATGAAGTTTATGTGTCCTTGCTCCAAAAGATGAAAGTGTCATCTGGAAAACTTGCCTGTCCAGCATGGGGTCTAGAACAGCTTTAAATGACTACCTCCTTTGCATGTCTTTGCCATAGATACCCAGAAAAGTAAAGGGAAGGCTTCCTTCTTCCTCTGAGGAATTTGGGAAGCCAATAACAACAATCATGTTTGGATGTCCACTACTGAGCATGCCAGTGGTCAAACAGTTACAACTAATTTACAGCTAATACTTGAATGGTGCTTATAATGTACCAGGAACCATTTTAAGTGAGATATATGTATATACATATGTATGTATTTGCAGATGTATGTATATATGCATATGTGTTAATGAGTATGCATGAATATGTATATATTTGTATATACACATACTAGAATTCTAATTTAATCCTTATGCTGACTCTGTTTCAGCAACTTTTTAGTATCCTTGTTATAGATAAGAATACTAAAGCACAAAGAAAAAGGAAGCAGTTTGCCAAGACCACCCATCTACGCTGTGGCAGAACTGCAATTTGAAATAACTCTGTTTAGGCTGGAAACAAGGAGGTGAAATTGCCATGCATGGAAAAAAAATGTACTTTCACACACATGTGAGCTCAAGTATGAGCACACATACATGTGCAAGGGTGCACACATGCACACACTCAAGAGAAAGGCTGGGCTACTGTGTCTATACAGAGATGAGACTCAGACCACAAAGGTGGCACAAATGGCCATCACTTTTGACTTCACCATAAGACAAACACTAGGATATTGCTAATTACCACTAAACTTTGTTATGTGCTTGTGTAGTTCATAAAGAACTTCTAAAATTAGACATGCACATAAAATGTGCACATACAATTCTGTTTATGGGGTAGCAAACCAGAAGCTGAAGGGATTAATTCTTTCTGCTAAGGATGCAGCTGCTCCTGGTGACTTAGAATGAGTCTCTGCCAATACTTAATAGCAACTCAATTCTCAGATGTCCCCTCTCCCCTCATTCCCAATACCACTACTCTACCCCACTTCAGGCTTTTAAAGCCTAATACGTCATCAACACCTTTGCCTTTGATGGCTAAATTTATGGAGACTGGGAGGTTTCACTTTGGAACTCAGATGAAGCCAGATAAATGTGTTAAAGATGACACTGGACATAAGGTCCTTAGAAACAATTCTGACAGAATTCAGAATAAGCACATCCACTGATTCCACATCTGTGGTGATGCAGCTGACATGCTATTCAGCAGAAAATAGCCACTCTCTCCTGCATGCCAGGTTCACAGTCTTGCATGTGGCTCAAGGAAAGCCAGAGGTTTTTGAGGCCTGTACTAAGCCTAGTAGCTCAGAGCCTAACTCAAAAAGATACCTTCTAAACCCCCACAGCAATTTCCAGACCCCTGGAAGGGGCTATCATTCGACACCATCCACTATGATTCTCTACAATAATGGTATACTTCTTCACTGTCTGGTGTGGAAGTCACAAGCAAAATGTGAGTGGAATGTGGATTGAAATGTATCTCGTGTGTGAAAGCTGATTTTTACATTTTATTTACCTTTAATTAGTGGCTAGTGACTACCATATTGGGCAGATGTCTCTAGATCATCTAGACCAGTATCCTCATTTTATTCCCACCAGGTGCTACCTCCTTCAAACCTGTCAGCAGAGGAGTGAATGTACTTTTTAGAGCATAACACAGGGCTATAGAAGAGAACTTAACTGCTGAGAATCCCACATCCAGTCCCACAGTAGTCACAATTATAATATAACCCTTGTGATTGTTATTCTGGCCCTCCTTCCACTTAAAAACACATTTCTGAGATGAAAGTGTGACACAAATAGATTGCTGTGAGTCAAACCATGACCATTAACCTCCTATTTCCCCCTTAAAATTAATGACTTTGGTAGTAGAGCATGCTTAAGATCAAATGGGTTTGCGAACCAGCAACAGTAGCAACAAGAAAAATCAGCCACAGAGATCAGATAGATATACACAGGCAAGAATATAAAAGTTTAAGACCGAAAAGTAACAGGATTGGCAAGTTGAAGACATAATTTGAGGATCACATGTTAAAAATAACTATTAATGGCATCATCTTTTTGGACTAATAAAAATCATGCTAAAACGTCCCACTAGAATCTTTAACAACTGACCACTATAATTCCATGTCTTCCTTCTGTTATTCTCTGATTTATTTAACTTCATTTGTTCTCCATCTTTCTATTCTAAAGCAGTTATAGGTTGTCATAAAATCCAAAAGTATTCTCGAGTCATGGGAATGTAAAAAAGCCTCAGCAAAACAAAACATTTTAATTTGTTTTACTTGTTCTTTTTTTATTAACATTTACAACATAGAAGTTGTGTTTGTTTTTTCCTACCCCCCCAAATCTGTACCCAATAAAAAATGTTTCCAAACTGGGATGCCAAGTTTCCATCCAAATACCATTTTGTTTAATATCCCTGGGTGAACCCTCCCTAAAACAATGATTTGCACTGAAGCTTGGATGTACTTGCTTTGGAAACAGCAAGATAAACCAACTGCAGGCCTCTGAGCCCCCAAGCCTACACAGCATTAGGAAGGGCTCCTTCAGAGGACAAAGGCCCAGTTCTACATAGTCAGTGACCTCTCTCTCTCTGGCACTAGGGATCAGAAGTTGCTTTCTGATCCTGAAAACATTTATTTTCACTTATTTCTTTGAGAAAGGCTGAGATGGGGGCTGGGGATAAGGCTCAGTGGTAAAGCACTTGAATAGCATGTGTGAGGCCCTGGGCTTGAGCCCCCAGCATCAGAAAAAATAGAAAAAGGAAAGATAAAAAAAGATAAGATTAAAAAAAGAAAGAGGAAGGCTGAGAAGTTTCACACCTCTTTGCCCTATTACCTTGATTGCTATCTTGGCTCCTTCCTCTGTGGCTCACAGATTGGCAGGAATTCTAAATAAGGTTCTTGGAAGGAAGTAATTGAATCATGCAATGTGCAAGTATCTCCAAAGAAAAAGCAATGTCATGTATCCCATGACCAGCCTTCTGTAAGGGACTGCTCCCCTCCCCAGAAAGCTAACCTAGTATCAAGTTTACAGTTTTCTGTATAAAAAAAAAAGACAAACAAAAACAAAACCAAAATCTATGAAGGGGGATTTACTTTGGAGGGATTTCATGCTGACATAAGAAAGAATTTCCTGTACATATGGTCCCCAATTTTAGACACAATGCATTCCTGGAAATTGTATCATAAAGCAGATCACCAGAAGGGAAAGCTGTGATTTTGCCTGCTTCTTTCATTCAACAAACATCTACTGAATGCCCACTGTGTCCCAGGCACAATGACAAGTTCTGCCCAGTTCCTATAAAAGGGCCTAAAAAATGATTCCCACACCTGAACTTAAGGTTAAGGTCACAAGAACAGAAATCAGAGCTTATGAGTCTGTGTCAAATGAGCAGTCCAGCACAATGGACAGAGTGGAATAATATACTACCCCCCAAATGGTGACAGGGATGTCTTATTTCTGCCTTACTTTCTGCTAAGATTTGAATCTTGAAAATCTCTAAAAGACCCCTGTGTTAAAGTCTTGGTGGTGCTATTGGGAGGTGGTGGAATTTTTCAGAGGTGGGGTCTAGTGGGAGGCTTACAGGTCATTGGAGGTGTACCCCCAAGTAGAAGGGTGGGTCTCTGGCCTCTTCCACTTCCTCTCTTGCTTCCTAGTTACAAGGTGGTTTAGTTATGCTCCCATCATGAAATGCTGCCTTTCCAAAGACCCCAAAGCAACAGAGCCAAGCCATCATGGACTAGAACCTCCAAAACTGTGATCCAGAATAAACCTTTTCTCTTTATGAGTGAACATTTCAAGGATTTTGTTACAGTGAGGGAAAGCTGACTAATATACTTCCTGTCAACATGTGCCGTGTCACACTTGGGCAACCCATATCCCCACAGAATTTCAGTGCTCTCATCAATCTACTGCTCCCACTCTCTCTCTTCATCCTTTTCTCTTGGAGTTTATCTCAGATCTTTGTGAGGCCTCCAAGTCTCCAAATCCAGGCTCACTTCTCCTAGCCCAAGTAGATGGCCTCAGTTTTTTTTTTTTGCATCTGAGAAGACAGTGTTCATACGCCACATTCCCCAATATTTTTCTACTTCACCTCAAATAGTCCTTATCACCATTTCGTGACCTGTGTGTTCCTTCTGTCTCAGAAAAGGAAGTGGACTCAATCATTTCCAAGATAAATTAGTCAACTATTAATGACCCTTTCAATACCAAAGCCAATGCTTATAAAATTTATGAGGCTTCTTTATTACATTCTGAGACTTTAGGAAGAGTAGAAAATAGGCATTTTTCCACATGCCAGAGAGAAATGAGACATCAGGGATCAGACAGCATTGTACAGGGCTGATATTCTCTCCTTCTTATGGATAAAATTCATCCCACATCAAAAGGATCCAATGGATCACAACTTATTCTCACGATAATGAATTGTAATGCATGCTATTGTTATACATACAACAACTTCGAATTAAAAAAAAAAAAAAAGAAATGGATTAATGCCCCAAAGTTGCTTAAAGATGTTTTCTGCAACCTCAGTGAGTAAGAATAGAGAAAAGGGTAAACAGTGGAGTTTATTATGAGTAGAAATGTTATGTAAATATAAAAAGCCAGGTTCTGAGAGAATATTTCTAAGAGCACATGGGAAATTGTCTCATGGAATAAAATAAATTTGGAATAAAAACACAGACACATAGTATAATAATCAAGTTGTGCGTTAAGTATGTACATACATGTTTAAGAAGTAGATTAGCGGGTTAGTTATTTTAAATGTTTATAGTGAATGATGAATAAGATTATAAGTGATTTGAAATTTATTTATCCTTTCAGGGGTGTGTTTTCTGCAAAAATAATTTAAAAAAATATTTAGAACAATGAACTTCAGTGTTGTAATCACCTAGGGAATTTTCAAAAGTACTAAGGACTGGTCTCACCCCAGATAGTCTGATTTAAGTGGTCAGAGATGCTGCCAGAGTATTAGAGTTTTAAAAACCACCCAAATAATTCTGTCTAGCTACAACTAAGAACTGCTGTTTCTAAACCATATTTCTTTTCAACTAAGTGCCTTCTTTAACTTAAATGTATACTTTCAAGAGAATGTGACTTGCATTGTAACTGAAAGTCACATTCATCAGAATTGTTGCAACTAAAATCTGAAAGGAAAAAAATCAGTCTTCAGAGAAGAATGGAAGGAAAAGATGGTTATTATAACTGAGCATTAAATTTAGGCTTGTGCTTTCTGGTAGTCAGGACAAAGATGGAAATAATGTGAAATTAAAAAAAAATGATAATGTCTGTTACGGAAGTCTAGAACTAAATTCTAGCAGGAGATTATCTTGCATGTTTAAAAGATTACATTGACATGGTGAAAACATCTTTAGTTTCATAGAAAAGACTCAGAGGGAGTGGGGCTATGGCTCAGTGGTAGAGCACTCGTCTCGCATGTGTGAGGTCCTGGGTTCGATCCTCAGCACCACATAAATAAAATAAAGGTAATGTGTCTACCTACAACTAAAAAAGTATTTAAAAATAACTATTAAAAAAGAAAATACACAGAAACATTTTTCTCTCTTCTCCCTCTCTCCCTCCCCGCCCCTGTGTTTCTTTTCTTTTGGGTGCTAAGGATTGAACCCTAGGCACGCAGTGTACCACTAAGCTACAGCCCCAAACCCTAGAGACACATTTCTTGGATAAATTTCTTATGCTGACTTCTTATAAAAATCAAAGGATATGTTAAATTTTGATTTTTGTGAAAGTATTTTGGGGTGAATTCAGCTAAGTGGGTTTACTCTGGGTGATAATATATTTAATTACAACAAAAAGGATTATTCCGGAACACTGAAAACAAAAGCATACACTGTTTTTCATTGAACATTCATGTATCTGCAACACAGAATTTAAATTCTCTGTTTAGCACTTTCTGATATATAGATAGGACAGATTTAGGAAATTAAGTCAGGGATATGCTGGGGTGGGGTGTAGTGAGGAAAAGCAAACACAAACAGAAATGTGATAATTCACATCTGCAAATATGAAAGTAGGTTTTGGGGGAAGAATATTTGATGTGAACTTTTGGGAACTGTTTTCCTCCTGTTTATACCAAACAATGCTCACAGATGCACACAGACAAAAAACAAAGAGATTCAAAAACTTAGCTTTTTAGTGATAACTTTTGAAACTATTTATAAATATTTGACGTGAAATTTTTAGATTGTGTCTCCTCTGGTCTTTGCTCAATTCAACACCCACATGCATGTTACAGACACAAACACACAACCAGAAAGTATAGTAAAACATTTACAAGGGGGGATTTTTTTTTTTTTTTTTTTTTTACTTTTAACACTTAAGTAATAATTTATTGCCAACAGCACTTAATGTGATGAATTTAGAAATGTGATTACCACACTTCCTTGGAAGAAACTGGTCAAAACAAAACTAACCCTATTACACAACAGTGAAAACAGCTCCAGAGCCATGTGGACCATTTGTGTGTAGCTGAAATCACAGAAGCTGTGTAACTTCTGAAACTTCTGACCTGTGTCAAGTGGGACACTAAGCTTCCCTTTCAGATGACAGACCTGAAGATGTTTCCCCCAGGATGATGCCTCTAGGCTTGCAAATTGATGACTGGCAGGCACAGAAGCTGCTTCACGTGCAGGTGTGGTCATATCACACCAAGGTCATGCTCACATACCTTTCCGTTGACTACCAGACGTGGGTCTGCCATTCAGGACTCTCCAGGAACCAGTCATAAATGACCATTCTGCCTCTATTGCTTACTTCTGTCCTTTGCATTTCCACCCCACTGGTTGAATGGCTAGCACCCACGTATTGATCTTTCCTACCTCTTAACTCTTGATTGACTTCATTCTCCCTTTTCCTTCCCATTTAATAACACCTGTTAAAGAACCTATTAGGTTTTAAAGAGCTGGCTCCCACTTCTTCCAAAAGGAATCCCTGATTACCTAGTTGGAAGAATTTCTTCCTCATCCAATTTATATTCTATTGTAACTCCCTTTGAAGTCAACTTTTCTTTTTATTTGCAATGTACTTAAATTTTTTCCTCCCTTTTGTGAGTATCCAGAGGGCAAGGTCATGTTGTATGGTTGCTGTAGTTCCTACAGTAAGGCACAGAGGTATTCAGGTATTATTTAAAAGTCCTTGCAATTTTAAGGCCCAATTAATCAAATGGAGTCATACAGGAATAAAAGAGGGCAAAACTTCTTAAGCTATACACACACATATGTGCAACACACACACAAACACATACAGAATACAACTCTTTAAAGATAAGGAGGAAAAAATCCTCAAACTAACATCAACTGAATTCTCATGACAAGTATCAGGCCCTTCTCTAGTTATTCTCTCCCCTTCTGACAACCCCAGCTGAAATGAAGACAGATCTAACCATAAAAGTCTGAGAGGAAAGCTGGCACAATATTATGTGTTTATAAAGAGACAGGTGCTTCAGATATAATCCAATAGAAATAGTTCTTCAAGAGAAAGACCTACCCCATCTTTTTTATTTGAAGAAACTGAACCTCAAAGAGGTTAAACAATTTATTTGTACAAGACCACATTGCTCAAAACAATAAAGTGCGATTTAAATCCTGGGCCATAGAACTATAAAACCTAGACTCTTCCACCTTCCTAATTTGCCTCTCACAAGAACTGAACAGACACTTCTCAGAAGAAGATATACAATCAATCAACAAATACTTGAAAAAATGTTCAACATCTCTGGCAATTAGAGAAATGCAAATCAAAACCACTCTAAGATTTCATCTCACACCAGTCAGAATGGCAGCTATTAAGAACACAAACAACAATAAATGTTGGCGAGGATATGTAGAAAAAGGCACGTTCATACATTGTTGGTGAGACTGCAAAATGGTGCAGCCAATATGGAAAGCAGTATGGAGATTCCTTGGAAAACTTGGAATGAAACCACCTTATGACCCAGCTATCCCACTCCTCTGTCTATACCCAAAGGACTTCAAAACAGCATACTACAGGGACACAGCCACATCAATGTTTATAGCAGCACAATTCACAATAAACTGTGGAACCAACCTAGATGCCCTTCAGTAGATGAATGGATAAAGAAAATGTGGTATATATGCACAATGGAGTATTACTCAGCAATAAGAGAGAATAAAATCATGGCATTTGCAGGTAAACGGATGAAGTTAGAGAATATAATGCTAAGTGAAGTTAGCCAATCCCAAAAAGCTAAATGCCGAATGTTATCTCTGATATAAGGAAGCCGATTCACAGTGGGGTTGGGATAGGGAGCATGGGAGGATTAGAAGAATACTTAGAATGGCCAATGGGGAGGGAGGGGAAAGGAGGGGGCAAAAGGGTCAAGAAAAAAAAAAAAAGATGGTAGAATGAGATGGATATCATTACCCTAAGTGCATGTATGATGTCATGAATGGTGTGAATATACTTTGTATACAACCAGAGATATGTAAAAATGTGCTCTATAATTATAATATGAAATGTAATACATTCTGCTGTCATTTCTAACAACTTAGAATAAAAAACAAATTTGAAAAAAAAGAATTTAGATATAGATTAATGAAAACTTGATTCTCATAGTACTGTATACTTTTTCAGGGTTGTAGAGGAACCTCTGTTTAGTTGACATGCAAACATGAAACCCTGGCAATTGTTAGGAGACTCTTGGGAGGAAATAACTTGAGAGAAAATACCAGTGGAAACTATTACAGCATACATAAGAGCTTGAAATTATTACAATGAGGAGACATTAGTCTGATAGACTAATTACACATACCGTATATGAGTTACAAAAAAACATTAGTAGCTATACGAGAAGAATGAAAAGAGCATTGATTAGAAGCTATGGAACTTGCAATTCAGTTCAGAAAACCATGAACTTGCTATGGTGTCTTGAGCAAGTCATTTCTCTCACTGGGTGGTTGTTTGGGCTTGTTTGCTCAAAATAGGAGTTGATTATATAGGATTTCCAATGCACTCTTTAGTTCTAATGTTCTTCAAGTCCAAGGCTAATTGGTTGACTGTAAGAGCCCTAATTGAGGAGATAGCTAAGATGGCGGCTAGCTGAGAGCCATAAAAGTGTTCAAGTATTTTCACCTGATATTCATGAATTTATCTAAGAATCTTTTTTATGCCCATGAACACTGTGTGACGCACCTGTAAGCTCGAGCTGTTAGCACTTGTCCTTGTTAAGGCAAAAAGTATTTAACCGGGTAAGGGTTAGTTAGAGGTGTGGTTGGAGTTGGAGTGGTTGGAGTTGGAGAGGTCGTTGGAGCTGGAGAGAGAAGTTAGAAGAGAGAAAAATAAAAGAACTTTTTCATTTCCATCCTGCCTCCGAATTTTCTCCCACGGAATCGTTGCCGCAAGCGGCAATCACAGTTGACCTACAATCAGCTTCTCAATAGTTATGAAGAAAGATTCTGCTCTTGCCTGCACTCTAGATATTATTTGATGTGCATCAAATGATAATTCATACCATTTTCCCAAAGATGTTTTTCCTAAAAAACCAGCAGCAGTCCATTGGAGATGCTCAGTTAAAACCCAAAAGGAACAAAACTAAAAACTGTTCCATGGATGTTTAAGGTGATTCCCTCCCTGTTTTCCTTTGAGGTGAGTTCAGACATCACCTTATGCTATAGTAAGTTTCTTCTCTTCAGAATAGATTTTGGAATTTCAGTTTCTGACACAAACACAGGGTCTGGTTTTCCATTTCTGTTTTGTATACAAAGTGAAGTTGGAACCATTTTAAATTCAAGCAGAACTGCTCCCTATACCACAGACCACAAGAATTCTGCCAGGGCTGGGTTTTATTTTGGGGTGGAGAGGAGCAGTAGCAGCAAAAATACTTGTAAAATGGAAGAAGGTGTGATATGTTTTAGAAAAAGGATGGACTGCCAGGAGCAGGAAGGATGAGAAGACTTGGCAGCCTAATGGAAACAGCTGCAGAAGAGGCATCCAGTGTGTTGTATTAATTTGTACATCTCTATGCTACAGAGCTAAGTGCTTTCACAGCCCTTTTGAAATCTGAAAATGGATTTTCCATTCATCCAGAACTATGCATTGGCTCAAACTAGCTCTTGTTCAGAGAGGTCTTCCAGCAGGTCATTGCCCATTGTACATGGGAGTCAGCAAGTGCTGCTGAAGATCTGTAGAACTGCCTCACGTCCTACTCCAACCCACAGCTCTGGCTGCCAGTGCCCATAACACAGGGCATTCTTATAAGCTATTGGGAAAAAAAAAGACAGGAAATGGACACATTTGCCCTGAAAATTTTGCATTGACTTCTATATAAGTTCATTTTAAACCTATCTGAGAACAGTCCTCTCTTTTCAAATTCCTCCTCTTGATTATTTACAATAATGGTTTCCATGCAACAATCAAAAAGACGAAGGAACAGGGTACACTGCTTAGTCTTGAGAAGAAAAAAAGAGAAAAGAATAAAAAGAATAAAAGTAGTTTTTCTTTTACCAATTCTTATCATCGTTTTTTAAGTAATTCAGGTTGTGATATGTCTATATTCTACTAGGTACTTAGCTCTGTGATAAATGTTGGGGATTATATGAGATTGTTACAGAATTTAGGAAGACAAGGTTAGTTGTTTCATGCAACTTGGTCTTGGCTTCCCAAATACTTTCAAGTTCTATTTACTTCCTGGCAAGTAAATAAATGCATTAATTTGACACTGAATCTAAATGAGAGAGATTTCAGAAAACAGGGACAGCAACTAAGAGATATCTCAGGAAATATTTCATTAAGAGGATGGATTCGATTGTAGTATATACAGAGGGAGGTATTAACTCTGCCCTACTTAAGAAATGGAAATGGAAAAAGGTCAGAAAAACTTCCCAGAAAATCTGAAGGAGATATCTTAGGCTTAGATAATGAGAATAAAATAAATAAATGATCATGAGATAGAAAAGTACCTATAGAGCATTGTATACTTTATTAATTATAGTTTCTGATTTCACAGTTATTTCATTTGAAAAAAAGTTCCAAAATGGCAAGAAAATTTATTCAGTTGAAAAAAACTAAACTTCAAAAAGGGCTTGGGATATAGCTCCCTGGTGGTTTGCTTGCCTAGCACGTGTGCATTCAATCCCTAGCACTACAAAAACAACCTACGTGTGCATGCGCGTGCGTGCGCACACACACACACACGCACTCATATGCACAAACCTAAACTAAAAAAAAAAATGACTTAAACATGATGTACTTTCATTTTTCTCCCTATGAAATTTACCTTGAATTTTCTCTGAATATAATGAAAATAAAACAAGAGATTTGTTGATGCAAACACCCTCAGTAATGAAATCTGCTTCCCTGTGTCCTACAGGATCCTGCCTGCAGCCCAACACTGCTTGAGGTAGAGAAAGCAACTAGTCTACTCTGAATAGTTGCCAAGGGAACAGCCAGTGCTTTATGACATTATGGTCAGATGAGGGGGAAGCAGACTGACCCTGTAACAATGCCAGGAGAAGCCAGCTGCTTGGAAAATCACAATGATTATCCAAAGACTTCTTTCAAAACACACACACAACAACAGAAAATCCAAATGAACATATATGACCATGAAAATAATTGTTTTTTTTTCCAACACGTCTACTGTGCAGTTCTGGCCTAGGCATAAAAGTCAATTACTGCTGCTGCTGTTGCTGCTGCTTTTTTTTTTTTTTTTTTTTTTAATAGACAGTAAGATTCCCCTGTTATTTTGTCTCATTCGGATATATAATCTCAAGCCCAGACTTATTTTATTTTAACCAACATCAGCTAGAAAGGAAATGAGTCTAAGTTGAAGTGCTTTAAAAGCAAATGTATACCTGGTTCCCCAGTCCTTAATCATCTTGGCTCTCTTCACTGAATACTCTGGGGGATAGATACAAAATCTGGAACATCTAATTGAGCCTGTATTGTATCACTGTGTTCATTGCAGTGGCAGAAAGTTATCCAGGTGGTCGAGGAGCTGGCTTTGATATAAGAGATAGGGCTGGCTTTGGAACTAAATCCAAACAGCATAATAAAGCTTTGTTATCCATATGGTAAATATCAGAGTGAAGTGTGAGGAGCACTAAATTCTCGTCAATCCAATGAATAAGTACTTATTTAGTGCTTGGATCCTAACAGATGTTCAATGCATGTTAGCTGAAGAGAATAATGAGTGTTTATTAAGGTGTTCTGTGTGAGGAACTGAGCTGATTACTTGACATGTGTTTCCTCATTTAATCATCATTAAATTAGGACATGTTGTCATCATCCCCATTTTATAGACCAAATACTGAGTCTTGGAGAGGGTAACTTGCCCGATGTCCCCCAGCTCATGGGCAGAGATTTCTTTTGGCCCCTGCTTCCAACCACTCTGAGATATTGTCTCTCAAGGCTGAGAAAGAAACATGCAGGGTCCCACTTCCCACATTGAGCAACAGATGAAGCGCATTGTTTCTGTCTTCTTGGAGATGATGCGGTAGTCTGCATTTAAGCATCTGTATGTATGTGTATGTGTGTGTTTGTGTGTGTGTGTGAAGTGAAGAATAGACAGCTAACTCACTTAAGCCAGAATGGATCTGTTATCACATGAGAGGAAAGAATGCTGTGGGGAACAACAGAAAAATTCTAATCCTACTTGACCTGGAGGAAGCCATTTAGTTTATTTGGTAGGGAATATATGGAATCCAGGTGAGGGGGCAGTGGATAGAACTTAATTATTAGAAATAAACAGAAAGGTTAGCATCTTCAAGGATGTAAAAAAAAAGAGGAGAGATTTTAAATTTACTCGTAGGAGTCTAATGATCTTCACCTCTACTTTTTTTTTTTTTAAGTTTTGTTGTTGTAGATGGACACAATACCTCTATCTATCTATCTATCTACTTATTTATTTATTTATTTATTTAATGTGGTGCTGAGGATTGAACCAAGTGCCTCACACATGCTAGGCAAGCACTCCACCACTGAGCTATAGCCCTAACCCCTCACTCTATTTCTGAATTGAGCTAGTGCTAGGAAATGATAGTGGTGAAGTGAAGTAAAATGTTTCCCAACCTACCTCCTTAATGTTGCTATTTTTTCTCTGACACTATTTTAGTGTAGATTTGAGGACAACCTCTCACATATTAAATGAGAGAGATGGACCAGATGACCCCTTAGCCAAAGGCCCTTGAGCATCTCCTAACTGGGATGCACTGCCCAGGAGAGATTAAATGAATACTTTGCTAACCAAATCCCAGTAGGGAAGAAGTTGCTTTAAAACAAGGTATATTTGTTCAAGTGGGTCTCTCAACTCAGCAACAGCATTAACCTTGTAAAGTCTGACGATTCTGAAAGGCCAGAGTACAGTCTTTATATGGTGTCTAGAGTTATCAAGGCAAGAATTTAATAATGCACTTAGAAGAGGGTCTAGAATTCTGCCTGCCAAATAGTGGATAGTCACTCAACATGAATGAATGAACACCTGAGTATTGATTAAGAATTTGTGCTGGGGGGGGGGGTTGGGTTGTGGCTCAGCGGTAGAGCGCTCGCCTAGCACATGCATGGCCTGGGTTCAATCTTCAGCACCACATAAAAATAAAGTCATTGTGTACAACTAAAACAAATAAACATTAAAAAAAGAATTTGTGCTCTGGAGACACAACCTGGAATGAAATTTTATTATCACTTATTAGCTTTTTGATTTATGGTAACCAATTTTTCAATTCTGATATTAATTAGACAAGAATAATAATGGCCTTGGATATTCAAATTGACTAAATTATGCTATATGCATGTATGGATGTGCCACAATGAAACCCATTATTTGTATAATTATTATGTACCAATAAAAAAAGAAAAAGAATAAAAGAAAAAAAGAACATGGTTGACCATTACGTATGCAATTGTGGCCAGTTTAATTTGATTAATGCAAATTAAAAGATTTTAGAAAATCTTTTAATTTTAAAAATTAGAAGATTCAGATATAAAATACATTTGAGATAAAAAAATTGTATTCTGTATTCATTATATTCAACTCCCCCAATGTGAGAAGCATGTCATTATTTCTCTGATTATTATGACATTAAATATCTTTTCATAAAAAAGAATGGTAATGGTACTGATTTATCATGATTAAATAAATCATACATGCAAAATTCTTAGCACAATCACAGCAAAGACTAAAGTGATATTATTGAGAAACCTAGATGGACATGTGAGATTGAATACATGGATAGATGTTAGTGGAATTAAATAGCCAACGTATTTGTGGATCACACTGGAGGCTAGTATGTTCATGCATATAAGAATATGTGTAAGGTATAATTTTGATTATTCAAATACCTTTCTTTTTTATGTGTGCTGGGTGTTGAACCCAGGCCCTTAGTGCATGCTAGGCAAGCAATCAACCACTGAGCTATACCTCAGCACAAAAAGACCATTTTCTAACTCAGTTTGTAAATTCTGTACGTATCTGTGTGGCATGAGTCGTTAAGCTCTAAATGCTACAGCTATTGCTAGGACTGGCTCTAGAAATTGGGGAAAATAATAAAAACCTTCACACTAAATATCCGGTAGCTTTAGAAGCTATATTCTGTTCATAATTACCAATCAATTCCCTTACTACTTTGGGTTCACTCTCCTCCTCTTTCCCTACTTTCATTAATTGACACTTTTTAGAGACAGAGGATAAAGGACACAAAAATGAGGAGAGAAACCAAGCACAGTGGTGCACACATGTAATCCCAGCTACTTGGGAGACTAAGGCAGGAGGATTGCAAGTTCAAAGCTACAAACAACAATAAATGTTGGAGAGGATGTGGGGAAAAAGGTACACTCGTACATTGCTGGTGGGACTGCAAAATGGTACAACAGTTATGGAAAGCATTATGGAGATTTCTTGGGAAAATGGGAATGAAACCACCCTATGACCCAGCCATCCCACTCCTGGGTCTATTCCCAAAGGACTTAAAAATAGAATATTACAGTGACACAGCCACTTCAATATTTATAGCAGCACAATTCACAATAGCTAGGTTGTAGAACCAACCTAGATGTCCCCTCAGTAGATGAGTGGATAAAGAAAATGTGGTATACATACACAATGGAATTTTACTCAGCAATAAAAGAGAATAAAATAATGGCATTCGCTGGTAAATGGATGAAGTTGGAGAATATAATGCTAAGTGAAATCAGTCAATCTAAAAAATCCAAATACTGAATGTTTCCTCTGATATAAGGAGGCTGGTTCACAGTATTGTTGGGTCGGGGTACATAGGAGGATTAGAGGAACACTATAATGGTCAAAGGGAAGGGAGGGGAAGAGAGGGAGCAAGGGGGGATGGAGGGGGAAAAAAAGAAAAAGTGGTTGAATAAGATGGATATCATTATTCTAAATGCATGAATGAAGACTTGAATGCTATGAATACACTTTGTATACAAACTGTTTTGTGTAAAAAGATGCTCTAAATGTGCAGTACGAATTGTAATACATACTACTACTATAAATAAAAAAATATAAAAAAAAAAAAAGAACTTAGTGGGACCCTGTCTCAAACTAAAAAAGAGCTGGGGATGTAGCTTAGTGGTAGAGTGCTTGCCTAGTTAGTAAGTGCAAGGCCCAGGTGTGTGTGTGTGTGTGTGTGTGTGTGCTGGGGATTGATCCCTAGTATCACATGTGCACACAGAAAATGTAAACATTTTTTCTTTAATCAAACCTGTACTAGTATGTTAAATATATGAGTAAAATATATTAGATTCAATATACCAAAAAAGTAGAGACAATATAATTAGTTTTTGTGTATGGGGGAGAAACTAAAAAAATTACCCATGAATAAGGGTAAAAGTGTCATTCTAGGGTTAGACCTTTGAATTATTTAATAATCACATCTACAAAGAGCACAGTAATCTACCTCATCAGTGAAGATTTTGGAAAGTATTTATTTGGTTTTTAAACTATAATCTTTAGAAAATCCTCAATATGCACAAGAGGAGGGGGAAAATAAACACAGATGCAAAAGAAACAAACTGAATTGTGCTTTTTTTGGGTTCTCCTAGTCATTTTTGCAAATGCCTTCAAAGTATGCATTTAGATCTTTTTATGTTCTGATTACATTCATCATTAAAACATTGGGTAAAATCCACCACAGCTACCATTGTGGAATTGGAAGTTTATGCTAGCTGCAAGAAGTATGCTTTCAGAGGTCTCTGGTTGCATGAAGACTGCTATTTGCCCATTGGCACTGCAAGCACCACACAGAGGAAAAAACAGAGTAGCCAGGATTCTTTAGATTGTATTTTATTCCCTGTTGCGTAGATCATATCTGCATAAATTACATTTGATTTTGAAAAACAAAACCAAATCTCATATATTACCAGAGTTCAACCATGAGCAGTCCCTTCCCTGGGCCTCAGTTTTCTCGTCCATGAGTGGGACTTTGAACCCAGGAAGCCCCAGGGGTTCACCATTCCTTAGCACAATGAACGGTGCTAGGACTATTTCTTCTAGGGTGAAAGAACCAGATATCACCAGCAATTGATATAAAACAAGGTCACAGGTTTCTTTCCTAATATAAAGAGTTCTCATTGAACATGGCTTAAGACCACATTGATGTTGGATAATAAAAACAGTGGGGATGATGAGGGTAAGTAATATTTATTGAGCGCTGAAAAGGTATAGGATGCTGTATTACTTCACTTTTGTTGGCGTTATTACTATTTACCCTTTAGAGAAAGGAAAAGTTTTACCCCGCTAGGAAGTACAGAGCCATGACTTAAGCCCAAATCTTCAGATCCTGGTTCTTAGTCATTATTTACACTGTGATATTTAAAGGACCATATCAAATGATATCTTCTTCAATGTGCTTTTATTGATTTTTCCAATTATGATTTCTTTTCCCTACTCTTTCTTTCTTTCTTTCTTTTTTTTTAGTACAGCACTTGGTCACAGCCTGTCTTTCAAGCTTCTTAATGTAAATGATTTCTCCTTTGCCTTTTAGTTCCTAAGTGTCTATTATTATAACAGGTTCTCAGCTAAAGTTTAGAGATATGATTATCCTCAGCTCTATCATGACACAACCTGAAAGATGTTGTATGGATAAACCCACACAGGTACAGTTGTCTGATCCTTGACAAAGGCACTAAAAACATGTTGGAGAAAAGCAGCTTTTGAACAAATGGTTCTGGGAAAACTGGATATTCAACTGCAGAAGAATGAAACTAGACCCCTGTCTCTCACCTTGCCCAAAAGTCAGCTGAAAATGGATCAAAAACCTAAGTATTTGGCCAGAAACTTTGCAACTGTTAGAAGAAAATGGAAGGCCAACACTCTAACACGGATTCACAGACCACTTCTTTGAGAGGACTCCTAAAGCTCAGAAAATAATAACAAGGATTAATAAATGGGATGACATCAAATTAAAAAGCTTCTGCACTGCAAAGGAAACAAGAGCATGAAGAAAATCTTTGATAGCTACTTTTCCAACAAAAGGTCAATATCCAGGATATAAATAACTGAAGAAACTTACTACCAAAAAGAAAAAATCAAATAATCCAATCAATGAAAGAGCAAATGAACTAAATAGATACTTGTCAACAGAAGAAATATAAGTAACAAACAAATATTTGAAAAATGTTCATCATCTTTATCAATTAAGGAAATGTAAATCAAAGTTCTACCAAGATTTTATCTCTCTCCATTAAGAATGATATCCATGAAGGATGCAAACAATAATAAATTCTGGTGAGGATGTGAAGGAAAGTAAACACTTTTACACCATTGGTGGAATTGCAAATTAGCACAATCACTGTGAAAATCAGAATGGTAGCTCCTCAAAAGACTAGACATGGAACCACCATAGGACCCAGCTCTACCACTCTTCAGTATTTATCCTAAAGAATTAAAGTCAGCATATTAGTGAGAACAACAGACAAAACAACCAACAGAAAAATAATCCAAATGATAGGTGTTGGAAGTATTGGGTAGGAAATTTAAAATACTGTTATTAATGTTAAAGACTCTAGTGGAAAAGGAAGAAAACGTGTGATGAGCAGAGACACAGAGACTATCATGTGAGAGTATGTCTAATTCTCTCTGAGGAGACTAAAATGGAAATGCTAGAAATGAAAAACGTAGTAACAGAGAAGAAGATACTTTAAATAGGCTCAGGAACATTAGTAAATTTGAAGGTGGGTCTATAAATATGAAGTAAACTTGAAGATAAGAGCGCGCACACACACACACACACACACACACACACCACATGCATACACACAAGAATAGAAAAGGAAAGAAAAAATGTGGAGAGGGAGTTAAAGACTAGAACAGAACAACCAAGAACTGTGGAACAATATCAAGCATCGTGTATATCCACAAGACACTAATTAAAAATCAAAACTATGAGAAAATAGAAGATCAGTAAAATAGAGGCAAGGGAACAGGGGAAGAGAAAAGGGGAGGGAAAGGGAAAGTACTGGGGACTCAATTAAAACGAATTACATTTCATACTTTTGTAATTTTGTCAAAATGAATCCAAATGTTATGTATAACTAAAAAGAACCAATAAAAAAATAAGTTAGCCTGGCATCTTCCTGATTCCCTCTTGCATCATCTCCCACCATGGTGCCATCAGGCCCTCACCTGAATAGATATTAGAATTGAACAGATATTAGTTTCACAATTTTAATCTCCATAGCTGTGAGCTAGCTTTTAACTAGCTTTTAAACTTTTAAGCTTTTTTCCTTCTGGAGTACCCAGCCTTGGGTATTGTGTTATAGCAACATTAACAGAGTGCTAAAAAAGTCTAAATAAATGAATATTTTTCCTTATTTATAATGGATCTAAAAGCAGTCTAAAGCATAATTAACAGCAATTCGTTACATATTTATAGCATATCTGTAAGTAAAAGGAATGACAAGAAGAGTATAAAGGATGGAAAGATTAGGAGCATACTATTGTAAGGTCTTAAGACTACTCAGAAAGTGGCATAATATAATGTAAAAATAGATATTGATTAGTAAATAATGTATATTGTGAATCAAATAACAATGCTAACATTAAAATTCTGAGCATAAATAATACATAGTGCAAATAAAATGGAAATATGAAAAACAAAATCTAAAGAAAGGCGGAAAGAGAAAAATAGAACAGATGGAAAAGTAACAAAAGCCACTGAGGTGGTGAATTTTAATCCAACTATATTAAAAATTACATCAAATATAAATAGTATAAACACACAGATTAAAATACAGAGATTGTCAAATTGAATAAAACATTAAGACCTAGCTATTTTCTCACTAAAAGTAACCCATTTAAAATATATACAATGGACCAGGGCTCTGGTTCAGTGGTAGAGTGCTTGCCTAGGATATGTGAAGCACTGGGTTCAATCCCTGGCACCACATTAAAAAAAATAGATAAATAAACAAAATAAAGGTATTGTGTCCGTCTACAACTAAAAATTTTTTTTAAAAAAATATGTACACTATGGAATGTAAACAAAAGGTTGCTAAAGAAAGCTGTATTGATCTCATTTAGAGTTAAGAAAAATATATTTATGGTCAAAAAGGCATGTTTTATAAAGATGAGAAGAACAATTTTAGGGTCAGGAAAACATAAATATCCTAATGTGTGTGCTCTTAACAGTAAGACTTCAAAATACATTAACATAAATAAAGCCAACCCTACAGCTGAACAGCAAATTGTGAATCTAAATTTACACTGGGGTTGAGTCCTCTTTGCTCAGTAACTGACAGAAAAAGAAGAGAGAAAAATCAATAAAGATAGAGAAGATGTGCACAATGCTATCATCCAATTTAACCTAATTGATGTATGTAGAACACTCTATCCAACAATAGAATACACCCATTTGAAAGGCACAGAGTATTCACCAACATAAATGACATTCTGGGACATAAGACAAATCATAACAAATTTAAATGAATTGAAGTTATACAAAGTATATTCACTGGCCACAAAGAAATATGCTAGAAGTCAATATCAGAAAGGCATAGAAAATACCCAAATATTTGGAAACTAGGCAATATATTTCTAAATAACTCAGGGATCTGTAGGGAAATATTTTGAATAAGATGAAAATATAAAATGAAAAAAAATGTATAGGACATAGCTTAATCAGAGCTTATTGATTGAATGTTTATATTAGAAAAGACAAAAGATCTCAAATCAACAATTGAAACTTTAACCTGAAGGAAATACAGAGAGAAGAAAAACAAAAAATAAACCCACAGCAAGCAAAAGGAATGAAATAATAAAACACAGAAATCTGTAGTCAGGGCTGAAAACAGGAGAGAAAAATCAATGGAACTGAAAGCTCATTCTTGAGGCAAAACATCCACAAAATGGAAATACTCCATCCAGACTGACCCGGGGGGGAAGAGAAATAAGACAGACGTGGCAAATATTATGAATGAGAGAGGAAACTGTCACAGTACTTACAGATTTAAAATGATAATAAGGGACTACTGTGAACAACCACCATGTCTGTAAATTTCAGTCTTTGAGATGAAATGGATCAATTTCTTGAGGAATATGAACTGTCAAAGTGTTCTTAAGAATAAATCAAATTTGTACATAAAAGGCTTATGATAAAGATAACTCCAGGTCCAGATGACTTTGCAGGCAAATTCTACAAAACATTGAAAGAATAATGCTGATTCCATATCAATTCTTCCAGAACAATGAAAGAGGAAAGAATACACGTCCACTTCTTTGGGGAGATCAGCTTTTCCCTGATACCAAATCTAGCCAAACAAATTGCCAAAAAGGAAAACTACAGACCAGTAGTCCTATCATAGATGCAAAACTCCGTAACTACCAGCAAATTAAATCCAACAATATTGAAAACAATTAGCACAACAAAAACAATTGGGGTTTATCTTGGCAGTGCAAGACTGATATAATATTAAAAAGTAGTGAATGCCTTCTACCATATTAACAATCTGTCAAAGAAAATATCATTAGTATATCAATTGATGCCGAAAAGCATTTGACAAAATTCAATCTGCTTTCAGGATTAAAACTATCAGAAAGATTGAAATATAAGGGAGCTTCCTTAACTTCATAAGCAGCGTTGGTGATACCCCTAAATTTAACATTACAAATTAATAGTAACAGACTCGATATGTGCCCCTAAGATTGGGAATGAAGCAATAGTGTCCACTCATTTCTTGAATTCAGCATCTAACTGGGGGTCTTAACTAGTGCACTAGATAAAGGAAGAGAAAAGGTGTAGCCAAAGGAAGAAATGAAGGTCAGGGAAGACCGTCTCTAGTCACAGAAACAAGTTTGTTTTCATTAAACATTGCTAAATAATTTTTAATAAGCTACTAGAATGAATAAATATCTTTATTAAGGTCACAGGATCAATGTATAAAGATCAACCTTTTCTTTATATAGTAACAATGAACAGTTAGGAAATTGAAAAAATATATTTTTTTAAAAAGTAGCATTTATAAAAGCACCCCAACTATGAAATAATTCATTAAATATCTTGTAAATATACACAGGTTTCTTTGTGGATAACTGTGAAGCAATGATTACAGAAATTAAAAATCTAAGTAAATGGAGACAAATAATATATTAATTAATTGGAAGATTCAAAATTATCATTTTTTTGGAGGATTGGGAAATAATTTGAAGACTTGGTATTATTAATATGTCATTTCTCCTCAGAGTGATCCATAGGTTCAGTACAATTCCAATCAAAATCCCAGCAGGATTTTTGGCAAAAACTGATTAAAAAACTCGTATGAAAAACAAAGTAACTAGAACAGTCAAAATAATCTTGAAAAAGGAACATACCATACAGCCTGATTTTCAGATTTCCTACAAAACTGTCATCATCCACACAGGGAGGGAACTGGAGAACAGACAGACATATAGATTGAAGGAACAGGACAGGAAATCCAGAAATAGACCTTTATATCATGATCTAGTTCATTTATATGGTTGAGAGAATGAAAGAATGATAACCCACATAAGTTTAATTAATTTACAATGAAATGGTGTTGAAGCAATTGGGCATCCACAGCAAAAAAAAAAAAAAAAAAAAAAAGATGAAAGAAAAAAGTGGAGTAGTGAACCATACATTTTTCACCTTATATAAAGATTATCTTGAAATGAGCAAAGACCAAAACAGAAAACTTCTAGAAGAAAATTATGAACTATGACTATACCTAAAATCTTATAAGATCCTCACAAACATAACAACAACAAAAAAAGTCGCCTAAAAACATCTACAACAAAAATAGGTAAACTAATATGTTGTATTAAAAGTCAGGAATGATGGCCTTCTTGGGGACAGAAGAGACAGGAGGTTGGGTTGGGGTGAAGGAGGCTTCCTCCTGAGTTACTGCTAGTATTACTTCTCAGGGTGGTGGTCCAAAAACACTCACTTTGTGATAATTTATCCAAGTATACATCAATATGAAAATGTGCCTATATTTATATTATACATAAAACCATTATTGTAACAGACACACAATGGGTGTCATCCAATAGTTTTTTAAATTTTTGAGTCCTGGTTCTTCACATAAAAGGAGATTGAACTAGACCATCCTAGTTCCTTGTTTTGAGAAAAGTTGGGAACCTATTGAATATTTCTTAGTGTGTAATTTTGTTGGTCTACTGTTGTATGCTTGGAATGGATAGAATAGTTTGCATTTCTATCACTGATTTTGTAAGTTAGAATGAAGAATTAAAATTCATATAAGTAATATGCTCCCTAAATAGGCTCTTAAAAGGGCCTACAAAGTTCTAAGAGATAAGACCTCTTCTCCCTAGGTTATCTCTGACCTCATCTCCTGCTACTCTCCTGTTTGTTCCCTTCTCTACGGCTAATGTGGACCCTTTAAGATCCTCCAACATTGAAGGTACATTCTCTTATGGCTTTTAAGTCATTGCATAATGATGGTCTTCTCAAAGAAAGTCTACCCTGATGGTTCTATTGCAAAGTGCAACCTTCGTCTCTACTATGCTTATATTCTTTCTATAGCATGTATCCCCGTACAATAAGTTATACTGTTTTCTTTTGTATTATGTTGATTTTTGTTATTTTATGTCTTCTCCCCCTAGAAGTGAGAGAGCATCTTAACGGCAGGGGTTTCTGCTTGTATTGTTCTCTGTTACATCCAAAGACTCTAGAGTAGATGCTGAATGAACTGAATGAATAATCGTGATATGAATCTAGATAAGTAAAAATAAAAATTTTAAAGGAAATGGAGATTTCTGAGCACACAAGGTTATATTATCATATAAATATCCACTGCTTTCCCATTTAAAAAATATGTTTTGAATAAGTCTTTGAAAAAAATCTATCATATTGAGTCTTATTTAATGATTAAACTGGTATAAGAGAGTTCTGTAGAGAAGTGCAGAAACTAGGTCCTTCTTAAAAGGAACACAGAAAGAAACGTTGAAATGAAAGCCCTCAGGCTACTACTTTGACCATTTAGAGTCATTACTTTGCTCTTATTTCAGATAGAATAAAAGAATAAGTGCCACAGCTATATCTTTTCTTTTTCTCCTTTCAGATCCGAAATATGAAACTGGGAAAAAGCAAGCTCATTTCAGAAGAGCCTGGAAATAAAATATCAATACTTTTCTACATGATAAAGTAATATGCTAAAATCAAAACATATTTAATTACTATAGTTACTGCTGAAACTACCAACCTTACTTTTAACACAATAACAAAGGGCAATAGATACTCAGATAATTCTTTACATTTTTGTACAACATGATTCTATTCACAAAAGGTAAATACAGTCATTTTCCATCCATTTCCATCCTAGTCAGGATGTCAATTTGTGCATTATTACTCTCATTGAAAAAGAGAAGAAAGAACTGAAGGTTAGAAGTTAAGGAGCCAACTAAGGTTACCCAGCGAGGAATGGCAAAGTGGGAAGAAGTATTCACACTAGGTGTCAAAACACTATGGATCCAGTATTAGCTGTCTGAATGTATGAAGACACAATTGTTGTAAAAATACTTTACATTAAACCAGCAACTCGAAAAATTGTGCACTTTATATATAATACGAAATAATAAAATGTACTCTGCAAATGTGTATAACAAATTAGAATAATAAAAAATTTAAAAAATAATGCAATGATAAAAGCTATACTTTACTATTTTTAGAGGCATGAAAATTTAAGGTACTCTAGATTTTTTGTGTACTATTTTGATTTTAATATAAAGAATTAATTTATGCAGTAAAAATAATAAAAATATTGAATTTCAAGATAGGAAAAAAAAAAAAGACTCTAAGGATCCTGTATTAGCTAGCTGAATGTCTACATAGATAATCTCTCCACGAACAGAACTGAAAATTTGGATCAAATCAGCTCCTCACAACTGTGGGCAGCATATTCTTGCTGGGCCTTGAATTTGAGCAAAGTCCTCATATGAACACATCATCTATGTATTGAATAAAGTAGCAGATAATAAATAAGTAATTCTGCACCTTAGCATAAACAAACAAGCTCTGAGCATTGCTTATAGATGAGTACTGCTAGTTTCCAAATATATATTGAAGTTATTATCAAGAATATAATCCATATTGCTAGGAAGATATGATGGAATTCATGACAGTACTGTTAGTATCTTATGCATATCAACCGATATGAACCATATAGATGATGTTACATGGGTGTTTGTAATAAAATAAGAACTGACTTAATCTCTAAAGCCTCTTCCAATTTGAAAAGTCTAAGCTGCAGAACCTGAGACAGATCTGTTTATGACAAATCTGAGTTCTGTCTCCCCTAGCAGTTTTTAAATACGTCTTTTTAGCCTCAGGAGTCACTGCTTCATCTCGCTCAAAGCCTAAGATGAAATGCAGGTAAAAACTGAGCTACTCTGGGGCTGGGGTTGTGGCTCAGTGGTGGAGTGCTCGCCTAGCACATGTGTGGCCCGGGTTCGATCCTCAGCACCACGTAAACATAAGTGCATTGCACTGTGTACAACTAAAGCAAATAAATAAATATTAAAAAAAATAACTGAGCTACTCTGCTTGGTCAACATTTTGTGATTGGCACAGAGGAAGGAGACTTAGGACATTGGGGAGCCCTTCCGGCCAGGCTGCTTCTCCCCACCCACGCTATTCTCCAAGGAACTCATAGGACACTGTGGAGCAGTTTCAAAATAACCACTGCCAATAGGTTAAAACTCATGTAACTTCCAATCCACTGATTAGAAAAACATGAATAACCCAATGCCCCCAAATGGACAAATAATGGGAATAAGGAAAGTGGCTACTTAACATAGGAAATGATGCTAAGCTCACTAAAAATCCTTAAAAATGCAAATTAAAACACTGAAATCCTGTTTTTAGACAATCTTTTTGGCAAACATTTAAAAAATGGAACATGCTCAAGGTTAGTGAAAATATGGGGACTCAGATAATCTTACACATCATTGAGAAAAATGAACAGAGGCCCTCTTTTGAGAGGGCTATTTTGGTAGGTATGTACATACCTACATATGTATGTACATAGGAAATGTACTTATGTTTCTTATTCTGCAAGTCTATCCTAGATATCCTGTAGAAAGTGCAAAAATTTCATGAAGATAATTGCACTAAGATGTTTGCCTTTAATGGCAAAATATAGAAAAAATGAAAACATGTAAGTTATTATCAATAGGGAAATGACTGAGGGAGTTATGGATCATGCATCCTACAGAATTCTGTGATACCATTTAAAAAGACTAAGACCCATCTGTGCTATCATTCTCAGAAAGATACCAAACCTATACATTGTTGGGGAAAAAAGTAAAAAGAAGATGCAGAATGATCTGTGTCCCACTGTGTGCATATAATCTAAATATATTCATTTTTATGGTGTATAAAAAATTCCAGAAGTAGATACATAGACCATTAACAGTGGCTTCGTCTAGGAAGAGGTCTTGAGAAGAATTTCACTCTTTATTTTAGAAACTTCTATAAAATTTGGTTTGAACTGGAAAATGAATGACTTTTGTAATAACAAAATTAAAAGAGAAGAACACTGTAGTGTATCATGCGTCTTTCTACATATAAATTGCTCAAATTAGGAAACTTAAGCTTCTGTTATATATTAAGCTCAAGACCCTGGGTCTGTTCCCCACTGATACATATACACTTTTTTGCTAGTAAAGACTATAAAATCAAGATAGCCAGGCACACTTTATGGGAAGTTAAGCACTTATACAGTCTGAAGACAGAAAACATGAAATAGTTCTAATAATGAACAGAAGGATTGCAACTATAAAAAAGGATTTAGTGGCATTAATAAAGAACTTCCTTAAAACAGCAAGTCACTGTTAAAATAATTAATTGAGCAAAGAGTACATGGAAATGGAAAGCAGTCAATGGAGAAGCCCGGAGTTTTGCAGTGGCCCATACGTCATGCCTCAACAACTTGTGCAAAAAATATCTCTGTGAAAAAGTGGATCAGCATACAAGTCCATAAAAAGAGAGCTTTAAATTTTAAGTGGTTTTTGCATCTACTGTGAATATAAAGGTTAAATGGGTATTACAAGAGCAATAATTCTTTCTGATTAAATTTTTATCCAAAGATAGAGTAAAATGTTCAAAGGGAAGTACAGACTCTGTCAACAGTTACTGGAGATGCTGTGAGAGTTAAAATCGAACTGGCTGAGCAGGGGCTTTTATTTATTTATTTATTTTTAAGCAAAAGGTGATGTTTTAAAATTGGAACCTTATTGCTGAGGCAGACTGAATGAAAACCTGTTAAAAGGCAGTTGACTAATTCTGGATTATTTTTATTATTGCAAAGACTTGGCTTACACTGAAGAGGAAAGAAGCAAAACAACCACACACATGTAGCTGAACTGGCAATTAAATAATTATTCATCACAAATAGTTAATCACCCTGTTAAGTGAAGAGGGTGGAACCCAAACTGCAGCTGTATTTTAAGATACCGAGCATGAACATTCACTAGCAAGTGACAGAGTTCATAAAATCTACACATAAAATCTAGACAGAAGCTTCATAGAATTTGAAACCTCCCTTCACTTCGGCATTCATTCCCTTAATTCTGTTCAACATCTTCACAGCTCAGGCTCCCCAATTTGTCATGAGTGCCTGACCATGTCAACATGTGGCCACATTAAGGTCTCACTAAAGTGTTCCCTGACACAAGGTATTACGTATCATCAATTTCTCCCACCTCTCTGAGTAGTATCGCAGAGCAACCACATTTTGAGTAGTATCACAAAGCAACCAAACAGCCAAGTGTTTTATGTACACTTTAGATGTACATAAAAGAACTGGATTCTGTCCAGGACAAAGCAATGAAGATGAGCACAGGGAGAGAGCTGCAAAACTGACCTGTGAGGGAAGAGAAAATGGACTTGGTTGTTTAGTCCAGAGAGAAAGATGTTGACAGGAGAACTGAGATTTATCTTCAAATGTCCAGGACAGTGAGCGAATATTACTTGGTTCCTGGAGGAGTTAGATTTATGAGTTCCACTGTCTGCTGTATGAGAAAGCATGATAACGCAGCATCAAGAGAGTCAGTCCCAGAGACTGATTAAACTCAAGTTGGAATTCTCCCTAATACCTATTCTAATGGACAGGCTGCCCAAGCTCTCTAGGTCTGTTTTCCCCTGTACTGAATAGGATGGATCAGAGTTCCTATCCCAAGGGATGAAATGAATCTCATAAGTATGGAATGACTACTTAAAATGATCACTGTTACTTGTAGTTTATGTATAAGGCAAACATTAAATGCTAACCACAGATACACAGTGTATGAATGATATAAAATGCTCTTTCTGAGTACCTGAGCCAGGTCCTACCCTGGAGTTCTCTTGAAAGTTTATTCCTTAAGAATGAGATACTCCCATGTTCCTGGTGAAGAAGGCAGATGGTTTGAGGAAGTGAATAAACTTGTCTAAGTTTACAGATGCTTTCATCATAAAGTTCAGCTTGAGCTTAATACTTCCTGACCTCAAAGCATTTTTTCCCACTAGAAGGAGCTCTCAGAAATAGAAATCAAGACAAGTTATAGGGCCTTCTCTCTAAAGCTGCCCTTATAGGGAATATAAGTCATACACATATAAAAGCATAAGCATATAAATTAAGATAACCTATGTCATAAAATTAGAAGAGACAGAGATGACTTCCAACTTGGGAGATTAAAGGGGAACTTCAGGGACAAGATGGCAACAGAACTGGTCTTGTAAAATTAAGACAAAAATATGTGGATGGGCATTTCAATGCCTGACACAGGATGAGGAAAAGCAGAGGTCAGAAAGAGATGACACTTCTCAGGGAACACAAAGCAGGTCAGGATGGTTGGAATATAGGATGTGTGAAATGAGTTGAGAATGGATGATTTGGGTCAGAGGCAAGGCTTTGATTTCTCCAATATGTCTATATCTAGAAATTTCATCATGTTAATCTGTGGGTAACATTTAATCTATAGGAACACTCACTCTTTGAGCCTCAGAAACAGATTGGACTGGAATAACTTCAAAATGCTTTACCACCACTTCAATTATCAATCACACTCTTTTGTATAGGATGTACTGCTGCCCTTGACCTATGAATTACACTAAAGAAGAACATTCTGATGGCTTGACCTTGGCTTTCTGGCAAACCCAGGTCCAAGACAAACTTCATGTCCTGTGGGTTTCTGCACCCCCTGCCTTGTCAAGTCACCAAAGCCCACAGTCACTAGTAGTCCAGAGTTCAGGGTTGTTTGTGTTTCCATGACAACTAGTTAAAGACAATCCATCCAACAGTTACTCTGGTCCTTGGGGAAAAATAAAATCAACAAATTCATTGTTGGAGGTGGGAGTTTTGAGCTCCAATTTTAAAATTAGTTCATTTTAGAAGACAAAAAAGGCCATTTCAGTGGGGAGAAAAGAAGAGGAAGTCTAAGAGATCTGGTTTGATCACAAGGGATATTTTCAACATTATAAAGAAGGGAGAACTATCATGAGATCCGTGTAGAAAAGTGGAAGGTACCCTGACCTGCAAACCTGAAGGATGTACTCTAGACTTGTGTTTTTTTTTTTTTTTTGAAAACTTTGTCAGAACTTTGTTGTTAAGATGGAATCGGTTAGTAGAAGAAAGGATGGAAATGGAGCTCCAAATCCAAGGTGTCTTTCACTAAGTCGTGTGGTGACACACGCAGCTGGGGCTCACATCTGGGACGGGAAAAACCTTTTCCCTCTCAGGTTGTGTTTTTAGCTCAGCTGTGTTTAGCTCAGGCTCATTTTACATTTAGCTCTAGGAAACAATGAGGAGAGTTGGAGAGATGTGGAACACATGGTGTGTGGCTAAAAACCACAACGCTTAGGGAAAAGGTTCTGCCATCCACTTACTCATGAAGCTGCTTCCCTATCCCCCCTACTGCCAAAGACCTTTCAGGAAAAGCCTGTGATGGATGAGTGGTGGAAGAAGTAATAAAATGGCTGAACTTTCTTTTACTTTTGGGAGAAAGGCCAACAAGCTTAGCAAGGCCTGCATTCTTCACGGCCCACCTCTCACACACATCTGGCACCACACTTCTCCCTCAATCTCAGCTCTAACCACACGAGCCTTCTTTCAGTTCCTAGGTCAGCAGGCCACCCTGTCTGAGATGTCTAAACTCCTACGCGCTCCTCACAGCTCAGTGGAGTACCACTTCCTCAGCAGAGTCTGCCCTGACCCCTCTGTCTAGGTCAAGTTCCTTTGTTCTACTTCTCCTGGGACAATGCCCCTTTCTTCTAAAAGATTCTGTCCATTTCCTTATTAGAAGAGAAACTTCCAGGGATCAGGCACTAGTCTGCTTTTGCTGACCACTGAACTCCCAACTTTCATCTGAGCTTTGTTGAATAACTGAATAAATATTTTTCTCCCTCAGTAATAAAAGGAAATACAGAATAGTCAAAGTGGAAGAATTAGAGGTTAAATTATCCAGTTGGGGGAAACTAAATCTATTTATTGGTCATGAATTCAAATCAGATCATTATAGAGAGACAAAAATAATTATAGAGAGAAAGATGAATAAGCCATGAAATCTGATTTGGAAAATTCCAGGAAGGTATACGGATTCAAATTGAGCTCTGATGATGGTAGTGGTGAGAAGGAGAAGGAGAGAGGGAGAGGAAAAAGAAAAGGAGAAGAGGAGGAAGAGGAAGAAGAGGAGGGGGAACATTAGCTACGTGTGCATCAAACCACTTCCTCTTCTTTTTGGGCACATAGTGTGGACATATTTCCAAGTCTTCCTTGGAACTGCAGCCAAGTGACCAGTCCCAGCCAATGAAGTATCTCTCTAAAGGAACACTGTGTTATGCTTCCAAGTCTGGCCAGCAGTCATCACTACCACCACCTCACTAGATCCTGGATGCTCTCTCTTTCCTCATCTGCTAGATGCAGAGAATGTAGCCCAGGACATCTGGGCTCTGGAGAATGGTGGAGTCAGTGGTTCCATGTTCCTGCATCCCCAAGTAGAAAGCAGCTGCTTGACACTCACTCAATGGCATATTATCAGAATGAATCACCTTCTATCGTGTTAAAGCAGTGAGCTTCGGAGGTGGTTTGTTTGTTATTGCAGTTAACATTATTTGCCCAAATAATATGTAAGACATTAAGGAAATCACACAACACACACACAGGCACACATACATATGTAAATACACATTTGAGCTACCTTTTCTCTTAACACTTTCAGTGAGCAAAAGGATATGTTAGTAGAAGGGTAGATCTGATGAATCAGATTTACTTCTAGTTCACCCAGTTCTGCTACTCCATTGCTGCTGTGGTCTTAGAACTCCAGGTTGGAACTGGATCTCATTTCCACTTTGTCTAGGTCTTTTCCAATGTGGAAGGCAATCCTTGTCATGGCAAGGTTGTCAACAGCCTTGGCCGAAGACCTTATTAGTGAAAATACAAGAGGATTCCTTTAGGCACCCTTCTGAGCATATATTAACTGTTATCAAGTGCTTTCTTGAGTAGAACCCCAAAGCCATGGCTCTTTCAATGAATCGTTTTTCTAACACACACAAAAAAATTGTTTTGAAAAGGTCACTTTCTTTTATTGCCCCTCCTTGTCCTCTAATATGAGTTCAGCTAAAAATAAATTAGGGGCAAGAGAGTGGTAGGACATGATGACAAAGTTACTTAATCTGCAGTTGTGGAAAATGCCAGAAAATTTGAGAGAATTCACCTTTTATGCTAGTGATAACTGGGGACTGGGGAGTTATCTTCTTCCTAAATGAGCCATTGAAAGTCAGCCTTTTATGTCATATTTGATCACTAAATAATTTGAAGTAATAATAAACTGTCAATGTCTGTGCCTCACTTTTAGAGATTCTGATTTTATTGTTATGGGTTGGGATCTGGCCATCAGAATTTAAAAAAAAAAATCTGGTGTAGATGCAGTCAGAATAGAAACAGTGAGACACACCTCTATTTAACTACCAACTATCGATATAAATTACATAAATTATCCACGTATGAATAATTGACTACAGGGAATAAACTGTAATATGCTTAAAAAGACAGCTCCTAAAATCAGGCTGAATTCATTGCCTGAAGAAAACTATCTTTTCTTGCTATGATTTCTGCCCATTCAAGTCTATAAAGTTGGCAGCTCATGAAGAGTCTCAGTGAGAAAGGGCTGGCTGGAGGTCACACATAAACAAGTTACTTTATTACACAGAAGACCCAAGCCCCTTGCAGGTACAGAGATGTGAGTTGCATGAGGGCTGAGGGGACCATACCATTTCAGCTCTGTCCCAACATTGACAATACTGGCCCCAGGAACTGAGGCTATAACTTCCTAAAGGTTCTCTCACTGAATGTGTTATGGTTTAGATACAAGGTGTTCCCCCAAAAGCTCATGTGTGAGACAATGCAAGGAAGTTTGGAAGTGAATTGATTGGGTTAGGACCATCTTAACCTAATCAGTATGTTGATCCATTGACAGGGATTAACTGGGTGGTTAACTGTAGGCAGGTAGGGTGTGGCTGGAAAAGGTGGGTCACTGGGGGTGTGCCTTTGGGGTACATATTTTGTTCCTGGTCTGCAATGTCTCTCTCTCTCTCTCTCTGCTTCCTGATTGCCATGTCCTGAGCTGCTTTCCTCCTACACAGTCTTGTGCCATGATGTTCTGCCTCACCTTTGGCCCAGAGCAATGGAGTTAGCCATCTATGGACTGAGACCTCTGAAACCATGAGAACCAAAATAAACTTTTCCTTCTCTAAAATTGTTCTTGGGGCTGGAGTTGTGGCTCAGCGGTAGAGCACTCACCTATCACATGTGTGGCCTGGGTTTGATCCTCAGCATCACTTAAAAATAAAGGCATTGTGTACAACTAAAACAAACAAATAAATAAGATTTCATCTTACTCCAGTCAGAATGGCAGCTATCAAAAAAACAAACAACAATAAATGCTGGCGAAGGTGTGGGGAAAAAGGCACACTCCTACATTGCTGGTGGGACTGCAAATTGGTGAAGCCAATCTGGAAAGCAGTATGGAGATTCCTAGGAAAACTTGGAATGGAACCACCATTTGACCAAGCTATCCCACTCCTTGGTCTATTCCCAAAGGACTTAAAAACAGCTTACTACAGGGACACAGCCACATCAATGTTTATAGCAGCACAATTCACAATAGGTAGACTGTGGAACCAACCCTGATGCCCATCAGTGGATGAATGGATAGGAAACTTTGGTATATATACACAATGGAACACTACTCAGCGCAAAAAAAAAAAAAAATAATAATAAAAACATGGCATTTGAAGGTAAATGGGTGGAGTTGGAGAAAATAATGCTAAGTGAAGTTAGCCAATCCCAAAAAAAACAAAGGTCGAATGATCTCTTTGATATGAAGATACTAACTTATAAAGGCAAGGGAGTGGGGATGAGAGGAATGAAAAAACTTTAAATAGAGGCTGGGCGCGGTGGCGCACACCTGTAATCCCAGCACTTTGGGAGGCTGAGGCAGGAGGATCGCGAGTTCAAAGCCAGCCTCAGCAATGGCGAGGCACTTAGCAACTCAGTGAGACCCTGTCTCTAAATAAAATACAAAAAGGGCTGGGGATGAGGCACAGTGGTCGAGTGCCCCTGAGTTCAATCCCTGGTACCACAAAAAAAAAAAAAAAAAAAAAAAAAAAAAAACCTTTAAATAGACCAAAGGGGGGGAGGGGGGAGGGGGCAAGGGGATAGGAATAATGGCAGACTGAGGTATCCATGACTACCCTAAATACATGTATGAAGACACAATCGTAAAAGTACTTTACATAAAACCAGCAACTTGAGAAATTGTGCTCTTTATATGTAATATGAATTAAATGTACTCTGTAGACATGTATAACAAATTAGAATAAAAAATGGAAAAAAAACAAAACAAAACAAAAACAAAAAAAATTGTTCTTGTCAGGCCTTTTGATCGCAGCAGTGAAAAAGCTGACTATAAGAGATAAACACAATTGAATGGGAGGCTAGAAAAGCTGCTCATATACCTGTATGTGAAGGGGATGCCCCTCAAGAAGATTTGAATACCCCTTTGCTAATTAATAAAGCGCATATGCCCCAAATGAGTAGGCTTCACATCAAGGGTAGACTGGCAGCCACTCTCGCTTCAGAACATTAGTGAAACGATTGGTTAGATCCCTGATGTAGGCTGCAATTTCACCATTAGCACAACGAGAAAGGAAGGTTTGACTCAGGTATCTTTAAAATCTCTTTGTTCCATCAAAAGAAACTTCTCTGTGCCTCTAATGCTGTCTGCCAGCTGCTCAGAGTTGCTCTAAAGCTAACAGACACCACAGCTGGGCTTCCTGTGATGTGGACCAGTGCCCACCAGAGGGACTAGAGTCACACTCACTTGCTGTCCCCAGTCCTGACTTCTTCTCCTCTGTGGAAGTTTCAAGACTCTGCCACTTCAAATTTTCTTTGTAAGAATCTTCCCTCACACCAAATAGAGAAGTTTAAGACTACACTTAGCATCATCTTTACCTTACATTATCCATACAGATGATACTTGGATGCAGCGCCTCAGGGAAATCCCAAAGGTCTGATTATCAGGGTGGGTGGCTGAGCACAGAAACCCACTTCAACTTTACTTTCTTTCCTGCAGAGTTCGATATGTATTATGAGTGGGGACAAAAAGAAACCAATTAACCTCAGCTATTCTTGCTTGTTTTTTGCTGTCTCTCCTTTGCCTTACATTGAGCCACATTTGTTTACTCCTCAAAGAAATCACTGGGCTTCTGGATGCAGCACATGGATAAGGTAGTTCTGCCAGCTAACAGCAGCACTTGGAAAGCACAGGGGAAGGAGTGATTCTAAAATGCAGTCAGTGCAGGCTTGACTTCTTGCCCCAAAACTTTAACAAGAGGTTCATGGGAACTTTAGATAGAAAGGTAGGATTCAGGTTCCCACTTATCACCAGCAGCCAAATTGGTAATGCTTAGTAGAATGTGAGGTGAAGAAAGTGAGTTTCATCAGGTGGGAGGAGAAGGAGGATATTACAGCATTGCCTGCTCATGCTGATTGAATCCAACTGATTTTGTCTGAAACTAGGGAAGATGGAAAACAATTCTCAAAGGGGGAATCACTGCAGGTGTTCTACCTTTCCTTGCACAAGGAAAGGGCACAAGATTGTTATTTCTGAAGGGCATAAGATTTTTATCCCTTATGCTGTCCAAAAAACTTTGAGAATAGGATGCGCATGATTAGGCTGCATATAGAGCTGGGGTGAGGAAACAGAGTCGGGGAGAAGGTAGTGGGAAGAGAGCCTGGAATAGGAGCAAAAATAGGGGACTTGATTGGTTTAGAAGACCGTAGGGTTTGTCTTGTCTTCGCCCCAATATCACCAGAGCTGATCAATTCAGTATACCCTAAAAAGCATCTAGGTGTCAGATTACAAGGGATTAGTAGCCTTCTCAGTACTACAGGAGGATATAAATTTCCCCTATCCTCAAGGAGTAGGATACAGTCAAGCAAAACCAAGATCCATACTTAAAAAATGACAGATGCTATGAAGGTGTGGTCCCCTGCTTGAGGCCTGTCTCCTAGGCAACAGCTCAGCCAGGTGGGCCCAGCTTTCCTGATTTGTAATGCGAGAGATACTTTCATACATAACATATCAGACATCTTATGGTAACTGTTTCAAAACAAATAAAAAAAAAAAAAACTACTCACTATGGATGAGGTAAAATATTAGGTTAAAAAAAAAAAAAAGTAACTGGGGTTAGAGTGGCCAGGGATGTGGAGGATCACCAAAGTCTGCTGGGATGGAGTCAGCAAGGATGACAGTAGCCACAGAAACTGAGAAGGGGCTCAGAAGGCTGAAGACACAACACTTAAAAGTCAGCAGTGGCCAGACCCTGATTCACTCCAGTCTACATGATACAGGAGAGATGGAGAGAACCTAGAAGAAAAAAGAAGATTGCTGGCAAGATTCAGAGGAAATGACTAAAAGGTCTGGAAATGAGGGGATATGAAGAAGGGTTGTAGAAATTGGAACCATTTAGCCAGTACAAGATCCTTTATCCCATAGACATCCCTTTAGCTTAAGCATAGGGCTTCAGAGTCAAAGATGTCGTCTTTGTTCAACTCAACCCCTCTGTCAAGAAATGTCTTGACTGCTTGCTATGTAGACTGCAAGGGAGAACAAGATACCATCCCTGACCTTAGGGAGAACCAGTGGTTAATGGGGTGCATGAGAAATAGATAATTTTTTTTTTTTTTTTTTTGGTGCTGGGGATTGAACCCAGGGCCTTGTGGTATGCAAGGTAAGCACTCTACAAACTGAACTATATCCCAAGCCTGAGAAATAGATCATTTAAATATAAACTTCTAAATGCTGTGATGGAGTAAAGTAGGAGATTCTATCACAGAATCCTGGGTACAGTAAAGAATTACTTTCATTCTTGAGGAAAAGCTGATATCTGAGGCTGGAGGGAGGATAATTCTTGGCTAGTGATGGGGATGGAAGTGAGGAAATTACATATTCCATGAAGGGAAAGTATTTTCCCAGTGCCAGTGGGAAGAGACAGTCTCCCCATTTGAGAAGGGCGTGTGTAAATACACACATGTGCATGTGTGTGCCACGTGTGGTTACAGCCTTTTTACATGCTAGTTGGAGGAGTATGAACTTTTTCTTCAAGGTGATGAAGTCATCAAAGAACTCTGAAGGAATGTGCCACATAAATGAAGGAAGCAGAAGTATAACATCCGAAGTTGATTAATGAGTGGATGAGAGGAGGGACAGAAAAAGGGCAGGAGTCCAGAACAGCTCCCATGCCTCTAATTAGAGCACCTAGGAAGTGCCATTTATTGAACAGAAACACAGAGCGGAAAGGTTTAAAAGGGGGACATCCTGGCTTCCAAGTGGAGCGTCACACCGTGAACCTACAAGCTTATTTAGGAAGATTGTCTGGGAAGCTGATATTTGTAGTCTGGAGCCCAGAGGGAGATTTGGGCTTCAGATCTTGGTCACAGAGTTTTCAGCACACAGATGATATTTGTAGTCATGGGAGCAGATGGAAATCACTCAGCAGTGCAGAATGAGACCAGATGAGGGATTAGGGCAGAACTCAGTAAAACACCAAATTTAAGGAATGAAGAAAGGAAGGGAAATCTATTAAAAAGAGTGGGAAGTTGTGAATGTGGTGGTAGGAAGAAAACCCAGAGTGTATGGTATTACAGGAGCCAAATGAAGAAAATGTTTCAAGCCTTCAGAGGGCTGAAGAATAAAAAGGACTGAAAAAGGCTTCTGTGTGTTCAGAACCAAAAGAGGTCACTGGAAATGAGGAGCTGGGTGTAAGTGCAGCCATGGACAGAAACCAGATCACATGGAGCTGAACTGTGGGTTGGAGGTGAGAGAGCAGAGAAAACAAAGTTCAGGGTGTGTGGTGTGTGTATGTGTGCACACATGCATCAAAGTGATAGAGAAAGAGACACAGAGTTGTGGAGTTGTGCAAGGGCTTTTCATTTTCATTTCTATATTAATGACTAATTGACTTTTTTTGGGGGGTGGGGGGATGCTGGGGATCAAACCCAGAGCCTTGTGCATGCAAGGCAGGCACTCTACCAACTGAGCTATATACCCAGGCTTGACTAATTGACTTTTAGCAACTAAAACAAGCATTTTTATTTTAAATATACAAATGTCATTCTTTAATGAATTAAACATTAAGTTTTCTGATAACTCTAGATTCACCTGAAGTTGAAAGAAATCATGCAGAGATCCATGGACCTCTTATCCATTTTACTCCAAGGATAAAGCTATAAATGTATAGTATGAAATTATGACCAGGAATATTATATTGATACAATCCATTGATCTTATTCAGATTTTCCAGTTTTACTTTTACTCATTAGTCCATGTGTCTATGTGTATGCACATGTACATGTGTGTATTTAATTTTATGCAATTTTATCATCTGTATTGACGGATGTGTCTGCCACCACAACTAAGATACAGAGCAGGTGCAGCACACAATGATCCCTTCTATTACCCTTTTGTAACTGCATCTACTTCTCACCCCTAATGCCCGTAGCAGAGTTCCCCGCTTCCCATCCCTGTCTCTGGACAATCACTAATCTGTTCACCATTTCTATAATGTCATTTCAAGAACATTATATATAGAGAGTCACATGGTATGTAACCTTTGGGGACTGGTCTTTCCCCTCAGTATAGTACTCTTTGGAGAAGTTGT
The DNA here is from genome assembly GCA_025594165.1 of Tamias sibiricus. Lineage (NCBI taxonomy): Eukaryota > Metazoa > Chordata > Mammalia > Rodentia > Sciuridae > Tamias > Tamias sibiricus. The sequence continues at coordinate 80,691,181 of CM046668.1, forward strand.
TGCATATATCAATTATCCCCTCCTTTTATTGCTGAACAATATTCCAGTATGTACTACAGTTTAATCATTTACCTGTTGAAGGACATCTGAGTTGTTTCCAGGTTGGGGCTATTACAACTATAGACACTATTTATGGATATATGAGTGAACACAAGCCTCCATCTCTCTGGGATAAGCCTAGGAGTGCAATTGGTGAGTCATATGCTACTTGTAGGTTTAGCTATAAAGGAGACTCCCAAATTCCTATCCAAAGTGGCGGTACTACTTTATATTCCTGCAGCAAAGTCTGAGTGATCCAGTATCTCCACATCCTCTCCAGCATTAATGTTTAGCATGATTAGCTATTAGGGAAATGCAAATTAAAATTGTGATGAGATGCCACTACATACCTACCAAAATGGCTAAGATAAAAAATAGTAACAATGCCAGCTAGGTTCCTATTTGAGATATATCAGCAAACTGAGAGTACTTAAAAGGTTGGGAGGAGGGCTGGGGTTGTGGCTCAGTGGTAGAACGCTTGCCTAGCATGTGTGAGGCACTGGGTTTGATCCCCAGCACCACATAAAACCAAAACAAAAACGAAATAAACAAAATAAATGTTAAAAAAAAAAAGGTTGGGAGGAAATGAGAGTGACTAAAGAGAGAATTGAGTAATATAAGGAACCCAGAAAAACTGGACACTTTAGGAGTCATAAAAAAAAAAGTACTAGATGGCAAAGGAAACTGAAAAGTAGACAAAATATAAAATCAGGAATCTGCGGGTGGTAAGAAAGTTGGAACAAAAGCTTTTAAGGATGCAGTGACCATCCTTCACTAAGATATCATGTTGAATGAACATGGATCTAGACCTATGGTTCCTTTAATATGGAAGTCACTGATGCCAATGTGGTCAACATGGATAGGAGTGGAGGAGACATGGGCCAGGCAGGAGGAAAGGCAGAATGCCAGATAAGAAAATGAGGCAGCATTTCTAATAACTGATTTTCTAGACTTCTGCTGTGGAATGGAGAAATCAAGAGTTACAGGCAGCTGTGGAACCAAGAGAGGAAAATAAGGACCACTGCTAAAATATAACCAGATGCTGTTGAGAAGAATCCAATCCAGAAGGAAAGGCAGAAGGTATAAGATAAAGGATGGATTATCCATGAAATAATGGTCCTGAGAAGATGATGAGAGACTGAGATCAGAGCATGCATTTTGAACAACTGACATTTGATAATCTAACAGATCAAATTTGACAGCAGAATCTGAGGGAGTTTCTTCGGGCACCTTCCATTTCTACTATGAAGAGTGAGGCAAGGATTTCACTTGAGAAGGAGGCAGTGGGGATGAGGATAATTAGAAACTGGGGCAGAATACATATGTATAAAAACACTCAAGAACTGAATGTAGGGATGCAAAGTGGAGTCAAGGCCTAGATCCTGTCTGGTCACAACTTTTAATGATAACATTGTGCTTAGCTATGTGTTTTCTCTAGCAACATTCAACTGCTTTGGCAAGCAAGACAAGTGGTTGGGTTCACTGAGACTGAAATATTGCCAGAGAAGTGTAACAGGACAGAGGGGACAAAGATTGAGGGAAGACATTATGATACAAATACTTATGGTATATTTATATCTATTTGCCAGAAAAGGTATGATCTCAGATATCCATTAGGAGGCAAGCACCGTGTTAGGCACTCAAACCCAAATGAACTCAGTCTTTCTGATAATCCAACATGACAAGTACCTTATTTTATCAGCTTCTTTTAATGGACAAGAAATCCTTGCCTTAGATCAGAAGAATCTTGATCCCTGCCATTTCATTTTATAAAGTAGAAAGCGGCAGGGTCTAGATTCAAACAGATGTCTCTTCAATGTAAATGTTGAGCTGTACATAACATTTTGTAGCTTTCCGTATGTGGAGACTGAGCCAAATGGCAAGGATGGTCCTGAATGTCAAGAGACACTGAGTTTGGATTTTTGGATTTTGATGTTTCTGCTACATATTTGCAGATGCCAATAATGTCAAGTTCCCTTTAACTGCAAAAAGGATAGACTGGCATCACCAGATAATTTCTATCCAGCACATATGAATAACTATGATCCTTTCCCAAGAAGGTAAGATGTTGTGGGGTACTGGTGCATAGTAAATCATGGATGCATGTACAAAGAGGTCCTTTCCCTGTGTTTCACTTTCGTGCTGGAAAGACCAGTCCAGGTCACTTTCTCCACCCCACAGTCAATGACAAATGGGCTCTGCATAGTGTCTCTGAGTACTTGTCCAATCTCTGCTCCTTTCCTTTCATTGGCAGGATGCTGGGTATCCTTTGCATGCCTACCTTCCTGTTTTACATAAGGAAGAAACTGAAAACACTTTTTATTTCTCCCCATAGGTTCTGTCCAACAGATACACACAAGACACCTCTAACTGCCCTCTTGCCCACAAACTGTCCAGTGCTTGCAGTCTAGGTCCAGAAGGCCTTTCAGCATCTAAATCCATGATTTAAATGTAACCGGACAAGGAGATTGCTCAATGTCCTCTGTGAGTGTGATCCATTGCCTAACAGAGGAATGCATCTCCTCCATTACTGGAATCAGCTGCCCAGTACTGGGGTTACTGGAAAGGGCTGTTGCGATTGGACTCTTGATTAAATATGTGAGTTTCCTGGAGCCCTCTGAAAGGGACTTGGGCTCCATCTGATAAAGACGTGGAATCAGACACAATGTTTGATAGGGAAGGTAGAAGGTGGTTTTGAGGTGGGATGGCTGGGGAGTTGTTTTAATCAGCTTTTTTGTTGCTGTGACCGAAAGATCTGACAAAAACAATTAGAAGAGGAAACCTTTATCTTGGCTCATGGTATCAGAAGTCTCAGTACATAAATGGCTGACCTCATAGTTGAGTATAGGTGAGGCAAAACATCATGGCAGAAGGGTCTGGTGAAGGAAAAAGCTCAGGACATGGCACCAGGAAGCAGAGAGAGCTCTGCTCACCAGGGATAATATCTAAACCCAAGAGGCATACCCCCAGTGAATCACCTCCTCTAGCTACATCATACTTGCTTTTGGTTACCATTTAATCCCTATCAGTGGATTAATCCACTGATTGGGTTATGGCTGTCATCATCTAATCATTTCATTTCACAACCTTCTTGCATTGTCTCACACATCAGCTTTCAGGGGATATGTCATATCTTAACCACAACAGGAGTGATGTTGGTGAGATTAGGAAGGTGGGGAGGAAGATTTTTTTTTTTTTTCTTGTCAGAAGGGAGGAACAAGGAGGAAGAGTAGACTTGTATTAAAGTCCATACTGAGTGTGAACTTGGACTTCTGCAGGACCATGCCACCGGCTGCATAGCCTGGTGGAGCCTAGGAACCTGAGCTTGAGTTCATTCCCTCACTGCACTGCCATTCACTTGGGTATGTCACCCTCTACTGAAGCCCCATTGCTCTCACTCCTGAGGATGGATTTGGACACAAACTGAGCCTTCTGTTGAAAATCCTTCAAGGGGTTCCATTTGCTACCTCAGTTCTGACCCTCCCCAGGCTGCTTGTTCTCACATGTTATTGCAGATTCACTTTGCTTAACAGAGAGATTTCAAATGCTCTAGAGAAATGCTGCTCACAGCTCCTAGAAACCCACAGGTTTGATTTAAAATCTACCAAAAAGTCCTTGAATATGTTCAACACCTCTGATATGGGTACATAAATCAGAACTATTTGTCCTCCCAAACCATTTAAAATATGTCCTATCCAAGCAAAAACTAAGAAGTGACAGAAACTGACTTATAGATGCTCTGGTCTAAGTGACAAGATTTGTAGCCACAATCCATTGGATTCAGATCCTCTGACTCCTCTAAATTAAAATATGTATTCATATATATAAAACTCAAATTTAGGTTGGAAATTCTTAATAAACTGGAAAGCACCAAATAGCTATCATCATTCTTCAACTCAACAATTAATGAACACCACCTACACCAAGAATGCTAAAGATGTAATGAACGAGTAAGTTACTTCTGGAATGAAATGAAACATATAGTTTAAAAACATTAGAAAATTATGAACATCATGCATTTTCCTTTCACTTCTGCTTAAAATTGACTGAGGAGAATAAGGCCTAGTATACCACCTCATCTTACTCCACTTCAATTAGATGTGTTATAAAATTATCCTTCAACTTTAAAGCACATCAGATATCTCAGACTTTTCTTGTTTTGTTGCTGCACCTGTTTGTTTTAAAAATGAAGTTCTATATGTCCCATTAATTCCACTTTTTCATTTAAGGCAATGGAAATTCTACTGCCCACACTAGAATTACATAGACATGCTAGATCAATCCAGAAGTAGTCAGGATAATGAAAGGCTTTGATACCAGGACAGACAACAAATGGATGAATGATCTAGAATTTAGCCTGAACAGGAGAAGATTCAGATGGACTTGCGAAGTTAAGGTTGTCAAGTAGAAGATGTATTAGCTGTCTTCTCAGGATCATGAGTGGATGTTGTAAGAAAATAAACTTCTGCCCAAAATAAGAAATAACTTTATAACTTTTAGAGAATCCAACAAAGAAAAATTTTGCTTTGAGAGCTAGCAAATTTCCCATCACTGGTACCCACACAACTTAAAAAAACAAAACAAAACAAAATAAAACTATAATGGTAAACCCATTGCAAAATTGCTTTGCAAAATCTGTTGCAAAAAGACTCTTGAAAAATGAGTAAGCACCCCTGTTTCTTTTGTACATTGTTCACTTGGTTACATGGCACAAAATGAAAGGAGAACACAGATTCCAAGACCCATCCATAGAAAGTGAACCAAATGACACAAGTAATGAGCTCGAAGGAGCTTTTCATATTCTAGCCTCTGTATCATCTCATCCATGCCACAGCCCCACACTGATCCATGATCATCCTGTTCCTCTCATCCCTTCCTGGTTATCTTTTTACTTTTTCTTTCGTTCCCTTTTGGCACTGGGAAATGAACCCAGGGTACTATATGACTGAGCTACACATCCAGACCTTTTCATTTTTTATTTAGAAACAGGTATCTCACTAAGTTGCTGAGTCTGGCCTTGAACTTGCTATCTTCCTGCCTGGGCCTCCCAAATAACTGGATTTATAGGCATGTGCCACTGTACCTGGTCCCTTCCTGATTTTCTGTTGTCAACTGTGCTTAATGAAATAACTCATTGTCCATAAAGTCTGCTTTGCAGTTTAGTTTTACTTATCAAAAAAATTTAGAACATGCAGTTTCTCCAACATCCCTATCTCTTGATCACATTATCATCATGTAGTTTTTCAGAAGGGGAGGTGGTAAATTACTTCAAACTGGATGAATTTCTATAAGTGCAATAACATCCCTTAGTTTTTAAAGGGCATCCTTTTTTTTTTTTTTTTTAAGTTGTCATTTGAATTCAAACTCCTTGGAAAACATGCATAATAATCTTAATGATCCCATTGAGTAGTTTAAATTCAAATTGTGTAGCATTTGAAATACCATACTGGCAGCACTTTCCATAAATTACTCTCAAATTCAATACATCCCTAGACACACACACACACACACACACACACACACACACACAGTTATAAGTACCATACTCAAAAATCTTTAAATTATAGTTTCTTTTTCTTGTCTCAATTAAATTTTCACTTGGTTAGTATATTAGTGCTATAGAGTCTGTTTATAAATGTCTGTCTAATTTTTATAAGAAATAAATTGTTTTTGGCAGACATACATTTTTATATCCTCTCAGAGTACATGGAGCTCTGCTTTGTGGTAGGGTTTCTGGCTTGGGCGTAAGTGTGTACTTATGGATGTGTGTCTTGGTATTCAAACCTGATTTACTCATTTACCTTTTGATTCACTGTATACACAAGCACTTTTAGGAAATAATAGGAGGCTGAACCAAAAGTGGACTCCTGCTAGCAAGACTGCTCCCTGGAGTCTTTATGATGAGCTCTAACCCACAGCAGAATTGGATTGATTACAACTCATGAATTTAATGATTAAAGGAATGAAAATCCTCTTGAACATTAAAGATCCCATTTTTACTTTATTTCTTGTATATTTGAGAAACAGTATTTGTTCACCAAGCTTGCCAGTAAGATTTCAGAAATGGGGAAATGTATATGAATGAGCTATGAAGTATTCAAATTATAATATATGACCCCCCAAAAAGGTAATGGAGGCTTCCTGCAGTAGAATTCCAAGCCTGTGCAACACACAAGCCCAATCACAACTTCATCAAGGAAAAATTCCTTCATGAACTTGACAGTAGGGGTGTTTTTTGCCTTTGAATTGTACTGACACTCATCCCTCTCTGGTAGAAAACTGCTGCAATGTTTGATTCCACTTAGAACACCAATGAAACAGTAATGATAAGATACTTGGAAATAATTAGAATCTTTGAGACTGATTAAAGACTTTTTTGATGTGTTAACAGCTCCTACTGAATGTAACAATTCACTGACTTGAGAGTTCCTCCAAATATAATCTTCTAAACTGCAAAACCTGGTTGGACACAGCTGCTTAAAAGAGACTATCATTGTGTTGAGTAACTTAGTATTTAGAAATGGCCTCAGCATCAAGTTATTTACTTTCATTGAAAATGATTTTAAAGGGCTAATTCAAATCCATAAGTTAAAGTCTATTATGCCTATGGATGAATATAAAACCTCCCCCAGTGTTCTGGAAATCAGAGGGGAAAATGATCAGCATCATCAACAAGTATTAACATAATTCTAGTGGAGTTTGAGGCCAGTGCAACGAGCCCCAGGGAATACATGGGGCACAGGACATGGCAAGACACAATCTGGTTGGGAATATGGGACCCTGGCATGCTTAGATAATCTACAAGAAAATTACCCCCCATCTTTCATACCCCAATCCACCAACTTCCCCAAATAGAAAATTCCCTTTATATCATTTATTCTAGATTTCCATCTACCTGTTTGGCTCTTGATGTCATTCCATCTTTGAGTGATTGGTGATTCTTTAAAAAACTTGTCCCCTCTAGTGCCCATTAAAATGCTTGAAGAAGTAAGCTTAGTAAATACTCATTAGATGAAGTTCATTGGACTGTACCATTTAGGCAGGCAATTGAAGTGCAGAATTCAGAAAAATAGATTCATAGTCAGAAAACGCATGTCAGAGCCTTGTTTCAGTGTTTTAGCTGAGAACCAGTTCTCTCACATCTAACCTAGAAATAACACTGCCTTGCAGAATTGTGAATATCAAATGAAAAATAACTATAAGAGTACTTTGGGCACATACATATAAGATATTAATATGTTAAGTGATTGGTACAGGTGTAACCACTAAAGGATATATAGTTAATATAGCTAGAAAACAGGTAGATTATTAGATAAAGTCACCAACGTCAGGCCCAGAAAATGATACCCCTTAGAGAGGTGCTTTGGTACTCTGAGTACTTTGAACTCAAGACTGGAAGGCCTTGAAACCAAAATCTGTCTGACCTTCTCCTGCCCTCCTGTTTCTTTCCCCTCCTTCTCCCCACAGGGAAGGGCTTTCTCTACTTTCCTTATCTCACTAAACACAGAAGGAAAACAATTGTCAGGAGTCCCTTACCAGAGAATCCCATCAACAAGGGAAGATTAATAGTATTGCAGAAGAGGAGACTGAAAGTCAACAATGGTCCCCACACACTTTACCGCAGACTACCCCCTTTTCTTCTGAGCCCATTCATTTTCCCTCAGATCACTTACTCTCCCATAAATTGCCTACATCCCCCTCTATTCTCCCTTAAAGAAGGGCATGTATGCTTTTAGATCTGAGTTTTTGGAACTCACTTTTCTTTCGTGTGATACCCCCATGTGCTTAATAAATTTGTATGCCTTTTCTCTTGTTATTCTGTATACTGTCAGTTTATTTCATAGACTCAATTAGCAATCCTTCAGAGGGTATACAGCCATCATTTTTCTTCTCTATACTTAATATTATTCAGAAAAGAAAAAAAAAACTGTACCCTCACAGGGTTTGGATTACTAACTGCAAAAGAGGATCTTGAATTAGAAGATCTTCAAGGTTTCTTTCTATAGCTTCAGTGGCATGAAGTTTGGCTTCTATTCCATTCTACCAACAAATGATCTTGAACTGTCTAGGGATGGCTATTTTTTTTTTTTTTTTACCCCCATAGGTTTGAAGTATCCACCTGATCAGCAAAGGAATGACAAGATCAATGTGGCTCTTGTTTTCTTGAGGTTTTAGGACAAAGGAAATTGGTCTTTATATCACATTCCATTATCATCTAAGGAAGCAAAAACTTTGTGAACCATAACATTTCTTTTACCTCTTCTACCCTCCTCTTTCCTGCAGAATAATATACATATAATGCTTGATAAATCCTTACTGGCCAGGCTGATTTATTTTCCTTTGGTCCTGGGAGTTTTAATGGAGTTTAACCTGGAAAACAATCATTTAGAAATTATCAAATCCAACTCCACCTTGGGAGTCTTGTTCAAATACTGCCTCCTCTGGGAGGTCTTTCTTGATGCTGGTTCGCAGTACAGAACATGTCCTATTCTCTGATCCCTGAACACAGCCTGAGTCTCTCTGAGAAAAAAGTCAGGTGACTTTGGCTTATATTGTATTTGTCTGCATATTGGCCCCTTCCCAGCCATGCAAAGGCTCTGTGTGAGCATGGCCCAAGTTCCATGCTCCTCTGTAACCCCAAGCACTGAGCAGTCCTGTGCAACTGGAATGTGCTCATTCAACATCTCTTACAATTGGCAGATAGTTCATTCTTTACTTAAAAATATGCAAAAGATATATGCTTAGCTGCTCACTTTCCCCAAGGTAGAGGAGATATCAATCCCCACCTTTTCCTGGATCCTCGTCTGTGAAAACTGAGTGGCCCTTGAGAAAAATCTGACAGCACAATTTCACAAAAACAACCTTCTTCATTTTATTTTACTTTGAACTTAATTAATAGTAATGCTTAATCTGCCACGTCTTAATTACATTGGCAAGTTGGTGAGGTTTATTGATCCATGCATGAGGAGTTAATTCCAAAAGAGACTTGACAGAAAGCACTTTCTGGGAGAACACATCGTTATTCCAGCAGCTTTGCTGGAATGACCCCCAGACGCTGCCCAGCCAGACTCAGTCCAGTTTGGCTCCCTGCCTCTTGTGCCAATTTCCTAATGATTTAATAGGAATGTGCAATAACTTTCTGTAAAATTTTAACAAGTCTCTCTCTCTTTCTTAAAAACGAGATGAGATCTAGCAGGTAAAATGTGTCCTTAAAGGAAAATGTACAATGTCTTAAACTCTGATAGGGCCTTACTGTGTGTTCAGCAAAATTCTTTAAAGGCAATAGGATATTCAATAGACATTTGTTAAGTAACTAAGTGTGTGGCTTCTAAACCTAAAAAAGGGGATATTCTAGGGGCTGAGGTTGTGGCTCAGAGGTGGAGTGCTTGCCTAGCACATGTGAGGCACTGGGTTCGATCCTCAGCACCACATAAAGAATAAATAAAGAAAATAAAGGTACACATACATGGAATATAACTTTAAAAAAAAGTAAAAGGGGATATTCTAATTAATACTTCACCAACCAATGATACTGCACTCATAGACCTATGGTAAAAAGATTTAATTAATTGTTATGTGTGTCTCCTAAATCCATATGTAGAAACCCTCACCCTTAATCTGATAGTATTTGGAAATGCAGTCTTTGGGAAATAATTAGGTTTAGATGAGGTTATGGTATTTATTAGTGTCCTTATAAGAAGAGATCCAAAGAGTGTGCTACACTCCACCCATCCCACCCACCCTACCACGAGAGGACACAGTGAGAAGGGGCCTTCTGCAAACCAGAAATAGCACTCACACCAGAACCCTATCATGCTGGCTCCCTGCTCTTAGACTTCTAGCCTCTGGCACTACTAGAGAATAAATGTGTTGTTTGAGTCATTCAGTCTATGGTATTTTGTTATAGTAGTTAAAACTGACAAATATATTTATTAAGAAAAATGCACTAAGTACTCCCTATGCTGAGCGGTATTGCTTTGGGTATTATTTGGGGAAAATGCAGAGTAAGGTTTTGGGGGTAGACAGAAAAAGAGAAATGAAGAACAAAGAAAAAAAATGAGTTTTTTTCCTAAGGAGCTCACTGAAGGAGCCCTAATTAGGAAGGGCTGTTGTAGCTAGCTGGAAGCCATGGGTTCCACCTGATATGTATGTGACGCACCTGTAGGCACCCGCAAACCTGAAGGTATATAACCGGGTGAAAGCGGTCCGAGTTAGGAGAACGGAGAATTCAGTCAGCCGGGCAGTCACTCGGTCGGTCAGAAGAATCAGAGCGGCCAGAACGTAGGCAGAGCGGTTACAGAAGAGAAACCAGATAGAAGAAGTAATGACTGGCCAGAGTTAGGCCGAGGCTCCAGAGGACTGGTCAGAGTAAGGCCGAGGCTCCCGAGGAAGACAGAAGACAGAAGAAGGAAGAAAGAAGAGAGAAGAAAGAAGCTCTAATCTTTCTCTAAGCTAAGCTCTATCTTTCTTTCTTTCTACTCTAAGCTAAGAAGAAAAATCTTTCTTTCCTCTCTAAGCTCTAAGACAGAAGAAGGAAGAAAGAAGAGAGAAGAAAGAAGCTCTATCTTTCTTTAAGCTCTACTCTAAGCTCTATCTTTCTTTACTCTAATCTTTACAAGAAAAATCTTTCTTTCCCTCTCTAGGCTCTAAGAAAGTAGAAGTAAAAGTAGTAAAAGCTTAACTCTGCCTCCGAGAATTTCCCGCGGCACCGTGGCTGGCCACAACAGGCAGCTTACAGCTCACAGTCAGTCCATACAAGGATGAGATTATCTATCAATATATATTAAGAAGAGATAGTACGAGATTAAAGAAGAGGGGAAATAGTAACACAAAAGGCATAGATATATGCCCTGGAAACACAAAGGAAGTGCATGCATTCAGCTAGAAGGAGATACAGAAGGACTCTCAAAACCAAGGTAACCAAGCTGAACCTCAAAGCTGTAAAGAGGAGCTTTGCTGATTAAAAACACAACAATAAAAAGCCCTATCACCTAAGCACAGGCCCTCTTTTTCTTTTCATTGTAAATGGACACAATATCTTTTTATGTGTTTATTTTTATGTAGTGCTGAGGATTGAACCCAATGCCTCACATGTGTGAGGCAAGCACTCTACCACTGAGCTACAACCCCAGCCCAGCACAGGCCATCTTTTAGCAAGAATTCATTTAAAACCAAGGTAAAAGCTAAGGTTTAGAGTCCAGGAGTCCAAAAGTTCTGCCTTAATCTTTATTGCCCAAAGTCTGCAACTTTCTAAACCTTGATTTGTTAATTTATAAAGAATGATAATAGTGTTCCCATTTGTCTCTGGGAGGTGGTTAAAAAATGAATATGCTGTATTAGGAGAAAATAAGATGGGTCATGGCGTTGGCATCTCCTTGCATGAGAACTTCTTGGCTGAGGATCCTGAATTCCCTTTCCATAATATTTTCCTTTGAGGCCCAATATATGTAGTACTTTACACTTTGTGGAAAACTATTTGTGTATGTGTTATGCTTTACAATAGAATTTATTTAGATTCTTCGCCTTAACCAGAGTAAAAATAATAAATGCTCACTTTTTTAAGGAATACATTTTAGAAGGTTCATGTCTCATGAGCTATATTAATTTAAATTGCCTCAAATGTCTTTTAGGATTATCCAAAAGCTCATAAAGTAAAAATAACTTCTCTGGAAAAGGTTTCTTATCTTTCAAAAGTAGCTGATACAATTTAAAATCTCATCACATTTGGGCATTTGTGATTTTTTGGTTGCTTAGAAAGTCTTCAATGTATCCATCCAATTGTGACATTCTAAGCAAGATTTCCCCGTTCTTTGGCATCTCATTTTCTCTACTGTAAAAGTAGGAGGCTGAATTACTAAATAATCTCTAAATTAACAACAACAACAAAAAATCTTTGAAGATGTTCAAAATAACAGGTCCTTGTCCCTGTGAGGTGTTTGTAAAGGGAACCTGCCTTATTGTAATGGTGATGTCAGCCTTGGCTGGCATACCCTATTCTGCAGGGAGGTGGGCTAAAGAAGAGATCTGGGAAGTAGATTTCATTTATTTATTTACTTATTTGTTTATTTAAGCAGCGATGGCAAGGAATCAGCATGTCAAGTTCAAAGTCATCAGGACATCAGAAAACTTTCACCCAAACTCCTTGGTAACTTTCATGTGCAAGGAGAGTATGGTTTTGACCTTGAGTGCAGCAGCTCTTATGATAATTCTATGGCTGGAAGCTAGACAGCTGGCTTCATTCTCACATCTTTCCCCTCAATCTTTTATATTTACATTTCAGCAATGACTTTGCTCATAGGCTCCTGGAGCCAAGTTTTTCTCTTCCCTTTAACTCTCACATAGAATTTCAAGTCCAAGGTGCACCAAAGTGCAAGCTAGCCAAACACTGTGAGGTGACACTGGCACGGACAGTAGAACCAGGTCACCTTCACACTCCCATAACTGTGAAAGCAATGACAGGCTCGCCTACCACTACTGAAAAGACAAAGAAGAATCAAATGTGACCCCCCCCCCCAACACACACACACTCTTTGGGGGGTTCAGAGCAGTAAAGGAATGTGTTGGGGACTCCAAAGACCTTTTAATACCAGCTGTAGTCAGGCTAAACACTTGGAAAGAAGCAGAAATAAAAGCCTTGTAGGTTCAAGAAAGGCTCCTTCTAGTTGGGGAAGTTCCAGAAAGCTTCTGAAAGATGGAACTCTTAAAGATTTTTAAAGGTTGGCGAAGGGAGAAGACATGGGGCAGACAACAGCCTAGGCATGGACAGAGAAGCCTTAGACATCCATATTCAGGAGAAGGGAATCCATCATGGGCAAGCAGTGTAAAAGGAATGTAGAGGACAGAGATGGGAGATAAGAGTGAAAAAGTGTTTTGGGGTCACTTCCTGTAAGAGCTGAGCTGCAAGTATAGATACATAAATAACAAATTTGAATGTGAATAAGACTCCCACTCCAATCCTACCCCAGAACTGTGAGAGGCACAGCGTTTCTGTCCTCTTGTGCAGCCATTCTAGGAAAAGTTCAGAATTTTATTATTTTAATGAGGAGTTCAGGGTGATTCCAAAGCAGGTGACCTCTGACATGTTTTAAGAAAACCAAGCTTCCAGAGTCTCCTAATTTGCCATCCCTCAGACTCCATGAGCTCTGAAACCAGCAGCACGTTCTTTGGTGATTCAAGTCAGGAAAAATTCTCCTTTGCAGATTTTGCACTTGTCCCTCAGGATAGGTCCTGGTGCATTTACTTATTGCTCAAAGCCCTTACTATGATTGCTGTTCATCCCTGTTCTCTCTGAATCTTCATGTAACTATATAATCATGAGAAACAGGGCTTCCATTTTATGTGTGGGGAAACTGAAGCTAAGAGAAATGGGTGGAAAGATAATTGTAACTGGTCAAGCTGGGTGTGCTTTTAATTTCCAGTCTATTTTTAAAATTATCTGCTGCCTTATACCCAAACCCTGAATATCTTACCTAGAATCCTTGAGCTTACTTTCAAGTTTATTTGTAAGATTTTTTTAATAGCATAAACACACACACACACACACACACACACACACACACACACACACACACACACCTCTAACCTCCAAAGGATATATACAGCTGTAGACATTTCTGAGGGTATGGGGGAGTCAGAAGATCCCCCTAACACAGCTTCCAAGCTATAGCTGGCTAATTATCATTCCTTTATCCATTAAGAGACATAAGATAAATATGAAAGAAAACAAGGAATAGGCTCCTTCCCTATTTTCTTTCCATCCTTTTATCTCTAAAGTAGGAAGTTTACTGAACCACTGCCAACAATTCACTCAGCCTAATGAAGTGTATAAGTAATGGGATTAAATAATCTTAAACCATTATTATAGTGGCTTGATGCTGACATTCATCCAAACTCTGCAAACATCGAGTGGTGAGTTCATGCTTGATTTAAAAATAAACAAACTGGGGCAGTGGGAAGGTTCTAGCATAAAGTTTCAGAGGCATTTAACCTGGAAATCTGAGACCCTTCATTCTGGCTAGGACTGAGGCAAACACTGTCCTACTTCTACACTCTCCAACCCAAATCCACTAAATCCAACATTTTCTAGGGATGTCTCTCAGGACCTGGAGCCACATATGGTTAAAATTCTTCGTGTCAGTCCCAAAGAAAGCAGCTCTTTGAAGGCATCATCAAGGCTCATGGTTTCTATTCCTGCCTCTGCCATTAATAAACCATATAACCTCAGGCAAATCAGTCAGCTTTCTTGGGCTTTAGCTTTCTCAGCTATAAAATGACGTTATTGAATTTCTAAGGTTCCTTCTGGTCTGTAGAAAGCATTCTAATTCTATGGCAACAGAAGTGAATATAGTTTGGGATAGGAACAAGGAAGAAAATGCTATGTTCAGCTAGGCCTCTTGGTTGTTCTGGGCAATCTACTTACAGAGCTGTGCTTCCTTTCTTTACCAGTAAGTGCTGCCTTGGAGCCTTCAGGGATGTAGTGAGCAGTCACCAAGATCAGCCAAGGGTAGGAGTTATTCAGGGCAAAGGGCTAAATAATACCCATAGCAAAGGACACTGCAGTAAATATATTCATTCCTCCACTAAAATTACTGTTGCTCTTGTAGAATATAACAGGGTGATATATGAATGACTAAAAATGAGACTTGGTTTCCAAAGCATGTTCAATCCCCAGATCATTCTGTGCATGAGTTAATTACTTTTGCAAAGTTTTATAACATTCTTCATTTAGATCATTTATATCTTTACAGTTTTAGTTAGGTATTTTGTAATTTTTGTTGCTTCTGTGTGAGGATATTTTTCCTGTTTTATTTTCTAAACCTAAACTTGTAATTTTTATTCTATCAGCTTATTAAAGTTTCCTTATTTACTCTTTATATTTTTCAGGTTTTCTAGAAAAATAATCACATCATGTATAAATATTTATACTTTGTACTGTAAACATGTTGAATGAAGAGTATCAGAAAAATATTAATGAGATACAATGCCATTTTTTAAAATTAAGAAACATTATGCAAACAATACTGTATGTTTAGAGATATGTACCGAAAATATAAAGAAATACATGGATAATAACTTTTTAAATAAAAAACAAATTTAGAGTAGTGGTTATATCTATATGGGAGTTTTGGGAACATGATCATAAAATAGAACCCAAAAAACTTCCAAATGAATTCCTTATGTTTTATTTCTTAAATTGCATGACAGTTACAATATGACCTTTGTCATATTATTCTCTGAAGTTTTATATGTTAGAAATATTACCTAATAAACAGAAATACACATACATATATATTTACTTTTTCCTGTTTCCCAATTTACATTAAAAGTTAGAACATGAAGCACTTTAATAAACAGGAGATCCTGTGCATAACTAGATCTAGGGAGAAGGAAGGCTGGCCATGACTTTATTTTTTGTCTTATCCCACCAAATACATATCTCCTTTTTCCTTCTATTTTACATAGAGTTTGTTTGTGTCATCATAGTTGTTTTTGTTTTAAATAAAAATATGTAATAAATTTTATAAAATGTACTTTCAATGAAAAGCATCTGTTTTTGTTCTCCAATTTGGTAGAACAATATAACTATGTTAAAGTTTCCTAATATTGTTCTAACATTGCAATTATGGAATACCTTGGAATGTTTTATTATGTGGTATTCAATTGACTAATGTTTCATCTGGGATCTCTGCATTTGTGAAATCTAGATTAGTATAGTGTTTTCTTTAGGGGGTGACCTAAGTTAGGTATTACCACCAGGATCAGGCTGGTTTTTATAAAATGATTTGGGAACATTCTCTCTTGCTAGGCTCTGAAAGTTGAAATAGCACAGGAATCATTTGTTCTTTCCTGTTAGTGAAATGTCCTGGGTCTTTCTCAGATAGCAGCTCTGACTTTCATCCATGTTTATGAGGTTATATGAGTTTTTATCCCTGCATATTTCAGATTTTCAGAGAAAAGAGTCTCTGCTCTATCAGAATTTAAATGAAATAATTTAAAAATGTTCTCTAGACCTGTACTAAGAGCTTCTTTTTAATTTGTAATTTTCTGTAACTTTTGCTTTTCCCTCTTTTATTTTCACCACATTTATTTTGTTATTCTTTTCAAAAAAATCATCTTTTAGATCTAAAAATTCTAGTTATTGTTTCATTTATGAATAATTTTTCACTTTAGTATAGTCCTTTATTTAAGTGGCTTTTTGTGTAATTTTCTGCTTAAGTTAATTTATATGTACTCCTTCTTGTTCCAGCTAGGGATCTGGGCATAACCTGGAATTCAACTTGGCTGCATCGCCCTGTTTGCCAGTCAGAGCTATCCTCATGCCTACTTCTCAACAAGTCCTTAACCTGAGAGGGGGTTTATCTATTTGTCCCTTTATATATTTCTTGTTTAACTGCACTGATCTGTAACTCTGTCAGCCAATGTAGGAGCTATCTACAACTTTCTCTTATGCTTTTATATGAGAAATGTTTTTCTAATTCTTCTGTGGAGCTTTTGTAAAGAAGATACAATTTCTTTAGTTACATAGATCAACTGACCTTGATTACATCAATCATTAATATTATTCAGCTCCTAGAATTGATTGGCCAAAGAGTGAAAGAGGTATGTCAAAGTTTCATAAAGATTATGCCTTCCATTTTCATCTTCCATTTTATCAATATTTTCTAGTATAAATTTCAAGGCAATGATTTTTAATGCTGGGCTGGTCCTCTTTGGGAACCCTTACATTCATTAATAAAATAAGGTTCTTTTGTCTACTTGGTAATTTTGATAGCTTTGTCCAATGGTATTGTGTCTTTTTTTTTAAATTAAAGATATTTGATATTTTGTTTTGAAAACAATTCTTTTAAAGATAATGTTAATTAATAATGTTAAGTTCTAATATATCTTTATTAACGTCTATGTGTTTTTTTATGACTAGTTTATTGGCTCAGTGCTTGCCAAATAAAGGTTCTTATTTGATCTGGATCTCCTGCACAGGATATTTTGATTGACTTGTTTGTTTGATGGAATATTTCTTTGAGTGACTCTTCAGAAAAAGGTATATAGGCAATACATGTTCTTTCTGGATGTCTATGGAATATTTAAGAGAATATTTTTGAGCAACATTTGATGAAGTGTCCTGTAACAAAAACAAATTACTAACTAGTATGTGTGGTATGATCCATAGGATGTGAAAATAAACATGTGGAGATATATCTATATCCATATCCGTATCTATAACCACCTGCATCTATGTATACTATATTTATCTCCACACATGTAGGTATGTAAAAATAGGAAAGGAATATGCAGTAACATGTAAACTATTCTATTTAGATGGAAGAATAACATACTTTTTTCTTCTATTTTCTAATGAGCATGTAATACTATATTTCTCTAATGAACATATAATACTAAAACATTTCTTTTAAAGAATTACTACCACAAAAATTTATTATGATCTTAAACTTTCTCTAAAATATCTAAAATGAAGATGAAGGCACATGTCTAAAATTCTGATTTTGGATTAACCTTTAAAAGAATTATGAAGAAATGATAATAAAGAAAAATAATTAGGAAAAAGTAAACTTAGCAACAACAAATGATATTTCCAGTGGTTTTTATTAGGCAAATAGAAAGAGCTGGACTTGGAAATCAAGGCAGGTCAGGGTCAAGTCCTAGATCTGACACACATGCTTTCTGGAATGCCACAAACTCACATTTTTTGAGACTTCATTTCTTGACATGGGAAATGAAAGCAAAAATAATTGTACCTACTTTTTAGGATCACTTGAGAATAACTGTTGTGGTTTAGATATGTGGTATCCCAAAAGCTTCTGTGTGAGGAGGAGACTACTTGGAGGGGAAATGATTGGCTTATGAAAGACTTAACTCAATCATAGGACTAATTCCCTGATAAAGATTAACTGAGTGGTAACTGAAGGCAGGTAGGGTGTGGCTGGAGGAGGTGGGTCGTTGGGGATGTGCCCCTGGGATTTATATTTTGAGTGGAGTCTCTGTTTCCTGGTGTGATATCTTGAGCTGCCTTCCTCTACCACACTCTTCTGCCACAATGTTTGGCTTCACCTTGAGCCGTGAGGAATGGAGCCTGCTGTCTGTGGACTGAGACCACTGAAACTATGAGCACTCAAGTAAACTCTTCCTCTTCCATAATTGTTCTTGTCAGGTCTTTTAATCACAACAGCAAAAAAGCTGACTAAAACAATTAATGTATTTTTTTAAAGGGCTTTGTGAAAGTGTTAAACAAATGTTCATTGTTATCATTATTTTGATCTCTAAAGGCAGTTTTTGCTTCATAATTTGAGGTGTTTCAGGAAGAGTAATATGTAAACACTAATGAAGACCAGTTTTTCACCTGCCATTCTGCCATACTGGAAGGCATGATGCAAATGATTACCAATTAAAATCCTGGAAATGGTAGGTGCTGATTACAGCTGACTTGAGATGTATGCATGTTGGGAGTGGGGATGGCAGGATCTTCACGTATTCAGGAAGTTGAACATTAGCTGCAGGCTGGGAGCATGATCAGGCAATAAAGAGTAAGCCAGAAGCACTCTTCCTAGTCTTCATTTTGTCTTTTACTTTAAAACTATCAAAGGTGCATTTGTAAAATTAGACTAACAATCTCCTCTCATCTATTTCATATGGCTCTAATATCTACCATAACACGCAATAAAAGATGCTCAGGAGCATGCAAAATGCTAGACTCTATGAATGGAAGAGATGATGTTTCAGAAGTTAGCCTGGTTAAACCCTGCAAAGGAGTGTTTTGACAATTTTTTTCTTTTTTAAGCCATTTTTCTTCTTACTGAGAGTGTGATGGTGAGATGAGGATAAAACATCAAGAAGAAAGTGTGTGTGGTATGTGGTGTGTATGCATATGTGTGTGCTGTGTGTGATGCATGTATATCTCCATAGCATGTGTGCGGTGTGTGTGTGGCAAGTACGTGACACGCATGTATTGTGTGTGTAGCATGTGTGCAGTATGTGTGGTGTGTGTGTAGCATGTGTGTGGTATGTGTAATGCATGTGGTATGTGTGTAGTATGTGGTTTGTGTGTTGATGTGTGTGTTAGTGTGTGTGTGTAGCGTGTGTGTAGTGTGTAGTGTGTGAGAGAGATGACAAGACAGAGAAACACATCTTAGAGATGAGAGACCAAAGGCTGGCAGTTAAGAAAAGAGAAGGGAAGTTCATGTGGATTTTAAAGATTTAGTCCAAACTCCCAGTTCCTTTTCCAACACCCATATAAGGCACTGGCTACAAGTGCTTTTAAAACATTTTATCAGGAGAACCTGAATTTATA
This sequence comes from Tamias sibiricus, assembly GCA_025594165.1. NCBI lineage: Eukaryota > Metazoa > Chordata > Mammalia > Rodentia > Sciuridae > Tamias > Tamias sibiricus. The sequence continues at coordinate 80,710,523 of CM046668.1, forward strand.
AAGGACAGCTTTCCTGCAGAGATACAAAACCCAACCTTTTACTAGAGGTTGAAAAGTTAGACTGTTTTAACTGCAGCCATTTAGTGACACAAGAAGAGTAAAAGGCTGCTGGTGGGCAGGCCACTAATGTGCCAAGTTCAGGTGCCTCAGAGCTTAGTCTCCTTTGGAGCTGGCCTCCTGTTTCCAGAGGCCTTTAGTGACTGGGATTTCAACTCTAATAAAAGTGTCTTAACAACTTCCACCTTCAGTGTCAGAAGTTGGACTCTGACCACTCTGTGTAGAAGCCCTAGTTAATGGGAGGCTTCTCGACTGCCATTTGGTAAACACTTTGGTGAAAACTTCTTATATGCTGTATTCTAGGCTAAGGTTCCCTGTCAATGCTAAAAGGAAAACAGAGATGGTTGTGCTAAATCTATGCTCATGAATAAGCTGGTCTCAGGGAGGGCAGAGGACACACAAGGTGGGTCACCACCATGACCTCACGCTGATGGCAGCACAGAAACCGATGTAAGCAAAGCAAGTAGCTTTCTTCTCTTACTTGTTCTCATATTCCTCCTATGACATCAATTTATTTCGGGATTTCTATTGTAACTACAGCCAGGATACTTCTCCAAACTTAGAGGGTTCCTAAATTGGATCACATAATACTAAGGGCAAAAAGCAATGATAAGCCGGGCGTGGTGGTACACGCCTGTAATCCCATCACTTGGGAGGCTGAGGCAGGAGGATCATGAGTTCAAAGCCAGCCTCAGCAATGGAGAGGCACTTAGCAACTTAGTGAGACCCTGTCTCTAATAAAATACAAAAATGGGCTGGGGATGTGGCCCAGTGGTCGAGTGCCCCTGAGTTCAATCCCTGGTACCAAAAAAAAAAAAAAAAAAAAAAAAAAAAAAAAGCAATGATAGTCATATTTTTAATCAGAATAAGCCCTTATACTGATAAATGTTTTAATGAGATATGAAATATCATACTTGTTCTTTTCTCTCTTTGAGAATAGGAAAGAAATTAATATCTTCCTTTAATAAATGTGAGCACTGGTACTCAGAAGATGAATGATTTACCCAAGGTCATACCAAGAGAGTCACCACTATGTAAATAGATGCTATTTATATCACCTTACTTCCCAAGGAAGTTTTAATGCTCTTAATTTTAATTTGTTCATTTATTCAAAACTTTATAAATATTTAAAACTAAGTATTTAAAAAGATGTCAAAGTAGAAAGACATCTCAGTGACACCAAACTAGAAAAACATCTCATCAATTTTGCTAATAATTATACGAATGTAAATTAAATAACTATGACATAATGCACTTATTAAATTGATTCAAAGTAAATATAACTAGACCTCTCTAATAGGGAATAGGATACATTTAATAAGTGGTCTCATTACTTCTGATGGGCCTGTAAACTGGAAAAATCTTTCTAAAGAAATGTAGCAAAGTAAAGCAAAGTCTTCTGAATTGCACTGTTCTTAATTGGTAATATAAATTTAAAATTATGCTATGGAAGTAATTTTAAAAAATATGAAAATTTAATTGTTTCCTGTAAGCATGTTAGTTACAATACTAGAAGATTGGAAAATACCTAATATCTTTTGAGTGAGAAATATTTTTAAAATACAGCATGTGAACATAATATAAACCTAAAGAGATAAAAAGATAAAAAATGAAGATAATTACCAATGGAAAGCTATGTACATATTTATATTAGGTTAACAAACAGGAAATAGAAAATCAAATATGTGTAGAGAATTACAATGCCATACTGAATGAAATTTGTTTAACCACAGCTATTCGTGCACAAGGATAAAGAATTCAAGAGACCTTAGAAACATATCTGTAATTAATAAACCAAAATCTGAAGATATTACTTGTGCATTTTACCTTAAAATAATATAAATGTTTAATTTAAATATGATCTTAGTTTTACTAATAACCAATTTTGGCAGAAATAAATTTAGTTTATATTAGATGGGTCTCATTCCTGGACTCAGTGTCATACATGGGTGGGTGGTCATTACACAGAAATAATTAAGCTACTCCAATATACTTATTCTATGAATGAAAAAAAATTTAAAAAAGAAAGGAATCCTAAATGATGTCCAAAGACTGGGGTTCCTCTGTTTCATAAAGAATGTCTTTTAGCTACTGGTTTCCTGCAGTTGTAAAAGAGGCAATTGTGCTGAATCACATAGAAAGTCTTCCTGTTCTAAGGCCTTTGATTCGTTGAAACACATGTCTGGGATTGTCCTTAACATGTAGTTTATCTTTAAAAAAAAGTTCTGTTTAATTCTTTTGTTTCCCCAACATCTTTATAGTTCTAGTGTGCAGCTTATTACACTTATGCAAATTTAGAAGAAATTAAAATGCCAGTGTACCCATCTGAGGGAGTGAGAGCTGGGTTGAACTCTGCAATCAATGCTGAACAAGGGTCCCCGGGTAAAGCTTAACTGAATTCTGGTAAGAATTAAATTACATTTTAGAGTCACTGTGTATAGATTTCATTAAAGAAAAAATCTTGATTAAATGTTCTTATGAGGTGGATGTCAAAAAGGATGGTAAGGATTTCCATTATTTGAATTCACCCAGTTCTTCCATGTCTGTGATTAAATATCTCCCAGACAGTTTTCCTTGCTATAAGCATAGTGTAGTAACTCGCAATCAAAACATAGGGGTTAGTATACTGAATACCCTATGCCTCGAATAGAGATTGACATCTGATTCTACACACTGTAGAAACCCTCCTCGTTTTGTCCTATTGGCCTTCATTCGGTCTTATTACACACTCAGGAAAGCAAGCAAAGCATTAAAAAGTTGGGAGAAGTGTTGTGTCTGAGAACTTAAACAACTTCCCGGGGAATCTCACTACACAGGTAAGGTTTTCAGGTTCAGCAACAGTGATTAGGTTCAAACATCTCAGTAAAATTAATCTCAGAATACCATTTATTCCACTACTGTTTCTGGAGAAGGCAAAGTGTGCTTTACTAAGATTGCTTCATTTCATCTTCTGTAGTCTTTGGGGGAAATACTGAGGAAATTGAAGACTTAGAAAGATGAAGTAATTTACACAGAGGAACAAAGTATTAAGTGACAGAACTGAATTCAAACTCATGGGCTCCTCATGCTATTACATTGTTTCCTAATAATGTATTTAAGATTTTTGGCTTATGAGGGATGAAAAGAATGGGTGAAGAGGGCTGCCGCAAGAAAGTCATTAAAGTAGCCAAGAGTCAACAATGTAGTCAAAAAAGGATGAAACAGAAAAACTACAAAAACAAAACAAAACAAACAAACATAAAACCCCACACAGCCATATGTAATTTCTTAGAGTAGGAACAAATGGGTCTGGGGTGCCTCTGCAGGCTCTGCTGATATCACTGTCAAAGCTCTTGTTGCAATAAATGATTTCATAGTAGTGGTGCTAAGTTATTGTCAATGATAGTTCATACAGTCCACATGAAAAGGCTGGGAACTATCCAGTGCTTTTCTCTTTTCAATGAAGATCTCAAAAGGCAATATTTGAAATATTTCAATGTCCTAAAGTGGTAAGCTTTCATTTGCCAGACTTTCTTTTATATGTCATCGCTCCTTCCAGATCAACAGGACATTATTGTGTCCATCTTTATGTCTTGGACAAACTAAAACCATGTGGTATTTGCACAAGATATGAGGCTGTGGATAACTGAATATAGCCTTGGCTCTGACACTATGACAGAACATAAGAAGTTACTCTCCTTCTCTCTCTGTTTCTGTGTTCTCACTTCTAAAGAGATAAATTAGGCAAATGGTCTTAAGATTTTTTTTTCCACCTCTAAAAATGTATGTCTTTTTAATGATGCTACATGTATTTAAATTGCCTCTGGGAGAAAAATGAAATAAAATTGAACCTAACAGATGCAAAATGATATGTAATCCTTCATAGCCTTGATCTTGAACTTTCAGAACTGTGCTACAAACCCTAGCATTACAGTAAGTTAAAGCTACCAGGTTATGGCAAGATACCATCCACAAACTCCAATAAACTTGAATTTTGGAAATTTGCAAAGCTGTGACTCCCAACACCTTGTACCCAAGACTTTTTTGGTGCTGGAATACCTCTGCATGGAGGGCCAAATCATTACTCTTTTGTGAGTTTGCAAAAAAAGTGCTACTTTTTTTTTTTTTTTTTACAAACACATGTTAAATAGATCAAAATCATGCAGAAAGATAGCAAAGAAAAGTATTTTAGATTTTTAAAAAGTTTGTGTTTAGTCATCCAATTGTTCTACTAGAGAATAACATAATAGATTAAGTGGCCCTGCAAAAAATCTAAGATAATATGACTATTTTTCAGTCTCTCAGCTATGTTATTAAAATACAGTTTTTTCCCCTTTTAAAAAAGAAAACAATTATTAGGTCAGTCAGTATTACTATTCATTTCTCTTTAAGGTGATCTATAATTCCGGGTTTCTCTGCATCATTGAAAATCTGCTGGATAAGGGGGGTAAGAAACATTCTGGGTAGAAAAGAAGTCCAGAAGTTTAGAAGAATCTGACAAGTCCAGAAGTCTGCAAAAATTCCCTAAAAATACTGGCTTTCAAACACAGGGTGAGATTTAATAGCAAGAGGTAGATTCTGCTACTGGGAAGCCTTCTGCTCGTGTGGACATACATGCCTAAAACCCACAGTCTGGTGAGCTTCTCAGCTAACTCACTAATTGAAAAGCAGCCCCACCCCAATGCACATTTCTCACCTCTTATGAATGGGGAATATAGGGGGAAATCTACAATATGCCTATATACACACTTACATACACACATATAAACACACACACACACACACACACACACACACACACACACACACATTTTGAAGTTGGGTGAGAAATAAAGCTTAGATGGCTATATTCTGTCTGGAGTGATTGGCATCAGGCCAAAGCACCTGAAGAGTAAATGTGAAAGAACTTACAATGTAGCAGGGCTCACAGTATGCCTTCTTTTCAACAGCATAGAAGGGCTGCCCCCGGAGCTTGTTGTTGCAGATGATGCAGGTAAAACAATCCACATGGAAGACCTGATCCATGGCAGTGCATCCTGTACCTTCCCCAACTACATTTTCCCCACAGCGAGCACAGCGGCCTGAAAGAAAAAGAGGAAGAATTGTTAAGGACAAAGAAGTGCTTTGATACTTCTGAAGAAGTCAGTGTCTAGGAGACAGTGTATTTGTATTGTCAGCAGCAGCGAAAGAACCACCACTACCACCAGTAAAATCACTTCCATCCTTTGAAAGGCCAGCATGATGGGGATTTTACACGAGTTAATTGACAAAATTGACCTAAGGTCCCAGAGAAAATGATGGAATAGAACTCAGGTCTCTGATTTTGAGAGGCCAGCATTTGACTCCAGTCGCACTTGCAGGTGTAAGAGGATATGAGTCAGGATGTTTGGATTGAAAGGTACAATCTATAAAGCAGTCCAGGAAATCCTTTCCTTGGAGAGCCTGTATACACAGGTAGAATGTGACTTCAATTCTTTTCACAAAAGCCCTGGTTGTCAAGCCTCTGCAGTCAGCCTTCAGTGATGGGCATACTACTCTAACTGCTAAAAGTTCTCTCTCACACTGAATCAGATTCTGCTACCCAGTTGTTCTAGGTCTATGCCTTTTGGAGCCTCATGAAACCAGTCTCATCTCTTGGACCTGACCACGAAAACACACACAAGTCAGCTAGCATGGCCTCAGAGTCTGCTCTTAGTTTGCATATCCCTTACTCCTGCAGTGGTTCCACATACTGTGGGATTTTGAGTCCCTTGTGGCAATGGTTGTCATTGTCCATCCAGTGGTGTGCAAAGCTATGGGAACATTCTTAAATCGATGAAAAGGGACATCTGGTCCATATATGGACATAGAGTCAGGTTTTCAAAAAAAATCATATAGAGTTTTAAATCATAACAACAAAATATAATTTGAAACAAAATATTGTCAGCAAGAGGCACCTGCTGGTTGTAATGTTCTTCTCTGTTGGGCTCCGTCATGGGAATCTGTAGCAAGAGGTTGGGTCTGCATGTAGTTTGCCTATTTATTCTTTGTATTTACTAAATTAAAAACAATCATAACAGGTAATTATAGACCACTTGTAACGACAGCAAGAATTTGTAGTCTTTTCAACATAACTTGTAGCAAACCTAGTACATTTTTTCTTGGGGCTTCTATATATTAATTCATATTTACAAGCCATATATAGATACTGTTATTATTCTTATTTTACAGATGAGGAAACTAAGACATGGAGAATGTTTAACCTACATCAAGTCTAAGCAGTCTAGTTTTAGCATCTATGCTCTTCACTGCTCTGATAAATTGCCCCCTCCCAGTTCTGTGCACCAGTTTTAACACAGATCCAACACTATGGAGCATTATGGAGAGATCTGTCAGAGAAAACTGCTCTCAACGCTACATCACATTGGATTGACAATCATTTCACACTCAAAAATGGGAGAGCAAAATGTTTCAACTTGGGAGAAGAGAAGTAAATATATTTCTAGTTCTCTCCAGTTGTATTTGGCCCTGGAAAGTATTTCTTTATATTATGTTGCAGGATCAGAATGTCTCTGACATAAAAGCTCAAACTATCTAAGGAATAAGAACTATCAAATGCTGGCAAGAGTTAAGCTCTTAGAAACTGAGCTGTCTCTACTATAGTTGATATTCTTATGAAGTCTCAATATTATATTCCTGACATTTTATAAAAATTTTGTGTAATATTTGTAATAAGAATTGTGCTAGGTTTTACAAACCTCTTTAGAAGAGTTAGCTTGTGCCTGTTATTATTATAAGGTGTAACTTAGAAAGATACCTTTAAATTTTTGTACATTCCCTGTTAATAGTAAGAAAATCACATTATTTTATATGGTACTACTTTCATGGTTGTTGTGAAAACAGAAAAAACAAAAACGTAATTGGTTTATTAGAAAGTTAACTATGCTATGTTTGAAAATGATGCTGAAATTCTAAAAGTTTCATGCCACCAACTGACAACATTTCTTTTCAAAAAACACACTGGGCATTAAGGGCTAGTGGATCACCAATCCATGTGACTATTAAAAACACTGGATTTTTAAGAAAACTCTAATGTTGCATTATACATTTGTTAAATGCTGATTGGTAAAATTATTCTTCTATATTATTATATCCCTTTCTAGATGTAAAAGGATCTTGTAATAAGATATCAGGGACCACCAGGGATCTTGTGGACCATACTTTGTATGAACAGTTTGGGTGGAATAGTAATGACTCTTGGTCATAGTGGTCTGCTAAGCGGCTAGAGCTGGCAGTTTTGGTCTTGACCATGAATTCCTGAAGTATAATACCTGGAATCTAAGAGCTTGAGCCCACATGGTTTGTAGAGTTTGATAGCTATCCATGAGGATTTGGTGGTGAATGTCAATCACTGATTTAGAGGGAAAGTTCCAAATGAACAGATAAACTTTGAAATTATCCATGAATTCAACAGACACCAAATGTCTACTCTTTGTCCAGGACCACAGTCAGCTTCTATGTGACATGCAGAAAATGGTCAGCACATTTTACAATCACTTTGAGACTTATCAACGTCCCACATGACAAAATTTGCCTGTTGGATATATGTTGTAGAAGAAAGTATTAAGGAAATACAGAAGGAAAATCACATTGAGAGGGCTCAGTAAAGGTTTTGTGGAGAAACAGTCATTTGAATTCAACCTCAAAGGATGGAATTTTGACAGGTGGAAATGGAAAAGAGAAAAATATTCTAGATTTTCCAAAGAGATCCTGGGTGTTGGTGGCTTACAAGAGGTGAAATTGCAGCAGTGATGGCAAAAGAGGCTTCAGTCTTCTCAGCTCTGACAGCAGATGGACTACATTCATTTAAAGAAAAGAAAAAGAAACAACAACAACAAAACCTTTTCCTTTAGGGTTTGTTGAATATTTTTTCAGCGTGGGTCAGGGTAATATGCTATACCCAGACATGACTCTGGATTTTGCTGCCTCTCATATTTTTCCTATTTTGGGGATAAATTGGAGACACTAGCCTAGAGGGCAGTCAGTCTGGCACCTCACAATTCACAAGCACAGAAAAAAAGAGTGAAGAACAAAAATTAAATATAGCTCTACAAATCAGCAACACAGACAAGGTGCCCAAATGTTCCCTTTTCACATTAACAAAAATTTACAAACTATGGCTTTTAGAGAAGCATTCAGAATGAAAAGACACTCAAGCAAAATGTATTCTTGCCTCTAGAGGGACTTACACCACACACATTATTAAAAGCATAGCATGACTTAAATGCCCCCCTTAGACAACCTCTGTACTTTTAAACAAGGAATAACAGAGAAATGGTACTGAACTTCAGGGCATCAGAGCACAAAAGAAACATAGTTGATTAGGAGACAGTAAGAGGCTACAGCTCAGACTCCAGGCTTCTGTGTGGAGCTTCCTGTGAACACGTAGTACAACAAATCAAAAGAACCAATGGCAGGGGACAGATAGCCTGCAAATTTTGTCCATGAATAAAGTCCAACAAGCCATGCATGCTGAAAGTATGTATGTGTGTAGTGTGTGTGTGTAGGGCTATATATGGTCTGGTCTGGGGGTGCCAGCCAGGGATTCTTCCTACCCCTCTTTTCGTCTCTTTCATTCTATAACAACCCATCACTGTCTCTGAAGCACATGCTTTCTATCACTGGGCCTGCTACTTAATCAGGGTTTGTTTTTCATGGGCCATTGCAGTGACTTCCTCCTTGTTCTGATATCTGTGGTTTACTTCCTATTACAAATGGAAAGGCTTTATGAAAGTTTTAATAATAAGTGAGCTAAATCTGGGAGATGAGATGGAATTCGAACAAGTCATTTTTAGGCAAGTGGAGAATAACATTCTAGGAAAATCTAGGATTGAGCAAAGGAGGTAGAGTAAGGGGACATGAGTTTTCATGCTTATTTTCTTTTTCTTTTCTTTCTTTCTTTTTTTTTTTTTTTTTTGGTACTTTGCATTCATTTTTTTCTTCATTTGTGCAAATAAACTGTTTTATTTAAAAATGCTTTCCCAATGATCACCACATGGTTTATGCAACTGGGCACAGGTCCTCTTTTGCAAATGTTGCTTCTTTTGAGATGGGACCAAAGTATCCATAGTCATTTTAAGAATTGGTGCCATGGCATAAGGATGAGATACTCCCAAACATGCCCATTATTCAATATTTAAAAAAAGTAGTAAATTTATGCCAACATCAAGCCTGGTCACATTTGTTTTCATATTCTCCTTGCTATTAGACTTATAGAAAATTCAGTTATAAGGAAAATTAATATTGTGCCTCTAAATATTATAATGAATTGAAGCTCTATATGCCAATGTATATATCTATTTTCTCAGTAAACATTTTCTTTAATACATTCTGAAAAAAAGGTCCTTTTTAAAAATTTGAATCAACAAGATTTTATAAAGGTAGTTTGATGGGAAAGTAGTCCTAGAAGTAATATGGGCTCCAATTAACTGTACATATGGCCAAGGAGTTATCTTCCTGGAGCACAGCCTCAATTAAGCTGATTCAGAAATTATCTGCCACTGATGGTATGAGAAGATATTAGTACAAATTTGCATCCTTTATTTGATAGTCCCATAAGACATTCTCTGAGGGTTTTAATATGATGGCATTTTCTAATCACCCAAGTTTTTATTTCATGGGTCCCTGTAACATTAATGAATGCAATAATTAAACTGCTTACTTTCTAGGAAAGGGATCCTAAACCTTGCTTGTATATTGCAATCATCTGGGAAACCTTAAAAAAATTACTGAACCCTGTGTCCTGGATCCAGAGATTCTGATTTCCCAGGTCTACGATGTTCAGGAGTGAAAATTGTACAAGCATTTCAGATGATTCTAATGTTCAGCCAAATTGAGCCACTGGTCTAAGGGGTACCTATTTCTGTACTACTTGTCAGAATAAAAATTGGCAAGATTGCCCAAATAGGTTTCATCTGCATGCAAAACAAAGGAACTGTTCAACCATGAGTTGTAAAAATGGAAATTTCTATGGCATTATAATATATATGGGTTTTTTTCCAACAAGAGTAATCTCCCTAAGACTGTTGTTATGTGTTTGTTTGAAGTTTCAGTGGGTCTCCATCCATCAAAAATACATGAACAGAATCAGCTAAATTTTCTTTTAAGATATTTTGCTAGCATTTAGTCAGAGAAAGTATGCTTATTTGTATTAATTAGAACATTCTTACAGAACATGCTTCTTATGTGTTTTCAATATATTTGTCAATATAATCAATCATATGTCAGTACTGCATGACTTTAGACAACACAGAATCCACAAAGAATGTCAATTGATAGTCATTTAAAGTAGGATATCACATATTATATCATATAGCAAACTGAGCTTTTCCATTTTCATAGACTCTGTCTTTAAATAATGTAGCAATATCCAGACTCCCATGGTAAGTGCCATTGGGATCTGTGGATACTGAAATCCTGATCATTTCTTAAAAAGTTAGACTTTAGGACGCATCCACTTCATTAAGTTACTACTTAAATAGTCCTCACAGACATACCTGTAGAATCAACTGGTTCATGGAGGGGAGGAAAGAGGAGGAGGGGAATGGCTGTTCCCCTCTCTCCTTCATGAGACACACACACACACACACACACACACACACACACACACACACACACAAACACACACACAGAGGAGTGAGACAGAGAGAGAAGGAGCAAAGACTAATATGGTACTAGGGCTAGTGGTAGACAAGAGACTTTTAGAGACAGGTTATGAAACACTTTAATTCAGAAAAAGATACTAAGCTAAGGTTAAACAAACAAACAAACCCCACATACGCACAGGAAAACCAAACCCCAGAAGTTGTCAGGAAGAGAAGTTCTGGAATGGGTAGTAAAAGCCTGGGTGACAAACTAGAAGAAATGAAGTGAAGGCTGAGCGACCTCCTGATAAAGGGAAGTGATTATGAAATATGACCACAACATGATTCATTTATAGAAATATATTTGCTTAGGTTAGATTTTCAGGTGAGGACATACACAGAAAGGGGGAATCCCACATAGGATGGCCAAAGCAGCACATTTTATTTGATTTAAATACCTACATTGTGAAGGAGCATAAAATGAAACAAAACAATACCAAAAAACAAAAACAAAAACCCCCAAAACAGAAAATGGCTGTTTTTCTCTGGGCCAGTCTCTACCCTAAGCCTACACTCTCTCAGTTCTATCAACACTTATCTACTATTATTCTTATCTACTAGATAAGAAACCATGTCTAAGTTATCTGGCCAAGGTCTCCTGGAGAGAATGTGGTGTGGCTATGATAGGAGACAGGTCCCACCTCTAAAGCCCATTTTCTTAAGCAACACATGTTTTACTGTGAACATAGTTTATCATCCAGTCATAACTCCATTATCAGCATTGCTTAGGAATAGGGCCCATTTCCATCCACAGGGAAAGAAGGATCAGTCCAGCATCTCCAAGCCCCCAATCTCAGGGATTTTAGTGAACATCACTTAAATACTGGCTTTCCATTAAGAAAGCTTTGGAAAAAATAATGATGCTCACACAGTACCTTCAGAAACCGATTTAATTGTTCTGAGCTGGAACCCTGAGATAATGATTTTTGGAGGTTCTTGGGTCAATCTCATGAGTGAATTAGAAAACCACTGTCATACCAGGGACTCTTGTGCTTGTATGTTCCACAAGGGAGTCGTTTTTCCTACAGTGTCAGAAGGCAGTGGTGGCTAGTGCCAAAAGCCCTAAAGGAGAACTAACTTAATATCAGGTTGACAGAGGCAGGGATTTGGGCACCATTGACCCTGGTTCTGACCTTCACTAAACTAATAACACACTCACAAGTAGTCATGACTATAACTTTTGGAGGACTTCCATTCTCAGGAAGAGCATCAGAAACAAAACAAAATAAAAATACCACAGGCACTACCAAAAAACAAAGCAGAAGGCAATGCTGCTATTCAGTTTGGGATATTGTTGTGCTCTTTTTAAACAAAGTCAGATATGTCACTGTGGAGAGGAATCTTAACTGTGAAACTTGCTGTTACTGCCTACTGACCATGAGCAGCCTACACAAGTTTCCTGAATTTAAGACTGGAGTTCCTTGTCTCCAAATCAAGCAGCTGAGTAGGTTCTTTCCCTAGACAGGAGGCTGCAGTTGAGTCATCCATCCAGCTGCCTGTCAACCCCTCTATGAAAGAAAGCACTGACTGAGTCTCCATTCTGTGCCAATACTGTGGTCACCTTTTTAAGTCTCTGTAGAAAGGAGATGAAAACAGCTGCCGTAACTCTAGCTGTGAAGGTCACATGTACAATGTGCTCGGTAGAAGCCCAATGTTGCCTTCCAGGTATAGGAGGTAGAGGACAATCTTCAAAACTTAGAGCCCATAATACACAGGACCAGAAAGATACTCATCCTGGATACTCCCTTTCACAAGTCAATGTGCCAATGACACAGGGAGCCACATCTCTGAGACTATTATATAAGACTTACATTCAATTTATTATTAATGAAATTCAGTGCTAGGAATCCAGTTCCAATCCTACCAAAATTTGTGGACCCTATAGCAACGATGATAGTCAATATCTACTCAGCCCTTGTTAGTGTCAGGTGCTGGCTTAAGTATTTAAATGTATTCCCTCACGTAATCCCCCCAAGACCCTATGACTAGGTCCTATTATTAGCTCATTACAGTTGAAGAAAAGGTGGCAGAGAGGGATTAAGGACCTTGTCCAACGTCTCAGAGTTCACTACTGAACTCTGCAATTGGGGCCGGGTAGTATGATTTTGGAGCCTACTTCCTGAAAGGTCTGCTTATTAACTTTAGGAATTCAAAATTCCATAAAACATCTGGCCTGGCAAGAAGCTTAAATAAAGCTTAGGACATCCCTGATAGGAACATTAATGTCTCTTTCTGCCAAAGCAAGATTTATCTTCATGTTGATTTATACACACACATGCATTCTCTAATTACCACTCTTTTTTTGGGGGGGAGGAGTACTAGGGATTGAATCCAGGGACATTGTACCACTAAGTTACATCCCAACCTTTCTTTTTTTTTTTTTTATTTTAAGATGCCAGCCTAGAATTTGCTGTTCTCCTGCCTTAGCCTCCCAAGTCACTGGAATCACAGGTGTGTACTACTGATCCTGGCTTCTCATATTCGCACTCTTAATACTTAATCTCTTCTTCTGTGTTTAACATCTATTTCATAATTGGCCTGTAAAAATAAAAAAACAGTACTTTAACTAGTAGAGTTATAACAACTGTGGAACAATTATTTTTGAGTTATGATTTGAATTTGCTCCATGGTATGTCTCATGGAAATTTGTATTACCCAAAGTTCCACTTGAAGGTTTAAATGTGCCCACTTACTTCTAGCTTTTGTGTTAGAAAATCTCCAAATTTATTCTGGTTATTTTAAAGTAAACCTAACAATGAGGTGACCCACAGTGGTTTTTCTAAAGTAACTGTTTTCAGCACCCAGTAGCAGCATGATCTTCACCATGAAGCTAACAAGAGCCCCTTGTATTCCTAAAGTTCTTTATACCATTAAACATATGTTCTTACTCATCAATTGATTTGACACTTCAATGATCCTTGGAGGCAGAAAAGCAAGCATTGTGATCATCTTCATTTTAGCAATGAAAAAAACTGCAAGATAAAAAGGTTTAATGGCCAACAGAACGAGTGAGGAGTTCAATATGTGATAAAAGATTTTTATCCAACAATCAACTCAGAAAAACGAATATGCTCAAAATGAGGTGGAATCCATGTCCATAATGTGTAATGAGCATGGCAACACAAAGACATAACTTCTCAGTCTCGAGGACTGTAAGAAAATGGTTTACAGATGAAAAATATGACTCATCTTATAAAAGGGCTTTAGGTTTTCTCAAGGGTCCCTCTTATCTTCTTGTGTCATAAAAGAAGAATGCAGACACTAAACTGAATCTTTGGAAAACAGCAATATTGCACACACACATACACACATACACACACACCCTAAGTACTGACTAAAGGAGTCAGTATTTCACCGACAGTTTCCTCTAATGATCATATTACCATGTCTTAGACAAGATGTGTGCTATGGATGGAATGTGTCCTTTCTAAAATTCAGGTGTGCAATGTAATAGTATTGGGAGGTGGGGCCTTGAAGAAGTGAGTGGCTTTTCCCTCCTGAATGGATCAAGCCCTTACACAGAGGTTCCATGCTACAACCTGCTAGCTTGCCTTTCTGCCTTCTGCCATGTGAGAATGCAGCAACAAGGCACCAGAATCTTTACTAGACATCAGAGCCCTGCTGATGCCTTGATCTCAGAATTTCCACTCTCAAGGAATGTAGCAAAATAAATTTCTTTTCTTTATAAACTCCACAGTCTTGGGAATTCTTTAGCATGGGAAAAATAAGGCAATGTATGACTACTTAAACAGGTTGACCTTATGGTACTTGCCTCCACAGGGGACACAAACTTACAACATAGACTAAAAAGGAGAACATACAATTTATAACTAACATTATTTCAGATATATAAAGATGGATAGTAATCTGTAACATTCAAATAGAACTTCATAATACTTATATTCTCATTTGAGTCTCACAACAACTAAAATCTAAATAAGACAACAACCTTATGTATGACTTGAGAAGTAGGTAGCTGGTCTTTGAACTAGACCATATCACTTGCACACATAGTCCTGGACCCAGAGATAGGAAATAATATCAACTGACACTACTTCCTTGGGAAGCCAATTAGTCTCGCTTGGGTTTTCCCTCTGCATTTAGTGCCAAAATGCTTATAATGCACTAAGAGAATTTAAATCGTCTTAGAATGTGTAGAAAATTTAGAAAAGACCTAGTCCCATCTCCTTATTCACAGATGCAAAAACCAAGGCTAAGAGAGAGACTGTGCCTTGACTAAGACCCAATAGCAAGCCAACAGCACAGACAACATGTGAATGCAGGCTTTTGGGGGCTTAGTAGAGCGGTGTTTCAAGCTGCACAAAACAATCTTCCAGGTGTGTTGCCTCAAATATTACTTTCTTTTAACTAGTAGGTGCTGTTGCCAGAGGATATGGATTTTCTTCTTCCAAATAACGGTAAAATTTTATTGTAAATGGAAGTATTATGTGGGACACTGTTAAGTCTGAGAGGGTGACTCCTACATGATTTCAGAACAAGGTTAACTCCATTACCTCCTGAAACAAGACAATCATTTCATTTCTCTCTGAAATCCTTTGGTGTGTTTCTGGTGTGAAAATCTAAGGAATGACAGAAAAAGGTGAGGTAATAGGCTCTGTAGAGGAACACCTGGGACAAAAACCACCTGACTCTAGTCCCTGTGTGACCATATCTGGTAAAAAAACAATTGTTTTACACTTTGTTGTTATGTATTCTACTGAGTTGATAGAAGGTTTCCACTTTTGCTTGATTATTTATTTGTTTAAATAAAGACAAATCACTTAAGTGGGATAAGTGATAAATGTGTGGACAATAGAATTGGGTTTTGGTCCCATCTACATAATATAAATGATGCGTGACTTTGAATAAGCTATTTAACCTGTTGGAGCCATATGTGGAATGGACATAGTAATCTCAGCCCTAGATACCTCAAAGTATTGGTGGGAAGAATATAACTATATAAATTATACACATACATTATACACACATACATATTACTACATAATATAAGGCATTCCTCTAAGATACATGTTTTGTTATAAATATCATATAAGTCATATGCAAAATATAGCAAAATTTACTTATCCATCTGGAACTACCATTTAGTGACCACATTCTAAGGAATTTCTATTCCACATCTACAAAGTGGAATGCAGGGCTGATATGAGTAGACAGACTTTGAGGAGATGAGTGTCTTGGAAATACTGGCAATGCCGTTATATTCTGAGCGGAGGTGGTAGATGAACGCCATGTCACACATAGTGGGACAATGGAGCTCAGAGGGAGACCCACAGGTGTGGAGTTTAGGATGTCAAGCCATTCCACTGTGCATCTCAGTAGAGTCCTCACTGTTAAACTGCTGTCTGCATCTCATTCCGTTTCCAGCTCTTGCATAGCAACACTGAGCTTTCTGAGTGCTGAAGTGACGTCTAGGGAACAGTTATTAATATACGTATGTGTGCACACAGTATGTGAAAATATGCAAGATTGAAAGCGATTAGTGTATTACTTTTAGGTAATACTTCCCACCGGGACTATGCTCCTGGAAAAATTCCTCTCCCTCTACAGAAGCTTGCAGAGTCATCTGCTATCACTTACCAGAATGTTTGGGATAAAAATGGTGTCAATTTTAAGGAAACACACGTCTCAATTTTCTTTGTTAACATTTGAATAAAACATGAGGTTTCTACTTTTCCCCTCTCCTCTTTCATTCAGAGAATAAGTCCCTTCACAATCTTGCTTTGTGTAAGGGAGAAAATAGTCACCCTTCTTTGTCACCTCCAGATTAGCAGAATCACTGGGTTTTTAAGCAGAAAAAGTATGAATTCCGTTCTAATGAACTCCATAATTTCTGAGATGCACAGCAATGCTTTGCCATGAGAATATAGTAAGAAATCTTTCTATACAGAGTCCTGAAAGATCACCAGAGTTGGTGGCAGAGGAAAGGCACAGGGAGTTCCACAGGAATAATTTGACTGGGACTGCAAGAACACTTTCTGGACCACATGAGACTCTGAAAAAATCAGAACATTGCCTAGGGAGCCACACACCTGGGCCGGCTACATACTCCCTCTGTAGCTTCTTTCCATAAAATGAATGCCTGAAATCAGGAGTATTTCCAAAGACCAGAATTCAGTTCTTCATTATAAGATAGACTTTATAAGACAAACACATGGACTAAATATAGAGTTGGGCTGACTAAGAGTCAAGGGAACCTATTCAATGGGAATTTCTGGGCAGCCCTTCAAGATCCCAAATTCGTTGAAGGGTTATGAAACTTATGGAAATGGACATATTCTATTTATGTCATAAATAGAAGTATTTCTATTTATGACATAAATAGAAGTATTTCTATTTATGACATAAATAGGAGTATTTCTGGGCGATTCCCCTTATACTAGTTTCCATATTTAGATAATCATGTTCAGTAAACACGTAACTTTTACAAGATGACCAATACCCAAGTGCCTGATAACTAGTGAGATAAGTCAAGGGCCCTCCCTTATTAGGGCTTACAGGGAGCTCTAGAAACCATGTAAACCTACAGAAACTGCACAGAAACAGAGAAGCTAGTAACGGGCTTTTGCATCAGCTCCTGCTATGTGATTTTATTTGATTTTCTTAGGCAAAAGATATCACACAGGGGGAGTGCAAAGTTGAAGGTCTTTAGCAATGATTTGGATTGTAAACACAGCTTGGCATTATCAGCATTCTGTTAAGTTCAAAGAAGAGATAGTTACAACAAATACAGCTTGCTTTATTCTGAAACAAAACTGTGCACATATTTGTGGCCATACTACTAATTAACCTGTAGATTGTTCCTTTCATTTATTCAGTATGTTTTTCTCCCTCTGGTTACAACATGTTGGGGTTATTTTTTTGCCATCTGGAATATACTCAAACTCTTCTCTTATAGGCACTAGAGAGAGAATAGTACAAATGATTAAGGGACTACAGAGACTGACTTGTACAGAAAGATTAAAGGAGCTATCTATGTGCATATAACAAGACTGAAGGATGACTAAGGAGTGTTATGATGACGGCCTATAAATATTTGAAAGGTGTAAACACTGAGGAATAATTTAGCTTGGTGCAGGTGGTACAACTGGGAGTGATGGTACATCTTAAAGAAAAGGGAAGATTCTTTACTAAAGAAAAATTGAAATGCTTAACATCCTATATATGTGTTATAGCAAAATGGAACATGAAGGGTAATAGCAAGAGCAATGGAATGAGAGTTGGAAGACATGAGTTGACTACACGTATTTATCTGGGTAACCTTGGGAAGGTCTTCACTGCCATGGGCCTTAGTTCCCTCTTTCATAAATTTATGTGTGGACCAAAGGAGATATGGAGATTTTTTCAGTGTGCTACGATGAACTCTAAGGACTTTGAAAATCCTGCTAAATTGCTAGGGAATAGGAAGAAGAATAGAGAAGAGCAGAAAACCCCTTCATCAGTCTCATCTCTATATCATTAGCTCCCTTGGAATAACTTCTGAGGAATTTACCAACTCAAGGAAATTTACTGATTTAAAACTTTGAAAAAAATATATTAGAGATTCAAAAGATTCCTGATAAGACAGAATAGTAAATAAATAGTAAATACTAAAGGTATGTGTTCACAAAATATTTACTGAGTAGCTACCATGTGCCAACAAAGCAGACAGAGCAGTAAGTGCCTATTGCTCTCCCAGAAATCACATCCTAAATGCAACTCTACTACAGGATCGCCCCAAATTCACAAATAGAGAAATAACTCATGTCACTCTGAGTGAGACTGAACATAATTACTTCAATCTAACATTTATTGAGCACCTATCAATCTTAGAGACTCATGATAATAAGAGGGCCAATATTCATGTTAAACAAAAATCAAATGCCTACTGTGCATCAGGCACTGTGAGTTAAACTAGGATATGAAGATGAGTGAGACCTGGCATCTGCCTCCCCTGAACACATGGACACATTTAATTATACATAACATAAAGAAGGCTATGGACAGAGTCATATGAAAGATGCTGTGGGAGTCATATGAAAAATGAATTCTTTCTAGAAATGGGTTTGGGTTGAGGAAGGTTGCTAATCAGATCAAACTTTGCAAGGGAGGTGGTGGAATCAAACTATGAAAACCAAAAACATTTTACCCAAGTAGAGAATCAGGAAGGGGAAAAGCTCTCTAAGTTAAGGGAATGGTGAAAACAAAGAGGAGTGGTTCCTGAAGACCTAGGGCAGATTGGCTGACTGATCACAGTGATGCAATTGAGAGTTAATATGCTCTGCATTTAGCAGTGGGGTCCCGGGATCACCTCTCTAGCTCATCTGTAATACACACAGACTGGAGCTTGACTGTTTGATGGCCCGACTGCTTTTCCTGGCTATTCTGCTACTCTCAAGTATGTCTGTCCACCTCGTCAACCCAACCTTGACACAATGTACCATGAAATATGGACTCCGTTTTCATCCCAAATGCCTCTTAGGTGTGTGTCTTTGTGCAAGACACAACCAATCAACACCCAGAGCCCAACTCCTGTCCCACCTGCTAGCAGAGACAGCTGTAGTTGATTCCAAACCTGTTCATGCCATTTGAACTTGCTGTTTCACCACTAATTACATAGATTAATTAAAAAGAGAGAACCTAACATGTTAAGGCCCCAACACCTCATAAAAAGAGTGAAGATGTTTAATTTGCTTAAAACAAAATCTAAACAGAATGCTTTGAAAGAGTTCCATAAAGATTTTTCACCTATGAAAAAAAATGTAAGTTGTTTAAAGAGGTACAGAAGAGAAAACTATAAAATATTAGCAGAAAAAAAGCATAAACTCCTGAAGTGTTCTGTACTCATATTGTTTCATAAATATCTTTAAGTTTATTCTCCTTTAAAGAAACCCAACTGAAACATGTAAAGGATCCACAGTTTGCACTGTGACACACACCAAACATGAGGTTGAAAGCCCTCACCCAAGTACGCCATGGTGATACCTCACCAACAATTGATGAAATATACTTTTTGAAATACAAGTGAAATACAAGTTTCCCTGCACTACAGTTTAGTCATTCCTCCCTAAAACCTAGCTTCAGAAAACCACTGCCTGTTTTCTATCAGTATAGGTAAGTATTTTTTCCTTTCCTAGGATTATATAAAAATGGAATTTCAGTGCCGGGTGCAGTGGCGCATGCCTGTAATCCCAGCACTTGGGAGACTGAGACAGGAGGATCATGAGTTCAAAGCCAGCCTCAGCAATGGTGAGGCACTTAGCAACTCAGTGAGAACCTGTCTCTAATAAAATACAAAAAAGGATTGGGGATGTGGCCTAGTGGTCGAGTGCCCCCGAGTTCAAGTCTCGAAACCAAAAAAAAAAAAAAAAAAAAAAAAAAAGGAATTTCATACTATATACTATTTTGGAAGAAGAGGATGCCTCTGGTTCCTTTGGCTGAGCCTCCTGTCCTAAAGGTTTTTCCATGTTGCTGTGCATATTAGTGGTTCATTTCATTATCACCAATGACTCACATTTTATTGTATAATTAGGGAACAATTTGTCCTTTCATCTATTGATGGATATTGGGGTTGTTGCCAGTGCTTGGCCACTACAAATAAAGCTGCTATGAATTTCTGTGTATAAATCTGTATGAGAAAAATTTTCACTTGCTTTGGGTCAACTTAGGAAGGGAATTCCTGTCTTATATGTTGCATGTGTGATAATTATTGAAGATGCTACTGAACTGTTTCCTAGAGTGGCTATACCATTTTACATCCTCACCAGCCGTGTAGTAGAATTCCAGGTGTTCCACCTTCTAGTTAATAGTTGGCATTATAAGGGTTTTATTCTCAGCCATTGTAATCGATATGGAGGTACCTCATGGGGTTCTCTGAAGAACTGAAGATATTGAGTGCTTTTTTATTTGCTTATTGGTTATTTGTATGTATTCTTTAGAGAAGGGGCTGTTCGGATTTTTTGCCTATATTTAGTTTGTCTTCTTTGTCCTCTTGTTGAGTCATAAGAATCATTTCTGTATTCTGGACATAAGATTTTTGTCAGATACATACATGTTACCCAAACTTTCTCCCCATACGTGGCTTGATAGTTCATTTATAATTTTGTCTTTTGAAAAACAAGTTTTAGAATATTTATGAAATCTATCATTTTTTCCTTTATGGATTTTCTTGTATATCCTTTAAGAAACCTTTGCCTACCCTGAACTCATAAGCATTTTACATTTTCTTGTGTATGTTTTACAGTTTTAGATTTTACATTTAGCTTTTTGATCCAAAATATAAACAAGGCCTTTACAATGAAAACTACAAAACTTTGGTGAGAGACTTTAAAGAAAATATAATCAAGGAAGAGATGTACCATGTTCATATGTTGGAAGACAATAATGTTAAAGTGTCAGTTCTCCCCAATTTGACTTATTTGAGCAATATGATCCTGGTGGGTTTTATGGGAAAAAAATTGATTAATTTATTCTAAAATCTATATGGAAATACAAAAAGATGTAGCATAGTCCAACAATTTTGAAAAAGAAGAACAAAGTTTGAGAAGTTAACCTAAGGGATGTCAAGATCTGCTCTAAAACAACATAAATCAAAAAAGTGAATTATTGATTGCTACAGGGATGGGATAAAAAGATAAAGTTTTAAAATTAAATTATATAATAGATACCTTTTCTCAAGATTCCCACATTTAAGATACCTTTGGATTAGTTCAGTGGACTCAAGTACATTGAAGAAGATTCTATTCCATGTTTATTTCATAAGCTACATGGTTTTAATTTAAATAACATGTTTGGGAAAACATCATGCTTCCTTTAATTATTTTCTCTCTGAAGATATTAAAAACCAGTGCTTTGATTTTTTTTTTTTTAGGGTGAAATAGCCTTACGCCTTTTAATTTATTTTCCCCAGAAGAGCATTTGGATATATTTTAGGAAATGATTGTTTTGCCTCAAGTTTGTTTCTTTGCTAAACATAATAATTGTGTATGGTCATGAAAACTGGGAATAGTCAGAGGATCAACAGACAGGTTTTATCAAGAAATCAGCGATAAGCAAACACACACAAAAAAACTCACATTATTTTTCTTGGTGGGGTAAAGATGACAATCATTTTCAAAACTTACAAAAATTAAATTGAAAAGTATTTCATTATGATGAAGTCATCTCTCCTGGATCATTCTAGAAAGATATGGCTTTTACAACCTACTGAGCATATCCAATAAGTTTAACTGTGTGATCATAACCTGAAGACAAAAGACTTCTAAATGGTCCTTTCCCTATGATTTCAGGCTTATTTTTCATTTCTTACCATTTATTGTGCCTAAAATATTTAAAGTAAGTTATGAGGTCCTAAATTATATGCACTCCTTATAAAACAGTGTTCTTCACTAACAAGTGAATGTAATTTTTCTAGCACTGCTGAATAAAATATTCATAATGGATTAATGTGAAAGGATAGAGACACAATTAAATGTAATTTCTCTTTATTAAAATTGATGTAGGATATTGGGCTTGGGTAGGCATGCTGTAATAGAAAATATGAATGTAGCAGAGCATAAAACATATTGCTTTCTTACAGGCCTAAAATGTAGGGAAGAATACACTTTGAAGTCCACAGGTAGATGCATTTACTCATTGGTGTTATTATGAGCAAATTAAAGTTCAGAACCCATTAGGCAACATAGTCCCTACTGCAAAAGTGACATTTAGCAAACTAGAACCCCAGCATAATTGACTTGATGTCTGTGTGAATACCTACATTAGCTTTCATATTGAGAACCTGGATTCTTGCTGACATAATGAGTCTATTAGTACATATGGGATACATTTTTGCCTTGGATGAACATGGATAACACTACTGTAGGTTTCTACAGATACTCAGACTGAGAAGAAAAATGTAATTTTTTAATAACTCTTTAGTATCAACAAACTCAAGACAATGATGACAATGAAAATAGTCAGAGGACATTTCCTCTCAAGAAATATAGTACTCATAATACCTAAGAAATAACATTCAGAGATTATTTTAAAATGGTGCTGTTGTCAGTCAAACTGTGTTATTTTCATGCAAGCATAAAGGCTCATTCCAAATCTGGGCTTTAGCAGGAGAGATAGTGTAGGCTGACTAGAACCGAAAGAGCCACTGGGTTCTGGTGTTTAGCAGGTTCACAGGTAACATGGCTACATCCACATATAGCTGGCTTATCAAGGATCTTTGTAAGGGAATAAATCCCATCTTCAGTTACTCAACTTCTCCCTGAATAAACCAACTTTTAAGAACTTCTTACCACCCCTCCTTAATTTCCCCAGGATTTTATCACCCAAGAAATCAAAAGTCTCCTTTTTAAGAACTATAGAATGTGATCCTCTACATCTTCTAAGAACCAGCAGAGACTGTGCACTGGTTTCCCACCTGCCCCATGTTTTCCACCCTCTCTGTCTTAGTGATCCTACATTCTTAATGTCCTGCAATTCATTTTTGCCAGTCACATCTTATCATTCAAAACCTCAGGAGCTGTCTTCTCCAAGAAGCCAGACAAAAAAATCAGCCCTTTCCATTCTTTACTCCTTCCGTCCCTCCCTTTGTTTTCTTTTTCTAATGAATACTGCAGTATTTCCCCTCTATGAACTGCCTTTTCACAACTTTGACTCCTTTTTCTACTGGGTTGCTCATGAAGCCTTTCTTTATATTCCCAAAGCATATGTAATTTCTCATCTCTTCAAGTTATTCTAGAGATTTTCACTCTGCTCAGGCATTTATATTAATTCAGGTTATGTTAAAGACATTTATAAAATTCTCTAATCCCATCTATAAATTTTGAGGAACATTTATAATAGAAAATATTCATTTATGTATTTTATGGGGATCCCAATCAATGCCTGAAATTGCAAATCAGTATACATGGCAGCAAGCCATCATTTTTTTTTTTTTTTTTTTTTTTTTTTTTTTTTTTTTTTTTGGTACCAGGGATTGAACTCAGGGGCACTTGACCACTGGGCCACATCCCCAGCCCTTTTTTGTATTTTATTTAGAGACAGGGTCTCACTGAGTTGCTAAGTGCCTCGCCATTGCTGAGGCTGGCTTTGAACTCGTGATCCTCCTGCCTCAGCCTCCCAAGTGCTGGGATTACAGGCGTGCGCCACCACGCCCGGCTGCAAGCCATCAATTTTGAAAGGAATTTAAAAAAACATCAAGACAGAAGATTTTTCAAGAACAGAGTTTGATAATTATTTCACTTAATGTGCTCATAGCACGAGTTGAAAGGTACATTGTTAATTGGTTTATGGGAATTATGCCTTGTGGATGTCAAATGAAAGAATAAAGTGAATGTAACTTTCAAAACAAAAGTCAAATATATATAGCACCAGGGACCCAATTAAATGTTTAAAATTAAGAATTAGGGGATACCAGAAAGTTTGGCTGTAGCAAGTAAAGAGATTATTTACACTCATGATGAAAAGCAGCCTGCACTCTATCAAGTGACTATATCTGAAAATAGGGATCCATTGCAAATATATAAGTATCACCACAGTAAATTAAAGAGCTTTCACTTTGCCACTGGGGTAGAATAGGATTCTCCATATAGTCTTTTAAGTCATATTACTCTGTTTAAAGAACAACTGGGAGTAAGGTTTCTGAAATCATCTTATATGCTTTTATAGCTTGGCTCTTTGTCACTTACCAGTGTGTGACCTTGAGCAAGTCACCTAACCTATCTGCACAATTAGTTGCTTCACCAGTAAAACAAGGGTATAATGGTATGTTCTTAACTAGAGTCACATGGGAATTATCAAAATTAATACATGTAAAATATTTCCATATAATGTGGAAATTATACAAGTTTATACATAAATTAGCATACAAAGCATATAGATCAATACATACAATGCATATATTTGTGGATGGGCTAAGAACTACCACATCCATAAGCGCTGTCTTTTCTGTTATTGTTATTTCTAAGAAACCTACAGATTCGCTACATGGCCAATCATCATCATCTGGAAATAACACTTCTGGGAACTCATTTGCTGTAACATTTTATTTAATAATAATGACAGTCAGCCTTCTGGTTCAAGATACTGGACTAAACACAAATGCATTCTAGAACTATCTTGGGGGGAGGTAAACCAAACACATAACAAATACAACAAAGAATGGCAAAAGTGTGTGTAGCAGGAAGAAAGAGAGAACATATGAGGGAGAAGGAGCTTACAAAAACCAACATATTTCAAAATATGTCTATAATACAGGAAGGAAAAGAGAGCAGGGTGGTTAGGTGGGATAAGCCATATCCTGGAATAAGGTAGGACAAAGCTGAGGAGGATGTAAAAAGAAAGGCTACAATGTAGCTCATTTAAGCAGCACAGATTTTTGTCAATGAAGGGCATTCGGATATTGTTGCCGCCTGCAGCTATTGGCGCCTGCAGCAATGATACCACTGGAAAGAAATCGGAGGCAGACTGGAAATGAATAGGTTCTTTATTCTTGCTTCTTCTCTGCTTTCTCTTCTGTATTCTCTCTCCAACTCCAACCCACCCTCTCGCCAGCCCTACCTGGTTAAATACTCTTCACCTTAACAAGTATACATGTGTCACAAGCTCAACTTACAGGTGCGTCACACAGTGTTCACGGGCACAGAAAGATTCTTAGTTGATTACATTAAGGTCAAGAGAAAACAAATGCCTCCTCTTTGGCTCTCAGCCAGCCGCCATCTTAGCTGCCTCCTCATTAAGGCTCTTACATTTCCCCCCTTTTGTTTTAAAAGAGGGATAAATAGATGGGTGATGACCCTCACCACATTAGGATCGACTGTGCCTGTCTTAGGCGTCTACATGTGCAACCAACATTCTTACCCGTCATCGGATAATCAAGGCTGTGCCCTTGACTCCTGTCTTAGGTTGATATGTTGGTCACATGAGACTTTCCCGTCATTGACTACCAGCTGTCCAATCGAGCCAACCAATCATGAGGAGATGCTCCAGTTCTAAGGCGGTAAGCTTTGTGCTGATGAGCCAAGTTCCATTAAATAGCATACTAAGTTCTCTAGACAAATCAGCTGCCCTATTAAGAGATATACCTGCAAGACAATGTCCTGAGTAATGTCCTAAACATAGAAAGATCTGTCAAAATGTCCACTTGCTCTTGGAGCAACACGTTGATTGACAATTTCAAAATGTGGAGTTGATCTAGGAGGCCCCGTGCATGTAGAGCAGAGGCCATACTGCTGGTGAAGTTGTTTAATGCTTGAGTATTAGGGACGCTTGTAGCAATTGCGATCCCTGCAGCTGTAGAAGCAGTAGCTTTCTCTTTTATGTCTAGACAATGCCACCGGTAAGTCTTCAGGGCCCGCTAAGACTGGCATAGGGATGTACCTAGAAACTCAAGCAATAATCATTAGAGGAAAGGCAGTGCCATTCCAGCACTGAGTCAAGAAGCGAGTTGTAGGAGTGCAATTCAAACTAAAAAATAGAACTATTAGATCTTAGGTCAGGTGTCTGAAGTTGATCTCTGCTCACATACATTGCTGCTTGAGCTCCCACGAACATTAGCTGGCAAAATATCACATTTATAATGGATTAAAGAAAGGCTGAGAGTATTAAGCTGACAAAATATTACATTTAAGATAGATTAAAGAAAGGCTAAGAGCATTTTAGAAAAATATTTTGTTAGCTGAAACTTTTGAGCCTCTGCATACACAGCAACCTTTTATGAATATACCTGTTGAAACAATTTAAATTAATCAGCTGTTTAACAAATAAATTACAAATAAACAATCCCATGTCAAATACCAAAATATAAGGTTGAACAGTATTAGTCATATTCCTTGCTGAAGAGAAGTCCTAGAGATACTTATAAATTAAGTTTGAAGGTACCTTCATTTTTTATTTGTATACCCAATTGAATATTTTTTACTTAAATAAATTAAAGATATTTGGATCCATTTTTTTTTTTTTTTTGACGATTTCCTTTAAGCTCAATAGGGTTAGGATCACCCTGTAGATTTTTTCCTAGTCGTTTACCTGGAACATATCCCTGTTTTTCCCTGAGATTCCAGCTTTTATTAGTAACACCTGCAGGCTTGGTTGCGAGGTGTACTCCCATTTGTTGTAATATATCTCTTCCCCATAAAGTAATTGGCAAGCTGGACAAAACATAAGGCTGAAATGTTCCTTGATACCCTTCATCATCTTCCCATTTTAAAACTGTTGCACTTTGTTCTGGGCTATTAGAATATCTCAAGCCTCTCAAACTAGTTGAAGCCTTTGGTAAAGGCCATTGTTTGGGCCATTTTTGTAAGTTAATAATGGAAGAGTCAGCCCCAGTGTCAATCAACCCTTCCATCTCTATCCCCTGAATTTTTATTTTACACATAGGCCTCTGTGAACAATCCTGAACCCAGCAAGCCATAGGTCCCGAGCCAGTGGAACCAAATCCCCTATTCTTCCTATTTTGAGGCTTAAATGAGTCATGTAAACTGGGAAGGAGAAGCAGCTGAGCAATACTATCACCTTGGTTAACAGAGCTAATGCCTCAAGGTGAACTAAGCATAATCTTAATTTCTCCTTGATAGTCTGAATCTATCACACCTAGAGTCACTTGAAGTCCAGATAAGCTTTAGAACTTTATCCAAGGATAAGTCCTACAGTCCCTAAGGGAAGAGGTCCCCTGATTCCCATGGGAAACAGTTGAACCCTCATTTCAGGTGTTAGCACTATTTGGGCGGTGGAACAAAGGTCTAGTCCTGCACTTCCTCTTGTCCCTCTGACAAGGGAGTCAATGGGTAAGAGGATTGTGTCGAGGAATCATCTGGATGAATGTTTGAGGATACTCCTCCTCTAATGCCCCATACATTTGTGGGCCCCGGGGCATTGGGCCCCGTGCCTCGTTTTTTGAATTGTCAGACAAAATGTTACCATAAATATCAGTTTTGGATCTGCACTTACTAGCACAATGGTTTCCTTTTTTACACCTGGGGCAGCGGCCTGGGGCATGAGAAGAGCTTGGCCTTATTTCTATTGTCTCTTGCCTCCTTTGGGGATATTGTTTTCTAAAATAACCTGATTGACTACAGTAACTTTTAGGCTGAGCCCTTCTTGTAAAATTAAGAGGAGAAGCACCTCTCATGGCTGCTGCGATTACATTACCTGTAACAAATGCATCATTTATGTCCCTGCAAAGCTTTATATAGACAGAAAGGTCCCTTTTAGATTTCCAAGGTCTGATAGTGTCTTGGCAATATTTGTTGGCATTTTCATATGCCAGCTGAACAACTACTGGCATAGTTTGATCAACGTCTCCAAATACTCTACCTGCTATCTGTAAAAGACGATCAACAAATTCGGCATATGGCTCATTAGGTCCCTGAATTACTTTAGATAAGCTACCCTGTAAATCACCAGATCCTTGTAAAGTTTTCCATGCCCTAACAGCTGCGGCATATATTTGAGCATAAACTCCAGGATTGTACTGAATCTGAATCTGTAAATCAGCATATTGCCCTTCTCCAGTTAACATGTCTACGTTACGACCTGGAAATCCTGCAGCCACATTTCTACGAGCTGTTTCAACACAGAACTCTTGGAATTGAGACCCCCAAACCAAGTATTGTCCCCCGCTCAATACTGCCTTACATAAACCTTTCCAATCTGAAGGAGTTAAATTCAAAGTATTAAGAGATTCTATCATTCTTATGGTAAAAGGAGCTTGGGGCCCATATGTCATTGTTGCTTCTTTAAAATTTTTTATAGTTTTGAAATCTAAAGGTTGATGGTACCTCTGTTTGTTTTGATTTTCAAACACTGGCAGATCCCAATGTTCCTGTGAATTTTGACACTCAAGGGCACGCAAGCGCTTAGAAAGATCCTTAATCTCTGCTTCAAGGGCACGCAAGCGCCTAGAAAGACCCCTCTTAGTTTCTGTAATTGATTCAACCCATGGGGGAGCAGAGGGCACAAATGGTTCCTCCACTTCACGGTCCTTTATCTTGGTCCCCTTTAATTTCCTTTTGCTCTTCTTTTCAGAGATTGTGCTCTCAGATTGTGCTCTCAGAATCACTTTTACTTAATTCCTCCTCACTAATACTAACTGACTCAGCGGAGGCTGTGCTCTCATGATCACTTTCACTTTTTTCCAAATCCTCCTCACTAACAACTGACTCAGCTATATCTAAGAATTCTTCAATAGCCTTTATCACTTGGGTCTTAGTTATTTTCGAACCCATTTTAACCGCTCTGACTAGAGACTCCTGCAAGGTTCCTCAGTTCTTACCTGCCATGCCGATTCTGAACTCCCCATACGGGCCACCACTTGTTGCCGCCTGCAGCTATTGCCGCCTGCAGCTGTTGCCGCCTGCAGCAACGATACCACAGGAGAGAAATCGGAGGCAGACTGGAAATAAGTAGGTTCTTTATTCTTGCTTCTTCTCTGCTTTCTCTTCTGTATTCTCTCTCCAACTCCAACCCACCCTCTTGCCAGCCCTACCTGGTTAAATACTCTTCGCCTTAACAAGTATACACGTGTCACAAGCTCAACTTACAGGTGCGTCACACAGTGTTCACGGGCACAGAAAGAGTCTTAGTTGATTACATTAAGGTCAGGAGAAAACAATTAAACACCTCCTCTTTGGCTCTCAGCCAGCCGCCATCTTAGCTACCTCCTCATTAAGGCTCTTACAGGATATGATGATTAGAGTTACAGTCTGGGTAACTGGAAAAGGTGGACTAAGGCTTCCATGGTTTCCTACCTGAGTCACTGTCTCATTTCCAAAGGCTAGTAAACATTTAAGAAGTCCATGCCTGGTACGTTCATCAATCAAACTTGGCCTAAGTCAGCCCAAACTGCATCTGATGAAGAAATGATGTCTGAGATTAGAACTACTTAAGACCTAGATAGCCACCTCCTCCACCTCACAGCTGAGGGAACGTGGGGTAAGGGACACAGCTTCAGCAGTTCCTAGGCTCTCTTTCAGAAGAGGGCAAAAAGGGGATCAGGGAGGAGGAGGTGGTTCTGAAATTGACCCACAAGAAATGCAATCTGGTCTGCTGAGCTGGGCACCACAGTTGGCAGGCCCATGGGTATGCCCAGAAGGGCTCTTGGGTAAAATACAGGCTCGTAGAATCCTTGGGCAGAGAGGCAACATCAACAAGACTCCTTGTTTCTTAGTGATGAGCCAGGACTAGAATCTATATCCCAGCTCTCATGAGATGCAGGGACCTCTTCACTCTCCCACTTGCAACTTCCCCTCCCTGTTCCCTCATACATGTGTTTTTCTTATTTCTACTATTTGTTTAAAAAATCTTTCAAAATGAAGAAAATAAGAAAACATAAACCACATACCATGTGATCATTGAATCTATTTACATTTTAATATTTTCTTAGAATTTCTGGAAATATTTTTATGTAAGTTTAAACAAAAATTTGTAGTTGTAGATGAACAGAATGCATTTATTTTATTTATTTTTATGTGGTGCTAAGGATCAAACCCAGTGCCTTACAAATGCTAGGCAAGTGCTCTGTCACTGAACTGTAGCTCCAGACCCTACAGAAGTTTAAGCATACTGAAAACACAAATTTATTTTCCCCCAAAACTTTTATTTCTCAGCCCCCATCTCATCATTTGGGATCTATAATATTTTACACAACACATCTCCTAATTTTAGTCATTTAGACTTTTTGTTTGTGAGTGTGGGGAGCCATCTGTGAAAAACACATGAGGATCTTCTCTCAGCATGTAGCCAGGGAGATTTTAGGTTTAAACTTGGGAACTATCCGTGGCTCTCCCACGCAATAGATTGCCCAAGGCACATGACCTTTATCTTCGCTCTGCTAGGAAGATCTCTCATGGTCGTTCTGGAGATGGGCATAACCCATTGGGAACTGAATAGTGCCCACCTGTAATCTTTTCTGGAGAAGAATATTCTATGGAAGGCCTTTGATGTCCCAGATATAACTAAAGCAGGCGCAGGCCCCATTTTGCCATAGTATAGAAGCAAGATCCCTATGATGGGCTAGCCGGTCCTGTCCCTGCTTTTTGAAAATATTTTCTGTGCTCTGTGGTTTTTCGTCGTTGCATTTTTCTTAACTTTTACTTCTCAGCCAGTCCATTCCACTAAGGGGAACCCCATTTCCACTGCCCATGCAGGACGTGGTGGGGACTTGAGTGAACATTTTCATAACCTGAATTTTTCAAATTTGTATTTATTTAGAATACATACACAGTACTTTCAAATGACACATAAAACTTGTACATCTTTATGGGGGACCATGTGATGTTTGGATAGATGTACACAATGTGCAATGTTCAGGGTAAACCTTATCTCATAAACCATAAGTCTTTAGATGAAAACAATCAAAATTGTTTCATCTGACATTTCTGAAATATATAGTTCATCACCATTATCTGTAGTCACTTTGCAATAGAACACCAGAACTTCCTTTTCCTGTCAAACTATGACTTAGTACCTATAATCAACCTTTCTGCAAACTTTCCTCCCCTTTAGTCTCCCTAGATTCTGGCAATCACCATCCTACTCTCAATTTGTATGAGATCAACTTTTATAGATCCCAAATATGAGTGAGATCAGGTGGCACTCGTATTTCTGTTACCCATAAACCTTACTTAAAATAACAACATCTAGGTCCTTCCATGTTGTAGCAACATGTCTGAATAGTATTTCCCTTATGTACATGCATGTGCCAAATCTGCCTGTCTACCATATATATGTAGTACCATATATACATGCACCATATATATGTGGTACCATATATATATATGTACCATATATATAGTGGAGTATGTACCACATTATCATTCTTTAGTCACCAGTTGATAGACACTTAGCTTGTTTCCATTTCTTGGCTATCGTGAATAGTGCTGCAATTAACCTGGGACCATAGCTGTCTCTTACTCATATTGATTGCATTTTCTTTGGGTATCCACCCAGTAGTGGGAGTGCTGGAGCATTTGGTAGTTATGTTTTTTGGAGGGAAAACTTCATAATATTTTCCATAATGGCTATACTAGTTTACATTCTCACCACAGTGTTCAATTCTTTCCTTCACATCCTTACCATCATTTTTTACCTTTTGTCTTTTTTATAATAGACATCCTCACTGCAGTGATGTTATATCTCATTGAGGTTTTGACATGTTTTTCCCTAATAATTAGTAATGTTGAGCATTTTTTCATGTACTGTTCGCCATTTATGTATCCTCCTTTGAGGGGAACAAAGCAATATACGTTATAATGTCTGACTACAAAATATACTACAAAACTGTAGTAATAAAAAAAAAAACTGTAGTAATCAAACAGCATATTATTGGCATAAACGGACACCTGGACTGATCAAAAAGAACAGAGATCCTAGAAGTAAAACTACACATCTATAGCTAACTGATCTTTAATAAAAATGCTAAGAACATCCATTGAAAAAAAATGACTATCTTTTCAATAAATGCTGGTGGTAAAATTGGATATTCACATGCAGAAGCAACTAGATCCTAAACTCTCATCAGTTACAAAATCAACTAAAAGTTGATTAAAGACTTAAATGTAAAATCAGAAAATATGAAGCTTCTAGAAGAAAACATTAGGGAAACACTTCAGCATACTGGAATGGACAAGGATTATTTTAGAAATCACTCCAAAGCACAGGAAGAAAAAGCAAAAACAGAGAAATAGCTTTACATCAAATAAAAAAGTGTAATCACAGCAAAGAAAATAATCAATGGAGTAAAAATAAGACCTAGAGAAAATATTTTCAAATGGTATATCTGACAAGGGGTTAATATTCAGAATGTGTAAGGAGTTCAGCTTAATAGTAAAATACAAATAACCAAATTTGTAAATATGAGCAATATACCTAAAAAGACATTTCTCAAAGAAATATATATGATTCTTCCAATTCATGAACATGGGATGCTTTTCCATATTTTTAGCGACTCTTTAATTTCGTTTTCATCAATGTTTCATAGTTTTTAGTTGTAGATATCTTTTACCTCTTTATTTAAATTTATTTAGAGCTATTTAATTCATTGATGACTTATTAGAAAAGGATTGTTTTCTTAATTTCCTTTTTGGGATAATTCATTATAGGCATATAGAAATGATACTGGTTTTGATATGCTGATTTGGCATTCTGCAACTTTGCTAAACCTGTTTATTAGTTTAATAGGTTTATGATATCTTTGGGTTCTCTCTATATATGATCATGTCATCTTCAAACAGTGACAATTTGGCTTCCTCCTTTTCAATTTGGATAACATTTGTTTCTTTCTCTTGCCTAATTATTCTGGGTAGGACTTTCAGTACTATGTTGAATAAAAGTGGCAAAAGTGGACAGCTTTATCTTGTTCCAGATTGGAGAGAAAAAGCCTTCAGCTTTTCCTCCTTCTGCAAGATGTTAGCTGATGTTTAGTTATATAAGGACTTTATTATGCTTTGATATATTCCTTCTATACCAAATTTGCTCAGATATTTTTTGTCATGAAGAAATGTTGAATTTTATCAATTTGTTTTCTGTATTTGTCGATATGATATGAATTCTTTTTCCTTCATTCTGTTGATGTAGTGAACCAACCAAATTTGGTAATTTTTGTATGATGAAATGTCCTTGCACACCTATGAGGAACCATACTCGATCAGGGTGAACAGTCTTCAATGTGCTTGGATTCATTTGCTAATATTTTGCTGAGGATTTACCAAGGATATGGATTACAGTTGTGTCTATATCTGGTTTTGGGATTTAACTGCCTTGTAGAATGAATTTGGAAGAATTTTCTCTTTTTGAATATTTTGGAATAATTTAAGAAGAATTGGTATTAGTTCTTCTTTAAATGTTTGGTAGAATTTTACAGCAATCTCATATGCTTCTGGGATTTTCTTTGAATGGAAATTTTTATTACTTATTCATTCTCATTATTAGCTATTAGTCTATTAAGTTTTTCTATTACATCATGATTCAAACTTGATAGGATGTAGGTGTCCAGGAGTTTGTCAATTTCTTTTAGGTTATCATAATAATCTTCAATGATCATTTGTCTGTAGTGTCAGTTTTACAATCTTATTTTTATTTATGAGTTTATTTATTTGAGTATTCTCTCTTATTTTCAAGGGTTTGTCTATTTTATTCATTTTTGATGAAACAGTCTTCAATCATTGATCTTTTGTAATGCTTGTTTATAGTCTATATATAGTTCATTTATTTCAGTTCTAAATCTATATTAATTCATCCCTTGTACTAATTTTGGTTTGGTTTGTTCTTATTTTTCTAGTTCTTCAAGGTATGGTGATACATTGTTTATTCAAGATCCTTCTACTTTCTTGACGTGGGTACTGATTGCTGCCAACTTCCCTCTTAGTGCTGCTTTTGCTGTATACCATAGGTTTGGGTATACTGTATACATTTGCATTGTCTTCATGGAATTCTTAAATTTCCTTCTTAATTTCTTCCTTGATCCATTGATTATCCAAAAGTAAGTTATTTAATTTCTATGTGTTTGTATAGTTTCCAAAGATTTGCTTGCTATTGATTTCTAGTTTTGTTGCATTGTGGTCAAAAAGGAAAATTGGTATAATTTCAATATTTTAAAAATATTTGTTGAGACTCGTTTTGTGGTCTACCCATATGATCCATCCTGGAGAATGTTCCATGTGCTGTTAAGAAGAATGCATACTCTGCAGCTGTTGGATGGAATGTTCTTCAGACGTCTGTTAGGTCCATTTGGTGTAGAGTACAGTTTAACTCTGCTATTTCTTTGTTGATTTTATTATTTGTATGATATTTCCATAGCTGAAAGTGAGTGTTGAAGTCCTCTACAATTACTGCTGTGGAATCTATCTTTCCCGTTAGGTCTATCAATACTCACTTTATATATTTAAATACTCCAATACTAAGTGTACATATTATATACTATATAATCAAACTGAGGGCCTTATGCATGCTAATCAAGTGCTGTACCACTGAGCCATACCTCCATATTTATATATGTATCTAAATTTTCCTCTTACTGCATTGACCCCTTTTTTACTATCACCTATGTAATATAATGACCTTCTTTGTTTATTTTTACTGCTTTTGGTTTAAAGTCTATTATATCTGATATAAGTACATCTACTCCTGCTTTCTTTTGAACTCCATTTTCATGGAGTCTCTTAATATATCCTTTCACTTTCAGTCTATATATGTCCATAGAGGTGAAGTGAGTTTTTTATAAGCAGCATAGAGTTGGGTCCATTTTTAAAAAAAATCCACCCAGTTACTCTGAAGTGAAGAACTTAACTGATTTATACTTAATTGTTGATAGGTAGGGTCTTACTAGTGCTGAAAATTTATATTTAAATGCTTCTATCTCTATGCATCTATCTATCCATTTATTCTAGCCATCCATCTATTCATTCATTCATTTCTCTGGTTTAAAAGTTATCACTTAAAGTTAAGAAATATTTCCCTATAGTTTTCTAGAAGTGCTGGGCTGATTTGCACTTTGAGCAGCTGCAAATGAGAGTAGTTTCTTTTATTAAATCTGTGCTAATTTATAAGTAAAAATTAGATCTCAGTTGTTTTAATTTTCATCTTATACTAGTATGAAATTTACTTTAATTATGCTTTCGTATTTTTTCTTTAGAAATAGCTTATATTTCTTGTGTTCTTTACATTTGTCTGAAAAGATTCATATGAATATTAATCATTTGCATATCATGTTTACTGCAAATATAATTTCCATTTACTGGTTTCTTAATTTTGTCTCAGACAATCACATATGGTTAACTTTTTGTTGTCAAATGTGTTGATAATATCCTTTGTGATTTTTCCTTATTGCTTTATAAACATAAAGCATAAGGAGAATCTTTTCTCAATATTAGTTCATTATTTATATTTCACCTTGTATTTTAAAGTTGTTAGTTTTTAAATACTGCATTTTTTAATCTGCTTGGGTTTTGCATATTGTTCATGTTTAATAGCTTTCCTGAAAGCATTGCTTTTTTGATGATCCACAGGCAACCATTTTCAAAATAGTTCAAACATTCAGGAGAGGTTTGTGGCTGGTCTTCTTTACCCCTCCTAACTGACCCACTGTGGAGAACCACCCGAGAACTAGTTGAGGATCTTCATTTGCTATGGAGCCAGGGAGATTTAGGTTTGGCATTTCAAACTATTTTGTGGCTCCTCCCACTCAATGGATTGCCCAATTCACATAACCACTATCTCTGCTCTACTACGAAGACCACTCTTGTAGCTCTGGAGTTGGGCATAACCCATTGAAAACTGGACAGCCCACCTCCTACCTTATTTGACAAAGAACATTCCATGGAAAACCTTTGATGTTCCCCCATATAAGTAAAGAAAGCATTATCTCCACTGCTCTCTCTTTTCAGTGTGGAAGCTCGATCCCTAAGACAGGCTAGTCCATCCTGCCCTCATTTTTTAAAAATCACTTTCTGTGTCTTATGGTTTTTTTCACCATATTCTCTTTCTTAGCTTTTGTTCTGCAGCCAGCCCATTCCACCGAGAAGAACCTCCTCCATTCCATCGCCTGAGTGGGCTGCAGGTGAGAATCCATTGTCTCCATTCTGCCTATACAAACTACCTCTTTCAAATGAGCTTTCCCTCCATCATAATACTTTTACCTTTGTTGTGATTGTTTGATGAATCATCTGGCCACTCCCATGTCTATTTTTGCTGCCTAGAGAATTTAACACCTGTTTAGATACACAACCACTTCATGCCATTGGTTTGTAACTCTGTCTGGCATATTGTTGTGGAAATAATTTGGTGGCATTGCCTTTTCTTCATAAATTTAAATGTATTATTGCATTTCACATTCTGAAAAATTTGATCATAATAAAGGTGACTTGATCTGGTTAATTCATTTAAGTGTTTTGTCATTTATACCTATAAAAGAGCTAATGTTGATATAATTAGGACTGCTCTTCTGAAAGATTAATCAAGCTAATTAATTGCCTGAAACAAACACAGAGCAACCTTTGAGGAACAAGGACAGGAAAACTCAAGGCTACTGGGTCAGTGCACGATGCATGAGGTAGGCAGATATGGCATAACTGGAAGAATCAGACTCAATAGTATGTTTTAACATCTGGATATGGATCTGGTAAATTATCTGTTTAAAAATAATTCTATTTATGATCCATAAAGATTTGAACTACTCCAAATTGAACCACACATGTATATAATTTTCAAGGGTGAAATAACTGACTGCTAGGTTCACGTGTAGAGAATGGCTCTGGAATTCAGGGCATGGGGTGACACTGAGTGGCTCCAATTTCAAGAAGGGCTCAATACCCTCAGGCTCTTGACCATATGCTCCCCAAACTTATCAGTGTTCCTCCTGGACTCTTTACAAACTTAGCAAATGTATCCTTTCCATTGAAGTCTTTTTGGGA
The DNA here is from genome assembly GCA_025594165.1 of Tamias sibiricus. Taxonomy (NCBI): domain Eukaryota; kingdom Metazoa; phylum Chordata; class Mammalia; order Rodentia; family Sciuridae; genus Tamias; species Tamias sibiricus. The sequence goes on from CM046668.1 coordinate 80,747,640, forward strand.
TAGATGACAATCTTCACAGGTCATCTAATCCATGCACCTGCCTTCAGGCAGGCCTGCTCTTAAAACCACCCAGACAGATGGTTCTTTGCTGTTCTCAAAATTCCCCAGGGAAGAAGCTTCCACAGGCTGCTACAATAATTCATTCCTATGTCTCCCAGTCATCCCTAGGACACTGAATCCTAAGCATCTAGTTAATAGCAGGTGGCAATGAGACAACTCTTTGTCTCTCCCTGAGGAATTGGAAGTTGGCCAAATTAGCCATGGGGCAATTGCCAAAGTGTACAGGAACCCCAATGCTGCTCTGAGCTTTACAAATATCAAGTTAAGTGAGGGTATTTAGAGTTCCCAGCTGACAAAATACCAAATTCAGCAATGAGCTGGACTAGTTTCATAATGCTCAGTCAAGAATTATTTGCATGTAGGAGATAAATTTCAAGGCCTAAACTCATCCATTTGATTTAAAAAATTTGAAAACAATAGAAAGACAAAAATGCCTTGGAAATAAGTTTCTAGATAATTCTTAGATGGAAGGACAAATGAATTATAAAGCATTGTAATGAATTAAAAATATCATCAGAACTTATGTGATACAGATATATTCACAAAAGAGTATCTACAAATTAAAATACTTTAACAAAATAGAATAAATGAATGAAACTTCAGATTAAGATCCTGCAAAAATGAATGAATAGTCTAAATCAAACTAGGTAGTACAGATTAATAAGGTTAGCCATTAAAAATTGTGAGATAGAAACTGCAAGCTTTGTATACAACACACACACACACACACACACACACACACACACACACACACACACGGAAATTTTAAGAATGAAAAAGGGAAAAGAGTTAAAGTAAAAAGGGAGATAAAAAGACAAGAAAGTTATTTTTAAAATTATCGTAATATGCCTACAGAATGGTAATAGCTGAAAATCTTGATGAAATGCATGATTTTATTCCAACAAAATGTAAACAAATGAATCCCAACAGAAGTAACCCCCATCAAAAAAAAAAAAAAAAAAAAAAAAAAGCTAAAGCAACCTAATAATTGCTGAAGAAACTGAAAAATGTAACCAGTGAAAAACAAAAACAAAAACACTGAGCAACAGCATGAAAAGTAGAATTAAATTAGAATAAAATTGTAATTGCTAAAGGGTAATAAATAGAATATTATGTTAAAGAGGAGAATTTTTATTTTTGGTGTGTGTGGGGGGGGTACTGGGGATTGAACTCAAGGGCACTTGGCCACTGAGCCACATCCCCAGCCCTATTTTGTATTATTTAAAGACAGGGTCTCATTGAGTTGCTTAGCGCCTCCTGTAGCTGAGGCTGGCTTTGAACTTGCAATTCTCCTGTCTCAGCCTCCCAAGCCGCTGGGATTACAGGCATGTGCTACCGTGCCCAAAGAGAAGCTTAATTTTTAAAAATGGATTTTAGCAGAGATACATAAGGCAACATGAGATAGTAAATTGTTTTTTTTTTCCCCACAAGCTTTTGTGTCTTTACTGAAGCATGCTATCATATGAACATACATGTACACAGTTTTGATGAAGGAAAGCAAAATTCCTAAGATAAAGAATTCTTAATTCCAAATTCCAAACACAGTCACTTCATAAGACAGAAAGTCAGGAAGTTGCTTTTAGTCTGTACACATATACAGTCATACATGAGAGTTGGATGAAAGTTTAGACTACTGTCCAAATATTTACCCTACAGCAACAAAAGTCAAACCCTCTGCAGACATGACTGCCACAGGAAAAGCTCAAAAAATAGTTCCAGAACCTTTTCACTATTGGACTTCCTTGTGCGATTCTCTCACTTTGATACCCATTGCCAAAGTAGTGCTGGTCCAGTTTTTCTTTCTGGCCCAAGTAAGATAAGATTAATTACCTCTATGGTGAGATAATAGAATAAAGAAGATAAGAAAGAACTTTGATAACACTAGCAGTTTATAGTTTAAAGAGCATTTCACAGCTATTATTCATCTTGATCAAAACCCCAACACTATGGGGGGTGGCACTCTTTCACCTCCATTTGATAAATATGAACAGGAAGTTTAAGGAAAATTTACTTTTTCTCTCTTCAACAGGATTTTCTTTTATAACCAATATTAGTCAATCTAATTGCCGTAGCATTAATATAGCAATGCAGAATGCAAAGCAGTTCATGGAAGAGGGAACGAATTCTGGATTGCAAATGCAAGTATACCTTTAAGACTATCAAAACATATGCCTTCATATTCTTCTTAGTTAGATCTTAAAATAACTATTCATTTCTGAATTGCATCTGACCTGATTCTCATTGTTGGAGATAAACATTTCCATTTGGGGACCATGTTTGTTTTCCAATGTAGAAAGATCCTATGCTTTGATGAACATATCCTTTCCCGTAGATAGCATCAGTCATAAGATTTCTTAATTTCTTTTAGTCTTCTGTGCTGCTTTCTACTGCTCAATTCTGGGACTCCTGATTTAAATAGTTTTACAAAACAAACCTGTTTCATAAGACTAACATGAGGGTGAGGAAGCAGGTGGACAATTTTTCCTACTGATCTCTTTTCTTTACCCATATATATGCTTTAACACATTTACTTTCCCCTCAATCTTCTTTTCCTTGCTCCTTTTTTCTTCCAGAAATTCTCTGTGAATGAAAAGAAGGAAAGAAAGGAAGAAAGGGAGGGAACAAAAAAGAGAATATAGGAACACAGGAAAGAAGGAAGAAGTCTGGAGGCATTGGATGGAAGTGACCAATGTCAAGAAAAATTATGGCTGGGATTCTATTAATTTATGACCTTCAATGCACTACAAAAAGACTAGGTTACTTGGGAATTAGCCAACTTGTTCTAGCTAATCCAGGACCTTCAATGGTAGTCAAGTCAAAATGACCTATAGTGAAATATCAGCATAGTGGAAATATCAGCAACATTAAAAACCTGCAGTCAAGACTGGGGATTTAGCTCAGTTGGTAGAGTGCTTGCCTCCCATGCACAAGGCCATGGGTTCAATCCCCAGCACCAAAACAAACCAACAAACAAACAAATACCCTGCAGTCAAATTTGAAATTTACCTTTAGTCGAAGACCAGAATTCACAGCAAAAGTTTGGCCTTTTAACAAAGAAAATTATTGGGTTCCCCACATTTATCCTATTGCAATCTCTCACAGATAACTGAAAAATTTTCCAGAATAGCACTGTGGAAGGCAGCATGACTCCAAAAGATGACCATGTCCTAATGCTTGACACTTATGAATGAGTTACTGTACATAACAAGAGAGACTTGACAGATATATAAAGATCTTGAGATAGGGGGATTATCTGAAATGATCCAGGAGACCAATCCAATCACCTTAATTCTCCTTAAAAACCAGAGATTTTTCCCACATTGGTCAGAGGAAATTGTTACTAGGGAAAAATGATCAGAGATACTATGTTGGAGGTTTATAGAAAAAAAGAGACTACTAGTCAAGGAATGCAGGAAGCCTCAGTAAAAAGGCACGGAGGATCCCACATAGAACCTGCAGAAAGGAATTTAATTGCTGACACCTTGCTTTTACCCCAAGAAGACCTATGATGGACTTCTGATTTACAACACAGCAAGATAACAAACATGTGTTGCATTAAGTCCCAGGTTTGTGGTCATCTGGTATAGTAGCAATAGAAAACTAATACAAGCTATTATAAACCATTATGGATACAATCCATTACAATGATAAAATTCCATGATGCATCATATCAAACCAATTTGAGCGTGAAGAAGGTAGGAGAAGACCTAAGGTATTCTGACTTTTTGCCCATACAACCTTTCTGTCCCCATTTGAAAGATGATTTGAACTAAGGTTACAGATGATAAATTCAACCATAGTTCCTTAATAATTTCCTGAATATTCTCCTTTGGTGGTTTCCCACACTTCCTACCCACCTTTTTGTGGAAATACATTCCAAGAATTCCAGTGGATGCCTGAATCCACAGATAGTACCAAGTCTAATCATTTACTGCTTTTTCCATGTAAACTAAGCACTTATTACTCATGGTGGCATAATTTTTGCAGTTTAAGGATGAATTCTTTATTTATTCACATTTTCATGGATACTAGATTTGTTCTTACTACAGATTTGTTAGCAATGTTGGCATATAATATTTTTTTTTTCTTTCCATAGGTCAAGAACTTCTACCTTTTCACTTAAAGAAAGCGCTTTCACTTTACAGCTTCCCTTTAGCATGTCTGAATTTCCAATATCACTACTTTTCTGTTTGGGAACCATTAAGAAAATTAGGGTTAACAAAGGTCAAGCACTTTATTAGTGCAACAATAGATCTGGTAATTCGGACTGTTGCCAAGTGACTAACCAGCAGGTACCACACTGGACAAAGGGGAGATACATGTCTTAGGGGACAGGGCATAGCAGCGTGAAATTTCATCATACTACTCAGAACAATGTGCAATTTGATATTTATATATTGTATATTTCTAGAATTTTCCATGTAATATTTTTGGGTCACAGTTGACTGAAGGTTACTAAAACTATGGTAAACAACATAATGGATAAGAGGGGACTACTATACTAAGATATTTTATCTTGGGATAATTTACTCAATTCATAACTACCAAACACTTGCTAAATAAGCAATGCAAAAAGGAAATGAGATGTTTAAGGTTAATGGAAAGAACCAAGTGCTAGCCTGTGCACTGCCACATAGTGGCTGCGGCTTAAATTCCTGTTTGTCTCTGGATATCATTTTCTTCATCAGAAAAAAAATGACAAAAATCAAGAGATGACTTCCAAGGTACTTTCCACTCTAAACACATATGAATTCTTAAGTAGGCATCAGGACCTTCAATCATTTTTTGCTTGAAGGTGCAAGCAGCAGAAACAACAGATGTGTGCACATGTACCCAAAGATTTTCTGAGAATCTGCTTATATTTTGCAAGTTGAAAGTAATCTTTAAATCTATATGCACATATATCTGCGCTTTTAAATCTGATGGTTCTCTTTCAGTTGAATCTGGTAGATTCTTCGCATAGTAGTATTCCCATAGAATTGCTGATGTGCAAAAGTCTACATGCATACAAAACACACCAAAAACACAGTTGACTTGATTTGAATTTCTGCATATCTAGACACTTCCTGTTTTGAACCATGAGAAAAAGATAGCAATATCATCTTTATTACCCCACAAATCCCAGTGCATCTGTTATCATGAAATTTCTAGCCAGGCTTACCCCCAGTGAAGTGACTTTATAAAATTATTCAGGCTATTAGGAGAGTTAAATGGCAACAGAAGTAATTACCCCTTATTTATTTATTTATTTTTTTGCCCACTATAATAGTAATTGTTAAACAACAGTCAAGAATTTCCCATTTTGAGAGCTGGGCATGGTGACACATGCCTGTAATCCCAGCACTTGGGAGGCTGAGGCAGGAGGATTGCGAGTTCAAAGCCAGCCTCAGCAAGGGCGAGACACTTAGCAACTCAGTGAGACCCTGTCTCTAATAAAATACCAAAAAGGGCTGGAGATTTGGCCAGTGGGCGAGTGCCCCTGAATTCAATCCCCGGTACCAATAAAGAAAAAAAGGTAAAAAAAAAAAAAAAAATCCCATTTTGAATAAGAAAACATCCAAAAGACCCTTTCTATGACATATCACAGAAAATTGTGCATCACTGGGCCTCAGATTCTCTCTCCTTGGATAACCCACCAATTCTCCCTCCACTTACCATTGTTTTGGTCTCACAGAAGATTTGTTATGAAGTCTGCAACAGTCTCTTACTATGCCGGACATGCTATGCTTTCTTAACCCCCCATCTTCTGCAAATGTTGATTGTTCTAAATGCAATGTCTTTTTATTCTCTCTCTCTGTACTAGGAAAAAAATGCATTCCTTCTTGAAGACTTGGCTCAGATATCACCATTTAATCTACCCATTTTCCCCAATGGGCCTCAGGCATTCTCTCTTATAGTCATATATACACAGTTCCTTTATTATATTTGTAACCTAGAAAAGGATTATTGTACATATATAGTTTTAAATTCTCTATTCTCTATTAGTCTGTGAATTTCTTTGGGGTAAAGACATTGAAATTTATCTGTAGCCCATTTATTGTTTTCCAGAAAAGATTATAACAACTCTGATTCACCTTTCCTAGGTTTATGATGAACATAGAGTTTCTCCATAATATTCACTTAACAAACACACCAAATAATACTCCTATCTCCTGTGTCATTACTAGACATTCTGACTCACTACAGAAGAAAGCGAACACAAAATCTAGGAGATGATTCTTTTGCTATGTTTCACCATCTCTGCTATTTGTTCTGTTATCAAAGGAATAGAAATTGAAAACAGACACACAAAAAGCTATGTAACCCACAAAACTACTATTATGAAAACGATGAGTTGCTACTTAACTAGACCAAAATGAATAGGTGAAGACTGGAAAAATATAATGAACTTGTCCTCTCTTGACCAAAGGATGTGTTATGGAATCCCAGGCAAATTAATCACTCTTTTTCCTTTACCTTCTATTCCTCTACAACCACTCAATAGAACACAGTACATTCATAGTACATTCCACCATATTTGTGGAATAAACAAGAAAACTGCTTAACATTGAAAGTCAGAAGATGCAAGTTCTATATGAAGATATGTCATAGAGGAGCTGTGATCTTGTGGATATTGTTGCCACTCCCTGGTTTTATTTTCTTGTCTGTGCCATGAGAAGATTGAACTTGATGAGTAATTTTCAACCTATTTTTCCTTTCCATCACAACTGAGAAATATGCTATACTCAGCTAAATTTTCTCAGAGTGTTGGTGTTTTCTCAGTGGTGGTGGGTTTAAGGTGGTATCAGTATTCAGAGTACCAGTGTATGCACAAGGTAGGTGTGTGTGGGTGTGTGGGTTTGTCTAGTGATAAAGTTCCCGTGGGTGATTCAGTCTTTATGCTGAGAACCAGAAAACTCAGTGTCGCTCCAGACCCAATAATCTATGATGTCATAATTCCATGTATCAGTAGAGACAATGGCACAGAAAGGATAGTAGTCTAAGATGTAGACTGACTGCCGAATACAGTAGTTACTTGAGAGAAGTGTCCTCATTGCAAATATGTCATTGTTCAGCAAAGAGGAACAGAGACCTGGTTTAAAAAGATGGAGGATGTGCCTCTTAAAAATCTGTGTGACCTTGGACAAAGTCTCAATGGTCCAAGGGAGTCGTTTTCTCATCTGTAAAATCCAGATAAGAATAACTACCTGCTGGGAGGATGAAGCATGGTCAGCTGTCAAAGTGTTCAAAATGAGGCTCAGCTCAGAGTCAGCATTCAGCAAAAAGGCTGTCAGCATTCAGGAGGTGAATTTGTGCCACATGGACAAAGATGAATAAGAAATAAGTCTTTAAGGCTTAGGGTCCCATTTATGATGTAGAATGCCAGATAACTCTACTCTAGACTGGGTTGTCTAGAACATCTGTGAATGAAATGAATAGCAAATTAGAGTATGTTTTTACAGTTACTCAAGGACCCAAGAAGAATTAGTTTACATTTTAACATTTTTTTTTTTAATAGCCAATGAAGCATTTATTCTGGCCAGGGCCACCAACTACATCCAGCACAAAGCAGGATAGTAAAAAATGGCGCCTGCTCATAGCAAGGGCAGGGTTTATAAAGCAAAGGGTTAATATGCCCTCAAGCCCTCAGGTGGAGATGGTTTAAGGGTGGGTTAATGGCCCACATTTTAACATCTTAACTAGAAGTTCCAGAAGCACTAACCTATGGTCAACATTTGAGATTGGTTTCAAGTTTACGCCCTTACAAACAAAATCCAATTAACTTACACCATGATGTTCTGATACCCTTGATACTGCAATAAAGTGATGAACAATTATTGAACACTGACTATGTGTGAAGCACTGTTGTAAGTATTTTACTTGTATCATTTACTGATTCAATTCTACAAAACACTACCAGAAACACTGCTATAATCATAGCTACTTCCCAATGTGTAGACTAGTACAAAGGGAGGTAAAATTTGCTTCCTGGGACAGAGTGGAAATTCAATTCCAAGTAGCCAAGGCCCAGACCCCAAGCTTTGGGCCTCTCAGGAATGGTGGATAAAAAAAGGATCCCTAGACAAGCTGTTAGGAAATCTTAATGCTAGACCTGGGTATCTCTGAAAAAATGATTTCCTTGTTGGTGGAAGTTTTCATGTACAAACTAAGGAGTTGAGATTAAATCTAGGGTCTTTTTCTATGAACCTCTAATTCATACTAGCTTTTCAAATGACAAGGATTGGAGTCTGTGGGCGACCCCACCCCCTGCCTCTCTCTTGATTTTTACTTTTTTAGCTGCTGTTTTCTTTTGTTTTTCCTGGCATGTGTTATGTTGGCAACACAAACTATTGTGTATAGATCCATGTGTTTATAAATGTTTATGTTGCTACAAATGTTTATTTCCTTTTTTAAAAAAAGAAATAATTTATAAAACAAAAGAATGCAATGGAAACAAATTTAGGCAGACCAGGTTTCACCAAGAGGGACATCACAATCACAAGTGTTCACCAGGCTACTTCCACCCTCTGCTGCTGCATCATTCACTATCCTCTCTTGCTGCTTAATTTTTCCCTGTGACACACCACTATCTGACATGCTAAATATTTTACTTATTTATGTGTTGTCTTTCTCTCATTTCTAGACTGTAAGCCCCATAATGGAGGTTTCTGTCTGCTTTGTTCACTACTGATGCACCAATGCCTAGAACAGCACATGCACACAGCAGGTTCTCAGTAAGTACTGATGAATAGAACTAAACTGCTTTCCAACAGGTAGGATATCTTAGACTGATGGTATCATCACTACTGAACTTCTGTTTTCTCATATCACTTAATGATGGTTATTCACCCAAGATAGAAGCCCAAGGATGAGCCTTAACCCATCCCTCCCACTCTTCCCTGGTGCCCCCTTCTGCAGTCCCTTCAATCAGGACTGCCTTTCATCAGGCCATGGTCCCTTTAGATTAGTGCCAAGGAGACCCAGCCTGATCTCCAGTCTCCCACATCCTCTCTGTTCCTCCCTCCACACCTTCTCTCTACAGGACCCAGAATGATCTTTAGTCAGAATCTTGTCCTTCTTTTGTTTAAACCCTTCATAGATGCTCAGGGTTTTCAGAAAGACTCCAGACTCTAGTAGAACACAAAAAGTGATTTGATCTGGCCATGATCTTCCTTTTATTCTCCTTTCTCCTTCCCATACCCTATTGTCTAGTCGTGATGCACTTTTTCCAATTCTCTGTTGGTTTTATTTCAACTGAACTGTTTGTTTGCAATGCTCTTGAGTCTATGGTTTACCTGGAAAATTCTATTAACATTCAGCCCCAACATCATCTATATGACAAAATGCTTCTCTACTTTTCCAATGCTAGTAAGTCGCTGTAACTTTTTTCCTCCCAAGGTATCACCAAATTCCAATAATACATTTGCATACTATAATTGAATTAATTTGTAAGCACTTCTCTATTTTATAGACTAATGTTTAATGGAAGAACCTAACACAGTGCTTGGCACATAGTAAGCCTTCAATAACTATTGGATACATAAATGAATGAAGGAACAAAGAACAAAGAGTTCCCATCTATAAATCCTTATCCTTCTCATTTAAAGAACATTTACACATAAAATCAGATCCCAAACCTTACCAATGACCCAAAGTCTAGAATTCTTCTAGTCTTACCTAAATAAATCTTGTGACCTGTCTAGGGTTTCTCTTGACCTCCAAAGTGAATGCAAAGCTGAGCTCATTCCTTCCACTGGTAATCTTCTTATGGGATCTCCAAATGAAAGTCCATCTTCAGTCTAGGTCATCAGTGAGAATACGGCCATTGCAGGCAAATTTGGATCACAATTAGATGTACACAGTTGAATTTTATTTCCTTGATATGCCAGAGGAGATCCAGAAGCACCCCCATATCACCTGTTACCAGAGATGCTGAGCACTAGAGGATCCAGAACAGTAGGATGTGGGATAAACTGTTCCCAGGATTGCTTCAGAGGCACAAGGAAAAGTTTTCTTTAGAAGTAGGGTGTTACAACAGCTGCCTGAAGACACCACACATCCAAAATTAGGAGTGGGAACTAAGTCGAAGAATCAGTTAATCAGTGTCTGGCTTCCTGAACCACCTTAATGAAATAAAATGCCAGAATTCACAGATACATTGACACTCCTGCTGATGGCCTAAAATAGCATCAACTTCCGACTGAGCGAACCAGTTGCTAGCTATTGCCTTGAACTCTTCTGTCTGATGAGATGTCAATGGGCTGACCTTATTTTCAAGATGAGTTCCTTTCTCCGTGTTCTCTTTCATTTCCATCTTGGCAGTGGGACTAAACCTGATTTTTCTAAGGTTCACCAGATTAGAAGACAGCACTATGACAGATTGTTAAAAATCAAAAGTAACTATATTTCCATGTGTTAAAGAAGGCATCACTGGACTGGGACAAAGTATGGGGAGAAGGGAGTTTCTGAGCAAAGACATTGCTAAAATTCAATAACCAATAAAATTCCAATCAAGCTCAAGAAGGAACAGAGGATTGGAAATACACATCTCAAGTGCTATTAACAAAAAGAGTATTGCTGTCAGCAGTTGGAGTAAGTGGACAAGGTAGGCACTATTACCCTTGTAGGGGAGCCAAGACCCTGATCCTGCAGATATCCAGCATAGTACAAACACAGCAATAGCATATCTGGATTTTTATCTGCTGCCTGGTCAATGGTGGGACCATTCAATCAGTAGAGATCAAATCATTCCTTTAAAAAAAATTCCCAAGAACTAGAGGGAGCAATGGAGTAGGATTTGGCAGAAAAGTCATGCGATAAGCACAGATGTTATGAATCTAAGTTTTTGGTGGGCCTCAGTTATCTCACTTTCTGTAAACTATAGTTATAGGTGTTCTGTATATAGGGGTTAAGGTCCAGGCTCAGTTCTAGGTTCAAATTGTAATTCCAATTGCTATACCCTTGGAAAATTATTAATTTCTCTTTGCATTAGTTTTTTTCATCTGTACCTATTACCTCATAGGGTTATGGTCAAGACACATGAGTAAGGCAAGTGAAATTCATGGTATTTTGTAAATGCTCAATATATGCTACTCTTATTTTAAATAGAACAATTAGTGTCAATTTTTAGCATAAAATCATAATGGAGAATCTTATTGCAAATAAAGTTCTTGATAGAATGACACTGAGGGAAGTTTTTAAAAACCTCAAATTTTAGTTCCTCAGTTTGCACTTTGGAGAAACAGGAAAATACAAGGTAAGGAGAAGGTGGTCTTTTTTTTTTTTTTTTTTTCTTCCCAGTGATCTTACAGTGAAAGATATAGATATGGAAACATGTATGAGTATAAAAAATGCCATAAAAGTTATGGGTAAAATACAACAGTGAGGGCTGGGGTTGTGGTTTAGTGGTAGAGTGCTTGCCTGGCACGTGTGAAGCACTGGGTTTGATTCTCAGCCCCACATGAAAATAAATAAATAAATAAATAAATAAATAAATAAATAAATAAATAAATAAAATAAAGATATTGTGTCATCTACAACTAAAACATATTTTTTAAAAATACAACAGTGGTATGAATAAGAAAAAAACTGGAAATTGTTCTCCAAAGGGTAGTCTACAGTGTCTTAGAAAGTGTTCTCCTAAGTGTAGGTTAGAATGTCTTTTTATTAGTACAACATATTTTTTTAAAGCAACATTCACAAGCCAAATAGATCATATATCTGGTCCTAGAATCCAGCAGAACAAAGTCTTCACTTTTTTTTCATTAATCACATTAGTAACCCCAGGTCAGTAAGGTTCAGGAAAACAGCAATTCCACCCTGGCCCCAGGTTTATGTTGGTTTGCTGTTCCACTGATCCTTATCATCTGGCAAACTAACACTGAGACCAAATGTTCAATAGAGAGGTTAATTTCTGACTGGCCTTTAATTGTTCAATGGAGATCAAGGTAGGTTTCTGAATGATTGGGGCAATCATGACAGATGGTTCCAAAACTCTGTGACTGGAATGTTTTAACCAAGGAAGGAAAAGACAATTTCAGATGACTATTCATAAACAAAAAGTTAACTAGGTTTTTTTACTACCTACAATTCTCAGCTTAGTAGAAATGGACTCTGTTCTATTGAAAAACACTCTGTATTGATTATGCTGACACTGACAGTAAAGCTTTGTGGTGGCTTATTTTCTTTAATTTTTTTCTTTACATCTCTGATGAGAAAGTAGGTTATGATTCATCCAGTACAATCTGAGTCAAAATTCATTTTGTCTTTTTTCAATTAGTTCTTTTGCATTCCACATTAAAAAGCAAGAGTAGTTTGCTCAGCAAATGAGAACATTGTGGTGCATCTTGGTGTGTTGCTTTCTCACACACAATGACTGAAAAACACTTTTTATATTGTCTAATGATATTGCAATAACAAAAGAACATCATAAGAAAACACAAAGTGTTAATTCAAATAGAGACAAACACAACCATTAAGAATTCAGAAAAATGTTTATTACATACTTATCATAAATGGCATAAATCAAACCAGATGTTGCCCTGGGAGGAAATACTAACATCTCTTATACTTTTGGTCTTCTGTATATAATTTAGAAAAGATTTACACATCTATTTCTCTTTCTCTCTCTCTCTCTCTCTCTCCCCCCCCCCCTCATATACTAGGGATCAAAGTCAGGAGTTCACATTTGTTAGTCAAGTGCTCTTCCAATGAGCTACATCCCCAGCCCTGGATTTATCTCTTAACTTCTCTTTGGATAAGTTAGATTTTCTGGCAAACGAATCCTAATCTGAAGACTGCTAAAACAATAGTTTTCAATAATATGTAAGAAAAAATGTCCCAAGAATACTACAAAGATCAAATGTTACCAGTGTCACAGAGAGAAGACATAGGATATACACTTGGGCTTCCTGACTCCAAGTCCAGTGCTCATTTCACTATGCCATCTACCAACAGATGAATTATTCATTTTTATGATAGGGTTGTAACATCTACACTAAATACCACTGCCACATTAATGGGTACCAATATTAATATCACTTATCTATGCCAAGTACCATTAGTGAACAACATTATTGACCCAGGAAATCCTTAAATAGAGTATTGCGGTACATCCAACACTAGAGCCTGGCATTCTTTATCATATTCTACAGTCCTATTTTATTTTTATTAACTGGCACTCAAATCTGCTTTCAATGCAGTGAACTTCCTCATAAACCTCAGGAAGCAGGGAACAGTACCAAGCAGAACATAAAAAGGTCCAGGAAATATAATTCTTTTTTTTCCCCTGCCAATTCTTCTTTGAGACTCTGAAGCAAGCAGTATTGTAATTTTACATGAAGTACCTGTTTTTCTAATCCATCTACATTATAGTATATATAAAGGACAAAATACCAAAAGTGTTGGAAGCAAAGAAATTTAGGGGCAAAAGGATCATATAGTTTAATCTCCTAATATGAGAGACATGACCCAGGATAAAGGGATTGACCTACGATGTCATAATGAATCAGTGGGACAGTCGGAGGCCCCGAGGGCCTCTGAAGGCTGGACACAGGATATTTATACTATCTCACTGCCTAGAATGATGATATAAAGACTCCATGTGAAATGAAAAATGTCTATTTTGCACAACATTCTCAACGGGTAATATTGGGGACCTCATTCCACCATGGTATCCCATCTTTCTGTCTTGTTGAATGATATCCACAGTTCTCAATATTTTGAACCTTATCTGGTTCATGAATGAACATTTTAAATTTAAATAAAGTATTTAATTCAGTGTCTTTCAGGGAAGGAAGCAATTACTAATTTAAGCCACAAATTCGAATTACATATACTATTGACAGGTATGAAGACAAAGTAGATTTTAAAAATTAATTGATTTAAATAAGAATATCTGGCAAATAATAGTATGGACAGTTTTTATACATTGAATTATGAAAGTGTCTTCAAGGACTGAAGGATGGGGAGCTCTCAAGCTAGATGACTTCTAGGTGCCTCTAACTTTATTATGATTGTAAGGCTGGACAGGAGAGTAAGGGAGACTCAACAGAGGTTAAAAGCTCATTTCCATCACTTGTGCCCAAGGCCTCTTATCCTTCAGGAAGTCACCCCTGTGCAGTGTTGCTGTTATCTCTTACGGAATTTTAACAAATTATGTTCATTGCCAGGTAGGAGTGGAGTCAGGTCCAGAACTCATACAAAGTGATGATTGACAGAGATCCAAATGAGGACTGAGGACAGAGCCATTCAGTACTGTAGTGAATCTGAAAGAATTTAATGCAGCATGACAAACATCAGAATCCCATCAAGGAGAGAATCAGGATACATTCATTAACTGGGAGCAGCATCTGGGAATTCCTATTTTGGGGGCTTTGGGTACTGTTTGCTTGTTTGTCTTTCAAAGCATTGAACTGTTTCTGGGAACAGAACTACAGGCCATGTGTAACTACTCTGTCTTTATATTGTAGGATTCAGACAGGAACCCTCTAGTATTTCCCACTGCACAGGTCAGCCAGTGCTGTGACAGAATCCCCTAAACCGGGATGGAAAGGAATGAATTTTTCTACTGCCAATTGTGAAATTTGTTCCCCATCAAAGCCCTTGGAACTAAAGGACTTAAAAAATGGCTTTTCTCCTTGGCCACTGCACTACTTCATGTCCATCATCTCCCAAAGTACATACTACAATGATTGGTGTATAGTAGGCACTCAGTAAATATTTGTAGATGAATGAATCTGCTCAATTAAAAGTACAACAGATGCCTACCAAGAAGAACTCCACAGATGTTCAAACAATGGCTTTGCTGACAGTCAATTAATTATGCCTCTGACAATTCTAATGTCACTTCAAAGTCTGGAAGGAGATAATCATCTGTGTGCTTTAGAGAAAGTGCAGGTTGTGGGAAAGGAAGGGTGGTTGGAGGGGAAAGTGCAGGTTGTGGGAAGGAAGGGTGGTTTGGAGGGGGAAAGAGTTAAGTTCTCAGTTAAGTGCGTTAAGATCAGAAAATGCATAATTAGCACTTGTAGGCTCAGGTCTCAGCTCTGTCCACGTCTCAGTACACAATCCTACACAACATACTAACTGAAACCTTTTTACCTTATACAATGCATGCACTACCAGTGCTCTCTCTTCCAGAATTTCAAATTTGTTTCCACAGTTAACGGTCAAAGAATGTTCAATTATGTAGTAGGAGTCTCATTTCTACTTTTCATTCTTCTGATAAAGACATGGTGATCAAATGTAACTGGATTAGTGAACAGCTACTGTTTATATCAAGACTGTATAAAATACCAGTTGTGGGTGGTGGTTCATGGCCTAGAAGGGGTCAAGTTCAAGTGGGTGACCTTTCAGGACTGGTTGCTATGGACAACTCCCATAAACATAGGAAGAGGGTGTTTCTTTCAAGTGTGATATCCTGTTCATTTGACCCCATTCTATTAGAATGGAAGAAAACTGCAGCGTTAAGAAACTGTGTTGGGAATCAAGATTTAAAGAGGAAACTCAGAGTAGGGAAAAATGTGATCTAGTACTTAAAAAAAAAAATAAAGTCTCAATCATGTAACCATTCCATCAACCAATTCAATCCCAAAATTTCACAGAAGACACATGCAAAAAGAGATCCAATCCAAGGGTGTTAATCTAATTTTAACTTAAGTTCAATGAATGTAGCAATCATATTCTATTCTGCTGTATATATTCTCCAATGCTCCCTAAGTGATTAAAAGTAGGAATAAGATTGCCTAGCATGTACAAAGCTGTGGGTTCAATCTCCATCACTACAAAAAGAAAAAGAGAGAGAGAGAGAGAGAGAGAGAGAGAGAGATATTATGTTCCAGGGTTAAATTCATGAGTCTGTCACTAACTAGTAACTTAAGATCCTTTAAAACTTATTTTTATCTTCTCAGGGGTTTTTCCTAGTCTCTAATATCCCCTCCGGCTCTAACAGTTTATGAGCTATAAAGTGATACATAAATTTCTGTTAAATAAATAAAGTACTTCCTCTCTGCAGTTTAGCATATACCACGTCCTGTCACAGGGAATGGGAATGTCTGCTCAAGATTTTCATATAGCAGTTCTTGAACCCATAAACCCTATGAATCGTCCTGTGTGGTCAGGTGTTGTTCAAGAAACAGAGATGGGGATACCACAGAGAACTAAAATAATTGTTTCTCTTCTTCAGGCTTATGTTCTAGTGGAAAAAATGATGGTAAGTATTAAAAGTACATATACTCGATGGAGACAGTGAGAAAAATGATATTGGAATCTCTTTGTTTTATTTGTATTTGAAAATTATGGAATTTGGGGAAATACATATACATAGGCACTAAAAAGTTATTGATATTCTTTTATTATTTTTAAGGGCAATGTGTTCTTACCAAGTTTGAATAAAGTGTGTTCAGGTCTGAATCCACAAAAATAGCAGACCCTGCCTACTTCTTCACCTTTGTAAATAGCCCTCTCATCCTCTTTGTACCATCAGACTAATTTCTATTCTTTATTCAGAAAGAAAATTATAGCTGTAGTTTTCAAAATACTCCCACAGTATATGACCTTGAATGACTCATTTGGGCTTTAATTTTCTGGAAAATAAAAAGTTATCTGTGATAACTTCTAAATTCTTCTTTACTACTAAGTCTAGAATCCCATCAATGCTTAAAATCATACTAGCCAAATTAATTAAAAATTTACGTGTGCTAAGATGGAGTACATAAAATGGTTAGGATTATTATTTATTTAGTGCTGTAAACATATACTACTCTAAGCAAACATTTTACCAGAAGTTACCACCGCAAAAGGAAATACACCTAATATATCTCATTAACTACAAAACGTTCTATTCCTATGACCGACAGATACCTTAAAAAGCTGGAGAGAAACAAAACCAAGAAACCCATTTTTTTTTCCAAAATCAATACAACCTTTTCTCCAAACCACTCATTTTCTAATTTTTCTTCTATTGTGGCTTTGGGGGTTTTAATTAATTAGGTCATTTATCTGTGAAAACACAATTCTTAAGGCCTCAGATTCAATCTGTACTGAAGGCAGCTCCCCACCTGGAGTCATTTCCCAGTTTGTAATTGACAGAAACACGTTGGAAATCATTTTCTTGTCACATAACAATAAAAACAATGAAGTACAAATTACTTAGCACCTCTCAGTTAAGACCCTCCAAGCACTTTTTCAAAGCAATCACATTGTTCCTTGTACAAAATAAAACGCTAAAATACAGATTATGTTAACTGATCTGTCTTAAGGTCTATGATCAATCTGGCAACATGGTGGAGAGAGAACAGAATTTGAAATCAGTAGGTCTGGGCTGCAGTATGGCTCTGCTATGGCTCTGTGACATGTGGGGGATGGGCAATAGAGGGTCCTGGGGAGTAGGGAACCTCTTGATCACACAGATCTTGGGTTTCTTCATATGCCAAATGGGAATAAATATACTATCTGCTTGTTTTGAAGGGCTGCCATCTAGCTCAAATGACATGACAAACATAAAAGAACTTAGAAAGCATTATATGTTAACTTTAATAATGGCAACTGAGGTATAGAGGAGTAGGATTAAAAATTAGATACAGAGGCTGACTCCCAAGCAACTTTAGATGCCCAAGTCACAGAATATCAGAGTTGCACAGTAGCTGTGAAATATAATTGTATCATCCATTGGTAGCTTCAGTACCTATCACTATCTTCACCAAGAAAGGGTTATTGGGTTTTGGCCCAGATTTTTCCAAGGACTGTTTTGTCTATTAAAAAAAAGTCCTTTCATTATTCTGAATGGAAATTTGCCAGCTCCCTCTCACATGCCTATGTTGCTAATTTTGGAACCACAAATATTAAGTCAAATTCTTTTTACATACGGCAGTCTTCCAATAATAATCAGGCAGGGCTTGAAGCTTCCTCCTTTTTAAAATATCTTCAACTGTACCTCAAATGATAGCTCCTCATTTCAGTATCTTAGTCAAAGTGTTCTGGACAAGGCACACTTGTCAACTGGTCCAACTAGTATAGGGAGGAAATGGACTATTGTCCCTTTTGTTCTGGAAAGTCTGTTTCTATTCATGAATGTTCTTTGTGCTTCCATTTTCATCTCCATTAAGAAAATAACTAGCACCAAGTAGAGTGAGTTGGGATTTCCATTAAAGTAATGATAACCATTCCTATTCACTCCTTTCTTCTCTTGAGCCTTTGCATGTGTTAATGTCCCTGCTGCCTCATGTGTGTCTTCTTCAGTTCAGCTGTCCTCTGAAAAAGTAAAACCTAGTTCTACTAGAACAAACTCCTGGGTTTATGCAAAAATTCTCAATATTCCCTACTAACAATGCTCAGAGATAAACAAATTCTCTTAGATAAATGCCAAGTTCTGTGAAGAGAATTTACCTAGTGCTGCTCTGAAGGCATAGTGATTCTTCAAATAGCTCACTAAACAATTTTAAGACTCACTTCAGTTTTTTTTTTTCTTTTTTTTTATTACAAGAAGGAACAAGACAACACCATATAAACAATGCCAAGATAATTATGGCTTCACACTTAAAAATATGCTGTCAGATATTTTCAGTCCATCCTCAGATTATTATAACTTCCACTTCTAGAGATACTGTATTCCAACAGTGTTGTTTTCAGCCTTGGGTTATACAAACCTAGTTTAGTCTCAGCCAGAATACTGTTAATGAAAATCATGCCATGGTCACGGGCATATTCTATATATGGGAGCTTTTACATACAAACATGCTTTCTCCTTAAAGATGAATGAAAGCCCAGAAGTTAGAGGCTCTGCATCAACAGGGAAAACTTGGGTAATTTCAAAGAGATGTCTCAAGGTTAGTGAGAGATGATCACAGCTTTCCTTTATAGTTTCCCCTCAAAACTGCCTGGAAAGATAAGCTTCAGAGCTGGGAACTAGCAGTGTAGGCCTCCCAATTTTCTAGCAATGATACCCATTCATTTTAATAGCTAATTAAAAAGTTCTCCCTCTCCTCTTTTAAATTCTGAATTTGCCCTAAATTACAATAACTTATAGTTCATTACCATTCATTCATTCTAAGCATCTATCACTAGAACTGAGAATGTCTTCAAGTATAAACATAGTTTTCTAGTTTTCCAGGAAAACAGATTGCTCCAAAATGCAAGCACTTGAGCCAAGTTGTGTGGCCTTGCTGCAAATGAACTGGACTAAAGGCCCAGTGCCTGGTTCAGCCAATTAGAGAAGACTTTTCCCCTACCTCCACTTCCTTCTGTGTTTCCTCCCTGCCCACTACAGGGCAGTGTAGAGCCCCCCTCTGTGACAGCCTTGTCAATGTAAAGAAATATAGAAAACCCAAACAGAAGTTTGAGTAGATCGTAAATGTGAACAACACAGACATTTTATCTTTCTTTGGAAGACAGGACTCAACCAATTGCTCTATCATGGTTCACCCTCTGTGGCATTTACCTAATGATGTAGTAGAATGTTCCCAATTTACAATGAAGATGTGCAGGGGATGACATGGAAACACTAAAACTAGCACCTTTTCAATAATAGAAATCATTTAAATATAGACCTTGCTGAGATGCACTTGAGGGTTGGTTCTTGCTTGTGATATTTTAATAAGCACTGATTTGACAAAAAAAGATGACTTTTGATTCTCAGTGATTTGCCTTTCCCCAGTCAACTACAGTCAGCTAACGAGGTTGATGAGGTAGCTTTATGGGTGCTATCTCTCTAAGGTACACACCAGAGCTATGGCAAAAAGCCTATGTTAAGTGTGCTCCCAGTTAATTTGGGATGTTAAAGATAGGTGAAATAATCATCAGAGACATTGAAGTCCAGAATACAAAACATATAGCCTAGGGTATAAGTGGTCCTTTTGACTGTCCCTTGCAGACAGTCTGGGCTGACAGCTTCAGACTTCCTGTAATGGTAAAGAATCAGAATGAAAAAGAAATCATGAGTGAGTTCAAATCCTGAAATCATCAGCTACCTAACCTTGAAGAATTCATTGAGCTTCTCTAAATCTCTGTTTCCCCATCAGCAAAATGAAGACAAAATTGCCAGATCTATTAGTCATACTGCAGCTGGGACTAGGCTTTTAAACTGTGGAGTTTTAGGTAAATACCAGCTTGTGTCATTACCCTGCCGTGATCCTCATCTCACCAAGAACAGGGACACATGTGTCCGGTAAGGAAACAGATACATGGAAAAGGGGGATTTTAAAGACTCACTGTAGTCATTAAGAAAGCCAAGTTTAGAAGATCCTAGGAATGTCACTCTACCCACACAAGGACGAATACTTAAGATAATTCATAAGTGACAGGTTTCAATACATTTTGGGGGAAGAGGAGTGTCCTTGTAAGTCCGTGCTTACAGCATCTCGGGTTTTAACCTGAGGTGAGTCCATTTTCCTCACATATCCCACCCCCCTATTTCAAAGTTAGTTACAGATATAATGACTGACACTCCACCCTGTACTACAGCACAAAACTCCTAACTAAAAGCAAGGATATTTTCTTATATAACCACGATACACTTTTGGTTACATACTCAAGAAATAAACATTGATGTGTTTTCCAAAATAAAGTTTATATTAAAAATTCTCTAATTTTGCCCCAAGTCCTTTATAGGTTTTTGTTGTTGTTGTTCAATTCAGAATCCATCAAGACTCATGCCTGCATTTCAATGGCATGTTTCTTTGGTCTCTTTTAATCTAGAATAGTCTTTGACTATATTGACAAATTTTTTTAAATTATAGATGGACACGATACCTTTATTGTATTCATTTATTTTTATGTGGTATTGAGGATGAAACCCAGTGTGCCTCACAATTGCTAGGCAAGCACTCCACCACTGAGCTACAACCTGAGCCCACAAATTTGAAGAACTCATGACAGTTTTCTTAAACAATGTCCCATCATCTGAGTTTTTAAAGTGTCCTAATGGCTGGATGGCAGTTTCATACTCCAGCAAGACAACTACCCAGGTGATGTGTACTTCCTGCATGTTACCACCTGTCACACGGCACTCTGCCCCATATGGGTGATGCTAACTTTCATCTCTTGGAGTCATATAGTTTTCAGCACTGTAAAGGTCCCTTTTCTCTTATGTACTTAAGTCATCTGTCAGGTGATTTTTTTGAAAACCCCTCCCAATTCTATTAATCATACCATAATTACAGTATTTTTTAAGTACAAGTAAAAATGATTACAAGTAATAAGAGGCTCCCTAAGGAAAAGATAACAATACATTTATGAATCATTCCACTTAGGGGGGAAAAACGGTGCCATAGAAGGTAAGGGACATGACCACAAGGGAGCCTGCTCTACTGACACCACTTATTTACAAGTTGTTCCTGCTGACTCCCTGAAGCAGCTAGTATAGATATAGACATATCTAGCTTGTATATAGTAGTCTAGAGAGAGATCTTTGACCTGAAAACACAGAACAAGCTTCAACAAATTAGCTCCTTGTTCCAGTGAAAACTCCAGTATTAAATAGACAAAGAGATGGAGGGGAAAAAATAGGTAATGGGACTCGGTTGGGGCTGGGTATGGTATTGCGAGAGAGATGCTTTTTTAGAAAAGGGTGGTATTTGGCAGTGCTATTTCCAGCCCAAAATAGGCCTAATGTGAAATTCAGGTCAAGCCTCCTGGCCCAAACACAATGCTAAGTAATCTCCCTTCTCTTGTCTTCAGACAGATGTATCAGACAGACACAGAGAACCTCTCTTCCATCCTCATGCAGCGCCTAAGTCACACTCAACACAAAGCTGACATCCACACTGAAGTCCTTTCTTTCCCACCTGTCCCAGGAGCCTGCGAGGCCCTGAAGGAACAGCTTCTGCATGTGTGTTGCCCTATGGCCCAGCAAAGTGGCAGGCACAGAGGCATTGCATGGAAAGCATTTAAAGAGTAGAACAGTAAACAACAGTTCTGCTAAAACGTCCTTTGCCTCCTGACTTTATGTTGCCAGTAAAAGGTGGAGCGGGTATTCCACTCAGGCACTCCAGCTGGGAGTCCATGGTCTTAACCACTATCCATGGGACAGATCCCCTGGTATGGATCTCAGCAATGTGCAGCGACTTGTTATAGAATATAAAGTCCTCAGCCTTCAGCCAGGGTTTAAAAGCCTTTTACAGACTGGTCCTGATCTATTTCACCAATGTTTTCCCACAAATTTTGCTACGCCCCACATGGGCACTTCACTCCAGTGGGTTTCTTCCTTGGTATGTCAAAATTCCCCTCATCAGAAATGACCTCACTTCTCTCCTATTTTCCTTCTTTCAAACCCAAACTAGCTTAATTTTAAAGACTAACTCAGAGGCTAACAACTTCATAAAGACCTTTCCATTCCTGCTTCTGGATGTTTCCTCTCTTCTTCTTCTTTTTTTTTTTTTTGAATCCTCCAACAACATTGACTGCATTTTAATTGAATCAACTGTCATTTTCTGTCTTGTGTTGTAATAAAAACACCACAACTCTGCCCAGACCCTATTAGGCTCTAAGTACCTTTTATTTTATTTTTAAAAATTTTCCACCTTTTTAAAATTGGTGCACTAGAGTTGTACATAATGATGGGATTTGTTGTTACATATTCATACATGTGTACAATAGAACAATATAATTTGGCCAGTATCACTCCCTAGTACTTCCTCTTTCCTTCCTACCACCCCCTCTTGATCCCTTTCTGCTACTGATCTCCCTTTGATTTTTATGAGATCAACCCCTGCCTTTCTTTTCCTTCTTTATCCCTAGCTTCTGAATATAAGAGAAAACATATGACCCTTGGTCTACTGAGTCTGACTTATTTCACTTAAAATGATGGTCTCTAGTTCTATCCATTCATTTTCCTGCAAATGACATAATTTCATTTTTCTTCAATTCCATTGTGTATATATACCACCTTTTCTTTATCCATTCATCTGTTGATGGAGACCTAGGCTGGCTCCATAGTTTAGCTATTGTAAATTGTCTAAGCATGTTTTAAAGGTTAAGACTCATGTTTGCTCCCAGCATTACCCAGGAGGGTGTATTCCCTTGGATGCTTTCCACAAAAGTACATTGTCCTTCAGCAATCCTGACTCAACTTATATTTTGTTTATTTTATGTTCTTAGAAGGAAGTATATATGCCTTATTTTCCATCTATCTGAAGCTAAGCTCCCCATAAACCTCTTCTTTTTTGTACTGGGGATTGAACCCAGGGGTGCTTAACCACTGAGCCACATCCCCAGCCCTTTTTTATTTTGAGACAGGGTCTCGCTAAGTTGCTTAGGTCCTCAATAAATTGCTGAGGCAGGCTTTGAACTTGTGATCCTCCTGACTCAGCCTCCTGAGTAGCATGTGCCATGGCGCCTGGCTTCATAAACTCTTTTCTAAATGTGCACCTTGGATAACTCTTCCCCTTCTCCTACACTGTGGGATTTAAAGATGTAGGCCTTGAGCCTGAATTCTAATAGAGTCTCCTACAACTATTAGCTGCAAAATACTTAATATGTCTGCACCTTAATTTTCTAACTGGAAACGATAATAGCATCTACTTCCCAGGGTTATTTTTCTGTAAGGATGAAATAAGTTAATTTCTGTGAAGTACATAAAATAGTGTTGCTATATCATAAACACTCAATAAAAGTTAGCCATCTTTCTTTTTTTTCAAATTTTCCCTCCTGGTTTGGTTAGTAATCTCCATTTGGCAATGATTATTTACCAATTGGTGACACATGTTCTACTGTTGCTAAGAACTTAAATTTAAAGTATTATTGATGGGTTTTTAATGGGCATATCTTATTTTCTTAAATAAACTGCAAGCCTCAGGAGCATTGGAGAACTTTGACTATTGAGCATATTCTACATGCCAAGAACTTGGCTAAGTGCTTTCTATAAATATTTCATTCATTACTCACAATAACAGTATAAGATAGATATCAATTCCATATTATAGATGAAGAACAAACATTTAGAGAGTAAATAATTTGCTCAAGTTTTCTAAACTAATACATAATAGAGCTATGACAGTTACTGAACACAGAGGTAAAAATTTTTATCTGTTACTCAGAATGCTCAATAAGTTTTCTTAATACAGTCACTGTCCATGTTCAATTTTCTTCATTGCTATTTATTTCATTGCTATGATATTTGAAGCATGTATATCAGTTTTTCATTTTTAATCTATTCAAATTCAGGGACCTTATTTTTCATTTTTAACATGTTTGCTGTTTTTAAAGTTTATATCCAACTGCAGTATATACCTTCCCCCCACTGTAATGACAAGAGCATGATAGACTTTAGTATATTCTCATATAACTGGAGACCACTTTTGGCTTTCTGTTGTGCTTTACTATTATCCATGCATTTGTGCTAGTCTCCATCAACTTAATGTTCATCTTTATGGCTATGCTTCTTTGGATTAATACTGTTTCTATAGTGAATTTACTAGTGTTGAAAGAAAAGCCAGAGAATATTTGCTATACATCTTCCATTTACCAAGGTGGGACGTGGGGCTCAGGCAGATGAGGGGCAGGCTTGTCATGCTGAGCCAGCCATGGGCACAGAGGGACCAGAAGCAGACTTCTGTATTCCCACTCATGTGCTCTTCAGCTAAGCTACACTGCCACCTGCATACAAATAAAGGCCATGTTTTTCACATCCCAGTTCCTCCCACTCCATCCACTCTGCGGCTTTGGCCAGTGCCCTTAGTTTACCTTTCATTACATATTCCCAAATAGGAAGCAAGGGGGAAGACAGGAAAATAGGAAATATTTGAAGAAGCAAAAGCCCTGTGCAATTTTACCACCTTTGAGCCTTTACTCAAATTGCTCCCCAAATGGCCTTTCTCCACATGTCCTTAAAGTAACTACTCAAAAAGTGGTCCTCAGATGGGTGTTGGACTAAGAAATGTTTGTCATCCTGGGATGAGACAAGTGGAGAAACAGAGAATGAGTGTCTAAAACCAACTATAACAGCTTGAGTAATTTTTAAAACTTTTCTCAAATTTAATAAAATTTGGTTTTTCACTCTGTATTTTTTGGTATCTCATATTTTTAATTTATTTTCCTAGTAATTACTTTTAATTATATACTGCAAAAACATTAGTCTCCAATAGATGAGAAGGAAAACAGTCTTTACCACAGAAAATTTGAGACACATTGGTTTGAAGGGTCCAGGTTCAAGTGCCACCAATTCTTTTATAAAACATTCCTAATGCTCCTGATAGAGATTTTAAAATTTGTAACATCTGACCATGGCCTTCTTATGGCTCTTACCACTTCTTAACCAGACTAGTAATTATCTGTGTGTTTGTCTTATCACTTTTGAACCATTACGACCTCCATAACAAATTATATGTCCATGGTACCTTGTAATTGGCATATAATTAATAATTTTGTATTCTACTAATGGACTGAAAGGATTAAGTATTCTTAGTTATTTGCAGTTTTAAGGAAGGAGGAAGTTAAAAATACAAAGGGAACACGGTTACCTACATTTAGACAAGGAAAAGATTTTAGAATAAAAGGTGGATTCTCGTGAGAGATGGGCACTTCCAGGAAGTTAAAGCTCAGGCTCACTGGATAATCCTAATGCACCTGGGGGGTATGGCCTATCGGCCTGATTTTATCTAACATTATGGAGTTGAGATCACACCCAGTTCCACATTTTATACGTGACTCTTAGAACAGTGAGAAACTTGAATGTATACAGAAATCTGATATATTTTTTTCCCTAATGGATAGCTAACAAATTGTCAACAGTTAAATCTTAAAATCATATTTATGGACTGGGGATGTAGCTCAGTCGTAGAGCGCTTGTCTAGCATGAACAAGACCCTGAGTTAGATCCCTAGCAGTGCAATAAAGAAATAAAGTATGTCTCAAAAAACTCTTGAAAACCAAGGCAATTATAGTTCAGACTAAGCAGTTTCCCATTTATGATAGCATCTGACACAATCCTCACAATTCCTCAGTGACGTATACGTGCACACCAACTGTCATGCATCCAGAATCAAATGCTTTATCAGCAGAGATGATGACACTCACTATTTAGTAAGGAAAGTGGAATAGGACATTTACTTCAGAAGTCAGCGCTAAACCCCACTCACCAAAATATTCATCTGCAGGTGGATTTTCCATATCATACAGCATCTTTTTCGTCAGGTGCTCAAGCTCATCTTCTGGGCGGAATGAAGGGGGAATAGATGGAGGCCCCATAGGCCCTGCGTGTCCACCCTGAAAGGCAGAAAGGATACAGCCCCTTTAGTGAAGTCTAGAATCAACCAAGGCAATTAGCCTGAACAAGAGGTGAGTATGTGCCCTGGGGAGGAAAACACACTAGCTTTGTTTGTTTGGAGACCTGGATATTAGTCATTAATTATTTGTGTGATGTCTAAGGTCAGACATGAAAAAAATACTTATTCAACATGTGTGAGAATGTTCACTGTTTATGGCCTTTTTAAAATAATGATTTTCCATTTTTCCATTTTCTGAAATGTACAAAGAAGTCTTTGATGTTGGTCCCAACATTACCCTGGAGTTTTATTTCACTGTTGGAATATTTGGATTGGAGACTGGAAAGAAGTAAAGAAATTATGGCCTGCATCAGGTAACAGAGACAAAAAGCCGTAACTAGGTGATCTGAAGAATCATATCAACTTCCTCATTGTGAGATAGGAAATTGAGTATCCAAAAGAACAAGACAGGGCTAGTTATGTCAACACAAGAGACCATCCCCAGACTTACTCTTTGACTCAATAAACCTTAAATGACTGATCCAGGCATCCTCTGAAATGCAAATATTACCTGCCCATACAGTTAGTGTGCGGGCTACTGACTTCTTTAACCCAAATGTTTATTCTTTTGCTTATTTGTTTAACCACATATTCTTTTTTAAAAAATTTATTTAGTTATTATTCTAAGTTGTTAGAAATGACAGCAGAATGTATTACATTTCATATTATACTTATAGAGCACATTTTTACATAACTCTGGTTGTATACAAAGTATATTCACACCATTCGTAACTACATATTCTTACAATGTCTATTTCGTGTAACCTCTGCAAGCAGTAGGGAAAGATCCAAGATATACTAGGCAGAGTGCTTGCCTTGAGATGACTGGACTCAGGTGGGAGTGACTAATTATAAGAAGCAGAGTACATTGTTGGGCATATACCTAGATATGAACATTGAATGAGTGACTTGCCAGTATTAATAAACTTTAAATTGTGCATGTGCTATCTACTTCTAGGAAAATTATTTAGAAATACTCAGATAAGTATATAAAATTATATGACCAAGACTGATGACAGGAGCTATATTTGAGAGAGGAACAAACAGTAACAATGTAACAACCATCAAATGGATCACATAAAGTGTCATCTTAGATACATACATTGCAAATCTCCACATACAAACCTGTGAAGGTGCCCACAGCATGAGTGTTAGCAATTGCAGTTGCAGAATAGGATGGCTCAGTGATGACCCCATTTTTGTAAAGTGAGTACAGTTTGTTTAATTACAGATCTATAGAGACATGAAAAAAATCTGAAAGGACATAGTGTTAAAGGGTCTTTCCCCCCCTCCACTGGGGCATAAAATTCTACAGGAGTTTTAATTTCTACATTTATTTATTTTACAGTATAGTTCTACTTTTGCAATTCGTGAAGTAGAACTTATGTTTTATTACCATAATGGCTTGAAGTGATAATAAGATATGTGGGATACCACCAAAATCATGCAAAATGCTCCCAACCCAGGTCAAGCAGGGATTCTAAGTAGCAAAGTGTCAGACTTAGAAGCAGCCTGATGTGAGTGCAAAGAAGTACAAGTGGTTCAGTGTTTCAGTATAGAGGGCTTGGAAGAGAGGAAGTGGGGGGCTCACTGCTGCCTTGGCACACTGAGGTGTTTAGAGCTTCTCTAGGACTGTGAGCCCACAGGTGAGACTAGGGACAACTCTCAAAGTCTGCTGAGCTACACTCCCTTTTGGCAAAAAAAAAAAAAAAAAAAAAAGGCATCCATAAAACCACAGAGAACTTGCTTAAAACTTGAAGTAGTTCACAAACTGCAAGGAATGTATCTGGATGTTCTCAGGAACATCCAGAACAGTAGAAACTCTGATAAGGGTTTTTTTATTAGAGGGATGATCTCATCAGATTTAGAAAGTTTTATCTCTGGTGCAGAGTGAATGGGAGGGTTCTGAGACCAGATCCAAATGGAGATTTGTAGTCAGAGAGAGTAAAGGGGATAT
This sequence comes from Tamias sibiricus, assembly GCA_025594165.1. NCBI lineage: Eukaryota > Metazoa > Chordata > Mammalia > Rodentia > Sciuridae > Tamias > Tamias sibiricus. The sequence goes on from CM046668.1 coordinate 80,775,891, forward strand.
TACATGGCTGTACCAGTATAGCTGGAGAGAGACAGCTAAGCACAACTTGGGAGTCCTCAGGTAGTCTTACGAATCTTGTATAACTTCAGATTCCCTTCTGTATAAAGAGTTGCCAAATGTACCCAAAAGTCTTTGTGAGAAATTAACTGGGAGAGCCTGCATCTCATTCAATAGAGGGCTTAGCTACTTTCAGATTGTTGCAATGAAGAGGCACTCCTTGAATCTTCCAAGCTGCCTCTGAGGAGGGCATGTTTCCAGTTCAGGGAGCAAAACTAAAAACTAGAAGAGGACAGTGACCAGTACCAGGCTTGCAATAAAGGGAGAACTGGAGCCCCAAATATGGTGCCATCTCTATCCAAATGCCATGGCTTCCCCCTCCCCCCAAATCAAACTTTGCTTCCTACAGAACAATCCTGTAAAAGTACAAAATCTTACCTCTAATAATAATGGTGCTGTTTTAATTAAGTCAACAATTATTACAGATTACCTCATAACTCTTGCTTTCTAGATTTAGGGGGGAATCCATAAGGAATGGACACAATGTATTATTGTCTAAGACTAACACATATGTCATTCCCTTTCAATAGCAACAGGAAGGCTGAACATATCTTCTCAGCCAGAAATTCAGATTCTGCCCTCAGCACTTACATTTCAAGTGGAAGTCAAATTTTAAAGTACTTTCTTTGTCAGTGTTTTACAGATTATAATTAAAGAAAAATGCATCATTCTTTTTATTCTCAGAAGATTCCTTCTTATTTCTTTGCTGTACTTTTCCTGAAATATAAACTTGCAAAGGCTTTTTATTTTTTAGATTCTACTTTGGTATATACGGATGGTGTTCTGACTTATGATGGAGAATGTTCTGAAAAACCCACTGTAAGATACAGAAAGTCAAAGATGCCTTTAATGCAGCTAACTGAGCCTCACAGCTCAGCCACACAGGGAACTGGAAGAGTGCAGGCGTTTAACCCCGTGACCAGTGGCTGAGTGGGAGCTGCAGCTTGCCACCTTTGCCCCATCTTCAGAGAGCACCCTACTGCTTATCAGCAGCCCAGAAAAAGATCAAAATTCCAAATATGAAGCTGTGGTTTCTACTGAACACATACCACTTTAATACCACAAAAAGTAGAAAAATCCTAAGTAGGCCCAGGGGAGGTTGGAGACCACCTATAATATTAATCACTGGTATTTCTGTGAGGAAAGTCCTCAAAAGATCATTTCTTAGTGCTTTTGAACTTTGTCTATTGGACTCCCTTCCCCCATTACCCAGTGCTTAATACTTACCACCTGGGGGATAAATATTGGGAAAAATACAAGATTCTTGTCTTGTACAAGAGTTGTTTCTCATGCCAAGGAAGATGGCCCAGGCCTTTCAGTATTCAATCCTGTCAGGAGTAATCTAGCCCTTGCCTCATTTGGATAAACAGACTCCCTCCAATTTCTCTTCTCTAGTAGTGCTCAGGACTATCATGTCCTAAGAAAAATTAATAACTCTGTTCAGCTTATCTATTAATAAACAACTTTTAGTGTTGATATTGAGCAATAAAGCACACTTGAATATTGGGGAGGGTTACTGGAAGGGGATGGTTTGCATTATTTCCTTCTATATCCCTTCAATAGCCAAAGTGTGAATGGTAGCAGCAAAATATTCTCTGTGGCATAATAATTCCTCACATGTGCATGGCCCTTTTTCAGGGTTCCTACTTTCACCTGCATACACTCTCAAATGCATAAATGGCAGCCTTGTATGGTATGAGATCCTGTTTTAAGGATGAGGAAATTGAAGCTCAAAAAGATAAGTGAGTGACCCTGTGTGAGGTACTACTGCTGAGAAGTGGCAGAACCCTGAATGAAGTTGGGGTGTGCCAAGTGGGCATATTTCTGTAGCACTGCAAGGCCTCGGGGTTCATATGCCATTATTTGCATCTTGCTCTTGGGAGGGCTGCTGCTCGACAGACCTTGTGAACAATATAAACAAAACCTTTCATCTTTTCTAAGAAAAAGACATTCAAGTACCTATATTAATCACTAATATGCATGTTCTTTGAAATATCTGAACCCCTTAGTAAAAGCAAAATAACATTATATAATCCACAGGTGAGTTATCAAGTAATAGATTTCTGAGGACTCCTTCAAAATTTTCTTAATATTTTCTTCCTTGGAGATTGCCAAGAGCCAAGAACTAATAATATAAATTCAAATTATTTAAAGTGTTTCTGCCTCTAACAACACACAGTTTAAGAAGAAAAAGACATGGAAAAAGAGAATTACAAAAACATGTAAGAACTAAGACACAGGAATAGATTCATGAGATGGGAAAAGCAAAGGGAGGGGAAAGGAAAGAAAAAGGGTAGAAAAGTGATGTCTAAAACAGTATGTATAAAGGATCCTATATATCAGCAAAGCTGTTGAGAAAGAGAACCAGGATAGGGCATGGAATGTGGACTGTAGTCAATGCCAAGACTGTGTTTTAGGTAATAGAAGGTCATTAGGAGATTTTTGAAATGGGGTTGTCTTTACTAAAGTTCTGCTTTTGAAGGAAGCATACTGGCAAATATCTTCAAACACCAAGACCATTTAAAAAGGCACCCAGACATTGTGGTATTCCTCAGCAATTTAAGGCTAATAGACGTAAAAAGGTCTCTGAATATTTACTTAGTATGGCAGGCACTTTTGCACTGAACAAAACTTCTTTCCTCTCCTTTCTGGGCACACAGTTAGATTACAGTTTTCCTTCTCTATTGCAGTTAGAGGTGGCCATGTGAGGCACAAGAAGGAGGGAGCTTGGGCCCCGAGTTACCACAAGGAGGAAAGCCATCCGCTCGTCAGGTGACCTGCCTTAAACTATTTCTGGGGGGAGACTGAAAAAACATGCTCAAAAGTTAATGGGTGAAAGACATGGAAAAGTGAGTGATTTTTTTATTCTATTTATATGTTTCGGTATTTTCTTTTTTCTACAACAAAACTTTTTTTCCCCTTAGATACAAAACATCCAGCTATCCACAACCAGTTCTTTGCCATCACTCCTTCCTTGCTATAGACCTAGGAGATTGTCATTCAAGGGAAGACTTAATATAATGCCCAATTTGCAGTTGCACGTGGGTTCAGGTCCTTGCTAAATGTTATAGGTAGGACTGTGTTCATGGGAAATAGTTACTGCAAAAAAAAAAAAAAAAAAAAAAGTGTACACACACACACACACACACACAGAGAGAGAGAGAGAGATGGAATCCTTGGTGAACAAGAAAATTCCACCAGATTAAAAATAACATGAATAACAATAGCTATCATATTTCTATAACACTTTATGGTGATTGAAGTGTTTTATGCATTCTTACATAGGACATAAGTGATTTGTGTATTTCTACATGGTTACAGAAGACCTGACTATTGAGAATCACTTTCATCTTTTGCCTTTAACTTGCCCAGTGACTTTGATCAAATCACTTCCATTTCCTAGGCCTCAGTTTCTTCACTGTGTAAAATGATATTTTCAAAGAGTCCTTTGATTATACTCTATCATATTTGTGTGCCCATAATCTGCAAAGCACACATCATTACTGATCTTTAGAGTGAAATCACAGATATTTATATTCATGGATACTTTGTAGTCTGTAAAAACAGACACACTGAGTAAGTGGAAACCTCATTATTACAGAGATTTCCATTTATGAGGGGACGTAAGTCACTTGTCAGCATCTTCTGAAACACCCAGAACTTCATTCAGCATTCTGAATCTGAGTAAGCCGCGGGCAGTTCACAGGGTTTCTGCAGCCTACTGAACTTTCGCTACACTTGTCTTATGAAATCAAGAACACATAAAGGTTAGCCACCTGATGCTACCATATTCTTCCTTTGGTGGAGAAGCAAAAATTCCATCAAACTTTTCTAAAGAAAAAAAGGAAACCTGGTAAACAGCCAAGACTCCCAGAATAACTTGCCACCTTGAATCTGTCACAATTCAACTCTTTCAACATTAAGTGCTAAAGGATCCATTATAAAACGGATATTCCACACCTGTGGCCAGGTCAGCCTCCTAAGTTACTCTGAGAGTAGCCTTGCTGGGGGTCACTTTTTCTTGCTGTTGATTTCTTAGTTCCATAGATAACTTGAACTTACTGCAAATCTGAACCTTACCAGAAAAATACCGCACAAACAGATAACATGAAGAAAAGGCAGCCAAAATATTCAGGAAGATTACATGATAATGAACACTCTACCACTCTGGGTACCAGAGATCCTCATTTTTCTTGTCCATTTGTAATGATGTACAAGAGGTTCCTTCTCTCAGAGGGAAAATGACTTCAATTACGTGTTCTTGAAAAAAGAAGCATTGAAATTATCTTCTTTTCAAAAGGTAGAATTAGCCCCATTTTAGAGCTGAAAGCCTGCCAGGAAAAAAAAGTATATTTCTGATATTTTCGTTCTCCCCACCGCCCATTTAGCTGTGTCAAGTTTGCAGTTTGCAATTTTCTGGGGCTGCTTCTACTTCCTGACTCTCAGTGAATATCATACTCTCATCTCAATGTCTCACTGTGTAAATGGAAAAAGCACCCTTTTCTGGCCAACGCAGATGATTTGCTGGACACCTGTTCTGTTTCAGGTTAAAAGGCATGAGCTACAGAGAAGTCAGCAGGTAGGAAAAAGGAAGAACTGCCTTGTTTGCTAACAGCCCATAAATGCACATTCTTCACAGCCTTATAGGGGCAGGAAAGCATGCTTTTGGTTCTTCTGTTCAGAAATTCCATTTTCCTGAAAGATGAATGGTATGCAGAAGAAAAGGAAGATTCAGAAATTAAAAGTTTGAGTCTAGCTTTGAAACCCATTTCAGTCAGGCTTCCACTTTCAAAAGCATGATTTTCTTATAAGCTCTAAGGGTCTCATCTTCCTTTTCTTGTGTCATGCTTGATGGCTCGAAATCTTTCTTAAACCAAATATGCAGTCATGGGCAAGGACTGAGGATTCTGAATTTCAGCAAGATGGAGTTGCTAAGAAGTTACTGACTGTTCATTGAGGGGGCGTGGCGTCTGCACACCAAGGCCTTATGGTGCTCTAGGCTGGGTTGAGGGGCGGTAGACTCTCTCCACACCTACCTCTCCATCTCCATGTGTCAAGGTAGCCTCAAGAGTGCTGGGGCTTGGAATATGCTAGCTCTTAGTCCTTCTGTCTAGGTACTATTTATGTTATTACTAAGGATCTGCTTTTCTATTATTGATTTTCTCATATATAAGCTGGAGAATAATAATATCTAATTCATACTAAGAAGCATTGTAAAATATTAAACATCGAATAAATGGTAATTGTAATTACCAAAAGGGACTGGTAGAAACCACTAAAAAGGTGATTTTCTTTTGGAAAGTGAAATATTTGCATAACAGGTTCTCTCCAGTAACTCTCCAATTTCCTATTTGCTGATAAAGTACTTCACATTCACCCATGCTCTAGGGAGTGATGTAATCACTCTGAGTACTTTTAATAGTAAATCTTGAAATACATGACATTTGGTGAATGTATGCTTTGCTGGCCCTTCACATTGTTCACCTTTCTACATCTTAGCCTTTGGCACCAAAACATAAAGTAATGACATAAGCCTCATGGCCATTCAGGGCAGAGCAGCCTCCCTCTGCTTCCTTGTCTGCATGAGCCCCAGGCAGACAAGGCACAAGTACTGATGTTACCTGTCCTGGTAGACAAGAAGCAGGAGCCCCAGATCCTCAAGGTCAAAGAAAACCCTCTAGCTGACTTGATTCACAGTACTCACTTCCCTGCATTCTGCTCCATACCTCCTTAAAGAGAAAGCAGGTTGCTTCTGTAGAATAAGAAGATCTTTCTCAACTAGCTCTATGGGAGGCTAAAAGAAGCTGTTTTAAGAATACTGTGGCTCAATGGAGTATTACTCAGCAATAAGAGAGAATAAAACTCATGGCATTCGCAGGTAAATGGATGGAGTTAGAGAATATAATGCTAAGTGAAGTTAGCCAATCTCCAAAAGCCAAATGCCAAATGTTTTCTCTCTATATAAAGAGGCCGATGCACAGTCGGGTTGGGATGGGGAACATAGAAGGATTAGAGGAACACTAGAATGGCCAATGGGGAGGGAGGGGAAGGGAGGGGGCAAAAGGGTGAAGAAAAAAAAAAAAAGATGGTAGAATGAGATGGATATCATTACCCTAAGTGCATGTATGAAGTCACGAATGGTGTGAATATACTTTGTATACAACCAGAGATATGTAAAAATGTGCTCTACAAGTGTAATATGAAATGTAATACATTCTGCTGTCATTTCTAACAACTTAGAATAAAAAATAAATTTGAAAAAAATAAAAATAAAATAAAATAAAAATAAATTAAAAAAGAATACTGTAGCTAAAATCATTAATTAGGCTTTATGCATGTTATGTAAAAGGGATTTGATATTAACAAAGGTGTGAGTTACAAGATGCTGCTCCCATTTGTTGGCTTCATCTCAAGAGCAATGACATAAATGTTTGACAAACGCAATGAACTATTTATTGTCTGTGGTTGCTTTCAAACTAAGCCATGTCTTAGTGTTTGCTGTGGCCCCACTAGTAGCTGGCAGTGACTTTCTCTGGGAAGATGCTCCATCTTTATTGGGTTGTCTGGAACAATGCAAGGGCTAGCTGTGCCAATGCTGGGAAGAAAGATGTCACCACAATGCACAGCTTCTTATGCACTGTTCCACAGAAAAGCTCTGCATCCCAAAGCCACACCATAAACAAAGGGCTCTGAAAAAGATCCTGTAGTGCTTCCTGTAGTGTTTCCAGGCTGGACCATGGTTCAAAACCACTGTCTGTTAAAAATGTCGGTTTCCCAGTCACTTATTGCTAAATATTTAGATTGTCTCATAATTCTTCCTATTATGACATTAAGAAAATGGGAGAATATTAAAATAGTACATCTGATAATTTCAAATGTAGAAAAATTTATCTGTAAGAGTGCCTATGTGAGTATAAAAAATCAGATACTAGAAGGAAATATACCAAAATGTTAATGAAGCTTATGTCAGGATGGTGGGATTATGAGTAATTTATTTTTTCTTTTTAATTTTTAAATGATTTAAATAGAACATAGTGAAAAGTGGATGCTCTCAGAAAATAACAAGCACACTTTTTAAAACACAGGGTTCTTAGTATTTCTAGCATGATGCCAGGAGAGAATGGAGAACCCAAAGTGCAAATGAATTGAAAAAAAATGAAGGCACCTAGATTTCAGTCTGTATGTACAGAAATACTTTCCTACTATACAAGCTGTTTCTATCTATTGGGATTGACAGATGCCTGAACGTGACACAAGACACTGAAATAACATGCAAATCAATTTTCAGTTTTAATATGCAAATATGATGCTTGGCACATCACTTTCCATGGCTGAGGTAAATTTCTGTTTTTGAGATTTTCGTGGGAAATGCACACCAGCAAACAAATGGTTAACTCCCCATATTTCACCTAACACAAGGTGGTTTTCATTTGAGTCAAAGGGGTTCTTGCTCAGAGATCCAAGACACCTGAAATGCAAAGAAAGGGCATGTGTTTTGTTCAATAACAATGCCACCCTCAGGTAACACGTCCACCCTCTGACAGACACATTGACCACACTGGATTTCTAGACCTGGGCAGGGAGGCAGCCAAGGTGTCTAAGTGAGAATAACAGAAAAGGGACTTTTCGTTTGACCTGTGAAAATCAAATCAAAGTAGCTCAACATGGTGGGGAGTTCAGTATCCAGCTAGAGACAAAAAGAAGCAGTCCAAAGTCCTTATTTATTCAAGCAATGCAGTAAACTGCAGCCTTTGGTTAGATCTAGATTAAATTATCCACAAATACTAGTAATTAGTTGGGTGTTAAGGCACTCATCAAAATGAATGAGATGCATTTAGTTTAAGAAATTTGTAATCCAGTCAGGAAATCAAGGCATACGGGGGAGAAGTAAAGGAACAAAGCAAAAAACCAAATGTTTATAATAATCATAATGACTAAGATGCTTGTGTCTGTGTTCTGGGTTCTCCTTGCTCATGTTGATTTTCACAGGTTCTCCTTGTTCTCATGTTCAAATCCCACATCCACTACTCACAAATTGTGTGACCCAGGGCAAGATGTTATTTCACTAAGTGTTAGTTGCTGCAGTCGTAAAATGGGATCAATAGAATTTATCTTATGAGTTAAATGGGATGGTCCATATAACCTACTTATTTCTGTACCTATTTAGAAATTAATTTTATCCTTAAAGATACATCCTGCTGTATGAATCTTATGCAAATATATCATCAGATGATATAGATTCAGAGGAGAGGGAGGTCTTGGTGGGTTGGAGTATACCAAAAACATGCCAAGATAATAAGGGGCTTGAATCAAGACTTGGAGGAGGGGTAGAATTCAGAGGATCTGCTGGGCATGGCGGTACATGCCTGTAATCTCTGTCACTTGGGAGGCTGAGGCAGGAGGATTGCAAGTTCGACACCAGCCTCAGCAACTTAGTGAGGCCCTAAGCAGCTTAGCGAGACCTGTCTCAAAATTTAAAAATAAAAATAAAAGTGCTGGAGATGTGGCTCAGTGGTTAAGTGCCCTGAATTTAATTCCCTCATACCGAAAAAAAAAAAAAAAAAAAATTCTTTTTCAGAGGAGCTGAAACAGCTTTCTAGTCCATCAGAGGATTAAAAACCTTTCCCATTTCTTTGCTCCTTTACAGTCTACAAGGATCTCAATGCAATACTCACAAATACTAGATTATTTACAGTATAATAAGCTCCAAAGCATGATATTGTTGTTTATTTTTCTTTCTTTTCTTTCTTTCTTTCTCTCTCTCTCTCTCTCTCTCTCTTTGGTATGAAGAACAAACCAAGTTAGTGGCTTGTTAAGCAACTATGTCAAGTGATTTAGCCAAAATCCAAGTGGCAGAGCCAGGAGTTAAACATGAGTCTTCTGATCCAAGCTCAGTGTTTTTCTACTAATTTACAGATGCCTCTATATATTCATTTAGAAATATGAAACTTACATGATCTATCATAAAGGTTAATCAAGGCAGTCAACCTCACTGATTAAAGCACGATGCTAATTATATCAGAGGTTGGAGACTAACGTGGCCCTTTTACTTTCACAAACATTGATTGTGGTGTAATGGAGAAAGTGTGGGCTTTGGAGGCAGAACAACCTGGTTCAGCATTTTACAAGTTTTAAAAAAACTTATCTTAACATTAGATTCTACACATAAAGGGGGCAGGGGGTCAGGCAGGGGAGAGAGGATGGATGGCTTTGTTTCAGAGCCACTGTGAGCCACACCTAAGATGGTACATGGCACATGCTGGTATTTAACAGTTCCCATGATTTTTTGTATTAAATGCTCACACACAGCCTGTCAGATCTGAGCCGTGGATGTCTTTCAAATGTGGCAGGAAGGTGGATGAGAGAACATGAATGACTTAGTATCATTCATCAGCACTGAAGCAGAGGAGAAGAAAGATCATTCTCCAAAACCGAATCTAATGAGTACCAGCATTTATTATTTCTAATCAATCATACACAATTAAAACCATACGAATCCTATTAAGGACTTTCTTATGCTTTTTCACAAATTCTGACAGGGAAATGCACTAGTGTTTCACTTATGTATTTATTGATTTATACTTTATGAGACTGAAAATAATAAAGGTACACTGTTTATCAGGTGCCAAGCAATGTTCGAAACATTTTATATTAATCAACTCATTTAATCACCTGAGTGGCCTCATCAGGTGGTTACTGTACTGATTTTGCAAATGAGAAAACAGATGTATGAAGATCATCTTGATAGTAAGTGGAGAATCTGCAATTTGAATCCAAAACATCATGCTTGACCACAACTCATCTGCATTTTTTCCAGTGGAATTTCAAAGCCTATCTACTTATTTTTAGAGAATTTAATCATATACTACAAAATTGTGAACCATCAAAGGAAACTTTCTTAAAGACAAGTACAACTTTCATGATATATTTTCTCTGTGCTCAAAGATGGCAACCAAGGATGTAAGGAGCACCCTAGGTCATCCTGATGCAGATGGTATGAGACAAAATTTTGAGACACATGCCCATTTTTGATGTCTCCACTCATGAGTAGAATTCAGCAGAATTCTACTCAGGTAGAATTGTTCTTCAAAAGACTATTTCCTTTATCAATCTCAGACACAAACTGGATCATTAAAGGTTAATTCTTGAAATGGTAAAATAAAATAATGAAGAGTACTGTCCCTGGAGGTAGGCAAAGGGAAAAACAAGTAACAGGCATTAATATTCTTTCATACAAAACACTAAAAGAAGGTGCAGTTTACCAGTGACCAAAGGGACACATTTCTCTTCTAGGTTCTGGGCTAACCATGAACAAAAGACTAAGAACATATTCTATAAGAACTTAGGCCTCTCTACAATGTGGAGGCAGCTCTAGACCCCTTCCACTGTGTGGATTATCGGCAACAGAAACCAGTGGAGTGAGAAAACTGAGAGGCAAGAAGAGGAACTGAGTTATTCAAGGTCATCTAGAAAATGATGGGTAAAATCAAGAAAGCTCAGATCAAGAAAGCAAGTCTAATTCAAAACTAGTTTAATCTTGTTTCCACCGTGGAAGCCTCACTCAGAACAGCGACGCATTCTGGATGCACTGTAAAGTATGCTCACTCTTGGCAAAAATGTTGGGAGCCCAAATCTACATTTACGCAGCCTTCTGAGATCCTGAGATGGAAGTTGCTATAAAGTGAAAATCACTGCTGTTATTCTCGGCGAGCCTGCACAGACTGACAACAGCTGGCACAAACAGATGTGGCCCACAGAGAATTCTTCAGGCGGTGCTGGGGCCATCTCTGTTCCAGTTTCCTTTTCCTCGACTAACAATGCATGTTTCTCCTCAGTCTGTGCAGCCCCCATGTGTTTTTTGTTGTTACAGGTGAGTTCAAAGCTCTAAGAATCAGACTGGCCTCAATCTGTCCTCTCTCCATTTGTTTCAATGACTATTTCCTAATAATATGACTTTGAAAGAAAAATACCTCTTCTATGGAGAGAATTTTCTTCATCAGGGACCTTATGCAATGCCTGGGGGTTGCCATAATTATATTTATGGAGCTACTGCTCTCTTCATGCACTAATCTCCTTTAACCTTTGAAGTCAGTCAAAAGGACTCACTTTTGCTGCTGCACTTTGCAGATGAGGACACTATGATCAAAGGGAAGCTAAATAACATGCTCAAGGTCACGGAGCTGGTATAAGAAGGAGCTAGGATTTATGCCCAACCACACTGATTCTAGAAACTGCTTCCCACCTTCATGAAGACCATGACTAGGAAGGACAGGATCCAAGGTGTCACTGCCATCAGAAATAAATGCATTTGATGTAATTAAGTGTTGTAAATATGCAGAATTATTATTAATAACAACACCATGAAGAGCATCAAAAACTTTATATGTTTCACCATCTCCATAATCCTAACTAGCTTAGTAACAAGTGGAAAGCAAGTTATTACTGGTTTTATTCTTTTTCTAATCAAGAAATGTAATGCAGTGACCCAGGTCATTCAGCAGCACTTCAACCCTCTTGACAATGCTTTATGTCAGGGACTCAGATGCTAATGTTTCTTGAATATAAAGAGTATTTTGGAGAAAAACAAGTAACTGATGTTATAGTACATCAAGCATGTGAAGGGTCACATTGTTTCACTTATAAGATGCAACCCAGCAAGCCTCTAATCAACACTAAACTAAATATAACCAAGGTGATAGTTGTTCAATTCATCCCAAGTGCTTTCACTGAGTGCCTAGTAAGTGCTGTGGTGAAGAAACTAATGAGATGTGGGTCCTGATCTCTAGGAGGTACAGTAGGAAATACTAGATGCAGAAAGAAATGTCTAACAACGCAAAGCAAAATGTTTAATCTTGCGCTCTCAGAGCACAGAGAAAGGGAAGATGTTGCAGTTGTGGACTACAAGGGACGCCCACAAGAGAAGATGATATTTGAACTAGACCTTGGACAAAGGTAGAATTTGGACATATAGAAAAGGAGCAAAAATGGCATCCTAGGTGAAGACCTAAAGAGGTCAGCACAAGACAATCAAGGTGGCAGCAACTTTCCTTTCAGGTCCCCAGCCCTTAGCCGCATCCATGTTCCTTTTTGTTTGATTCATTGTGCTGTGAATGAAGATGTCTGTAATATTTAGTGCAGGTGAGGGAATTTTCTGCTGCTACAGTCAACACAGACATGAGGCTGCCCAGGGCCACGGTGATCACTCCAGGAGCCTGGCACAGCAGGTCAGCTGCTTCAGACTCAAGCAGACATTACTGGCTGAAATGAATGCTTCTTTTTGTTGATCTTAAAAAGTGATTAGTTTAGTGAGAGATTGAAGTGGTTTCTGATAGCAACAACTTAATGCTCAGAGGAAGGCCAGGGTGGAGAATATATGGTGTCCTGGGATTTTGCTGCATGGGCTATTCTGCCACATGAGGGGTAACAAGAACAATGGAAGCTGGGTTTCTTTTCTAGTCTTCTGTGTGTTCCAGAGAGTTATGAAAAGTGTTTTTCATGTGCTGTTTTTGCATAAGAGCTCAGCTGTGAGCTTCCAGGAGGACTCCCCGTCCACTCCTTAGGCACCTACATCACGGGGTACAAGGCACCATTATGCAGCGGTGACATTATCATAAAAATCAGACCAAAAGAACTCAATGCGCCTTGCTGTCTCTGTGATTTAATAATTATAGATAGTAATTAGAAGTTAAGAATTTCGTTTTTCAGTAAGAAAAATACATAGAACCTAAGGACAGAGCCGTTTGGCCATTATTGAGTTCCAGGTTCCTCTTTGCCAATTTGCTGAATGGTACATAGACAATCATATCACCTCTCTGGGCCCAGCTTCCTCAAATGTGTTTAATCATCTCCAACCTCCTTACATGTTTCTTGCAAAAAGCTCCGAAGCAGGAGAAGTAATATGACTCAAGTATTTGGGGAATAGCAAATATGCATAAAGGGAACCCACAATCCAAGAACATCCTCATCTTCATCATCTTTCTTTATCATCATTACAGCTAAAATTTACCAAGACAGGTCCTATTCCATATAATTCAGATGTACCTCATTGCCCTGCATCCACATGAGGTGGTTACTCTCACCTCCCTCATTGAGGAATGAGGAAATCAAAGCACAGAGGTGTAAGCAGAACACTCAGAGCATGGGCCAGATTCACACATGACTCCCACAGTCCGTGGCCTTAACCACTGTGCCACATGGAGTATGACAAGTGTGACATTGCCTTTATCTGTTTTTCCTCCTCTACTTTCCAAAATTTGTGTCATGTTATTACATTCCACTCATAACTAAAAATGAAAATCTGTTGATCCAAATCATATTTACCAAGCAGGCACAAGGTGGCAGGGTGGCAGATACTGCATTAGTCAGCACATTGATTATAAAGGTAAGGACAAACTTAGAAATGCAAGATACCACATGACACATAGTTTAAAATGACATCAGGTGCAGCTGAAGTGGTTTCTCTCCAGAAAAAAAAAAAAAAAAAAATGGATTCAAGTGTCTCAAAGGTGGATACCAAGGGCCTTAGATGGAGATACAAACAGTGATACAAGGTAACTAAAATAACCTATTTAAAACATGTAGGCTTGGTACCAAATAAATGTTCTAAGAACTACATTTGGTTAGTCTTCTTCTACAAAGCAGAAATGGAGGCTCCAGAAGTTAAGTAGTCAGCTAAAGTCATAACAGGTAATTCAGGTAGAGCAAGATTCAAATCCAGGTCTGCCTGGCTCTTGGCCTTTGTATTCATACTCACCAACTACCTCTAGAAGAGGGAGAATGGTGTAGAAGGGGAAAACACCTCCACTGTTCTTTCATTCTACCTGGTTCTGACTATAGGGGTTTGGGTAAGTATTTATAGAATGCATCTAAATTTTACACAGCTATTTATCATCCTTTAGAATGTGTTATTGCTTGTGCTTGAAGGGAACACAGAAATTAGGCCAACCTTTCCATTCTAACTTGTAGATTAAAGAAACATTGAACAATTTTTTTTTTTTGGAACATTAGAAAAATTACAGGTAAAACTAGGAAAAGAAAGAAAACTTCTCAAACAAATGAAACTGCATATTGTTTTTCATTTCAACAGACATTTCATGTTAGCATTATTATGGCAAACTTAGAAGTTTGTAGACTTAAGTTTACTAATTTTCACTTTCAAAGAAAAAAAAACAACAAGAAGATCAAATGATGAGTTAGGATGCCATGCATTTTAGCAAAGCACTGGACTCAGAAACCAAAGGACTGGGATTGGAGCTCCCAATGTTCACTATTATAGTCATACGCCCTAGCACATGTCACATAATCTCTATCTCCCTGGCCTATTTTGAACCACTGTAGGTTTGGTTGGCCCTTGGGATCATTATGCAAATCTTAAGAGTTTGTTAAATGTACATATTGATAATAACTTTAATGGAAGACACTGTCCATGATGGAATACGTTTACCTTATGATCAAAATCAAGGGAATGGACACAGTGATTTCACAGGTCAGAGAAGCATATCAGTCTTTAAAACCCCATTCAGCATTCTACAAAGAAGAAATGGAGGTTCCATTTCTTTCTAAGGTCACTCACTGAGCCAAAAAATGAGCTCAACTCTTGATGCACCATCATGTATTAACCAGATCAACAGTCCTAATATTTCTCTCACGTTTCCTTGGATAAAACAGCAAACCTCTCACCAACAGCTACTACAGGGAGTTATATGACTTTGGCAAGTCACTTCACTTTTCCAAGTCTCAATATCTCCCCAGTGAAGGGTATTAATTGCCACTCTAAGGACCTCAGAGAGACTTTGTAAGGAATGAGTGAATAATGAATTGCAAAAATGGTCTGAAAAAAATAAAATGTCAAAGACCACAGATAGCCAAGGCCTCCCCTTTAAGCCACTGTGAGAAGGACTCTGTCACTTGCAAATACAATTGATTACATAAGGACAAGCAAATCAACTTTTCCTGCCAAGATTTGTTGCCCTTGGTGAAATAAAAGCATTTTGGCCAGAGAAGAAATTTCGTCATTTTCTTTTGACTTTGGTTCTGACTTTTGCAAGATGCATTCTTGGGATTCAGACTCCAGAATTGAACCCTTGGCCTTGATTGCCAGTTCACATCTTAGAGTACATGACTTGACCACAGTCTGAGCTGAGATTGGATCTGCTGGCCACCAAAACTAGGTGTCAGTCAGACCTCCTGTTGAAATCCTCCCAACCCTGAGGCACTACAGACAAGCAAGCCCTCCAACTAGGCAGGCAGCGGAAGCGCTCTACATGCATATCATAAGCCAAGCATTGTGATAGAGAAAGAGTAATACAGAGCGCCTGCTGTGGTAACCACATCTTTTCCTCCTGTTAGGTCTGTGCACATCCCTGGTGAGGCTGGCAATCTTAGCCTCAGTTTAGAGATCAGTTAACTGATGTGCAATAGTGAAAGTAATAGAGCTAGGATTGTAATCTAGGTTTAGCTCTGAAATTTATGCTCTTTCTCAGATGAACACAAGTGCCTGCCCTCCAGGAGCTCACAATCTAGTGGGGAAGGCAGAAAGGCAACTCAATAGACTGTGAGCTCCTTGAGGGCAAGGACCATTTGTTATTATGTCTTGTATCTTCACCAAGCATGATATTGGCCGTGCAAAAGGCGCTCATTAAGTGTTTGCTGGATAGAGGAGCCATGATAAGATGGTTTCCACTATGAAATACAAATATTGCTTCTCTGTCCTCACAAACCTTTTCTGGTTACTCTTTATCAACACCCTGAGCATGACTTAGAAAGTACTTAGAGTCCTGCCTACACAGTCTCATGTCCCATGATTCCCCTCCACATCCTGTGTGCTGCCTCAATCCTCCAAATACCGTGGCATCCTCCAACACACCTTGCTATATACCTTGGGGTGTTCAACAAACGTTTATTGAGTGAACAAACAAACCCAAGGAGGGAACTATTTCCACTCTGTCTGAGGCATGAACATTAGGCCTGTGAACACCAAGGGTAGATCTATAGCTACCCTTTAGATCTATAGATCTAAAAGGCTTCACAGAAGATAAGGCGATTGATTTGAGCTGCTTAACTCTAAAATCTCAAAGGCTAGATGACATTGTGTAGAAAAAAATCCAATCCTCTTCTACATTAATTAGACAAATGACATCAGAACAAAACATTGTTCTTTAAATCAGAATATAAGCTATGCCAAATTCTATCTGCTCATAAAGGATATGGGTTCCAGCCAAAAGTCCATCATATAGATTATTGTTTTTCTCCTCCCAAGTACTTAGGGAAATTAAGTCTTCCTTGGCATGCAGTGGCACTCAGCAAGGTCATGGGTTCTTCTGCAGTGGTGCCTGGGGCAGTTAAGGTAAGACACTTCAGCCATCCTTGAAGATTAGAGAGCTATGATTGGCCAGGATGGCATGGGAGTATGCAGGGTTTGGGTGAAGAAATCAGAAAGGGTCAGTAAGAATGTTAGGACATTCCAAAGCTAGCCCTCCTACCCTTGAACCCAGGAACAGAGTAGACTCTGGTGTATGGGAGGAGGTGGCAGGAGATCTTTTGTACTGTGAGACCATAGGTATCACTCAATTTGCTCAGATGTAAAATGAACTAGATAATCTCCCATAACTGGGAAATGGGGAATGAGAGAGCAGGAAGAGAAAAGATGAGCTATAACTAAGTACATGAATTTGAAAACTCAGAGCCTGACTTGAAGCTCTTAATCAGTACCTGTATTTCTGCTAACCACACAAATACCAGGTTCCCTCACTTTTCCCCAAGTCTCTCTTAAGCCTCTGCCCAATATCTGTTTGAAGAATAAAAACAGCTCTCACATACTTAATGTTGAGGTTCTGCCTCCCCCTTTTCTTTTCTTTTTCTTCAATTTTTTTGATACTTCCTGCAAGTGCCACACAGATAAGAAACAGCAGAGGCAACGCTTGAAGTGGCTGTATAGTTGTTAAGTCCTTGTTTTAGGGTGATTTTTTTCCATGGTCACCCTCAGGGCTCTCCCTGTGTTCTTCTTTAGCTTGCCCACGCTTTGTCTACACCACAGGTTTTTAATCCGGGCTGCCCATCAGAATCACTTGGGATGCTGAACACCTAAGAGTGCCTCCCCAACAAGACCAGTTCATTTAGTGTCTTTGAGGTGAGGCTCAGGAAGTTGGTTAGAAGGGCAAATGGGGACAAGAACAACTGCTAGTTAAACATCGGAAGTCATACGGTGGGTTCACTTTCTTTTTTATTTGGAGAATGGTTCTTCTACCCAGTATCCATGTGGTCCATTAGATTTCTCCCTAGAAACATAAGCATGATGTTTTCAAGAGAAAAGTGTAGGGAAGAGTTGGAGGAACCAACTATTGTTAGACTTTTCTGTGCCTTCTGTTTGTCGTCACTGTCTTGATATAATCACTACATTAGAACAAAACAAACCAAAGGACGTTGCAGGCACTTTGGCAGGATTTATTTTCATAGTGTCTGCTATTATCATAATAATAAGGTTACATTTATGGGGCACTTATGTGTAGGGTAAGAGGCTAAATATTTCACGTAGATTATTACATTTAATAATACAAAATTCCTGTGAGGTGAGGCAAAGATGGTAAATGTCTCCATTACACAGATGAGGAAATTTAGGATCAGGAAGGGGAACCATGTGCGACAGTATTCTGGCCCAAGGCTGCCTGACCCCAAGTCTCTACTCAGACACACTGGACAAGGTGCTTATGGGCATCATCATGTGCAGGGAACACAAGGCTCTCAATATGTGGAAGGATGTCATTGTCTAGGAAGGGATAAGCCGGACATTATTTTTTTTTAAGAAAAGTAGAGAAGTAGTCTGCATGAGGATGAAGAATGTGGGCAACTTGGGATTCATTGCCTCTACTGGGGCACAAGGTTGTGCTGAAGCAGATGGCTTGACAGCCTTGGGGGCATGGTGTGGACTGCTCATTTGTATTCATGCATTCCAGGGTGTTCTCTCAGGATGGTAAGTGTAAGCATTAGTTTCCTGACCTCAAATGGAGTGCTGTGTGGACATAAAGCATGAACTGGTCATGCTGTTCTTAGACTTAAAATTGCCTAATGGTCCCACGGACAATCAATATGAAGTGGATGCTCTCCTTCTTTGACCAGACTCAGGCACTAAACTTTGTTTTCAATCTTACCTTTCACTTGCACAACCTCACTATTCCAAACCAGTCTACTCACTAGTCTGTCTCAACACTAACTTGGAGACCATTTCTCACTTCAAGGCCATTGCTCATACTGTGTCCTATGCTCTGAACATTAAGAGACAGACATTCCCAACCATTCTTGGTAGTGTCAGTCCTGCTAGTCTTCAAGTCCTATTCTGAATATTCTGTTCCTTTATACTTTGAGCTCAATGAAACTTCTTTTTTCCTTTTACTCCCTTCAAACCATGACAGAGCAGTTAAGAGCACATCTACCAGAGCGCAATGCTGGGTCCCAATACTATTACTGTGTTACCTTGGGCAGATTACCTACCTCCTCTGTGCTTCAGCTTTCTCTCTGCAAAATGGAAATTCCAAGGGCTATTGAAGACAATATGGATTAATACAGCACATGGAAGAGTGCTTGACTTATTAGTTCTTTATAAATAAGCAGATAATTATCTCTAAGGCAGCAGTTATTGACGAGCCAGCAGTGTAGTTACACTTTTTGTACATTATGGGGGTACTTAGGGATTTGTTTCATTAATGGCTTCCATACTTCCCATACCATGCACCCAACACCTAACCAGAGAAGGCAACCCACAAATACACACCAAACTGAACTGTGCTGAACTATCCATATGCTAGCATTCCTGTGATTCCTCAGAGTGAACACCAAAGAAAGTGCCTTTGGCTAAGTTTGAGTACCTTTGATATCCTATATCATGCTCCCAGTAACACATTAGAGAGAACTAGTAAAAAGGAAATGTTGTTTTCATTTCAGTGTTGTATAATTTTGATTTCATATTAACATGCCTCAGGGAATAAAATATGTATTTACATAAAAATTTCTGGTAATGGCATCTTGAAAAGCAATTAAATGAAATAGATTCCATTTACTGAGGGCTCTGTTTATAACACTAGGTATGTGACAATGTCCTGATGTGAGACCTGGACAGTCTTCATCATGAGCCATCAGTGACAGCCCTGGCTCTCCTCTAGCCTCTGGGGTATAGAGACATCCTCAGAACACAGAAGAACCCACTCCGCATTAGACACCCTGACAGAACTCCATAGGCAGGGTGACCAGAAGTGTTTCATAATGTGAGAAAACATATGTCCTTCTTTGCCAGCTTTCTAATCCCCCCTAAAAAAATATTCTGCAGAGAATTTATCAAGAAAAGACCTGGAGAAAATTCTAGAAATCGTGTACGTTAAGTTAGTGTTTTTCAACTTGCTGCTCATGGACCCTGGTGTGTCTATGATATCTAACTAATGAAATTTTAGGAGTTGTTTTAAAACTTTCAAAAGCCTAAAAATATACAAAGATTCACCTGGAATTCAACTGTTCATTGATAGAATGGCAAATCAGTACAGCAGGACGGGTTATGTCACTTTATATAGATCTGATTGGCTAACACCTAACTTGCAAAAAGAAATGTACATTTACTTAATAAATCCAGCTTGGCTGCAGAAACTTTGGCACCAGGGGTTCAGATTGTAAAAATGATATGAGCTTCTTTTATTGATGAAAAGACCCTCCCTGAGATTGAAATGGCACAAACTCAGGTTCACTGACTTCAAGTCTAGTGTCCCCCCAATTCAGTTGAAGCTGACTGGAAGGTCAGTGCAGGGCTGTTTCTGTGTCAAGGCCGATATCATGCGTGCAATGCTTTGTGTCTGAGGAGTGAGACGTCTGGCCCCTCCCACTGTGCACTGGCACTGGCTTTTCTGTTAACATAAGCTGCAAATACATGGACACCTAGAAACCCACAGTCACGCACACAATCTCCCCACCCCCACCCAACACAACTCCGGTTTTCTAATTTACCACTCATTTTCCTACACTCATTTGAAACAAATTTCAAGGGGTTTCCCACATTTGAGGCCCTGTGTCTTTCTGTCAGAATAGGAAATAATCAGGGTTTACAGTCAAAAACCTAGGCAGGCGAGGCAGATGGACACAGTGGCTCATACAAACTGTTTCCCTAGGAAACCAAGCAAAAAAGCAGGATCTTACCCAAATATAGAACTGGCAGTCAAAATGTGGAAATAGAAACTTTAGAGTTGTGGATGGGTGGGACACCCCAATAGTCCATCCCTGCAAACCACACACAGGAGGCGAAATCAGAGTTTGGGCACGTTTCACAGGGTGAACCCAGTAAGCCTCAGAGGACATGCATTTTCTCAATGATAATTCCAGGAAAAGAAGTACACACAGTTTTTTTCTGTGAGTCTCCTGAGTCATTTATGAGAAAGGGAAAGGGAAAGAAACGAGACTCACAACAGTAAGAAGCCAAGTCCGAGGCCTGTAGTCTGACTCATGGTCAAATGGAGAACCCAGCTTGTGAATTTGCATAGACTAGACATCCCTTTATCTCATTACCGTATGTCTAAGTAATATGAAAATACGCCTTGGAGAGTTCCCGGGCTACAAAGTCTGTAGCATCATCATGACTTAAGATCCCCTTTGTACAGCTTCTCACTGACTCACTCCTACCCACATGGGCTTTAGATTAAAAACGAATGCTAGCTTTCCTTTGTACTTTATGATTCCATGTCACTGTATACCTTATTCACATTTGTAGACGTTCGGTTTTAAGATACAGGAAAATAGAGAGGGGCCTGAGAATAGAAAGTGACTATGGCTAGCCACACCTGTATTCTGCTGCCAAGTTTGACATACATGGCCCTCATTTCTTTTAGGCATTAGGGCCTTAAGGGCTGCCCTTTCCTGACTGATGTGTATGTACCAAATCTGTCTCCCATGATGGACAAAGCCTGCATGTGGTGACTGGGCTCCTGTTTCAGTAAAATACATGGCATTTCATTTGGATTTCAAAGCGGTTATTGACATCCTTGGGTATTTAGTGCAACTTAGTAATTTGCATGGGTGTTTATTCTGCTCTCAAAGTGAGCTGCAATTAGGGAGAATATAAACTTTTTTACAACAACCCAGCCTAATCTAACTCCTGAAGTGCTTGCTCTTTCTTCCCTCAAGCCCAGGGCATTGCCAAAGTAACCATAACAAATGTCACTGCATGTTGCTTGCCTGGCCAAGCAGCAATGCTGACAGGCACCTGGGTAGCCAGGACAGGGACAGCCTACACAGGAATTAACAAGAGACTGGAAAAGTATGAAGAGAGAGCTGCCTGGTACGCGTGTGCATGCACTGAGACATAATGCTAATAAAGGCAAGAGGATGGAACAGCAAGGCTTCTCCTAAAAATCACACAATCTGCATTACCATTGGATTCAGAAGTCAGTGATTTCTTGAGTATGCATCATGAATTTAAATTTGGAAACAATTTTTTCCTTGCGTGACATTTCTTGCTTTGCTATTAATACAGCAAATTCCCAGAAGACAGAAAAGAAAGAAGATAGAAATAGAAAACCTGCATTCATGTCTTGGCCTGGCTAGTAACTAGCTATATAACCTTGAGTAGGTCTCCAGACCTCAGTTTTGCTATCTGCAAAAAAGAAAGATATAATATTCACTTATTTTATTAATGTTGGGTGAGTATGGAAAAGACTAAGTCAGACCATTCTCAGTCATTGAACACATTTTTATCAAGTTCTTTCTCCTTGCCAGGCACTGTTCAAAGAACTGAGGATATAGCAATGAAAACAATGAAGTCTCACCCCTTATAGAAATTAGATTTGTGCATGAGTGCAAGAGGGCATGTGTGTGTATATGTGTGCATGCATATGTGTATATGTGTGTGTTTGAGACAAGCAATACATACACACTACATAGGTACACACACATATATCTCACATTCCCCTGCACACAGCATCAGGATAATGATGAGTAATACAGAAATATATGCAAAAGGGGAACTTTGTAAATAGCAAAAGAACATATATGTTGAAAGTCTTGGTTAATATTATCATGTTAAGGTTCAAGACATAAATTTTTTATAGTTATAATGGTCACTTGCTTCCTCCCTTCCTGTACCCCTCCCTCCCTCCCTCCCTCCCTTCTTTCCTTCCATGAACATTAGTTAAGAGCATGCTTTGAAAACTGCATGGGTGTGCAGTTCCATAATGGAATAAGATAAATCGGAAACAGATCCTGCTTAGGGAGCTTAGATCCTGCATGGGGTCATATAGATGGCATAAAGATAAGGCAGTAATTACATTACCATTGCCAATATACAAAGTGACAAAAGACACTATGTACATTCTTGGGCAAAGACACCATTTTCCACTTGAGAGGGGAAGGCTTATGGAGGGGACCCAGTGGGGGTTGGAAATGCAGAACCTGGGGTAGAGAGGGTTGTCCTAGGCAGGAAGGAAGGAGAAAGCAAAGGCAGCATACCCTGAGTAGGACTGGTGACACTGAGTGGTTACAGAGTACAAAAGGGAAATGCCCTGGGGAGATGGAGCAGGGAATCTATCTGTCAGATGTCTCAAGGTGGAGCTACCTTCTTCTGATGTCTCAGCTACACAGACTGCAACAGGACGACCTTCCTAAAGGGGATACTCAGTGATCTCAACCTCCAGTTTTTTGGTCTTAACCAGAGTCAAAACAAGATTTGTGCATCCTTGATGAGACTTTCCCCAATTTTGAAGATTTTGGTAACTCTCATAGAAGCTGCTATTGGGTAACAATGCATGCTGGTTCTTTCAAAGATACTAAGTAAAGTAAGTAAAAGCACTTCATCTATTACATGTACAGCTTGTCACTTGGTAAATAACAGAAGTTTAGGGAATCTGAGACCTTTCAAACAAGCTTCAGCAAATTATTATTACTTTTCTTTTTGCTGTTAGAGTCTGAATATATCATTGTCATTTTCTGCTACTGACTTGGGGGTAAGGTGGGGTAAGTCAGGAAATGTTCTCCTACTACTGCAGGCATCTGAAATATGAAGTTAGAGAAGTAAGTTATGCTTTTTGGCTTTATTTCAAATACCCTTCTTATTATGAAGGGTGTGAACTGGAAATAAAGATGTCTTCTTTCATTTGAAAGATTGTGAGCATTCTTGCTTGATAGTCCAAATAAATGGATGAAAGCTGCCAACCGTATGTGGCTTCAAATCAGCTTGTTCTTAAAGTCACAGAGAACTGAGACAATCTGAAGTGAACCAATTTAGAAGCATTTCTCTAATTGTTACAATTTAAGAACAAAATCCTAGCAGAGGGTGAGGGGTAAGTAAGAGCATACAGTCAAAGCCTACATTTCCATATTTCCTGAGTTAAGAAAGAAAAGGAAGATGATGAAGGAGAAGGAGGAAGAGAAGGGGAGGGCTCTCCAGCCACAGCCTTAGCAGTGCTCTTTGTATGGAAAATAGTAATTGAAAACAAAAGCCAGAATAAAGCATGGTTTTCCTCTGATGGGTGTTCCTTTGGGCCCCTTTTAATGCTTAATGACTCCTATTCACCAATAATGCTAATGATTGATTTGCCATTTCTTCCTCAAAGGGAGGAGACTGGAACCAATAAGCAATAGAAGGTGGTGGGGAAGACTGTTGTGAGAGGCAGCTCAGTGACAGCAGAGATGACAGCCGACAGCCTGAGGGGAAATGAGAGAAGAATTACTGAATTTCAGCAGAGCATAATAATAGATGGTCATGGTGATGACCTTGAGACCTCCAATGGCTTCAAGTGCTCACAAAGTGCCCCTTAGAAAGAACAGAAATAGGCAATGTGTTTGATTAAGATTCTCACTCAAGGCCATTACAATTATTTATTATTATTAATTTTGTCTCTGATGGAGCAAGGAGCTTTGAGTTTTGTGCGAAAGTCAGTTGTAAGGGGCAAAGTGACCATACAGAGCATCCAGGGGGCACGTCCCTGAGTACATGCAAACTGCCCAGGTGACTAAGTATTTTCAACAATAAACACACACACACACACATAATTTTTAAAATAGATGAAAGGACACAAAGAAGGTGATAAGGTGACTCCTATCATATCCTTGACAGTAAAAAAATGAGTGAACATCCTGTAAGGTGGGCTCTCTAAGGTGCCCAAGGTTAGTAGTTGGCCCACAATCACAAAGGGAGTGATTGTGAAGGGAGTCCAGGTCCACTGAATTCCGAGGCCACATTCCTTCCTCTGCCTGGTTACTTCATCCTTAATCAGAAGCTTCTCTACCCAGGCCTCAAGATATCCACAAGTTTGCCAGCAACTTCCTGTATTTTCTCATCCAATCCTCCCAACCAATCGCAAAGCCAAGAGATGACTACCTGCCATTCTTCCTGTGAAAAAATAGTTTTCAGAAATGTTGCTACCTACCTACATCAGCAGATTTAAAACCCAATTTCTCTAATTTGTGTCCAGCCTTCTTTTTGTGTATCTTTTTCTTTTTTTCCCCCCAAAAACTCAGTGTAACCTACTTAATTCTCTTTTTACCTGTAAGTGCAAATTCTAGGTCTTATTCATCTGTATATTCCTCATCACATTAAAAATAGTGCATGGGACCTAGTGGGTGCACAGAAAATATTCACAGCTAAATGTATGTATGTATAGGTGTGTGTGTGTGTGTGTGTGTGTGTGTGTGTACACATACATATGCATCAAATGTAAGGAGCATAAAGTTTAGAATGAGAAAGATTAGGATCATATCTCTTTCCTACCATTTCTCAGCTATGAATCTTTGAGCAATTCCTCATAATCTTCACAACTTTTCTGCTTATTAGGAAGTACAGAAGTATCTAACATATTCTAGGCCCAGGAAATAATCGATACTTCCCTGTTTAGGTTACAATCCAATTGATTTTTCTGCATTCTTTTGGTGACCCATTCAGAAATGCTTTAGAAAGAGTTTAACAAGATGCTTATCCTATAAAAATAAATCTGAGTTTTATATACACATATATATAGAAATTCATATATAGACTCATATATATATATATATATACATATGTATATTTATACCAAATGTAATGTACCATCCCCCCACGAGAAGAAGAGATTAGTTTGTCACACTATGTCACACTAATGTTTGAGCATTCCTATCCACTCCTTCATTCATTATATGGCCTATTGCAAGCGATGGAAACTGAAGCTTCAGAGAAGAGGCACTGTGTTGATATTGGAACAGAAGCTATAAAACTATGTATTAAGGGCTGGGGTTGTGGCTCAGTGGCCGAGTGCTTGCCTTGCACATGTGAGGCACTGGGTTCAATCCTTAGCACTACATAAAAATAAACAAAGATATTGTGTCCATGTATAACTAATACAATATTTAAAAAAAACCTATGTGTTAAGAAAAAAATACTAAAGGCTGTTTCTTGAATCTTTTCAAGGAGCAATTAATCTTCCGTTTGGGTGGGAATGCAGATGAAAGGTTGGCAATTTCTTACATAAGTCAGATTACTCTGGCCATATTTAGGATATTCCAGTGTTACAACTTGTTTCAGCATTTCAGAGTCCTCTGCTTCCTCCAAATGTCATACCTCATTTCCAGATTGTCTGTCCTCTAGTGAAACATACCACCTAGATGTGTGCGAGGGTGAAGAGGCAACACTGAAATAAGCACCCTGGACACATCCATCATTTGGCTCCTGCTGCTATACTCCCATGACATTCTTCAGGCTGAAGAATGGCCCTGTATGAAAACTGCTTCATTCAAAAACTTTTTATGTGACTTTAAATTGAATTTGACTAGCACGCAAATGACAGAGCAGCTCACAGAATGATCTCTTCCCCATCTCCCATTTCCCAGCAGAAGCTCTGATAAACCATCTACAACATAGCCACAGGAAGATTTAAAAATAGCTTTTCAGGCAACTCATCTTCATGCAACTCAACTGAATTCAACAAGTATATATCAACAGTTTTCAACTTTATTCAACTCCTTTATAGAATAAGGGGGTATCTCTCTTGAACAGATAATCAGAAATTGAGGATCAGATTTATGATGTTCACAAAGCCACAGATGAATCAGATCTTAAATGAAAAGACCCTTAATGATTTTGAAGATAAGGGTATCAGGCCATTTTCACTTAGTATCTATTATGTAGAGAATAAAAGATGAAGAAAATGGTAGATGCTAAAAATACATCATATTGTCAATAAAATTATCCAGGGTCTCGGCATCAGGGCTTCATGGGCTATAAGAGGAGTGTGTTGACCAGGGCTGCAGTCTCAACCTGAGTTTTGACTGGGGAAGGCTCTGCTTTGTAGTTTACAAATCTGTTCCAACATTCGGTTCTTGCAGGCTACAAGACTGAGGGCTTTGGTCTCTTGCTTGCTACTAGCTTCCTCAGCAACTTAGCCCATGGTCGTCTCTACGGGTCAGCTCACAACAAGTAGCCTGTTTCTTGAAAGGCAACTAGGAGGTGAATCCCTTCACAGGATAAATGTTATATCTTATATAACATAATCACATACAAGTAATAAAGTATGCTGGTTACCTTTGCTATTTCTATGTGTCAGAGTAAGTCACAGGCACTTCCTGCATTCCAGGAGAGGGCTTACATACAAAGGCCTGGATAACATGGGCCTAAGTGGGGGACACCTTATAGTCTGCTGGCTTTGACATCATTTTTCTCCCATCTCCTTAAGCATTTATGAGGACACATTGGGCTTAAATACAAGAAGAGCAGAGATTTCATTTTCTGAAGGATAAGAAACTTTGCATGTTGACACAGACTTTACCCTGTTGGTTTGTTTAAAACAGAGTGTGAATTTTTACATTTGTCAAGGACAAAGACATATGATAAAGAACAGAGAAAACACTTTTGTTTGCCTTTTTTTTTTTTTTTTTTTTTAATCCTTAAAAATATAACCCCTGCACAGGGCTAGAAAGCAGGTTTTTGTTTTTTTCTTTTTGAGATGTATTCATTCTATTCTGAAGTGGAACCCTGTCCTCAACTTCAGTGTTAATGTCCATGTGTGTCCTCGACCCACTTACCTACCTACCTATCTGCCTGCCTAAGAGGTGGAGACACCCAGAGTAGACAACTGAAAATGTGTGAAAGTTGGTACAAGCTCTTCTTTTTTTAGGTGTACTTAGCTAGCTAAACCAAGTAGCTGTTTTGAAAACTTGGTGTTTCCTTGCAGTAAGGCAAAGGCATGATTCTGTTCAGATCATTCCATGAACAGATAACTCCTCAAGGATTAGGTTCCTCTTTATAATATTTTATTTTCCTCCATTATGGCCACAGACAAATTCTAATTTGGAGCCTAGTAATCTTTTATGTCTAACACTCGTATTCTTTAATCAAAAAGGAGGTTCCAAAGATCCAAACTTAAAACTGGCTTTCCAAATCAGGAAAAAAGATTGTAGCAAAAAACATATTAAGTAAAAAAAAAAAAAAAAAAAAAAAAAAAAAGAAAAGGAAAAACTAAAAATTAAGAATTCAGAATACAAAATACCAGGGTGTTTTCTATAACAAGGTCAGGTTCAACACTTTTGAGGAGAGTGCATATGCCTCTTCTGATGCATATGAAAGTGGTTAATATATGCCTAGGTAGTGCAAAGAGGCAATCAGAGCTTGCTGAGAACTTTGGATTCATTAAATGTCGTACTTGAAATAATACTTGATGATCACCTAGCCCCATCCCTACAATTTCAGTAGGATACCGTACACTTGATGGTGAAAGCAGAACTGGTGACTATCACCACCAGTTTATATTTTGTCATTTATACACAGACAATATAAGTCATTCAGAAGGAAGAAATTTGAAGCTGTTTCTCCACTTTTCTAGGCAATATTCATAGTCATTTGTTTCTGTTTCTGTCTCTTTTCTTTCTTTCCTTCCTTCCTTTTTTATTGGTTATATTTTGAATAGATAAGGAAGTCAACTAATAAGAATGGAGACCCCAGCACCTGTCCAGATCTTGCCACAGCCACCGCCCCCCCCAACTCCCTCAGCAAGGCCTACTTGGTACATCACAGCCCACCAAGCCTTGACACTCTCTACAAATGAGTCTAATCAGTACTATTTAAATTTGATATGATTTTAATTGTTCAATTCTTCCATCTTTCCATCTACTGTAGAACAGGACTCCTCCTCTTCTTTTATATGATATAAATAACTAAGCTTAAAGCAGGTGTATAGAAATTGCTTTAAAGTATTTCTGGATTATTCCTATAGCCACATATTGTGATTATTCTAAATAGACCAGGATCTGAATGGCACCTAAAAGTCATTTTGCCAATGAGTTTGACAACAAACACAATATTAATACTTCATTTGCATGTTTCTAATTTCAAAGTCAGCACGCATGGTCAGGGATTACAAACTTTGAAGTAATAAATGCATCACAGTCTCTGAAGATTCCATCACTTGTTCTTCTGTATGGTCTTTGCATGAAGTAGAAAGAGCATAGACTTTGAAGTCAGAGATGTCTGTAGGTCAAAGCCTAGCTTTGCTACCCATCCCCACGCAAGGTATGGAATACTTCTAAGTTTCAAATTCAACATTACAAAATGAGATGGTACTCTTCACCTAGCAGGGTTGTTATGAAGAGTAAATGAGAAATTGTGTAAGAAGAAGCCTGGCCTGGTATTTGTTGCAAGGTACTTATTATATGGTACTTTTCCTTCCTTACTTTCACTAATAGCATAGGATTTAGTTAATTCAGCTAGTTAGGGCACAATAGTGTTAACAAAACAACTGAGGTTTACAAATGAAAAGTTTCCTAATCTAAATTATACTGTGGTATGTTCAAAGATTTAAATGCATGATTGTGTACCCAAGGCAGGCTGGAGAAGGGAGGAAAGCCAAGTCATTCTCACTATGAATGAAAAGTAAGAGGAGAGAAGGGAAAGGAATCAAGCATAAAATGGTGAAAATCTGCACTAGGTATGTGGGTTCAGCCACACAGTGTGAAGCTCTGGCTTTAATCCCCAGCACTGAAACAAAAAAAACAACAAAACACAATGGGGAAGATTTACCATAACTGTTTGCAAAAATGAAGTTAACAACACTGAGTCGAAGAATAGGAGGAGGAACTATTAATAGGAACTTCAAAGATATGGACTCCTTTATTCCAAAATGGAGTTATAAAGTTTCCAGCCATATTCTTTGTAAAACTGCTACACTCCTAGGGTACCAGGCTCTGTTAGTCAGTTTTGCATTCCTGTGATCAAAATACCTGACAAGAACAACTTAAAGGAGGGAAATTTTCTTTTGGCCTTACAGTTTCAGTGGTTCAGTCAATGGCCAGCTGACCTTATTGTTCTGGGCATGAGGTGAGGCAGAACATTATGGTGTAAGAGTGTGACAAAGGAAGGGTGCTCAGCTGCTCAGCTCATGACAGCTAGGAAGCAGAGAGACAGCGTGAGCCAGGGACAAGATATAATCCGCAAGGGCATGTCCCCAGTAACCTATTTCCTGGAGCCATGCCCCACCTGCCTACAGTAGTCCATTCAAATTGTTCATGCATTAAATGGATTAATCTACTGTTCATAATCTAATCATTTCACCTCTGTACTGCCTAACACATAAGCTTTTTAAGGAACATTAAAGATCCAAACCATAACACAGCTGTACTATATGACCAGTAACCAGGTATCACTGGTTATAGAAAGGGGCCATTCAATATGTGGGAGGGCTTTTAGATGATTGCAGCAAACCAAGAGCTCAATAATACATTCCAGATAATTGTTGTGTTTTGACACGCCCATTGAACACAATGTGGCTATAATAGATTGGGAATGTTTTTCCCTACACTGTCCAGAATGAGATGCAGATGACCCAAGGGGTACATTTTATCAGTCATCTTTTGTAGAGACTGAATATTTGCCAATCTTATTTGAAGGCAAGAGAAAAAAAAATAAAACTGGTTAACATGAAAGTAAAATAACTTTCCTCAAGAGACTTGGTATTAGTCCTGGTTACATTCCAATCTGTTGCTTTTCAGTCATTCCACCAAGAACCCACCCTCTTCCAGTTTTAGCAAGGCCTGCTAAGTTTTCACTTCCCGTCCTTAAAATTAAGAAAGAACAACTTGGTCATAGTCCCTATGCCAGGATGCTCAGGAAGGTCCACAGAATCCAGAATTTCTTCTAAGGAAAGAAAGAATGGCCGTGATCCATAGGTTCATGATCTATGAATCCTGCCAAGTGTCCCCCAAACCCTTGATGTTTTCAAAGCCCAAGAGAGACCAAGAGAGAGAGAGAGAGAGAGAGAGAGAGAGAGAGAGAGAGACTAAGTATTATTGATGTAGCTGATATTAATTCTAAATAAGCAATATAGAGAGAGTGCTCTGTCCATTAATTATAGACTTCAAAATGGCAAAGCATCATATTTAGTAATGTGTACTAATGTTGAAGAAGGTGAACAGTATCTATATTTTATACAGGTTTTTTGCTTGTTTGTTTGTTTTCCCCCATGGAGAGCACTCACAGGATCATGTAAGTTGCCAAACTCACAGGGGCCCTGGGAGTGAAGAGAGGGCAATTCTTGATCATGAATTTGCCTGGCTCCCATTGAACTTCTCCCTGGCTAGAAAGAAACTTTCTTATACTTGAACTTTCACAACTTTTTTTTTAATTTGTATCCCTTGGAAGCATATTCATCATTTCCAAGGAAGTTATTTATAAGTTATTTCCTTTACTTGAACAGATAGGCCACATTGCATCCACATTAGTGTGCCAAATGGGACTTCAGACAACTTGGGGATTCTTGGTATGTAAGTACTGAATGGAAGCAGAGCAAAACAAAACAAAATATTTTTAAAAACATTAGTTTCATTCCACAGATATAGAATTTTGAAGTTTTACATAGTAAAGTAGAATTTTACATAGTAAAGTAGAAAGTGATTCATATATTCTGTTGACTCAATTCCTCCAGTTCCTCTCCTGCAGGGTCCAGATCTTTAGAAGAGAAAATACGCTATTGTTTTAGCAGCTGCTCGGGGAGCAAATCTAGAATGTGTTGTCAAAGCAGTGGAGAGAAGGCAACAAACTGTGGAAACAGGCAAGTCAAATTCAGGGAAGGTGCCAGTCTTCAGCGGTGTGGCTAGGAGGGGCAAGGACAGCCATTCCATTCCTGCCTGCAGGGGCCCCTCCACCCAGGCACTGGGAACAAGGGCAGCAACAAATGGACATAAACTGGTGCAGTAAAATCACCCTCTCCCACCCCCACCTGTGGGGAAGGGGTAAACATAAAGAACATTCTTATTCAGGTCCTTTAACCCTTCCTATCTCCACCCAATTACAAGTTAAAACCTAAAAAAAAAAAAAAAAAAAAAAAAAAATGTTCCATAAGCAAAAGAAAACTAGAGCCTAGAAGACAATGTAAGGAACTTAAGTGGGTGAGTCCCAAGGAATGAGTGGTGGCATGCATCTTCTACTTTTTTTCCCACATAAGTCTGCATTTAGTGATTTTCTAAAATAACCTTTTTAACAATCAAAAAATGAAAGAAATAATGCTAATCATCAATAGCATTTGGACAACGCCTGCTGGTTATTAGTACTATGAAAGATTATAAGCCTGAGTCCTGCCTTCCAGGAATGCAAATAGCTTCTTTATTTCTGTACCACCCAGTTTTTAGATTCTTGTAAGGTCAAATGCAGACTCACTCAGTCCCTAGATACATCAAGTGTGAGCAGGAAAGCATTCAAAATGCAAAAATGAAGATTAATGGAGAATTTTCAAGCTCCTATATCTAAACAATGATTGGTACAGAGTATCATCTTACTCTTCACTAACAGCATTACTGGAGAGCACTGAAAAATACTTACTTTCTTCATAATCAGATATCCTACAAATGCAGTAAATGATGCAAAAAAGAGCACAATGTTCAGAGCTGTCATTTTCAGGTAAACACTTAGTCAACATTGCATTGGAGTGCTACCTGGTGTTACAGCCATTTGGGGCCTGATGGCTTCTATACTTTCATGAAGTCAGCAGCCTATCAATAATTTATCTAAAGCAGACTTGCTGCATTCAGTACAGAATGGGTCATCCTCTCTACACCAGTTACCTTCCAAAGTGCAAGTAAAGCACAACAGACAATTAAATAGAACTCCTTCCCAAAAAAGGCATGCAACTGCCTCTTGATTCTTACAAGTCATGACTTTGTGAGCAAATTGGAGAGTAATGGGACAGACACTTAATACTAACAAAAATGGGTCTTTTTTTTTTTTATCATGTCAAAACATAACATACCTATTACCACAGTGAGGAAAAGGGGGATGAAAGGACTTAGCCAAATAGATTTGTGTTCTTCACAGAGAACATGGCTGATTTTAAAAATTTCATTAAATACTGAAATACAATAAGTTGAAGGGAATGCTGATGATTTTGCTCACATATCTACATGTCAACTCTTTATCCATACATTTTTAACTTGATGGTAAAAGGACTCATGAAACAAGAGATAAGGAGTAGTAGTACAAAAATAACTTATTCCTCATCAATTTATTAAGTGATAGAGTCAACTCAAGGTCCAATAGAGGTAGTGTGCATGACTACAAACTGTTTTTCTTAGGATTTCAATGTGCAGTGTTGGGAAAATAACTATCATCCAAGGTAGACTTTGATAATTGCTGTAAAGGAGGCAGTCTGTGTGGCACTTGACTGAAGAGTTAGAAATTGGAATGACTTTAAGAGGCAGAGAGTACAAGCCAGAAAGAGCTAAACTGCATAAACAAATATGTGGAGAAGGTACAATTTATGTGGAATATGTGGTAGGAACTGAATTTGGCCTATTAGGTTAGAAACCCGTAACTAACATGAAGCAGCAATGAGAGCCAAAGCCAAAAAGGCAATGGAAGAAAATGATGGAAACCTTAGGGTGGCAATGGGGACAGCATTATTCATGGCACTGAGCAAAATAAGAAGCCTGTGGCCAATGCAATGTGACAGTTCAGAATCTCTTGACTTCATTTTGTAGCACACACACCCCCTTCCAGCTATCCAGTTTGAAGGCAAAGGAGGGTAATGTCTAAAAATAAATATAATCTTCAAATATGCTTGTGGTCAAAGCTTAGCACCAACCACATGTGTTGAATCCAATAGCAAAATTATAAAGGGGAAGAGGAAGTAATGTGTGTGCCAACAAGGAGGTGAGTTTAGTTCAACATGAGATCCCGTCTGAAAAATGCCCCCATCTGGAATTGGTTCAAACCCCAACCACTGGCCCGAAGTAGCCTTGAGTAACTGCGAACACACAGAACCAAAAGGGTAGACAGTCTGTTGGCTTCAGGGATAAACACCTAGGTTCTCATCCTGAATTTCTTATTAACATTTCCCATCTCTGTGACTGCTGGCACAGCCTTTCCTTACTCAGAGTCTTGCTTTTCCCATCTGTAAACAAGGACTTTGAAGATTTAGGGCATTTTTTTCAATTTAATAACCTGACTTTAAGTGTTGCATGCTCTGAGTAGGTAAGATTCTCATTACCTGTCTCAGGGTGGACATACCATTTGAAATGTCCTCTTCTGGGTCACATTCCTGTTGTTTCTGCTTGGTATCAAAAGGCTCCCATTTCCTACTGCTTCCCTTTGCAATTTTCCTAAATGTAAACTTCCATGTTCTCCTTCTCCACAGGTCTATAACTGCTTTAAGAGTCTGCTGGACTCGTGTTTGTACTTGACAGAGCTCTCAGCCCAAATCTTATGAACAGTGGTCACTCAATAAATATTTGTGGAATGAAAGAATGAATAAAATCTCAGTTTTTGACTGAGGTCTAGGTTTTATTCACCAAAAAAAAAAAAAAAAAAAAAAATTCCAGAAAAATCTTGGAGGAAGTAGTAACAATAAATATCAAGGAAGAACACTGCTGCTCCTGTTATTTTTACATTTGGATATTTCCAAGGATATTTGCAGGGGGAAAAAAAAAAAAAAAAGAAATGATTGTCCAATGGAAAAAAACAGCAAATCATTCAGTAATCTTGCATGGTGCCAGATTGTAATTTCTAGCTAAAGGCTTTATTCACAGATTCATGCATCAGAGAGAGAAGTATGAAGCCTGCGGACCTAACTTCCAATCTTGCCTTTTATGCTCAAATACCTATTAAGAAACAGACAGCATTTTGGCTGTTTGAATGCTACTGCAAAGTCTGGAATTAGAGCCCTTTAGCACTAAAACTTACTTGTTTGGAAGCAATTACACATATTGCACTTCTTAAGGCTTACAAATCTTTACTACCTGAAAAGTTAAGGAGTTCCTAGAGAAACCCCACTGCAGAGGTGGCTTAGCACTTACTTATGGAATTTGCTTTACACACCTACCAACACCCATTCTGCATGTCATATGGTGGGTGTGAACTAAATGAATTCCTATTGTACATTGTTCATGTTACAGGCATAAAATTATAAGCACTTCAATCTTCAGAGTAAAAAAAAAAAAAAAAAAAAAAAAAAACAACCCCACCAGGAAATAGAAAAAAAAAATCTAATTTAACACATCATCTTTAAGAATAAATGAGGTTACAAATCTACATTTGGAAGAACAGAATCTAGTCCATATGTACCAGATACCATTTTTTTTTTTTTTCAAACTTAAACTCCGGATTCCAAAATGTATACTCTTTCTCTATACTGAGGTAACAGCTTGTCAGAGAAATGTGGCAAGCAACAGCAGGACTAGCACAGCAGATGGGGCGTATTTTTATACCGGCTTTAAGTGATAATGTGAGTTTACATAGGGTCATCCTAAATATTGTTTAAGTGCATGAAATGACTCGAGTCACTGTCTAACCTTGAGTAGGCTGTTTTGCTTTCGGTTCTTGTCTCAATTTGTTGCCGTCAAGACTTCGTCAAGAGAAGTCTATCTTTTCTTTGAAATAGGAGCTGCACAAATTTCTATGATCTTTTCTTTTCAGTTTGCACACATTTTACATAGACATTAGGAAAAAAAAAACAGGGAAGAAAATAAAGATCAAAACTACTCTCATGAACACAGTGGACTAAGTCTCTGCCCATAGGTCACAAATGGTATGAATTCCAAGAGGGGAGAAAAATAAAGTGCTAGGTGGTGAGGTTGGGAATATTTTATCCTAATCTCAGCTCTTCTAAGTGGCTCCAGAGGATCTCTGAGCCGCTGTTTCCACATCTGGCAGATGTCAAAAGGGAACTTCTATAAAACACTTATCGAGGCTTTGAGGGTTCTTGTCCTTCCCCTCTGTGGCACAGCCTATTTTATTTGCTGCTAAAATGGACAGGTCTTGATAACCTCTAACTCCAACTTCAAAAGATTGCATGGGTTGTAATCAGCATAATTTCCTTTTAGTTCATTCACAAAGAAGAATACACATCATCTTAAGATAATATTATGGAAGCCTTGAGAGATGATCACTCATATCAATGCCTTTTCTGTGCAGGCATACTCCAGGGACAGAGCCCAGACCACTAGAGACAGTGGCTTCTCCAGCTTTCTCCCATGGGGAGCGATGTATTGGAAGAGAGCAGGTGGAGGTTTTGGGATTCCAGCATGATATTGGGTACTGTTTCTTTTGCGAATCTCTTCTGTTTTCTTCTAATCTAATGCAATCTGAATGTGAGCATGCACAGGTCAGGGATTTTATTATTTTGTTCAATACTAATTCCCAGTATCTAGAAGAGTGAGTGGCACATAGTAGGTACTCAAAAAATATTTACTGATTGACTAGCAAATGAGAAGCCCATTTGAACACACCCCTTTCCTTCTTCCCTGCTGGAAAAAAAAAAAAAAACATTATTCTAAAGAGACCTATAGGATATGCTCTGTTTCCTCTATAAGGATATACTGTGTTCAGAATTAGGCATCATCTACGTTTAGAGTGGACTTGTAAGTTCAATTGAGGCAGAGTGGCTTAAAGGATGCCATTCAGACCCACAGTCCCCTTTTCTCTCTACTAAGCCACTCTGCCCCAATCAAACTTACAAGTCCAGAGGCCCAGTCTCTTATTTGAACAAGGACAAAACTGTCTGAACATTTCTGGTCCTTCAAGTTCCACTTTTAAGAGTGGAATGATAAAACAATACTTTGGAGAGTCACTGGATTCAAATGAGCTCAAGTCATAACTCAGGAAACAGAGAAGTAAGAACTTGTCCTCAGGTCTCTTGACTACAAATATGAATGTGCGATTAGTTTGCTAAGTTATAAAATACTATAGAAATATTAATAGTTGCTAACATCATAATTCTTGAATTATAGGCTTCTTGAGTCAGCACAATTAACTTATTCATCTAATTATGAATGAATTGGCCAGTACTTGATAATAGTGTCTGGCATAGTTGGCATTCTGAGATTGAATGGCTGGATAGATGAATAAAATTATGAAATCTTTAAAAGGGATAAATGCAAATGACTGCATTTCTTCTAGAACATTAATTGCAGACAGGATGGGTCAGATCCTGCCAAATAAAGGCAGAGGCTAAGATAAAATCATGTCCTAAAGGCAAAATTTCCTAAAATGCAAATTTATAGTTCTCCACATGTTCAACAAAAATTATCCATGTTACAGAGGAAAAGAGAAGTTGGCTTAAAGACATATTTTTTAAAAATGTATTTAGGAAAAAAGGAATATGTTAGCTATGTTTAAAGATGAAATTTCCAATTTTCTAATAAAGCAATAACTACTTAGAGAGGAATTATGTAAAAAAAATGTAAAGTCATTTGTCAGAACCCACCTTTTCCTTTATCCTGAAATTCTATCCTTAGAGATTTTATGGAAGTTTTACATTTTCTAGAAGTTAACCATATTCTACATATGTTGCAATGAATGTCTGTAGCATGGACAGAAAAGGGGCAGGTACGATATATAAAATAATTATCTACATTTAATTGCAGTAGAATGAAAGAGAGGTCAAAAGGGACACATGGCAGCAAAATCCAAATTTGAGAAAAATGAGTTCAGGAAAAAGAAACAACAGTACACAATCACAATCCATCTTAGTACCCTAAAAATATAGATAGTGATTCTCTACAGACGTGGGGAGGGAGGGCATACAAGCCTCCTGGGGGCTTAATGCACTGGGTGAGTGGGAGGTGTCACACACCTTTAATGATGGGTGGATGCCAGGTGTGGTTGCATCCTGCCATGCAGGGGGCACTGCCACACAGTGTCTTGTCCTGAATGCCAGCAGCACCCATCAAGAAAAAACAGCAGGGGGCTGGGGCTATGGCTCAGCAGTAGAGTACTCTTCTCGCATGTGTGAGGCCCTGGGTTCGAGCCTCAGATCCTAAGCACCACATAAATAAAGTAAAGGTATTGTGTCCACCTACAGCTAAAAAATAAATAATAATAAATATAAAAAAAAATTGCACACTTACTCCCCAGTTTTCTCTCCATTTTATCCCTGGCAACATTTCTATACCTACCACATAAAAAACAATCTTTGGTCAAAAAGATAACTATCATAGAACACAAAATAGAAGATACTGGAAATTTCAAAGTTATTTAGGTACTATTATTGTTTCACTTGAGGTTTGAGACAAGGAGCCAATGTATCTCCTGTCTTTTAGTCTCTGTTTCTGTTTCTCTCTCTCTCTTTGAAACACACACACACTCTCACACATCTCTCTAATAGCTAACAACCACGGTTAAGGTGAGTATAATTTTTACAAATTATTTCTAGCAGGCCACTGAGTGACAGTGTTAGAATACACAAGATGTAAACTTTAGAATTGTTTCAGTAAAGGAAGAGGCCTTTTGAGAGAAACAGGTCAACTGAAATACCATGCATGATTTTGTTTCTTCCTTCATTCAAACAAGGCTATGGGACAGCTTCTAGGTTTTATGCATGAGCAGCAGACCAAAATGAATAACAGATAAATCTTAATAGAGCTTCCTCTCTAACCAAGGTGCTATGACATATAGACATATAGACAAATAAATTTAATATACAAAAGACTAAAACTTCTGTTAAAAGTGTATGAAAAAGGACAATAGCAATTCAGAGGATGACAGTCATTTTCATCTCAAGGATCTGAAAAAGCTCACAGATGAGGTAACACCTCGCTGTGGCCCCTTGTCATGGCCTTGTGTTCTAAAAACACACAGGACATATATCATATGTATACCTACCAAATATAAAAGCTGCAGGTTTAAGTAGCAATGTGCTTGATACAAAAATTAGGTGAAGAACAAAACCATGTTTGAAAGAGTATATCTTTAATTTATTGGGTACAAGGAGATTTTGAAGGCAAAAGATGAAACCTCCTATGGAAACATTTCATTTACCTCACAGCTTGAAATATTTACTATAGATTATCTGTTACATAACCACCCCCACCCCCTTCTTAAGTTTATGTACTGAAAGTAAAGGAAACTTAAAAGCCTAAATGCCAGGGGTATCAGAGCCCTCTAATGAGATCCAAGACACCTGCACAACAAGTGACCCTGGGACACCCACCCACAGACAGGTGACACACAAGGCAAGTTCACACTGATTTTCATTCCTTCTCTAGTTTGTAGTGTTTTCCCCCTGCCCTCTGGTTTCTTTTTTCCTTTTTCAGGGGACTTGTACTGGCTCTGTTCTGTTTGACGACACTTTGTCAATGAGATGCATTCCATTCAGTTCAGAAGTTCATTAAATTCAGATAACACACCATTCTTGTAAGCTGACTGATGTTTATTAATGTAACATGCGACACAAATAATACAGCAGGGAATCTGAGCTTCCTTAGCATCACTCAGACATGTAGAATAATACAGTTCATCTGCAATTCATCAGGGGCTTATAATATTATTTACATATTTAAAGATTTCTTGAAAGTCACATGCCTTTGAGAAATTCAGGAATGTGTGCAACTGCACAAAGATAAATCACATATAAGCAATGTGCTGATTCACTCATCCCTAAATAGTTTTAATTTTTATGTCTACGTTGCGGGGGGATGGAGAAGAAAAGGGGCAGAGGAGAGGCAACCAAAAGATCTTTATGTAATTAAGCTTTGGGTATTGAATATGATATTTGAGATTATTATTATTATTATTATTATTATTATTATTATTATTATTTATTTTTTTTTTTTTGTGGTACCAGGGACTGAACTCAGGGGCACTCGACCACTGGACCACATCCCCGGCCCTTTTTTTGTTTTGTATTTTATTTAGAGACAGGGTCTCACTGAGTTGCTAAGTGCCTCGCCATTGCTGAGGCTGGCTTTGAACTCGCGATCCTCCTGCCTCAGCCTCCCAAAATGCTGGGATTAGAGGCGTGTGCCACTGCGCCCGGCCTGATGTTTGAGATTATTATTAACAAAGACAATAATATTAACCTTTACATTTAAATCTTAAGTACAATTTTCAAAGCATTTTCCTCTATTTGTTGTCTCATTAAGCTGGGTTTTTCTACAATGCTTTTCTGAGGAATGAAAACAAACATAAATTAAACAAATACTATCTACACCTGGCTTCTGTCACTCACATAGCCTGGCCAGCAGGAAGGATTTTCAAGTGTACAGGATGAAAGAAATGAAAAAGAAGTGCATGATGCCAGGACCTCTTTGGCTCCTTGAATCTCAATCATGGTTTTTGTCAATTGAATCCATTAAGATAACAACCAG
This sequence comes from Tamias sibiricus, assembly GCA_025594165.1. NCBI lineage: Eukaryota > Metazoa > Chordata > Mammalia > Rodentia > Sciuridae > Tamias > Tamias sibiricus. The sequence goes on from CM046668.1 coordinate 80,815,503, forward strand.
CTCAATGATGCTATAGGACTTCAGGAATAAAAGGGCTAGCAAGTTAAATTCCAGAAACATTGACGAAATGCCTCCTTTTCTCTTAAGAAGTTTATGGTTTAGGAAGAAATAAACAAGCAAGATGTCTGCATAACTGAGAGATATAATTCAAATATTTTTATTGTCTCACATAGAGAATGGAGCAAACAAGTTCCCTTTCTCTCCCTTCTCTCTCTTTCTAGCCCCACTAATAACACATGTTGAAATGTTAGTGCGTGTGCATGTATGTTGCAAAATTAGTCAAAACTTTTACTTAGGATTTATAAAAAAAAGTTTAAGCACTACTTAGCATTAGAATATTCTTTTTATCCCCCCCCAAACTGCTGTGTATAATGTGAATAAAAAACAAATAAAGAGTTCTTCAAGAAAAATGAGTTCTCCTCAAATTAGTCTTTTAAAACCTATTTCAGGACATGCTGTACATGGGGGAGGACACAATGGTGAGAATATGACTGGTCAAAAATTCATACTTGTCAAGATGAGAAGACGGACCACAAATTGGGAGAAAATATTTGCAAAAGATACATCTGATAAAGGACTATTGTTCAAATTATAAAAAGAACTCTCAAAACTTAGTAATAAGAAAAACAACACATTAAAAGATGTGAGCAGACATTTCACTCAAGAAAATACATAGTTGGCCAATAAGTAAATGAAAAGATGCTCAATGTCATATGTGATCAGGGAATTACAAATTAGAAGAAAAATGATAAACTACTATAAGCCTATGAGAATGACTAAAATCCAAAACAATGGAAGCATGAACCCTGACCACCAAATGCTGACCAGGATATTGAAGCAACAGGAGCTCTCATTCAGGGCAGGTGGCAATGAAAAATGGTTAAGCCCCTTTAGAAGACAGTTTGGCAGTTTCCTACAGAACAAAACATACTTTTGCCATATGATCCAATAATCAAATTTTTTGCTTGGTGTTTACCCAAATGAGTTGAAAATTTAAGACCATACAAGATCCTGCACATGAATGTTTATTACAGCCTTATTCATAATTCCCACAACTTGGAAGCAACAAGATGTCCTTCAGTAGGTGAATGGATAAACTGTGTTACATCTATTCAATGGACTATTACTCAGTGTTAAAAAGAAATGAGCCATTGAGCCATGAAAAGACACGGAGGAACCTCAAATGTCTATTATTTAGGGAGAGAAACCAATCTTAAAGGGCTGCATGATGTACAATTCCAACTCTCTGACACTTTAGAGAAAACAAAGCTATAGGCACAGTATGTTCAGTGGTTGATAGGGGTTAGAAGGAGGGAGGAACAAATAGACTAAAGTGCAGAGGATTCTTAGGACAGTAAAAATACTCTGAATTGTAAGAGTGAATAAGTATCAATAAACATTACTCAAAACCCATAGCACATATAACACCAAGTGAACAATAATGTATACTGTGCACTTTGGATGATAACAGACAATGTAGGTTCATCAATTACAATTAATGTGTCATTCTGGTGGGGGACATGGATAGTGGTGGGGCTATGTATTAGCGGGAGCAAATGATAGGAGGGAACTCTCTTGTATTTTCTGCTGAGTTTCATGATGAACCACAAATTGGCCTTAAAAATAAAGTTTACTTAAAACACACATACACCTCAGACAGTCCACTTCATACCAGAAGGAGAAGTCCTGTGTTGTGTATTATTAGAAACTACAATAGTTGAAAGAGCATGAGAATGAGATAATGGACACACAAATGCTCCACACACTTTAAAATGTGTACACATTATTGAAAGGTTCTGCTTTTGAGAGGACTGAAGCAGTGTCCTTAAAGAGATGGTGCCCAACATCCTAGGTTTTCTATCTTCATCTGCAAAGACAGAAAAGATATGATGTGTTCACCAAGAAGAAATAAAATTGGGGTAAGAGGTGACAATCCTGTGATTGGTAGCCTTAGAAGCATTTCACACTTCCTGAGAACAGAGGCAGTTAAGAAGTTTGAGAACGTAAACAAACAAACAATAAACCTTGCAGACAAGTGCACACACACGTGACTGAGCTATATACCATTCCATTTCATTTATTCTTATGTCCTAATATTTTATTGTTGTTGTGCTGTTGATTGAACCCAGGACCTTGCACACGGTATACAAGTGCTCTGCCACTGATCCACATCCCCAGCCCTCACGCGACTGTTTTAAAAGATGCAACCAATGTTGGCCAGAATACACTCGATTCTATTATATGTAAAGTGAAAACCTATGGATAAGTAGTGAAGAATAAAGGGGAAATGGATTGAAACGATAAGGATGAAAAGTCAGAGGCAAATGGATTGCAAAGTCTTTTCTAGTTCTCAAACTGTGTTGTGTGTGTGCGTGTGTGCGTGCACGCACGCGCACACGCAAGTGTGCATGTTGGGGGGGAGGGGGAGATTGTGTGGTATAGAATTCAGTCTACAAGCGGACCAACAATATAAAGTGAAAACTGAATAAACTAATCAAACAATGTATCTGTGCAATGGGTTCCATGTGGGAAGCCTGGTGGCAAGAACTCTTGCCAGACCCTGAGAAGGAGCAAGAACTTGTAGCAATCCATAGGAAATGAAGAACAAGGCTCTGGTGCACTTCTGTGCTCCACTGGGGCTTAGCTCCAGGCTACCAACTTGCCTACTTATGTGCCAGACTCTTAGATTTTGTATCGCTCTAACTTGGGAAAAGAACTGTAGAAACCTTTTTTGAATAAATGAATGGCAAATGAACATATAAAAAGCACTTGAGGTCCTTTGTCAGCAACCTGTGAGCTACACAAATAACCATAAATGATAGCTTACTTGATGATTACACACATTCATGGGCAAAGACTATAATCCTGTTTTACAGATCCCAAACTGAGGTTCTGAAAGAAGATGTGACATGTGAAGATTGCACTGCTGGGAATCCACTCAGTCTAGGGCTCCTGAGTTTTGATTCTAATACTGTACCCACTGTGTCATGTCCTAATCACTCGCATTCAGTGATCATTAAGTCCCTATGAGACAGAGAAACATATCATACATAACCCAATCTAATACTAAAAAAAAAAAAAAATCCACTACAAATGAGGTTCTCTTATACTACACTAAAGGACCCATTAAGATACACTACTAGGGGCTGGGGTTGTGGCTCAGCGGTAGAGTGCTTGCCTAGCATTCATGAGGCACTGGGTTTGATTCTCAGCACCACATAAAAATAAAATAAAGATATTGTGTCCACCTAAAACTAAAAAATAAATATTATAAAAAAAGATACACTACTATTTGCTAACATTTACTATGTATCTAGACTGTATTTGGAAATATAAAGTCCAGATGCAGGGTAGGCTGCCAGGTCTGTGGTTACTAAGAGCACCTTGTATTTCCTGAAAGGACATTAAAAATCTCTAAGTCACTCCATCATTATTTCACTAAATACACTCTGCAACTTTCAAACCTAAATATTGTGTGGAAATGGGGCCCCAGAGGATCATCGAACAACTCCTCTGCCTTCAAGGCAAACATAATTAACCTAAAACACCAGGCTGCCAGGCCAGCAATGAAGCCAACAGAAAGGACCAGGCTGTGGCACCTGCAGTCCTTTGGGGATGTTAAGATAATCCCCAATTTCCTGACTTTGGAGGGAAATGGGCAAATGCTTCCCAAAATAGGAGGCTCTAAAAAGGCAAAAATACATATGGATGGCATAACTGTATCTTTGGTATTATTAGTCCATAGATAATGTCTAAGGTTCCTGAATACAATGAAAGAAAATATGCATTTTTCTTTCCCAAAACAACAAGCTATGCAAATGCCAGGAAAATATAGCTAAGAGTGTCCAGTGTGAAGGAGGACTAAGTGGAGAGGGGAGGGGCACAGAAGGGAGGATGTTTGTTTTATGCTGATTAGTTCTATTAGCTTGTTAAGTTGGTGGCATGTATTACTTTAATTAGAAAATAAGGTGGAGAAGTATGGAACATTTATCCATGTTTAAATGACAAGAACATTGGTTTCTCATTTATCACCACTGTCACTGTGTTGATTAATAAACAAACACTTCAGATAACCCGAAGGTAGTCAAGGAGTTCAAAGGTTAATGGGGACACCAGGATAGCACACATCTAAGCTGAACTGTTATACAAATGTGTCATTTTCAGGTTGCAGAAGCCAGTCTCATAAGGATGTAAGAGTGGGCCAATGCACTGCTATGGGTATGGAATGAAGAACTTGTACTTCCACCTGGAGGAATCTATACATGTGGCATTGAATCTATACACGTGTGAAGGTATCATACATGTGGCATTTTTTAGTTTAGCCAACTTGGGTTTGTTTTGTGAGGCGTTTTTTAACAGGTGACAACTTTGTTAGAAGCAGAGGAATGAATGCAATGGATCATTATGTTTGGTGACCAGCTCTTCAGTTGGATTCGGTCAATAGTAGGGATCATGAAGGAATACTGGGAGAAAAGACTGGTAAGGTTAAAAGAAAAAGTCCCGGGTCATCAGGCTCTGGAGTACAGACCTGCTCCCACAGTCCTGGGAAGCTGTTCAAAGATAAATTAATGAGTAACAAAGTGACAAACCCAAAATGAAAAAGAGCATATAAAATGTAAGGAAACTAGTGGTAAAGCTAAATTTACACCAGCCTATGATCAATGATTTATAATATTGAGGAAAACCAAGTACAGCAAATAATGTAAAGGCAAAAAAAAAAAAAAAATTGAAATTAAAGTTGTAATGATAGTCACAAAATTCCTTGACTTTCTAATATGGTTTCTCATCTAGATCAAAGTAAAACAACTGTAATAAATTCCTTTTGCTCTCTGCTTTTGAATATCCACACCTTGACAGTTCTTAGGCACTTACAAATCCCTATGGTATTAGGGAGAATGTGCACATTGGAAGGGGAAGAGGAAGATATAATTGGATTTAGATAGGATATCCTCAGACAACTTTAAACCTCCAAACAACTCAGCAATTAATGAAATACCTGAAGACTTGCAAAATATTCATGGACAAAGTCCAACATGGACTGTAATCGAAAAGCCCTGTGAGAAAGTAGGGATCCAGTGTTATGTCAAAAGAGGTAACAGAATCTCCTTTTTGTCAAAAGAGGTAACAGAATCTCATTTTTGAAAGCTATAGAAAGAGTGGTTGGCTAGGAGCAAGTGGTTGGCTAAGAGCTAGGAGTAGAAAGACAAGTGATACTGGAAAGCTTGGGCTGGAATTCTCACTTCCCAACTGATTGGTCAGGTGACACTGTCTCCTCATCTATCCCACTGAGTGTTGTGAACCCCCAGGGGCGACTTCAGGTGAATGAGCAATGCCAATGTTAAGTATTCTACACTATTATTTCGTCAAGTGGGGAGATTTCACAGGACCTTCATTCCATATGGAGAAAATGTGTGTGACTGCTCATGATCACACGTCTAGACAGTAGGGATGTGAAGACTAAGGGCTCCAGAACCCCTCCAGATTTAAGCACCAGAAATGGTTCACCTGTCACTAGTAAAACAAGGACACTGTCTGATGTCATTTGCTATAATTTGGGAAAAACTGAAGCTTCGTCTCAAGGCCTTGGCAGGTGAGCAAAAAGGTTGTTGCTGATTTTTCCAACACTTTGTTTTTAAATGTAATTGTTTGTTTGCTTTTTTTGAGTCCACACAATCTGTTCTTTGATTTCGGATCTCAAACAGTTTGCTATTGCTTCACGGTTTTGAAGATCAGTTTTTAAAAAATGAAACCAACTTGCTGTCACAGACTGTGAGCTCTATGGGAGCCAATATTTGCAGGCATAGCAAGTGGAGGGAGGTCTTCCAGCTTGTCTTCAAGACCCTTACTTTGAGGCCTGGCAGAGCTTGTGTGCTCCTGGGCAGGGGCCTTTCTCTTAAAATTCAAAGTGCTATCTAAATGTAAGATTTTCATTGCTTGCAATTTGCACCAGGAAACACTGAAGTCATTGTTAAAAGTTGAATACAAGATGGGTGTGGTAGCAAATGCCTGTAATCTTAGCTACTGGGGAGGCTGAGGTAAAAGGATTGCAAGTTCAAAGTCAACCTGGGAAACTCGGCAAGACCCTATGTCAAAATAACAAAAATTTTAAATGGGCTATAAATGTAGCTTAATGGTAGAGCACTTGCCTAGCATGTATAAGGTCCTGGGTTCACAAGGACAAAAGAAAAAACTGAATGAAAGAGATTTTACCTGAAAATTTGAAAACAATGTCAGCATAAACTTGCTGATGGACTAGTTTTCCTTAATGCCTAGTAGATATCATCTCCTATCCTTTGAGAAGGACTCATTAGAACTATTAGAATTTTAGAATCTCAAGGTTAAAAGCAACCTCCATGGTGATCTATTCAACCACAGCTCTGTTCCATTTAAGGATAAATCCTCACTGAGATGTTCCAGCCTCTCCATGGATGGTAACCACACTATTTTAAAAAGCAATGGCATCTTCTTTCAGAGAGCCAGAGTTTGGAATTCTCATCATTGAGTGAATCTATGCTTCTTCTGTGTTCCTTATCCACATCATTATTCCATTGTGACATTTATTTATTAAATAATCTTATTAATTGTGCCTGTGACTTTTGTTTTACTCATTTTATAAAACCCATTTTATGCTTCATTTCTTTCTCAAAGCAGACCAGGATCATTCTGCCCTCTCTGATGTTTCTTCCTGATAGGACTTACCTGCCAAACTCAGGGTTCTTTTCTAGGTGCTGCTAGGAAAGAGACCTTGTTTTCTAGGCATCTTCTTATTTTGGAGTTAAAAAAAAAAAAAAGCAAAACAAAACAGGGCATATTTTAGACCCACATCAATAGATAGATAGAATTGATAGAACATGCAAAGGGTCAGTTAATGCTAGGGAAGGAGTACATCATGGCCTTCACTGCAAATAAACCATGAGCCTGAGAGTAGTTGGTTGTGTATCTTCTGTTGCTAGCTGACTCCCCAATGATATGCATGCCTGCAGATGATTAATAATTTATACCATTTTCTTTTATATGTATATACATTTTCCATATAAATTATGTAATTTATATAATTACTCTTTTAAGGATGCTGGCCCAACTTTATGAAGTTCCTGGACTACATATTCTTTTGGTTCATCATCTGTGTATGATCAGAATTGTTTCTTTTCTCTGCTGGATGTAACCAAACTGGATCTACCTTCCTAATTCCTGACTCACTGAAGTACAGCAGGTTGGAGTGATTGGGAATTTATTTGTGAAGGGATTCTTACACTTAAAGATGCAGAATCTGTAATCTTCAACGGCACATCCAGGAGGATATACTGGTAAAGCTACTGAGGACCATGCAGAAACTCAGCAGGACTGAGAAATATTGATGGACTTCATCATTTTTGCTGAGTGCAGTGCCTAAGCACACATTATTTGGAGAAAATTGTGGAAAAATTGTTCCATTTGGTATTGCCATTGATTTGTGGAGACTGTGGAGTGTATGTGAGTACATACACAACTCAGCCAGAAAGAGTTTCATCATCTGCCTTTTAAGGGTGTTGTTGATTTTTCACCCTAAAGTTTGTGGGATCTTGAAGTAAAATGTGGCTAAATTAATGAGATGTACCATTTTTAAGGCATGCTAACAAACACAGACAAACAATCTCTAGCACTCCCTATCTCCCTGTTTGCTCATTTTCCTCTACCAGAAATGTCCCTTTCTTTATACTCCCTAGTAGGGGCACTGACTGCTCAAGCTTAGCTGGCAAGAACCAATCAGCAGCACCATTTTCCTTTGGAACTTCCTCACAACTCCTAAAGGACATCATTACTCTTCATGGTACTAATACACTTTGCCTTCTATACCCATTTGTGTACTAGTGCAAATCAATTTTTGCATGAATCATTTTGTTTTTCCAAGTTCCAGGTACAAAGGGGTCCCTCAGGAACTCTTTTGTGATTTTTATTGACAAAGTTTAAAACTGAGATCATGGGCATTGTATACAGCAACACAGAAACCAGGGGATGCTGGCATAGTAAGCCCCTCACTCCATTCTACCACCAAGAAATGGCAGCAGTGGCAGATCACTCAGTGAGTTCTAGTTGTCAGGGCTAATCACAGATGTAAGAGCACAACCAATTAAACATTGGTCGATTTTACCTCTAAGACCCATGAACAGATATTATCTAATCTACTGATCAGGGTCTGCCATTTTTTATTTAATGAAAAAGGAAACGGAAGGTCAAAATATAAAGAAGCAAAAACCAGCAAGGCAAATAAATTTACCTCACAACCTAGTGACTGAGCACTGTACACATAACCTTGATTGGGTACATTACAGAAGGTGCATGAGAAATGCCCATGAATGCACACTCAAAAATAAAGTGCATTTAGTAAACGTATGCAAGCATTGGGCTGGGAGAGTGGCCCACTGGCAGAGCATTCACCTAGCTTGCAGGAGAACCTGGGTTAGATGCCCCACACAGCAAAAACCCAACCAAACAAATAAACAAGCAATAAGAACAACTTGTATGTGTGTGTGTGTGTTTGTAAACTTTCACTTGCCTTTTACCACCAGTCTTCTGCTTTAATTTGGGCTATCTCTTAGGGATGAATGACTTCAGTCCAAGAGTTTCTTTGTAACTCAACTGTTTGGAACTCAGGAATTCATCCTCTCATAAAAACAGTGCTATAATTGGATGTTAGGTTCGCGGGCTAATCCAAATATTCTATTAAATCCATAATTATGTCAAACATATTTTCAGAACCCAAAATAGAGACATGGTATGACAAGTTCAAGAGAAAAGTGATGATAATAAAAATAATAACTAAAAATTACAGAGACAGGAACTGCTCTAAGAACTTTACATGTGCTCATTTAATCCTTATGACAAAAGTCTGATTTATAATCCTTTTCATAATCGATGCCCAGAGAGGTTAGAAGAGGTACTCGAGGTCCAGAGCTAATAAAGGAAGATGCAAGATCACAACTATGACAGTTGGATTTCAAGGCCCATCTCCTAACCTCCGTGCTTTATTTCTTCTTGTCAAGAAAAAATATACTAAAAGCTTAGCTTCTCAAGACCACACTTGCTGAGGCAAGAGTAGGCAGTAGAATCAGTCCCTCCACTGAAAGGGCAGAAGAAAAAGAGGACATTTTTACACTAGTGTTAGAGGTTTCTATGGCCCAAGAACTGAGGCCAAAATTAAGGTTTTGAGGATCATAAATCTTGAACATTTGGGACTAGGGATTTGGAAAGAAGACTGTAGAAGAGGCATCTGGACAGTGCTCTGTTGGGGATGCACGACAGAGGCCAATGGTTATCAGCACTGTGAATATGGGATCCCACTCTCTCTTCCCTCAGTAGCAGGAAGCATTTAAACAGGTTCTCGTCTGGCCAAGACTCTGTTGAGTACAGAAAGGAACTGTATGACTAGGTGAAACAATCAGTTGTAAGGGGAGATATAGGAAATGGAGACAGAGAGTAGAGAACTCTCCAAGGAAAGTTGAGAGTAAGAGCCTTCCAATAGCCTAGCGAAGGCAGCCATATGTCTGCAAGGGGAAAGTCCAGCCCACCGGTGATTTAGCTAACAGCACATGCAACAATGTCAGGTACAAAAACAAATGTCTTGGCAATGTCTGAAATAAGGCAGGTTACTCTAGTACAGACAAAGTCAAAGGCCATTTTCTCCTACTCAGATCAATTACAAGTTGCAAAGGAATATGTGTAGACTTAGGCCATGGAGGTTTGACTCCAGGGGACAGTTCTGTGGCTTTGGAGTGAGACTTGGGTCAGGTCAATTTTACTGTTTACAAACAGTAGAACACTGAACAAGACTTTTTCCTTAATAAAATGAGGATAATGGTTACAACCAATCTCCACCGTAAAGGCCAAAGATACAAAGGATGTAATGGCATTTCATAAATTATGATACCACATTAGCTGCCAAATTTTATTTTCTGATAGTGTTGAAGCTTCTAAAATAAAACATTTGTTTGTAAACTTGACCATCTATCAGAATTGTCCAGAAGGATTAGTTATTTCAACTCTACATGATCCAGAATTCAACTAAGACAGGCAATCCCTCTTTAAGGCTTCCCCTCTGCAGCCTCTGTCACCAGGAGCAGGATTTCCTGAAGTGCATGACCACCTCATGTCCACCTCCACTAACAGACTAGGGACTACAGGAAAGCAGGCTGTGGCATCATTGTCTCAATATCCTTGCATCTGACAGAAATTACTGAAGCACATTATATCCTAGGAATGCTGACTGAGGAAGAGGGGTAATTATGCGAATATCTTATCCAACGTCTTTTAGCCAATGTATTTGCATATGTGTGTTTCCTTCAGATTGTTCTGAATTTTACTATGAATTCCAGAACTGCATGCTGTATAAAATGAAAAAATTCGATTGGGGACAACAGAATTTTTTATTATTTCTCCTTTAGGGATTAATAAGTTTTCATAGACAAGCAATCATTTGTGATAAAGAGACAAATAAAATATAAAATAAAATAAAAATAGGAAGTATTGTAGAGTTTGTGGGCCATTCAATTTCCCTGGAAGTACTCAACTCTGCCACATAGAGATAAACTACAGATAACACACAAACAAATGAGCATAACTGAGTTCTAATAAACATTATTTACAAACACATTAGTGGATTGAATTTGGCCCAGGACCACCATTTGCTGATCTTACTTCTAGATATATAACACGAAGCCCCCTTTCTCCCATTTCTAATGGTTTCAAGTCACTCAGATAATATGAAATGTTAAGTGTCAATGCCCTATAGCTAGATGACCAGTCTCAAGTTGTAGTCAAACCCTCAACACCTGTGAAAATGTTTGTGCCTCCTTATTTCCAATAGCACTTGGTATCCACCCATTAAAAGCCAATGACAAGGACAGAAGATAATGGAAAAGGCAAGCAGAAGTGCTAATGCATACATCCTTTGGCTGTGAGAGGTAGAAGCCTCGGTCTCACACAGAGAGAAGCATTCAGGATTAGCAGCAATGTCTCATGATATCAGGAGATGATGTTCCTGCTTCATGCTTGTAGTGTCTGACACAGAATGAACACACAGTATACATGTTTGGAAGCGCTGATGAGTGGATGTAATTGCAGTTTGTGACATCTTTCTTGCTATGGACAGAGTTTATGATAATGACACCCCCTCAAGCAACTCTTCAGGCTTTTTCTTTAACTCTACTATGGACTCACAACATTTTGTCTCCATTATTGAATTGTTAATGTTTAAATGATTCTATGTTGACGATGTAGCAAAATGTGTGCAATGTACAGAGCATAAATGTTTGTAGGATGAATGGACGGAGGGGTGCCATGAACCAGACAGACTGTGCTATTGAGTGAGAAATGTATCCTAATCTGAATCATGCCAGGAGAGGGGAATTCCAGAGAGAGAGATACAGATATAAATATTAAATAGGTTCAGTGCTATTGAAAAGGAACAGGGCAGAAGCCTAGTTGACAAACGTGCCCTATGGCTAAGGCGAATTCCCTTGGAAGGACTTCATCAAAGTTTCCTGCATGTTTCAATGGTTCCTCATTTATTATGGTACTTAATTTAGGAAATTGAATTCGTTTATAACACATTTATCTCCATTCCCTGATTATGAACCTCTCAAAGACAGGAATCAGTCGACTCAGAGATTATAGTTGATTCCTCTCTCTGTCTTTCAGACTCCATTTCTTCTGTGGCTAATTGCAAGTCATGAAATAGTGAAGACCTCCATAACTATTTGAGGGTGAAAAGGATTTGGGATGCTGGACAAAGGAATGTATATACTTTGCTATCACCTCAGGATTACAAAGAGGGTTTTTATCTAGCTCACAATTTCTGCTGTGCTTATCACTTCCCACAGGGCACTGGGTTTTACTGCAGGAGCTATGAGTTCTATTATGGTCTGCTCAGGCTCCTTTGGGGAGGCTAGGAGGAGGACTGAAACTAAAGAAGCATTAGATCACAGGGCCATGGCTGTCATCCAAATGCTAGACTCTCTACCCTGGCAAATAGTCCAAGACCTTTCCTCCAAGGAAATATATATATATATATATGTATATATATATATATATATATATATAAAATTATTTTAAATATATAAAATTATTTATATACAAATAAGTATGTATATATGTATTTTAATATTTATACTGTACCAACAATCTGGGTTAAGCATCATCCTTTACCTATAAATGGCACTATCAGAGCATGATGCACTAGAAACTTACAGCTATTTCAACTTTAGGGTTTTGAGAAATGTAAAATTAATTAGTCTCTTGCTATTGATTTTGTTTTTGTATCTGAAATTTCCTTTGTTGTATTGACTTAAGATATGGAATAACCTTGGTACAAATAGAACATTTGTGCCATTAAACTGAAAATAACAATGACAGTAACATTTTGACCAGACAATGCAGTGATAAAAACATTTTGGAGAAAACACTTCATATACTGGAATTAGAACCAAGAAAACACTCTTTTCCCCTTCTGAAGCATTAAAGAAAAGAGGGAAGACCTTTTCAGAGAGAAAGAAAAAAATATTTTTGACATGTGCATCTTAGCTTGGTTACAAGAGCTAAGAAACCAACACAACCTAGCAACATGCTGGCCCAAACTGGCCAACAATAAAATAGAAAGGGGAAAAAAATAAACCCTCAGTGCCAGGTCCACCTCAAGTGGAAATTTTCTTGATGCTTGAGCACCAGAGTCAATACAAAACTCTGGAGAAATTCCCCAGCCTCAAGAATACTGGAAACAAATACCCAAATGAGACTATAATAATGTTAAAATAATGGTACCATGTAAAAAAAAAATGATTCAAGAGGTGAGGGGGCTGGGGAGAGCAACAGAAGGAAGGAGGGAAAAGACAGCAATGGCCAGAGGAGATGACTTGATGGGAGCAGAGTTCAGGCCTACAACTGAACAGCTCCTGATTCTCCCTGGTGATTATTCATTATCTAAAAGAAAAGCCTCATAAACTGGTCATGAGCACTAAGTGGGCTCTCACTTCCCGGCATGATTTGGCATCAGGTGAACCCCTGTGAGCTGCACTGGATGCTCAGGAGCCTGGGTTCTTCAACTCTTGTGTGGGAGGAAGGCACGGGCTTTGGTGACGCATGCCGATGGTGGAAATGCTCACCATCCTTTCTATAGCCTGCAAAGCCTGAAGGGACACACTGAGAACTCATTTTTTTCAGGTAAAGTCTTACACCATGTGCTCAGATCAACTACTACTATAATGCAGAGCACCAATTTATCAATGAAATACAAGGAAAACAATTTCCTATATGTATAGCACCTTTGTCTACAAAGAAAGCCTTTCTCCTTCAGACGTGGTGGTACACACCATAATCCCAGAGGCTTAGGCTGAGGCAAGAGGATTGCTAGTTTAACGCCAGCCTCAGCAATGGTGAGGTGTTAAGCAACTCAGTGAGAACCTGTCTCTAAATAAAAACCAAAATAGGGCTGAGGATGTGGCTCAGTGGTCGAGTGTCCCTGAGTTCAATCCCTGGTATCCCCTTCCCAGCGCAACCCCCCCCCAAAAAAAAAGCCTTTTCTCATTGAGCCCAACCTTTGCCCTCACAACTGCAGAGTGAAGAGGGTCTACTGTAATTATTCCAGACATAAAAATCAAAACACTGAGGTTCAGGAATGCCAAATGACTTAACTGAAGTCCCATCTTTGACCGCAAACTCTGTATGAGGCCACATTATACAGCTGCCTTCACCTAGTGCTGCCTCACTTTTAATTACAAAAGAGTAATGCTTTTTGAGGACAGGAAAACATGCTCAGGTATTGAAGGCAAAGAAGAGAAGGATCAGGCCAGGACAACAGTGATATATCAGGGGAATAACCGGTAGTGACCGTTTTCTTAAAGGAATGTGCTTGAGGAAAGCTCTGGTGCTCAGATAGTCTTTGTTAAGCTCATGTGGCCAGCGTGGGTGTGATGCCTGTTCCAAGGTCCCCATAATAACCAGCACTAATGTGAATGCCCTCCCTGTCTCATATCCCCACCCTTTTTGTTGTCATTTAAGGGTACCCAAGGGAGACAGTGGGGGATGGCAGGGAAAAGTTTCTCTTAACCTTGGAAGGGCATCAGTACCAGCTGTGTCCTGAGGTGTAAACATCCTAAATCAAACAAAACCCAAGAGAGGGCAAGAGAAAGGAGCAAGTGAATCAAGACTTCTGTTTACCGTTGTTCCTGGCAAATATTTTGTTACCAATGAAAGATCTATTCATGAAGTCCTATCTCCCAATTACCAAGCCCTTCCTACCACAAAGCACAGCAAGAGCCCTTAGCAGATCAAGCCAGGTCCCTTGATACAGTAAGTACTGTGTGAGGACCACTGCGGGCATCTCCAGGTAGGCAATGTCCTGTACTAGTCAGGCCCCTGCATATTGCGGTGAGGGCAGGAGCATGGGGAATCCACTGTGCTCACCTCTGCTCTCTTCTGCCAGTGAGGGTGATTCAGAATAGAAGTGAAGTCTGAAACAGGAGTTCCAACTGCGTAAGAGGAAAAGTGAGTGAATGAAAGGAAGTAAATATTAGTTGAACATCTGTTATGAGCTCAGCATTAGGCCAGACACTGGCATGTTATCTCATGTAATAAATACCAGCATTTTGCTTGGCACATATTATTCACAGTGAGGTTCAAGTGACCCCGCTAGATACAAATGTGCAGGAAGGGTCAAAGAGATTTGCACTGAGGTTGTATTGATTTCAAAAACAGAACTGGGTCTTTTATGGCTTCCTAAGGATTTGTTGGGTTTATGCATATAAGCCTGAGTACAATGTGACAGAAAGAGAACTATATTTTGATTTCAGTTCAGAAACTTTTTAGTATTCTGCCAAATGGGGACATTAGTTAAGATTTTATTTATTTATTTATTTATTTATTTATTATACTGGGGATTAACTACCCAGGAGTGCTTTAACACAGAGCTATGTTCACAACCATTTAAACATTTTATTTCGAGACAGTGTCTCATTAAGTTGCTGAGGCTGGCCTTGAACTTGTGATCCTCCTGCCTCAGCCTCTTAAGTAGCTGGGATTACAGGTGTATACCACTGGGTCAGGCTAGATAATTTCTAAGACATCATATCTGATTAATATTCCAGTTCTGTGGAACTACAGGACTTTCTTCTATCTAAATTCAGCAAGGAAAGAGATTTTGAGCTTGTTAACCACAACTTATCAGCTTACCCGGGGTACACCTACATGGACATCACTTCCCAGGTAATCTTACTTCTATGGGCCTCAGTTGCCTTATTCATAAAAAGGAGATATTAAAAACTCTGTCTAAATGTATTCCCAAGTTTTCAGGTAGGATCACATAAGTTTATAGTACATTTTAAACAAAGAATTATTTTGCAAATGTTATTAGTGTTCTTGTTCCACCAAGGGCTGTCTTGTAGTATTCCTGATCATTCACTGGCAGCCAGAATTGTCTCAATAAACAGAAATTTAGGTATGATTCTGTATATGGTATAACTGCTCCAGGTGACCAACCAAGGTTCTGACCAATTATCCTTGGTCTTTTCCTTAGATAAAAATAGAATGAATAACTAAGGTTATGATTGTCTTCCCCAGCATAATCCCATATTATATTCCATAACACCATATGATATTTGTTCTTGCCAACAAACTTCTGATATAGGGAAAGGATATTTTCTCTAATTTATAAGTGAGGGCACATACACAATGTCAAAATCAAAAGAAAATCTTAGACATGATTCAGTTTTACTTCTTTGTTTAGAATAACTAAAGAAGAAGTCTATTTATTCAAATTTGAAAAATTTTTAGTTTGTTCTTTCTTATCATAGATCAATGTACATTAATTCTTTGTATTTATAGTTTAATATGATTATTCTTTTTTATTGGTTCTTTTTATTGGAAAACAAGTTTATTTTTATTGGTTCTTCTTAGTAATACATAATAGTAGTATGTATTTTGATAAAATTATACAAGCATAGTATATATCTTTTTTTTTTTTTTTTTTTTTTTGGTACTGGGGATTGAACTCAGGGGCACTCGACCACTGGATCACATCCCCAGCCCTTTTTTTGTATTTTATTAGAGACAGGGTCTCACTGAGTTACTAAGTGCCTCTCCATTGCTGAGGCTGGCTTTGAACTCACGATCCTCCTGCCTCAGCCTCCCAAAGTGCTGGGATTACAGGCGTGTGCCACCGCGCCCGGCCATAGTATATATCTTATTCTAATTAGGATCCCATTCTTGTGGGTGGGCACAATGGTGGGATTCACTTAGGTATTTTCATATGTGTACATAGGAAAATCATGTTAGATTTATTCAACTGTCCTTCCTATTCCTATCCCCCTCCCTCCCTTCCTTTCATTCCCCTTTGCCTAATCTAATGAACTTCTCCTTTCTTCCCTTTCCCCCTTTATTGTGATTTGGCTTCCACATATCAGCAAAAACATTTGACCTTTGGTGTTTTGGGACTGGCTTATTTCACTTAGCATGATAGTCTCCAGATCTATCCATTTACTGGCAAATGTCATAAAGTGACTCTTCTTTATAAACCACAAGCCTTGGGAGATATGGGCACAGGAGACTAAGATGTAAAGGTAAGTTCAGTACTCGACTTTTACCTAATACTTAGAAACTTGCATTTTCCTGCAAATTTTACTATGTTTTACATTCATTCATTGGATATAAATTACTTAAAGCACCATTTAAACATTTCTTTTTTTTTTTTTTTCCCCTCAAGGACTGATATATGGCAAACAGGACAAAATAAATTTTACAATTCTTTCAGAGTAATAGAAGCATACCAACTTTTTCTTCTAAATGCACTATTCTCTTATAAGTATTTTTCTATAAATAAGAAATGAAGGGATAAGTATGTTTCTCTGGATTTATTCATGGACACACAGAACCACAGGCAATACTGGTGTTAGAAAGGATCCAAGTTCTACGCTATAGCTCCTATTGGGCACCTGTTCCCTAATCCACTGGTGAAACCACATCTGATTTTGAGCCTTGCATATCCTACTAGGGATGAGGACAACACTCTGAATACATACCTCTCAAAACTGCACTAATGAAGAATTATTAAAGGACTGGCGATGGGCACACAAGTGAAGAAGAAATGGAAGGGATCTGTAGGTATTGATTTCAAGGTACCTAAAGAAAGCCATATTGGAAAGGCCACCCCCTTCCTTCTGCCTGCCTGCTGGCTTCCTTTCATTCTTTTCTTCATTGTATTTTAGGTAGAAAAAGAGTTGCAGAACTTGGAAGTAGAGCCAGGGTTCAGAGGTAATGACAAAGAGCTTTTAGCTGTTCATAGATGGGATGACTTGCTTTGGAAGGTAGTAAACGTCACACTGCTGGAAACTGAGAAGCTTGTAACATTAAAGATAACCCCCGACTGAGTACATACTATTTGCCAGAACTGGGCTAAGTGTTTGCATATATTTTATCATTTACTCTTTACCATTCTTTGCTCATTTACCTTATACCATTTTGCAAACAGAAGGCTGAAGTTTTGAGAGACTTGGTAAACTCAATGTCACACAGATAACAGAAAGCAAAGTCAAGCTCATTCCGACCTGATTTTAAACTGTATGCAGACAGAAGTCCCTTTCCTGTTCCCTTTCTTCTCTGAAACCTGTACCAATCTGTACCTACCTTGTAATGGATGCTTCCAACAAATACAAGGTTCAGAAGAACTGGTTGTCCTTTTGTTGAGTTAATGGATCTGTTCAACAGTTGGTTGTGTCCTCTTAGTGGAGATTCCTTTTTCTGATCTTTCTTTCTCATTAACAAATAAACTTCTCTTGGATTCCATATTATCCAAACATCTTCTTACAGCACTCAGTTACAAATCCCATTTTAGACCTCCCCCCTTTTTTAAATGTGAATGAAAATTAGAATCATTGCAGGAGGAAGAGAGAGCTATTGCTAGGGTATATATCGGCAATGTTGAGAATACTTTTCTTTGTCACACTGAAGAATCTTCAAATTCAGGGGGTTCTTCTAATCTGAAGAGGGCAACCCTTCCCAACTAGAGTTATTTCAGTCTGTTCTCAGAGTCTACAATTCTCCTGAGCTCTACTAAACTGCTCAAAATCCTTATATGAATATAATGCTTTCCATAAGGTGGAACTACTGGGATGGGTATATAGCTCATTTGGTAGAGTGTTTGCCTTGCATGCGTAAGTCCCTCAGTTTGATCCCCAGTACCACCACCAAAAAAAAAAAAAAAAAGATGGAACCTACTAATCAAAGTTTCTTTAGTTCCACTAGAACCCTTCTTCTCAGCTGTCTCTGGTATGCTTGGATTCCAATCTTCTTGTAAAGTGTATTTTCACTTCTCCTGCCTTGGCTCTTTTCATTTCTCCAAACAATAATGTTGAAACTTCTACCTGAATTCTATTTATCAAAGTCTAGCTTGGATCCTTCCTCCTTTCATAATTCCTTTGAAACACAGAATAAGCTTATTTTTTTTCCTTTCATAAAATATCAAGACTATGAGATTTTAAAAAAAATATTTTTAATTGTTGAACCTTATCTTTAAGAGAGGATATGATCTAATTTATCTTTCCCAATACTAATATTGCCTGATAGTTAAGTATTTTATGACTATTGCATGATGATGTTTATATTTTCATAAAAATCCCTCTATCATAACCAGCCAGGTATTCTGTCTTCCTTTAAATAGTAAGAACTTTATCTCTTTCTACATTATTTTCCATTTTTAGATATTGTTATTTGGGTTATCACTGGTTTCTTCCCAACAGACTGCGTGTTAGTAAAGGCAAAGAATCTGATTGTTTTCTATATGTTCCAACACAATGCTTGGCACATAGAAGTCATTTAGTAAAAACTCCATTTCCTGCAAAAGCATGAAGTGCTTTAAAAAGATGGCTTCAAAGCATCCCATGGCCTGCCAGAATCCCAAACTGAGTTCAGGGCAGGAGGCATCACATCTATACTCCCAGGCGATTTATACACTCCATCCAAAATGTATTTGAGGACATTTTGTTTCTTTTGGAGGAATCCACAACTAAGTAATCTAAGTAATATATCATTTTTAAAATTTCTTTTTCTTTTCTAAATTGAATTAGTGTTTTTGACATATCATTTTTTTTTTTTTTTTTCATAAGGATATCTGAGAGCTTCACAGAGGTTCATTCTCGGAATTTTTTTTTTTTTTTTTTTTTTTTTTACAGTATGTATTAAGCAATGTGATATTATCTCTCTAAGTCATCCTGAAATGTTGTTTCCAACTGATGAATCCCTAGGTTCAGTACATATTTATTTGAATCTCATGCCATAAAAAGGTGAAGAAATGTAGGTCTTGGAGCCTAAAATGTCCGTCTCAGGATAAACAGAAGAATAAGAAAATGCACTGATCCCAGTAAAGTCAATTGTCTAATATTTGCTACAACCTTGCTGCATTGGCCCTGGGTCCACCTTCAAGCTCTGAAACTTTATTTCCTCCTCTGTAAAATGTCTTGGCTATTCACTGAAAATTCTAAAGGAACCAGGGCAGTAGTCTTCAAAATACTGCTTCTATCCATTCTTAATTCTCCAACTTCCTTCTTTTCATACACAAGTTAGAGACAAATAGCTTTGAAGATAGGTTTTACGCCATCTAGCACCCCAAGCACAGCATTTCCTTCCCGCTGTTGACCCTTGAGCTGAAGATGCTGCTACGTCACACTGCCAGCCTAAAGGACAAAGCCAGCACACTCTGAATCCTTAACACTGAAAGGTCAGTCTCCTGAAGGGCGACTTTACCAAACACCACATGAGGACATTTATTCCATTTCTTAGTTCGGCACTGTGTGTGGCTGCAGGAAAGTTGTTGACTACTAAACGTTAACCAAACATCCTATTTTTAGAAGAATATTTAGCTCCATCTTTATAGTGTCTGGACTTGTAACTAGCCATTTCTCTAACATTAAGCTGAGCCACACAAGAAAATTACTACAGTGATAATATTTCCAGGGCACAGTGAGTCACTCTAAAATGTCTAAAATGGGAAATAAATAATTTGTGAGGATTTGTTGGCACAATGAGAAGGAGGGCACTCTACTATGGGTGTTTGGTAGTAGCCCTCAGGGTTTAACACTGGGGGAAATGCTCAATTCCCTAAGAAAGTGGAGATGTTAGCTTTATTTTAAATACTATTTTGGGCTTATGAAAAAGGAAGTAAGAATGGGCAGATGCCAGTATCACCAATAATTATCAAGCTGAACTGCTGTAAGAAGCAAGAAATGCAGTTTGCTTCTGATGGGAACAGGCCCTTTTTGGGGGAAGAATGATCAGAGTCACTCCACCAGCTAGGAGAGAGGCTGAGGACCAAAGCCCTCTGAATTAAAATCCCAGGCCACACAGAAAGAAAGGGGTTTCTATCAAAACAGGCCCAATGTCACTGCTATTAGGGGAGGCTGCCTAGTCCCCACGTGAATTAACAGAACTGTCCTGTCTGTATTTCCTCCATTTGAAACCTTCCTTTGCGGCCAACGTTACCTCAGAGCGGGGGGAAAAAAATAAATAAAAACAAAACATGTGACGTATTTACAGAGGCGATGGTAATATACCTGTCTTCATTGTGGCCAACACTGTTTTGGTCAAAACTAAGCTCCTTTAAAGATCATTCTCCAACAAACATTTCTCTATGATTTTCGTCTTTTCATAGGTGAAGAGAAAAGAAAGGATAAAAGAAATGAAACCCAAAACACTATTTACTCTCCCAGCAGAGCAGCATGGTGTAAACAAAAATAATAGTTATGCTCCCAGATTCTGAACCCTCGTGGTGCTGCTACAGAAAATAATTTTAATGGCGAGCCAAAGAGTCTTGCAAAACACACAACGAAGCCATAATAAAATGGGATACTTATCCTGTTGCTGTGATTAGACCACTTCCATTCAATAGCGGTAACTAATGACTTGTTTTTCCTTTGGTATTAGGAGCCCTATTACTGTGCTGAACATAACATACCTCATTTTGTTTTCCTAACTATGCTTGTCTCTCTTTCTCTCTCTGATGACTGCAATTCGATATTTATGAAATCACATAAAAATACTGAATAATCCTCCCCATTACCCCTTCCCAAATTGTATAAAATTATTTAGAGGACAATAGAATAATGTACACTCCAATGCATGCATCTTTTTCTCTAACCACTTCTAGCAGATCGTCCTCCCCCCCCCCCACCCCCTTTTACTCTCTCTGGCTGGAGAACACACTGTACTTTGGAGATAATTGACTGTGGAATATGATGATGTTTATTCAAAAACAGGTCACACCGACTGCAATTTGAGAGTCTTCCTTTATCCTCTTACTTATTCTCATCCAAAGAAAATGCATAGTACTGTTTCCCACAAATCAGAAATGTGGAGTCTTAATTACTTCTTTAGATTTAACCTGCTGAGAAAAATCCACTGCAAATGTGCCCTTATTGTGGTGATTTGGGAAACTCACCCTAGAATACTCATTTAGAATGAACTGCGATGAGAACAAGTGTGTGTTCATATCATTTTAACAGGATGTTCTACTATTTCTAGAAGAGCACGTTATGGCATTAGATTTTATTTTATCAGAAATAATACAAGTGCATAGTAACTATTCCTATGTGGGAAGCTGTGATGGGAAAGAAAACATGTGTTGTCAATAATATTTGTCATGGTATGAAAAAGAAGATTGGTCTGTGACATGAGGTCAAACTTTTACTACCATCTGCTGCCAGCTACTGTCCTTTTAAGAAATTCATTAGGGGGGGGGGAAAAACACGAAATCATCAAAAGAAAAATGTGGTAATCAATGAGAAGTGTGTTCCATGTAAATAATTTGTTATAAGCAACATATCCATAATGTATAGGTTAGATTTTCATCCTTTAAGGTGACTTTCCTGGGATGTCATTAGGGGTCTAGTCCTCAATCTATAAAATCATTCAGCTTTCACTTCTAAGTTTAGGCCAGGCACTGGATATGGCAGGTAATGCTGTAGGCATACTGTACCAACAAACAAGCCAGGTTCCTTTATTCACAGGTAACTTCTCAATATAGAATTCTTGACCCAGTCTAGATCTCTTTTCTGTATGTCACATAAGCTGATTTTTTTTTTTTTTTTTTTGTCACCCTGGTAAATGACATCCCTCCAACACTGAACTCAAATCAGGAATTAGAATTTACTTTGACAAATGTTTACTGAATGCTTATTGTGCCATTTGGTAGATGCTAAGTTAAGAAATAAATGTTCACTAGTTCAACTGAAGAACACATCATTCCCCCACACCCTAGGACATCTCATTTCTCACTGTACCAAATTACAAAATACAGAACTTCTAGATTCTGATGTTTTGGGAATGGTATACGGGATGCTGATTGGTTCAGGCAATCCCTCCCCTCAACATATGGAGCATAGCCCCTTATAAACTCAAGTGGCATCATCTATATTTCCTTTACATGTGAATATGCAGGTCTTGTCTGGTTCAGAATGCCCTGTTGGAGTATGTCAAAATAATATGACAAAGCCTGTTCTTAACGTGCTTGTGGGGAAAGAAGAACCAAACGTACTGGTAACCTCTTGAGAACAAGCTGTGTTCTGAGAGTTATGTTGCACGAGTCAAAAAAGGGGGTTTAGAAATGCATCCGAACTTTTACTATTTGTCTAGATGGAACACAAGCTTTCTCAACAGCTTCCATTGATACCCAAAAAGCACTATCACCAAACAGAACTTTCCCCAAAACTTGAATATGAGATCGGAGGCTTCGGACAGCTTAAAGAAGTTGCAAAACTACTTCTTCTTCTCCTTCCAGATGTTATTGAACACAATATATATATTTTAAACATGGGAATCCATGATGTTTGCAACTAGGAATAAGAATTATTTCAATCCCACAACTTTTCGGCTGTCTCTTGGAGTAGGACGATGGTGTGACTGAGGAGAACAAGAATCAGATGGTGGGCTGGGAGACGTCTTCTGGTCTCATCCCTATTCTATCCTCCACACCTAGAAGACCTGGAGGAAATGCTTCCAGGTCTTAGTTTCCTCACATGTTTCTTCTCTCACTGAAGTCTTTGAGGGCAGGGATGTCTTCCCCACCTCTGCAGGAGCAGCACCTGAGATAGGGCTAGGTACACAGCATGTGCTCAATAGGTGTCTGTGGAACAAATGAGAAAAACAGGGCTTTGAAACATATACTATAACTCCCCTCCAATGCTAAAATTTAGTTTGGCCAAGAAAAGACTAGCATGGTCACTTTGAGTTGCTGAGAAAAGGAATGAAAAAGAGAATGCTTTGATTCCTGAGTCTGAGATACTAGTCCTTTGTTTTTATTAAGGCTTATGTAATTGCACGTTGTAGAGAATATTTTCATTCACTCTTTTGTACAGAGCCCCTTAAAATACATGTTTTGTGCTGAACTAGACTGACTGAAGTGGATAGTTCAGTTATGGTCTAAGCAAACTACACAGTAAATCTGATAGTTCAATGGGAGACAGAATAGGCCACGTCAGGAACTAGACAAAAAAGAATGAGATCAGAAAAGTTAAAAGCCTTCAAATTAACTTCCATGATCCATTGCAAAAGAGTAAAAGGAAGAGCTCTACACTATATAACATCCAGAAGAACTATCCATCAAAGACGGACTTGTGAAAAATAACTCGACAAATAACTATATGAATGATATGCCAATGCATTTTTCGATTATATCCCTGCTATTTTACTTGTAAATTCTGTGACTGGATTACCTGCATTTGTCAAGAATAATGGATTCTTTCTGTTGGCATGGTACTCTTCACTCCATCTGATTTTATTTTAATATATCCATGCCATTAGAATAAGTTATCTGGAAAACATCACTATGGGGAGCAAAATTATATGAAATCTAATGTGTTTCAAATGAGAGTATTCCTTCACTGTAAATAGAGGAGCAGTTTTTGTATAGTCTTGCCTATTATTACTTCTAAAAACTCAGTATACAGATAGCCAATCCTACTGGAGAGTTATGTTAATACTGCTCACATGGCTGTTATCTGCCACCATTAAACCTAACAATGACAGTTATGTCGGCTACTGTTCATCATTGTCTTTTCTCCTCAAATTACAGTAAGAACAGTCATGGAAGCCACAACAAAATCAATACCAGAGAATTTTCATGGTATGAGCAAAGAATTGTATTTTAGCAATCCAAAGGGAGGTGACCTAGCTGGGTTCTGTTTAGATTGGTTAGTGCTTATGTCTCAGCAGTCATGAGATCTTAGGTATATCACTAATGCAGTTCCCTGCCCTCAGGTGGCTCATAATCCAGTATGTTGGTGACAACATATCTTATTCAGAAACAGTAAAAGAACCAACAGACCTTTATGATCAGGAAAAATTATGCAACAGCAACATTTAAACGTCTTTATTAGTTCTAGTGCCAGGTCACACTAAATGATGCTGGCTCAACCACTTACCTCAAATTGCATGTAAATCATACACTTTGTTAAACATTTTCTTTGGGCTAAGGAGAGCTCAGAAAGAAGGCCAGGCAAAGACTGACTTGTAGAGAAGAAAGAAGAGTCATAAAAACAAGCAGACGAAACAGAGAAGCAAATGGGATTAGAAAAAAAAAAGACAGCAGGAACTACCTTGAATACTACAGAGGGGAACGGAGGGCTAGGGGGAGAAAGAAGAGGAACAAGTCAAAGCAGAGCTGCAAAGGCACTATCAAATATTCATCCGTTCATCCATGGGTGGGATCACTGAAGTATGAGGTCTCAGTGGAAAAGTTACCTGCAGCCCATTTCTGGTGAAGGGGAAAAAGATAATTTCATTTACGTGTTGTCACAGAAACTACTTGTGGCTTCCCAGAATAGCAGTATGACTGGATGTTCTAAGACATTACCCAGAAAA
This sequence comes from Tamias sibiricus, assembly GCA_025594165.1. Taxonomy (NCBI): domain Eukaryota; kingdom Metazoa; phylum Chordata; class Mammalia; order Rodentia; family Sciuridae; genus Tamias; species Tamias sibiricus. The sequence continues at coordinate 80,840,376 of CM046668.1, forward strand.
AAAAAAAAAAAAAAAAAAAAGGCAGAAAATTCTGGGGGCCATACCACTACAACACTGAGGCGATTAACAAACCAGGGGTTTACTGTATTTTGTTTGCTTTGCTACCACGTTGGTCAAGTAGCCAAATAGAACAGTACATGTCTTACCAGTGCAGAATATGTCCAGTAGAAGTGCCTCCATAGGTAGCACCAGCCCTGTGGAACACCTTTCCCTCCACCCGGTTTCCCCAGTCCCATCCCAGTCAGCCCTTTAGGTCAGATTAAATGCCACTTCCTCATAAAGTATTCCCTGAACATGCAGCTGAAAGTGAACCCTAAGCCATCAGGCCATCCAGTTGATGTTGCCATCAGCCACTTTGGCTACCCATCTATTCTATCTAGTACTGTCATCATTATCCCCACATGTCATTCTCACATGGGGTCCAGAATAGAGTACATACTAAAGAAATATTTGGTCAAGAGAGAGGGGCAAGGAGTGAAGGAATGATTATTTCTAAACAAGTACCTATAGTAAAGAAGAAGAAATACTTTTAAATGTGGGTTGAGGAAGAAGGAAAAGAAGCTCAGGGGCCCTCACGTGCCATCTATCCCTTCAAAGGTCCAATGAGGGGCCCAAGCAGTGTTTCACTTCTCACTTTCTACTCTAACTGACCCTTTGTCACAGGTTTATGTGGGGATGTCAAGGGCATTTGGAAACTTGGTTAGGGGAAGTTGAGTTCAGTGAAATACTTTTACAAGGTTTGCAGTCACCATGGTGTATACTTATGTCATTGCCAGTGATCACTGCATGGGAATGGGCTCCTTGAATAGCTCTAAAGGCACTGTGCCCATGACCCTCCTAGCTCAATGGTGTGGGAGCCAGAGTCATGACATGAACATGTCCTACAACATCCAGCAGGGGAATGATGCTGGTAGAGGACAGAAGTGGGGGCAAAAGGTATGGAAACAGAAGTGCAGTCTGCTGAAAATTCTACCAACAGTCAGATGTGTAAAAGTATGCACCTGGAGAACGACTTGGTGAACAAGGAGACATTGTCTCTTTTCAGGAATGTGCTTGATAATGTACAGGAAACAATTACAAATGCACTACTGATTTAGTTTCTTGTTTTGATGTGAATTGCACAGAGTAGAATTTATCAGGTTATGAACCTGAACTAATAGTACAAGTTGTTTTAACAGTTCACAAATAAAGGAAACTTGATGTACGTTTCCCCAAGTTTGACAATCATCTTATATTTTATGTGACATTGCCAATAAAAAGTTTTGCAAAATGAAGAAAGTTTTCCAAACTTTTAATAACCACTACTAATAAATTTCTATCAACCATTCTAGAGGAAAGACTGAAATCACCTTTCTATTTGCTTTATAGAAAATATTAAAAATTAGGTTGTATGGACAAGTGATTAGCAAATACACAGACAAAAAATTTACCAAAACAAAACAAAACAAAACAAAAACAAAAAACTCAGGCACTAAATTAATAAAAATGCTATTTTTAAATTTTGAGGTATTTTTTTTTGCGGCCTTTTATGACTTTTATTAGAGCGTAGTACATTTGCTTTTCTCATTAGAAATGAGTATTCATTTTCTTTCATAATTGCTATGGGCTGAATTATGCACCCCTTTACTGCCCCTGGCAAGTTAAAATGCTGAAGCCTTAGCCCCTAGTACTCAGAATGTGAGTATTGGAGAAAGGCCCTTTAATAGGTAATTAAGTTAAAAGGAAATCACTAGGGTAGACTTTAATTCATTATATGATGAGCATGTTTATAAAAACTGATCAGGACCTGGACAAGCACAGAGGGAAGACCATAGGAAGATACAAAAAGAAGGCAGCCACCTATGATCCAAGGAGAGAGAGGGGGGCTTTAGCAGAAACCAGCCCTGCCAGCAACTTGATCTCAAACTTCCCAGACTCCAGAACTGTGACAAAACAAATGACTGTTTCTTAAGTCACTGGGTCCATTGTGCTTTGCTATGGAAACTTTAGCAAATGATTGCAATAATTGTTCATAATCTGGCATTTTTAAACCAAGTCCTCAAAGTTATAAACTTCATAGTTATAGGTACACATAACTCACACACACATTTATAAATTAATCACACAGTTCTGTGTTTAGTGTACCAACTAGAGTAGCTAAAGCCATTGTGGCTTCATCAGAAATCCTTACTTTTTACATGTCCTTCTTTGTAAATGTTCTCCCATTCCACAGCTGCAGGAGCCCTGTTTGGGGAGATAGCTAAGATTGCGGTTGACTACGGGCCAGAGACATTTTTGGGCATTGTCGCCTTCCGTAGTCTCACGGGACTTGGCTCAGGATCTTGAGAGATTTGAGCAGTGACTCAGCAGATCGACATTTTTGGGCATTGTTGCCTTCCATAGTCTCACGGGACTTGGCCCAGGATCTCGAGAGATTTGAGGAGTGACTCGGCAGATCGAGCAAGCGCCATTCCTGCTCGGGCACATGGGATGAGACCAGAGAGAGAAAGGACAGGGTTATCGCTATTGTATAGATATATTGTAGTTTCTTGTAAGAGTAGGTGCCTTGGTTTCTTGTGAGAGTATGTATGTAGTGTTAGAAATTACAAGAGACAGAGACAGAAAGATTAAAGAATTTTTTCGTCTCCATCCTGTCTCCGGACTCCTTCCCGCGGCGCTGCCGTTCCAGGCTGCGATCCCTTTCCAGTGGCAACACACAGCCATTTATACATTAGTAACTACCAAGAGCTTCACAGAATTGAATCACTTAATACAAATATTTATTTGGCTTCTGAGTTATGTGCAACCGTATCATCACAGAGTCACTGACTACAGACTCCTGTCAGATAAAATATTAAAGAATTCCATGTCAGCTTGAGCATTTCATTCAGTTTCCTGTTTAATGACTTTCCATCCTTCAGCTTACACGTGCAGCAACTCCAAGGGGGTGTGCCGTAAGCAAAAATGTGGGGAACTGTGATTTTGCCCACATTCCGTATATTGCATACTGTTTTGTTTTATAGTCACGGGGCGAGGATGCGGTGATCAATAGGGTGTGTGAAATTATGCAATAACTTGCCTTCTCTGAAATGTGTCATCCTCTTAATATGGGACAATCATTCTTTCTCTAATCATTCCCATGTGTTCTTTTTGAGGATCAAATGAAATGCTGGATACAAAAATATGTTACTTTAAAATGTTCCCTGTTATTTGATTAAAGGCAATACCCATCAACATGGACATATAATTATTTTCAATCTTCCCAAATTAGAGGTTTCAGAGTTGTTTTAAAGTCCAGCACATGCTATGAGACTTTGGATAGTCATTCTCTCAGCTTTAAATTTCATGTGAATGGGCAGAATGGCTTCTTAGAAAAGTGGAGGCAACATACTTATTTCATCTCTGACAGTCCACAAACCTAAGAATTTCTTATTACTGAGCAAGTATTTTGGGTTAATTATGTTACAGAAAATTAAGAAAGTTATGGGTTTATAGGACTTTGTTATCAGTTAACACTGAGAATAGAACACTAGACTTTTGTTAATAGAAAATGCTAACAGTAAAAATAAGGGGATATGGAAGCCAACGACTCCCTCTTCACCTAATAGCCTATTGCTAAAAGAGAGGCCCTTGCAATAGAAACCAACTGGGGGAGGAGGAAGAAAGGGAAAGCAAGCAAGCAAGCAAATAAACAAATGTCAACATGCTTATGCTTGCATCTGTGAATAACCTGATCCTAGAGCCCCAGAACTGTCACAGAAGGCCCAACAGTTTGGGACTTTTCATGTGACCAGGTTTACACTTCTTTGCTTTCCCTAAATAAGGCTCACCAAACAAACATGGTCCAGGCTCACTCATTTGGCATTTCCCCTATAGTAATGCAACTCGATGTTCTGTCCAAAGGTTTCAGAAATGACAGTGCTGGGATATTTATTCATTTATTTAATTCTCTCTCAAGCCAGATCTGTTTTGCATCAATGGGAAATGTGATTAGTAAATGGAACATTCATTTGGTTCGACTCATGCTAAAATTCAGATGTAAATGGCCTGGATGTTACAGCATATTTTAACATTTCCTTTTCCCTTACCCTTTTACAATCTCTTCTGTGATGACATAAAATTTTCACACAAATGTACAAAACAGTGTTATACTCCTGGAATTTGGCAAGAAGTTCACATGACTGAGTAAAATCATATTTTTTTTCTTTTTTGTGGTATCGGGGATTGAACTCAGGGGCACTCGACCACTGGGCAACATCCCCAGCCCTTTTTTGTGTGTTTTTATTAGAGACAGGGTCTCCCTGAGTTGCTAAGTGCCTCGCCATTGCTGAGGCTGGCTTTGAACTCGCGATCCTCCTGCCTCAGCCTCCCAAAGTGCTGGGATTACAGGCGTGCGCCACCGCGCCCGGCAAGTAAAATCATATTACTCTTGAAAAACTGGTCATTACTGGTTTTGCTTCAAGTCTTTCCTTCTCAGTTGGAGATCTTGTGCTTATGCAGTACATTGGGACTTAGGAGGACTATAGCTTGTCCTACCTCTTGGAGCTCAGTGGTGCTTTCCTCTCTGAGCTTCAGCATTATGGACCATTCTCTCTCATTCTTAATTCCATTCCATAGCCCACCAATCACCTACTTAGTCTGCCAGTTGATTCATATCTGCCTGGCAAGGACACACTGGAAGATGAAAAATGAAGAGATGGTCTAATGTGTTCCTGGCAGACACAGTAACACAGTAGCCTCGTGTTACTATGGAAGTTCCTCAGCAGCTTAACATCCAGGGCCTGATCGTAATCAGCAGACAACTAGTCTTAAGGTTTAAAGCTGGTTTGCTGCACATCAGTGAGGATTTTTGTTAACAACCTTTTAAGAAGGAGGCACTGTCATAGGTGTAAAAACTGGGTGGGGTGGGGCAAGTAGTCTTGGGTAAATAACCTAATACTTCTCTGTTTCCCACCAACAATCATGATTGAGATAGAACCTGCATATATTTTATTTTTGGACAGGTGTACTACACAAGGCAATGCTTGTGAAGTTATCACACAGAGAAATCATAACTTATCTTGGGTGTTCTCTAAGACTCACACTTGACTTCTTTTAATATTTGACTTTGCTTTTATTTACAAAAGTCCAGAAAACAAAGAATTTCTGGATCAGCAAATGACTTCATCTTTCCAAGTGTCAGTTTATCTGATAAATGAAAATTATAACAGCATCTAGTTGAAAGTGGTAATGGGAAGATAGAACCAAACCATAGAAAGTGCCTAGCATAATACTGACAAAAATAACCAGTATTATCAGGCTATTAACCAACAGAACTTTAAAACATTTAACAAGACCCTCTATCATTTAAATTTGTAGTCCTAGTCTTTGGCCTAAACCCTTCAAAGTATAAGGATAATCCTTCATGTAGATGTAGCATTTTATCATCAAAAATGACCTCCACACCTGTCATCACACTTGAGGTGACAGTTTTGCTTATGGTTTAGAACTCAAACTCAAGTAGACACCACATGGGTTAAAGGGAGGGCTGGGAAGCTTGGGTGGCAGAAGATGGGTGAGGTATAGAATATAAAACTTGAGGAAATCATGCATGAAATGAGTGTCACATATGACAGTGCATATCCTTTCTCACATAGCCAAAGCCACTGCCACAGCACTGCCAAGCTACATGGATAAGCTGTGTTGAGAGGGGTGATTGTGAGAGCAGCACCTGCTCATTCATGCATTATCACACCTTTATCAAGCACTTGTACAGCAGCTAACAATCCAGGCAAATTCCTGCTCTTCTGGCATATTCTAGGGGAAATGAACCAAGACCAAATGATTCAAATATATAACATGTTAGGTGGTCAAAAATTTTAGAGGAAAATGAAAGAGTATAGGTGAATAGGGACTTTGAGGTAAGAAAGCACGTGAGGCAGAGTGGTCAGGAAGCCTTCTCCAACTAAATAACATGTAGGTGAAGTCTCATGGGAAGGGAGGAAATGAGCCCTGTGGACATCTGGTCATTCCAAATAGTGGGTACAGGTACAGCAAAGCAAAGGCCCTGAAACTGGGGAATGCCTGAATGCAGACATCAGAGAGTGGATATGCAGACAAAGAGCCAGGCTCTGGAAGCACAGTGCTGGCATTTTCTCAAGGGAAGAGTTTGAGTAGGAAGATGAAATAATATGACATATACAGGACTGCTCTGTAATGGAACAAGATGAAGAGAGACTAGGGCGGCAGCAGCAGGGCAAGAGAAGTTTAGATAACCCAGACATGATGGGGTGGGGCTTGCTTAGAGCATGAGGGGTGGAACTGGTAGAAGGAAAGAGATTTTAGATATACTTTAAAGGAAAGATGGAAGCATTTGCTGTGTGAAAGACCAGAGTCAAGAATGAGTTCAAGGATTAGGCTCAAGGAAGAACAGAATCACCATTTTTGAAAAGAACAATAACTGTATATAAGAGGAAAAGTGCAAGCAGACTGGGAAGTAACGTCTCCATTACTGACCACGGATGATGAAACAAGCTTCGCTGGGCTGGACGAGGCAAAGCCAAAGCCTCTCAAATTGATCATATCAAAAGAAAGAAGGACTATAGTGATGCAGGCTGGAAAATTAACTTCAGTGCCTGAAACAGATTGCATCTAAATGAAGATGAATCTATTGGTAATGTGAACTAGGATCTGAAGGATAGAAGAGATCAAGACCATATCTGAGGAAAAAAATCTATTAAACATGCCTATTTAAAGTCCACACAGAACTTGTGGATTCTTGTCAATTCAATAATGCTATTTCACATAATGACTGTTTGACTGATTCATTCATTCTGGAATGCCTAATACACAAAAGACATTATGTTAGGCATACAAAAATTGAAATGGATATAAATCTGATTTCTACTCTTGAAGAACACATATTTTCACTTGGGTACACATACAACATGATTAAGATCAAGTGGGATGGGAAATATGTAGCAGAATTAGGACTCTCATACAGTGCTGATAGGGAATGTAAAGTAAATGCAAATGTAAATGTAAATGTGAACTATGTTGCTTCTTTGGAAAGCAACCTAATAGTTCCATGCAATAAAGTATTATTCAAAAATCAAAAGAAATGAAGTACTCATAGGTACTATAAGATGGATGAAACTTGAAAAAATTAGGCAATTAAGAATCCAATCACATAAGACAATATATTTATTGTCTGACTGGAAATGCCCCAAATTCGTAAGTATACAGATTAAAAAAGCAGTTGATTAGTGGTTACCTACATTTGGAGGGTTTGGAGAAAAGGGAAAGTGATTGATAATGGATATGGGGGTCTTTTTCTGGAGTGAGGAAATCGTGATGATGGTTACACAATTCTTCTAATATCCTAAAATAAAATTTGATTGTATATTTTAAAAGGATAAACTCTATGATGTTCAATTATCTCAATAAAATATTACTCATTTAAAGTATTTAATATTGTACATATTATCATAAAAGAATATAAACGTTACGAGAAATCCAGAGAAAAGATAAACTAATAATAAAAGGATTAGGCAAACAGCTAAGCTTCTCCAGGAGGTTCATACCAGAGTTAAATAGGAGTTTACCAGGCTTGGAGAAACAGGAGGGAGAAAATACTCTTCAAGGAACAGGCTGGTTTTTAATTTTGATAGTTACTTCTTTACTCTCTGAAAACTGCACTAACTGTCACTGCACACTATAGCCCAAGATCTACTGGATAAGAAAGAATAGTTGAGGAATGTCCAAATAATTTTGAAGAAAATTTAAGTTTTACAAAGTTCTTTCCCTATTTTAGATGTGGGGCCAGAAGACTTTTTCTGGGGAGGGATATGTAGGCTGTGTTTTGAGCTTTGTAGGTCACGTGGTTTCTGTGGCACCTTCTCAGCTCACTGCTACAATGTGAAAGTAGCCAAAGATAATGCCTAGGTCACTGACTATGTCTGATTCCCACCAAGCATCATTTATAAGACTAAGTAGCAGGTGAGATTTAGCCACTGGACCATAATTTGCCTGGTTCAGTTCCATATTTCCAGGCTGCCTTCCTGAAATCCTCTGTAATTCTCATTTTCCTGTCCATGCAGACACCAGTATCAGTTGCCTTCTAGATAGACTACTTTATTAATATTTGTGTCCTGTGGATGGAATGGATTGGAGAATTAAAAATAGGGTTTCCAAATACCATCTGCTCTAGTTTGTATCTGACATGTTCCACAAAGGCCCATGTGTTAAATGCTAGTTATCCAGTACTATTGGGAAGGGGTGTATAATCTTTAAGAAGGGCCTAGTGAGAGGTCATTAGGTCCTGGGCAGGGGGCTTGCCTCAAAGGGGATTGTGGTATCTCAGTCTCTTCCTCCTCTGTCTTTCATATTTTAATCCTGAGGTGATCAACTTTGCTCACCACCACAATGTGCTTCCTCACCACAGGCCCAAAAGAAGTGGGCCTTTCCTCATGAGTTGATTACCTCAGGTATTTGTTATTATAACAGGTAGCTAACACACTATCGATACCCAAATTTAGCTTAAAGACTATGTAAAAGAAAGAATAGATAATAGATCCATAACGAGTACAAACAGTGGACTTACCCTTTGTTCTTTCATTTCATAATAATTCCTATACGTATACTAAAAACTAAAAAAGGTTATCTGTATTGGAGAAGACACAGATATGCGAAGTATTTATAAAGACCGAATAAAATGGTGCCTATTGACTTGAATTTAGATTTAGAGTATAGTTTCAACTCCTTATTTCTTAATGTAATGTTTACTAAATCTTTTGATATTGAATAGTGTTAAATAAACATTCTGTTCCAGAAGCACAACTCTAAATTTTTATTCTCTAAACTGCTGGGCAAAAGGGGTAGTTTATGTCTGGCCAACTGTAGAATGAGTGAACACATATACACCCAGACAGGAATGGAGGCAAGTCACACAGCAGAAGAACACCGGGGTGGACTTAGTGAGAAAGGTCACCTAAGTTCTCCTCCTCCCTTTGGCATTCGGTGGTGGTGAAATCCTAGAAAAGCTGCCTCTTGAACGTATGGTAGTATTTTCGCCACATATGAAAGTACTTGGTGAATTTGTATGGGATTATAAAAATGCTCTCTGTTGTTATTATACATTTCAAAATGTTATTTTAAGTAAGCAACCCTCTGAAACAAACCAATCTGTATTTTTTAAAGAACAGTCCTTGAATTCCAAGATGAACTAGAATAAATACTGTGTCATGTGATAAAAGACTTTTGTAAAAGTTGGATTTTCCATCTTTCACAAACCCAAAGAGCTAAAATGACAATCAAATCTTTGTTTCTGGGACAATGACACTTTTGGACTTGGACTAGTTGAAAATATTTGATGTCTGCTACAGGAAACTTTCTAAGATTCTGCACGCAAAGTATGTCAAAGATTTTCTGTTCATCACTGATCACTATATATTAATAATGATCAAATTTCTGTTTACTGGAGATGAGAACAACTATATTCTCTCATCTGAAAGAGGACAGTATGAATGTCTGCAGCTGGGCAACAAGGAAATAAGATTCCTCAAGGGAACTACCAGTAAGGAAGGCAGTTGTTTTACTATGAAATTGAAATAAAACAAAGATCAAACTGATAAATTGAAGTAAGTTCTCTCACTCCGTAAAAATAAAAATAAAAAACTTACCAGAATCTTCTGTTAAAATTATTTAATTTTTCAAATACATGGGGAAACTGGGATGTTTCTAAACTTCTAAATATGAAAAAGTGAGACAAATAAATAATATTTACAAACATTTCTTAGTGTACTGGATATCTATCCTGATGATTATATTTAAAATCAGGAGGGAGAGATTATGAAATAAGTCAAAATCTTAGAGAACCTAAGAACAAGTCTTTTCATAGGAGTAACTGTGAGACAGAACAGGGAACATTAGAATAGAAGCCATTTTCTACTATTAAGAGTCCTTACAAAAATGAACGTGGAATTATGTATAAAGTAAGAGAAAAGATCATTTTGGCGGCTGGACACAGTGGCCCACACCTGTAATCCCAGCGGTTTGGGGGTTTGAGGCAGGAGGATCGTGAGTTCAAAGCCAGCCTCAGCAAAAGCCAGTCACTAAAGAAGTCAGTGAGACCCTGTCTCTAAATAAAATACAAAGTAAGGCTGGGGATGTGGCTCAGTAGTCGAGTGCCCGAGTTCAATCCCTGGTTATACCCCACAAACAAAAAGATGATTTTAGCAATATTAATATTCTACTTTTTAAAGGTCATTTACTGTTCTCTTCACTTGTCTTAAACTATTCTTAAGCAATGCTGAGAAGAACTGTGTGGTACAGAAAGAAGAGTTAGTTCCCTACTCAAATGTTCCATTTACCAACTATATATTTTTTTTACTTCTCACAGCTATTCAGGCCTCTTTTTTTCTTGTCCCCTACCTAGCTTTTTTTTTTTTTTTTTTTCATCTAAGGGGATATTACCTAGTAATATTGCAGGCTGTTTCTATTGCCAATGCATTCGGCTAAGGACTCTTTCTGTAGGCTAGTCTATGGATATACAGAATAGAAGATCTGATTTTTTTTCTAGTTTACAAATTTAAAGAATACCATTTCTTCAGTTAGTAAGCAAATATTTCAAATGCAGGAAGTTAATTAATGGAGAGATTGTTATCCATAAAGGAAATAAAGACAATTTGTTTGCAGATGAAATGATCAGGTAGAAGAAGAGCCTAAGAAATCATAAAGTAGCTAATAGGGATTAAGTTCAACAAGGGCACATGATACAGTTCAATTTGCAAAAAAATTATCTGTATTTCTCCATAATAATAATTGTAAAGCAAAATTTTAAGGTACCATTTACAACAGCATCCAAAAATATAAAATGCTTAAGGCAAATTTTAAAAATTTACAAAATTATAATACATTGTTGAAAGAAATTAATGAAGACATAAGTAAACTAGAGATATACCATGTTCGTGAGGTGGAAAACAATGTTGTTATGTTATAAGCTTTTTCAATTTGATCTAGATTCAACACAAACTCAATCAAAATCACCACAGGCTATTTTGCAGAAAAAGATAAGCTAATGATAAAATTTATGTGGAAATGAAAAGGACTTAGAACAAAGTCCTCTTCTGAAAGAGAATAAAGATAATATACTTTTGTTGCCCGATTTCAAAATGTACAGAAAAGTGAGTGATTGAGATAGGGTGACATTGGCTTAAGGATATATATAAAACTGATGAAATGGGAGAGGCCACACAGACCCACACAATTAACTTTTGTCAAAGGTATCTAGGTAATCAAAGAGAGAATAGAGGTATTACATCCAATTACGTTAGAACAAAAAAAGAACCACTGGGAAAAAATGAACTTTGACACTTATTCCAAATCAGGCACTCAATTAACTTGAAGTGAATCACAAACTTAAATTTACATTTTAAAGCATGTAAGAAAAGGGTAGAATAAAACTTTGGTACCCCACACAGGCAAATATCTAAAGAAATACAAACTATTGAGGACAAAGTGTTAAATTGACCTTTACCAAAATTATAAATGCCTGCTCCTTCAAAACCAAAACTATGACAATGAAAAGTTAAGTTACAGATGAAGAAAATATATTGCCAATGCACTTGGCTAAGGACTCTTATTCAGAATATATAAAGTACTCTTATAAATCTCATAAGAAAAAAAATTTAAATGGGGAAATATAGATGGTCAATACATGTATGAAAGATGTTCCACATATTTACGCAAAAGGTAAATGTGAATGTGCACCATAATGAGACGCAATCATATATCATGAAAATTGCTAGAATTAAAAAGACTGATTAGACCAGGTACTGTTAGAATTAGAGAGAAACTAACTGAACCTGATCCCAGCCTCCTCTCATATATACTGGTAAGATGTAAAATGGTACGTTGTGGCTTTTTTTGTATGTTTTCTTGTTTCTTTTTTTCCTCTTGTTTGTTTGTTTTTGTGGTGCTGTGGATTGAACCCAGGGCCCTGAGCTTGCTAGGCAAGTAATTCTACCACTGAGCTATCTCCTTAGCCATCCATCCCTATCTTTATGCTATGGTTTGGATAGGTGGTATTCCCAAAAGATCATGTGCGAGACAATGCAGGAAATTTCAGAAGTGAACCGATTGTGTTATGCGAGCCTTAACTCGATCAGTGCATTAATTCACTGATAGGGATTAACTGGGTGGTAACTGTATTTAGGTAGGTATATATTTTGTTCCTCGTCTGCAGTCTCTCTCTTATCGCTTCCTGGTGCTATGTCCTGAGCTACTTTCCTGTACCATACTCTTCCGCCATGGTGTCATGCCTCACCTCAGACCCAGGGCAATGGAGTTGGTCATATATGGACTGAGACTTCTGAAATCATGAGTCCTCAAATACACTTTTCCTCCTCTAAATGTTTATTGTCAGGTTATTCGGTCACAGTGGAGAAAAAGTTGACTAAAACTATTTAATTCAGGAAAAATGAAAGCTATGTATACACAAAGACTTATACATAAATGTTCATAAAAATATTACTTATGACTCAAAAGTGGGAAAAAATAATCACCTCATACAGGTGAATTGTCTAGAAAGGAGAGTATATCCATACAATGAAACACTGCTTAGCAATAAAAATGAACTCTTGATACACACGGTGAGAACACATCTCAAGTACAGTGAGTGGAAAAAAAACAAACAAACAGATGCAACATCCGTGTTATAGGATTCCAGTTAAATGAAATTCTAGAACAGGTAAAAAACAAAAACAAAAACAAAAAACAGACTCTGCATTGCTGGCAAACAAGAATGTTTGCCTGGGGTTAAAGGTAGAGGGAATTTACCACAAGGCACAAGAGAGTTCTATGTGGTAGTTTAAATCTACCATGTCTTGAGTATAGTGATAGTTACACAAATGCATACATTTGCTCCAAGTTATTCAATTAAAATGGGCACCTTTTATTTGTATGAAATTTAATCTCAATAATATGAATCAACAAATTCCATGAACATAGAAGGGCAAGGGGTGAAAAATGAAAAAAATTCTGTGTATGTATGAAAACTAATCTAGCTACTTTGAAAATTGAGCAGATTTGGGTTTTGGGGTTTTTGCTGAACAACCTAGTATTACTTATTATAGGATGGCAAAGGAAATTTCTTTAAGCATATTCTTAAACAAGAATGTATCAATAATACATTAATAATAATGTCTTAATAGTAATATTCTTGTTTATTGAATATGCTTAAATGAAATTAAGCATTAAATAATAATAGGTATTATTTAAATTAAAATAATAACAACAACAACAATAATGCTCTGTACTAGTTATTCTGAGGGACACAAAGATTTCAGATACTATCAGCATCACCTAAAACTTGGAGTTAATTATTGACTCTGGGGCATACATTGGTGGAAAATGGTTACATAAATGATGGTAGTATAATAAGAGTATAAAAACCTCCAAAAAAGAGCAAGTAATAATGTGCAACTTGATTTTAAGAAGAGGAGAAGTCTTCAAGAGAAAGATTAACACTTTCCCTGGGCCACACTTGAATATGGAAATATTTTCTTCATTTGAGGGAGGACTGGAAAAGTATACCAAGAAAGAGCTTAGTGTGCAAATCTCTAAAGAGGAGAACTAACAAAAAACATAACTTATCAACTGGAAGCCCGGATGCTCAAAGAGGGTGGTAAAACTAGAAAGCCAGTAGAGTTTCAACGTATTCCATAACTGGAGACAGCTTCTTGAGGTTTTTGAAAAGGGCAATTAATGCTAAGGGCAGCACTAGTAGTACAACTAATAAATCTGCTAGTAGGTAGAAGATGAATGGGGGTGAAGAGTGGCTAGAGGAAGAGATACTTGATAAGAAGCCACCCCAAAGGCATGGATGAGAAATGTGAACTGAATTCAATAGGAAGTGGACAATAGATAAGAGAATTAGATTTTAGACACTGAGGAAACAAACAAACAAAGAAACAAACCAAAAAAAAAAAAAAACCTGGGGACAGTCTCATGTCTGTAATACGGAAGAGGAGGTCCAAATTTAGGTATTTAATGGATGCTTCCCTTCCAACCTAAATCTCATCTCCATGGCACTGGCCTAAGCCCACTTCCATGTCTACTTGTGTCATGGCCATTCCAGAGCCATGACATGTCCAATGGTGCTGATGTGGAGCTCCTTCCACCCAAATACTCAAAGATACTAAGATCCAGGGGTTTGCATAGGAAAAAGCATAACATCTTTGGAAGTCCCGATTTGGAATTGTGGCTCTCCCAGGAATTTAACATGTGACCTTAGGTGGATGAATCTCATCCTTGGGCTTTTAAATCTTCATCAGTAACAGAAATAAAATCTTCTACCTTTGTTTAATATTCATGGACATTTGGGAGGTCCACTAACTGAAAAGTTCTGTCCAAAGAAGAATTACAAGAAATGCCTCCTTGAGCTACTCCTTCCATTCTCATCTTTACATATGATTAGATATTGGTAACTGACCTGTGGTAGGGTGTGTGTGTGTGTGTGTGTGTGTGTGTGTATACACCCATCCCTTTTGCAAAATATTTAGCACAGGGATTACCATCAAGAAGGTTCTCTTTAAATGCCAGCAATATCTTTTTAGTGTACCCAATATACATGTAATTATAAGAAACTTAAGCACCCTGATGTTATTGGAATGTCTGAAATGGTACTATATCAACATTCTTAAATATAGGAATTTCTTCAACACTGACCCTCATAGTTCCTCTTCTCTGAACCATTACAAATATCCCTCAAACCTCAAATCTAAATGAAAAGAAATGATCTGTTCTCACTTTTGAGGAGAAACCCTTTATGTTAGATTGAGAGATGGTTTGAGGACCTTTAAGATCTCAGTGTCCTGAAGGATGCTTCAAGGAAATCTCAATAATAGATGATTGTAGAGTTTAACACAACCTCCATAGGTGGAATGAATTCACCAATGTCCATAGTGCGAGCAGCACACTGCTTTCATGCACTATGTGGCAAATGTCTGTTCCTGTAACACAGCTGAGGTTGACCTAGATTCAGCTTTAAGATAAGGAAAAGGGTCTAAAGGTGCTTTGCTACTGTGGACTTGGAATCATGACTAGCCAACAGGTTCTGGCTCTGCTACTTTTAAGCTGAGCCACCTTTTCTGAATATTGAAGAAACTACACAACTCATCTCACAGGGATGTGAAAATAATGCATGGGGCAAAAGTCCAGTGAATAATACAAAAGCATTGAGTTAATATATTAGCTTTTCTAACTCAGCAGAGAGAAAAGATTCCACTGTATCTTTAAAAGGATTTCCAGCCAGAAGGCAACATTTTTCCCTTATAAAGACTTGCTTATAACAACATTTTTCAAGGAACTCAGCTCAGATGGCAGAGGAAACACATTATGGCCTTCTGCACCATGCAAATTCACTGCTCAGCACATTATGGGAACACAGATATAATCCTGGTCCCCTAAGCCTTATAGGTTCTGATTTTATCTTTCTTCCCTTTTTCTTTCTTCCCCTCTTCCCTTCTTCTTTCTCTTCTTTTCCATGCACTACAATGTAAAAACAGTAAAGCAGCTAATCTCCAATGTATTATTTTTAATTTTTCTTCAGTGTGTTTAATGCCAAGTTCCCCAGAAATTTGCAATGTAATAAAGTATCACTGTTTCCAGATATAAAGGTAACTTTTTCATCAGTGACTGAAAAATTAGAAATAAAAAAAAGCCAGTGGAAAAGCTAATAGCCCTAACTTGGCAATTTATTTAGCCCTCGGAAATTTCCAAGCCCTTTTGCAATTATTAATTAATTAGTGAAGATGATGTTCCACTTTGAGGTTGAAAGCAAATAAAGAGGTTTAAAAATTTTCATCAAATTGAAAGTGGAATGTCAAGGAAGATCTAGGATAAGAATTAGGAGCTCATTTCTCAAGCAAGTAGTCACATCATTAAGCCAAATAGAGTTAATATGTAGATAATAAGGTCAACTGTGCCCAGGTGAAGTTGCTCACAGGGGTGTCCTCCTCAAAGACCAACTGCGAAAGAGCCCACTCCTCCATCAGCCCAGGCACCCACAACACACACAGAATATATCTTGTAGCTGTATTAGTCCCTTCTCCCTTTCCCAAAGCACAGACAGATGGCTAAATGTCAACCTCTAGCCACTCCCCTTAATCACAGGGAAAAGTACATGATCTGATTCTCATTTTTAAAATGCTCAATTGAATATGATGAGAAAACACGACACTGTTGAAAAACAAATATTTCAAAAATTTAAAAAGTGACATGAAATCCACTGTTTCCCAAAATCTGAGATAGTATAATCTATCATCTTGAATAACTACTTTAGCCAAATAGTGAAAAAAATGAAGTTGCATGACTTCTGGCGAGTAGTTAATAAAATTCTTTCCATCACCCAAAGCAGGTTGATGAGACTGATTTAATGTTAATGATGTGGCTGGATCCAACCTCTTAGATTCAGGCTTTGCAATAGACTCTGATTCTTTTTCTTCCATCAACGGATTGTTTCTGAATGTTGAATAGGGACTGGCCTGAGGATTCAATGTGGTAGTTGAAAAACAGAGTACTTGAAGGTTGGCTCAGTATCTCTTACCAAATGATTCGCACCGGGTAGACAGCATATTTTTACTTTCTCCAATGTATGGTTCCCCAGGTGGGATAACAGCACTCTCAAGCAAATCAGAGACTGTCTCTTTTCCTTATGAATATCACTTAGCCATCCATTGAGTCAGGTTGTCTTGTCCAAGGCAAAATTGCTTACCTATTAGAACTTAAATGTTGGTAGCCACTGTTCCAACTTACTATTTTATTTTATTGTAATCTGACCCATTGCAGTTGCAAAAAAAAAAAAAAATGAGGTAAAGTTCAATAATCTTAATTCATCTAAACTGGCTTCTTTGTGGGGCAGGAGGGACTAATGTCAATCTACTGTGGTGTTGACAAAGGGAGGTTGTACAGATTGCCTATTTTGGATAAGCCTTCTTTCAAAAACAAATACAAAATCCATTTAATAACATTTATCATCATAAAGAGATAAAAGTTTTAAAATCATGTACCATTTTAACTTGGAATCTTGGTAATGGACAATGATCATGGCTGGCCCACTTTGTATAATGGTTATGCATGATGTTGACAGATTCCCGCAAGCCCTTTACAGGATCCATCTAGGAAGGTCTCTAGTTCTCTAAGGAACCTGATGTTCACTTAGAACACTATTAATACATCAGAAACTTACATGTGAGAATAATGGTTTACTAGCTACCCTAAAGGAAATTTTTCTTATAAGTTTGAATATGAGAACGAATCTGTCTGGAAATTGACAATCTTGTCAAAAAATATGGAAACAAATTAAATACAGATACATAGTCCAATCTTCCATCCAATACATCCCCCCAGTTACCATTCATCTTTAGGCTAATGAAAGGCTTTCAAATTCCTGATACCTCCCAGTTCTAACTGAAAAGTCAGCTCTGTTCCAACACAATGGCTGGAAGCCAGCTCAGTTTCTTCGCCTCACTATTTCCAGTAATTCTCATTGGTTCCTCCGTCATGGTGGGAGTAAAAAATATGGTGTTGGCTTAGTACTAATGGAAAATCCCAGTTGTTGTCAGTGGAATGTTTAGTATTATGCCTTACGTAGAAAAAGGAAGAAATTGAATGCATTGACTAAAAAGGTCAAAGAGCAGAAGATAACTAGCACTCATAAAGGATTCTTAAGCATGGCTTCGTGGGTTAAAGGGTGAAAAGTGAGATTCTTCCTGGAGGATCAGTAATGTGAGTAAACAAGGGGCAATGGACCAGTTCCGCTGTGCTGCAGCCTCTCCAAGGAAACTCCCTGAAGCGTCTGCATTGCTGAGACCCTCTTGGCCTCAGTCATCTCTGAGTCCTTGGCCACTTGTTCCAGCCCTACAGCTGCTGTGGAGCCAACACTTGTTGTGTTCTGACCCCTTCACACGGGCCCAGCCCAAGAGCAGCTCTCCTCAAGTCTGCCCCGCACACTTCCCACCTATAGATCTGGGAATGTTTTCTATCTGCCAACATGTAAGATGGTACATGCTTACTTAACATGTAAGCAAATGAAACTTGTGTGAGGAAATTCCTGTTCCAAAGAGGGCTGTTTTGATGGATAGGAAGATAATTTTCCCTTTCTTTGCATAAACAGATTTTCCTGAGACACTATGGTTCATGTGGCTTTTTGGAAGATGATCCTTTAAGAATGAGCAATTAGTTGCACCTGATATCATACAGTAGCCCCCCCCCACCCCACCCCACTGATGACATATTTGCAAATAAAATCTCCCTCCTTCCTACTTCACTCTTTCGTCCCTGGGATTGTATTCCCTGATGAAACAACAGCGTGGCCCTGCATCCTGGCTGTCAGCTCCTCTTTCTGGTGAAGGAGTACTAAGTGAGGCCCGCCTTTTCCCATCATCACTGTGTTCCTGGATTTCTCACCTTTGGCTGTAGTGGTGCCGCACAGGGGGCTGACCCAGGATCTGTGACATAGGTCTTCTTGGAACCAGGGACTGCATACATCCCAGCAGGGTTCTGGTGCCCCACCACAGGAGGAGTGTTGTATCCTTGTTCCCGCTTCCAGGCATTTGGGTGACCTTGCAGACCATAGCCAGGATCAGAGTCATTTCGGCCCCCATAGGCAGAGCCACTTCCATAATATGGTTCATAATAGCGTCCTTGGTTGGGGGCATAGCCATACCCAGGCTCAGGCTGAGGTCCCGGTGGTGGAACGTATGCATAATCTGGGCCTCCCCGGCTTGAAGGAGGTGGACACTGCCCAGGGACAGGGACTGGCTGAGCATTATAGCCATGGGACCCGGGGCCATAAATCTGTCCAGAGGAAGGGCCAGCCATGTAATGAGGGCTAGGCTGGGCTGACTTCACTTGCACATTGAAGGTAGGCCTTGAAGGGGTCGATGCCGTGGTGTAGGAGGCCGGGACCGGCTGAGGCTGGGGTTTGAGTGTTCCAATTGGAGCCACAGGGATGGGGCCAGCCTGGGGTGCAGGCTGTGGCTTCACTGCAGACTTTTTGGTTGCTGTAAGAGGGGGTTGGTTTGGGATGACCATTCTCTTATGTCCTGTGACAGGGGTGGAGACTGGAGGAGAGGCTGTTGCACTAGTAGAGCCCTAAAGAAAGAAAGGGAGGGAGGGGGGGAGTGTGTGGGGAGAGAGAGAGAAGAAAAAATGACAAAGATTAGCACCAATGAAACAGAATAAAAATATATAAATAAACAAATATTAATAACTTATTGTTATTTGTGTATTAAAATGTGTTATACAGATAAGGCATGGTCCTACCATCAAAGAGTGTGCAAACTAATGCAAAGATCAGTTGTGATTCTCTGCATTACCAGTAAACAATTGAAAAAGAAAATTAAGGAGATAAGTCCATTTACAATAGAATAAAAATGAATAAAACACCCAGGAATAAACCTAATAAGGTAAATTATATATGTGTATAATATAAACTGTAAAACATCATTGAAATTCTGTGTTCATAAACCAAAAGACTTAATGTGTTGAAAATGTCCATACTAACCAAAATTATATACAGATTCAGTATAATCACTATCAAAATGCCAATAACATTTTTACAGAAATAAAAAAAAATAATTCTAAAATTCAAATGGAGCTATAAAAGACCATGAATTGACAAATCAATATTGAAAGTGGACCCTTATCTTACACCATCAACTAGAAATGGATTAAAAACTTAAGACCTGAAACTAAAACATCTAAAGGAAAATGCAGACGGGTAAATCTTCATCAGTTGTGGCAACAATTTCATTGATGTGACGTCAATGAATACGGCAGCACAGAGAACAGAAACAGAAATAAACCAACAGGACTATATAAACCAAAAAGCTCTCTGGGACAGCAAAGGAAACAATCAACAGAGTGAAAAGGCAAACTACAAAATAGTAGAAAAGAGGTACTATTTAGCCTTCAAAAAGATGGAAATTCTACAATATGCAAAAACATAGATTTACTTTGAGGGCATTACAGTTACAGAAATGCCGATTCACAGAGAGACAAATACTGCAATATTCCACTATATGAAGTATCAAAGACAGTCAAACTCAGAATCAAGGGATGGATGGTTGTTTCCATGTGCTGGGGAGAGGATGTAAGAGAATTACTAACCAATGAAATTTTAGTCAAGTAAGATGAATTAGCTCTAGAGGTCTGGTGGTCACCAATAATATATCATACAGTTCAAATTTTGTTCAAGTAGCAAGATAAGAATGTATGCTGCCGGGCGCGGTGGCGCACGCCTGTAATCCCAGCACTTTGGGAGGCTGAGGCAGGAGGATCGCGAGTTCAAAGCCAGCCTCAGCAATGGCGAGGCACTTAGTAACTCAGTGAGACCCTGTCTCTGATAAAATACAAAAAAAAAGGGCTGGGGATGTGATCCAGTGGTCGAGTGCCCCTGAGTTCAATCCCCAGTACCAAAAAAAAAAAAAAAAAAAAAAAAAAAAGAATGTATGCTATTATCCTGACATGAGCAAAAGCAAAGCTGAGTGCCTGCACCAGGAGAAAGATGATCCACAAGAGGTGCATCTGGCCTGTTCTTGTGTCAGGGCCACACCAACCCTCATTTGTAATGCAGACATATGTTCAACAGTCACTGCATCAGCTCCTCCACCACACTATGAAGTCCTCCGGGACAGGGAGACATCCACTACTCATCCAAGGATACTACCCATCTCCCCTAACCTGACAGAGTTTTACGTGTTGAAGATGCTTGGAAAATGACTAATAGAAAAATGCCATATTAAAAAAAAAACTATTACAGAGATCTGAGTCTCAGAAAATTACATACATGTGTATTTATAGATGAGTATAATATTTAAATGTGCTTGATTTTCAAAAGGAAAATGTTAAATCATGATAAAAATTCAAGAATTCTTACAAAAATAAAAATTAAATGTCAAAAATATATGCTTGGAAACACCAAATAATCCAAGTAAAAAAGGTTCACTCTGTGACTCTTCAATTCAATTAACTGAATATGTGGACCAATGAGTGTTGCCAGTTTTCTTTGACCATAAGGAATATAAATACACTATAAAACAATTTTTGTTCTTTACCCCTTCCACGTCCAATGAGGTAAAATATGTAAAACTACCAGGGGAGGGGAAATATATATATATGTATATATATGTATATATATACATATATATATGTGTATATATGTATATATATACACACATATATATGTATATGTATATATATATATATCAAAATACACAATTTTAAAACTCATAGTTATGATCTATAAAAATATTCAAAAACATGCCAGAATAGATACAACAGAATTTATAGCAGAGTTGAGGAAAATTTCCTCATTCCCCCCAAAGAACTTTAGTAAACAGATATTCCTAGAAGCAGGCAATGGCTCCTGAAACAGTGCTCTGATGCCTTCACTCAAAGACTTTAGGAATGGAGTGTGTGTGTGTGTGTGTGTGTGTGTGTGTGGCACACACGCACACATGCACACGCATGCTGTGTTCAACAAAAAAGAGAGAAATTTGTCCAAAAAGTTGCTTCTGAGGAGTAAGGTCTACATTAATTCTTCTCTGTGTACTTGCAAACACGACTGGCTTTATGTTCCAAAGGGTGACTCTGAATATCCACTGTGGGGCCGACTTTGGGGCTGCAATAGAGGGGATGCCTGCCTCAGTCCAGTTGCTCAGTCACTGTCTCCATGTATAGGTGGGATTGCAAAATATGAACTCTGGGTGTTTGCTGATCTTGAGTCATCAAAGAAAGCAAAGTTTTATTCCCTCTTTCATTCAATTCTATTTCTGCAAAATTTTTATAAATTATGTGATTGAGTAGAAAAATCCAACCCTAAATTTTTTCTAGATTCAAATTGACTTTTCCATGCCCTCTGTTACAGAAGGTTCAAACTGACTTTTCCATGCCCTCTGTTATAGAAGGTCAGAGTCTTATCTGGGTACCTCTTTAGGAATGTCTTTAGCATATGCATATATATATACATATATATATGCACATATATATGTATACACACACACACACACACACACACACACACACACACACAGAGTGAACTGCTTACTAAGGAAAAACTACATACATTTCTGTTGGGTTCTACTGAGACCGCCTTCAGTCAGAAGGGAGAGAATAATCCACCAAGCTAACAATATCCAGGCTGCTCGAATTATAAAATAAGTAAATGAGAAGTTTGCACCATGAAAGGGTAATATAAAAAATAAAAAGGAGGATAACTATTCAGTAGCCTAGAACTTAACAGACAACTAAATCTAAAATTACAAGATCACCAGAAAACTACAGATGAGACTCATAATTTGTAGAAAACATAGCTGTTAAGACTCAGGATCCCCAGGCACAGTGGCTCTCGCCTGTAATCCCAGCACTGGGGAGGCTAAGGCAGGAGGATCAAAAGTTCAAAGCCAGCCTCAGCAATGGCGAGGCACTTAGCAATTCAGTGAGACCTTGTCTCTAAATAAAATACAAAAAAGGGCTGGGGATGTGGCCCAGTGGTCCAGTGCCCCTGAGTTCAATCCCCAGTACCAAAAAAAAAAAAAAAAAAAAAAAAAGACTCAGGATTCCCCCACCCCATATAATGATGCACTCAAACTAGGTCTTCTCATGTAGTCTACTTATTATGTTAATTTAGGTGCAGAAAGCCAGGAGGGACAGGGCACTAATCCATGGATGACAGAGCCAGAGCTGTCATCTCCTCTAGGTTCAAGGAGACCAAGGGAAAGAGCAGTTATTTCAACCAAAAGAACAGAGTTCTGTAAAGGAGAAAACCCAGAAAGGACTAGGGTCCCTTGATGGCAGGCAGGTAGAAAGGTTATAATCAGCCAGCCACAGGAAGATACAAGGCACAAGAGTCTTTTGGTAGCTCTCTCATGGGGCACTGTTTTCATTTTGGATTTGGTAAAAATGTATTGCCCCCTAAACATTCAATGTTGCTAATGCCTCTTTAATCATCATGATAATAAAAAGTCCCCATTCACTTCAAAACTCCTTGGGATCACTAGGTAGTTTCCTCTCCAGTCCAGAACCACTGGGAATGAAATGTTCATTAAGTGTCCCTGAGAATTTTTTTCCAACATTATCTCTGGAACAAGCTAAATCACCAGAAAGCTATATATCTATATCAAATTGAACTTGATATAATGACAAGACAATTTTCTAATCTTTCTGTGAAATTGCTACTAATGACAACCACTCAACATGTCATCCCATATCCTGTGACTAACAATCCCTTTCATCTGACTCAGGACCCCTTCTCAAGGATCAAGTTCACCACTTGAAGCACATGTTACATTATGAAGTTCTCAATTTTCTATCTCTAGACTTCATCTGTATTCTGAATCATAGGAAGAAATACCCAATTGTCTATTCCATGTGTCTGGTTGGATGTCTCATATGCTTTTCAGACTTAAGAAATTAAATTATGATCATCTTCCCTGAATCTGCTTTTGTCTGGTGTTCTCATCCACCCAGTTGCTACTCAAATGATAACAAAGGGAGTCATTCCTATGCCTTTCCTTCCTTCCCATTCTAACACTAAATCATAACTCTTAAGAGTCTGTATTTCCTCATTCCCATTACTGCAACGCAGATCACACCAAC
Organism: Tamias sibiricus; assembly: GCA_025594165.1. Lineage (NCBI taxonomy): Eukaryota > Metazoa > Chordata > Mammalia > Rodentia > Sciuridae > Tamias > Tamias sibiricus. The sequence continues at coordinate 80,863,995 of CM046668.1, forward strand.
TCCAAGATAACACCATTTTTCATGGGGAATTTTTCCAATAGCATCCAAACTGGTATCTGAGTGTTTCCTCTTGTTTCCCATCAATGAATCCCTCCTTCTATAGCCAGCGTGATGTCTCTGGAATGAACATCTAATCACGTTATTTTCCCATTTAAAAGTCTTCAACATTTGAGTGGCATGATAGACTCAACTCTACCTCTGCTGCCTCTCTTTGAGAATGTCAAGTTGTCATGCACTGATCTTCATTCCTATTCAGTTTGCCATACTCTCTCACTTCTCAGAGATAACTATTTAGAGATAGAGACTGGTCTCTTTTATTCATGATGCTTCCCCAACGGCTTGGACATATTGTAGCACATAGTAGGCATTTCAGAAATGTTTGATGAATGAATGAAAGATAGTCTCCCAAGAAGAAATGCATTCCTCTTGACAGATTATAACCAACCATTCAAAATAAGAACTACCTAATTTCCCTTATTGACTTGATAATTAAGAAAATCTGTGATAAATTGGATGCAAGCTTAATTACAGTAATGTCATTAGTTTCCTCCTTTCTCTAAATAGTTTAATGATTTTACTTCTGGAATTTATTAATACTATCATCTTTCCAAGAAGCATTTGAGATGTTTATTTTCACTTTAATGGTCAACTGAAAAGTTCTCCATGATGATTATTCAAATCCCTTCAGGCAAGAGCTATGGGGACATGTTTTAAACACACTTAAGCAAGATAGCAAAGAAAGTAATGCATTTTAAAATACTTTTTTTTTTTAAACCACAGGTACTGACTGAAATAAAATACCCTTTGAATTAACAAACAAGTAGTCAAAGTACCTCAAAACCCCAGAAAGTCAATCCAAACTATTTATTAAGTAAAAATTTATTGAAAGTTTGCTCTGCATCAGGTACTGAACTAGTTTCTAGAGCCACAAGAAGAAAAAGGAAATCAGAGTTAATGCACTTAGGAAATTATTACTTATTTAATATTTTATGGAAAATTTCATATGATGAGCAAAAATGATTTCAACTTAGGAAATTTTCTAAAGTAACAGCAGGTAAGAATAGACAAAAGCTCAAAACTCCTACATCATATATTGATTCCAGGTATCTAATGACACTTGGAAGATGTTAAATCATAATGTAAATATTAAAGGAAAAAACACAGAATGTGGATTCAACTGCTTATACAATACTATCAAAGCTACCTAGAGCAATACGTTCAGCAAATGACGAGTAGGCAAAATATGGCTGACTTCTTAGAAGGTCACAAGTATGTCAGTTTCAATTATTTTTTTCATGACAATCATTTCAGGTTATTTGAAGAAGACTTGATTAATAGTTTTTAATTGGAGTTATTCACTTTGGTTATCGCTATAGCAGGAAACAAACTAAAACACTTATTTGGTTAACTATAAAATATATATTAATAGCAACAAACATTTATATAGCATTTACTTTATGTAAATACTTTGTGTTAAATGTATTTTATCCTCACAACTACTCTTGAGATAGGAACTATTATTGTCCCTATTTTCAAGAGGACAATGATGAAGCCCCAAGAGATGAATTGCCTATCATTACAAACTAGTAGGTTGCAAATCCAGGATTCAAGCCCAGGTAGTCTGGCCCCATGTCAGGGTTTTAAAGATCATTCTACCTCTCTCAGGTAATAAAAAAGTCAGAGCAAATGTATAAAAAAGCATAAAAGGCCTTTAGAGTCTGTCCATAATTTTCCTATTGTTAAGAGGTATATGATCAAGATATGGATATAGAAAAACATTTAATTTCTAGAAGAAATACCAACCAAACAAATGGGGCTACAGACAGCAAATAATACTCAGTGTCAATATCTGAGAAACAATGGAGTGACATTGACCGTGAAACCTGAGGAGCTCACATGCTGCTCAACGGTAGCTGCTGTAGTATGTCAGCTGAATGCTACTCACCAACATGGATCCAATATTCCTCTTTTCAAGGTTTTGCTGAATATTTTTGTTTTATGAGAACACTGGAAAGCCAAAGCATTTTTGCAGGTCAAATGTAAGGCATGAGGTGCACTTTACCACTTTTTCTCTAAGTTACAGATACTGGCAAGTGGAAATGTCACCAGTGAGGCTAATCAGTGTAATAAAGGACTGCTGTGCACTAGAATTCCAGAGACCCAGAGAGTACAAGAACTCAACTGATTTAGGTATTTTGATCTTGTATCCTGCTACTTTACTAAATTTGTTTATCAGCTCTAAAAGTCTTTGCTGGAGTTTTTGGGTCTTCTAAATATAGGATCATGTCATTGGCAAACAGAGATAATTTGAACTCTTCTTTTCCTAATTGTATTCCTTTAATTTCCTTCTCTTGCCTGATTGCTCTGGCTAGAATTTCAAGGACTGTGCTGAATAGGAGTGGTGAGAGTACACAGCCTTGCCTTGCTCCTGTTTTTAGAGGAAATGCTTTCAGTTTTTCTCTATTCAGTATTATGATGGCCTCGGATTCATCATATATAGCCTTTACCATATTGAGGTAAGTTCTGTCTATCCCTAGTTTTTCTAGTGTTTTAAATGTGAATGGGTGCTATACTTGGCCAAATACTTTTTTTTTTTGGTACCTATTGATATAATCATGTGATTCTTGTCCTTAATTCTACATTTGTGGTTAATTACATTTATCAATTTCCATCTTGAACCAATCTTGCTTCCCTAGGATGAAATCAATTTGATCATGCTGCACTATCTTTTAAAAATATTTTTGTATGCAATTTGCTAATATTTTATTAAAAATATCTGCACCTATGTTTAGCAAGGATATTGGCCTGAAGTTTTCTTTCCTTAATGGATCTTTGTCTGGTTTTATCCACAGAGTAATACTTGCTTCATAGAATGAATTGGGTGATGTTCCTTCCTTTTCTATTATACTTCACTCGTGAAGGCAGTTATCAAGAATACAAATAATAAGTGTTGGTGAGGATGTGGAGAAAAAGGTACACTCACACATTGTTGGTGAGACTGCAAACCGGTGCAAACAATTTGGAAGGCAGCATGGAGATTCCTCAAAAAACTAGGAATGGAACCACCAAATCAGCAGCCACTTCAACATAAAAAGAGCATAATTCACAATACTGAAGATATGGAACCAAACCAGATGCCTTTCAACAGTTAATAAAAATTAAACTTTCTGAATTTGTGCAATAAAGACAAATGCAAGCACAATTACTTATATCTGTTATAATGTAACACCTAATTTGCTATTTAATTCTCATTTCTTTCTAACCCTGAACAAGAGAATGACTGAATTTTGCTTTCTTGAACCCCCCTGATGATCATCTCCAATGCTTTGTGTTCAATACCACAACTCCATTCATTACCCTCCTTGGCCATTCACACTATCCATTTCATAGACGACCCAATGGCTTAGAAAACAACCTATTAGATGTAGAGTACAGTTTGCACAGTTTTTAAAATCTGACTTCACAACAGCATAGGTTAAGCTTTTAAAATACAAATTATTATAGACACACCCACTCAAGAGACTAAAATCTGGAAATCTGAAAGGAGAGAGTAAAATAATTCTCATCAAAAGTAGAGTTTAGAGATAGTGGAATGAAACAGACATTTTTACTGTATGTATATATGTGACTACATGACCAATATTATTCTGCAACAAGTACACTTAGAAAAATGAGAAATTATATCCTATCTACGTATGATATCTCACAGTGCATAAATGCAGTCTACTGTCATGCATAACTAATTAAAACAAGTAAAAAACTTTTTTTTTAAAAGTAGAGTTTAAGAGCTTTAAATAGAACAAAGGGGGGAGGGAGGGGTGGGGAAAAGGGGATAGGAATAATGGCAAACTGAGTTATCCATGATTACCCTAAATATATGTATGAAGACACAATTGTTGTAAAAATACTTTATATTAAACCAGCAACTTGAAAAATTGTGCTCTTTATATGTAATATCAAATGAAATGTACTCTGCAAACATGTATAACAAATTAGAATAATAAAAAATTAAAAAAAAAAACAAAAAAAGTAGAGTTTAAAACCAGATTTTGGTTCTGTTCTTAAGCAGAACAGAGAATCTTACCTGGAGCAGTGGGCTTTGAGTGATAGGAGTGGATTTCAAAGGACAATTTTATATAATTTAGAAACTAATTTATTGTTTCTTTTTGTAAAATATTTATGGTAAATCTTCCCATGGGTTAATTTAGTGATAATCTCATTTCTAAGAATTTAAACTAAGGAGTTGACCACAGATGGCATAATGTTTAGTTTCAAGGATCATTCATTGTAATTTGTAGAAGTCAATGATTATGGGGAATTTACATAGTTCAATAAATGAGGATTATTTAAATCAATTATTCTGGTACAATCACACGATGAAAAGCTATGGAACCATTAAAAATCATTCTGTGAAAATATTTAAAAACATCAATAATCCAGGAATTCCACTTCTGGGTATACCGCTAAAGAAATGAAAGTAAGGACATAGATATTTGAATAGTCATGTTCACATGCACATAGAAGCATTATTTGTAATAGCCAAAAGGAAGAAGCCACAGTGTTCACTGATGCATGAATTGATAAATAAAATGGTATCCAGGCATACTTGCAGCAGAATACTATTCAGCATCAAAAGAGAAGTGAATTCTGACCCAGTTACCACAAGGAGGAACCTAGAAGACATGCAAAATGAAATGACCCAGTAACAAAGGTACAAAATTGTATGAACGCAATTACATAAGGTACCTAGAGCTGTCAAATTGGTAAAGATAGAAAGTAAAATGCGGCTGCCAGGACTGAGGAGGAAGAATAGGGAGTAATGTGTAATGGATGTGGCATTTTTATTTGGGAAGATAAAGCTCTGCACATGGATCCTGGTGATCAATGCACAACAGTGTAAATGTACTCAACAACACTGAACTGTATACTAAGAGCAATTAAAATGGGAAATTCTAGGTTATGCATATTTTGTCCCAGGAAAATAAAAATAAATAACAATAAATAACATGTCAACCATGTCATGTCTTAAAATCAGGTTAGGAAACATTGTTTCATGTCTGTTCATCAACAAATGCACCATCTGTCTCTCACACAACATATGCACACATATGTAGCTAGAAGGATTTATTCCTGGACTGGTCACAGTATTTTTTTTTTTTAAGTGGAGTATTTTTGGGGTATTCTCTGTACTTCCCCATTTCCCAAACTTCCTACCATAACCACATATTCCTTTTTAACTCAAAGGGAGAAATAAATAACATGTCATATCTTTACATTTCTTTTTTTTTTTTTCAAGTTGCTGGTTTAATATAAGGTATTTTTGCAACAATTGTGTCCTCATACATGTATTTAGGGTAATCATGGATAACTCAGTCTGCCATTATTCCTATCCCCTTGCCCCCTCTCCTCCTCCCCCTTCTTTGTTCTATTTAAAGCTCTTTCATTCCTCTCATTCCCTCTCTCTTGCCTTTATAAGTTAGTATCTTCTGGATGGAATTGGAGAAAATAATGCTAAGTAAAGTTAGCCAATCCCCAAAAAACCAAAGGTCAAATGATCTATACATTTCTTATGTATAAGAAATATAAATATATATAAATGCATATTATATATCCTATGTCACACATATTTCTTATACATAAATATATAAAAATTAATACATATTTAAAATAAAATTTAATATGCATTTACATTATTTTAAAAAACCAAACACCAAAAATAATTATTACATATTTCCATTTCCATGGCCACATACCTAGGAAAAAAAGGAAGGAACAGCCAAAAATTAAAAGAAGTTTAAAAGAATTGTTACAAGGCTAAAATTTTGCACTGGGCAATGCATTTAAGAAAAAAAAAACATTGTTTTTTCTTCTTCTTTTTCTTCTTCTTCTTTTTGTATTTTTCACATTAAAGACAAAAGTCCAAACATAAATGGTAACAGGAAACTGGTGATGAGTTAAAAGAATCTCAAATATCACTCTCAAAATGAAAACACAATTTTAATGGGTGCCTCTGAGCTTCAAACATTGCTGCCAACATAGGTATGCTTGATGGGCATGACACACACACACACATGTGAGCCTTCCACAGGGCTCTCATCAGACAGCCACAGGCCTCCCCATCTTCTATGCACCGCATCAGCACTTGCTCATTTCACAGTGCTGTGCTCTGCAAACACACACCACTGCCAGTGACGGGCTATTCTTAATAACTTCTGAGGCAGAAATAGCAGAAAGCAGTATGGTCTGATGTGGCACTCCAGAGCGGTTTTTGTCTTAGAAGCCTTTCCATTTAATTAATTCTCACAACACTTCTGAAGGGGAATAAAATACTGTGAAGACAAGCGGTTCCCTGGACAACTGAAGACACCAATGCCAGTATGTCAAGTTGTTTTCTCAGAAATAAAATCAAGTCAAGTGGGAGCACTTAGATGCTACCTTGAAATTCTTCCCTTCCTATCCCCCAACTATTAAACAGAGAAGCAATAATCCAGGTGAGGCCCTGCACTTACATGTTCATAAAACTAGCCTGTCATCTTGCTGAGCCAAGAGAGCTAGCATTTTAAGGAGTGCCTCCCCCGCCCCCAGATAACTTTCAAATGAGCTGGTATGTCATCAGTTTTGAACTTGAGAAGTCTCCAAGGCTCTTGTTTATATAAATACACATATAGTATAGTACACTGAGTTCCTAGTATGCATGTGTCTGGCACTGGATAAAATGCCATTGTGATGAGGGTTAATTCAATCTGAGCTTATTCTGTAACCTAGGAATGTAGTGAGAAAGGACCTATTTCCATGGCAAGCAATCTCCTTCCTTGAATCATCCCCTGAAGGGCCCAGCACTTTTCTCCAATCAGACCAAGGGTTTAGTGAAAAACACTGAGAACTAAACCAGTTAGCCAAGAAATAACAAAACCCAATCCCTGTGAGAACTGTACAGGTACACTTTGACATGACCAGTAGCAGTGCACATTGAATAATTCTTTTGGTGGGCAAGCTTTCAATGATGGGCTATTAAAATGCTCCCAAATTATGTTATTTACCTTAAAGAAAAAAATTAGAAGGTGGTTGAGGAAATCATGACATATTATCTAGTGGAATGTCATACAGTTGAAAAGGAAGGGAGCATGTATTCCAAATAATGGTCTATGAAGAAAAATAAAATAGGAGTGCATGTGTATATGGACAAAAATTGTAAACCAGTTATGTTTTAAGGTTAGTAGTTACCTCTAAGATTTAGCAGTGTGATTGAATGGTACAAATATGGTTATGCTATATTATTTCTACTTGATTTTGTGATTTCATCTACTAATTACATTCAGTGATTCCAGTTCTCCCTCTTAGCTTATTGGTGCTATTGTCCAGTCCACTATCATTGCTAACCTAATTTACTGAAATAAACAAATAAGAACACACATTTATGCTGGGCGCGGTGGTGCACGCCTGTAATCCCAGCATTGGGAGGCTGAGGCAGGAGGATCGTGAGTTCAAAGCCAGTCTCAGCAATGGCCAGGCACTTAGCAACTCAGTGAGACCCTGTCTCTAATAAAATACAAAAAAGGGCTGGGGATGTGGCCCAGTGGTCGAGTGCCCCTGAGTTCAATCCCTGGTACCAAAAAAACCCCCCAAAAAACAAAAAAAAAAAAAACAAAAAAAAAAAACCCACACATTTATATGCACATCTGTTAATGAAACTGATCTCTTATTGTCCTCCAGTACATACTCTAGGCTGTAACCAGAATATTTCTAAAACTGAAATGTGAATCTTGCCTTCTTTTGTTAAACTTTCTCGAGGTGCTTACTGCTCTAGGGTAAAGTTCAGCTTCCTTTGTGATAGAACTTCTTTTCATCTCAACAGCCTTCTCTCTAACTTGCCTCCACGTGGGATTCACATGAAAGCAACATGAAGGTTGTACATTTCCAACTTCTCCTCAAGCAAACAAGGCTCAGATAAGATTGGCCTAAAGCAGTAAGGCCTTGAAAAAGTGAGGACTAGAGCCCACCTTTCTAGACTTTGTTCCTAACATTCCGCCAGAATGACCAAATTTACTAATAAGTCACAAAAAGGCAACAAACCCTGTTTTGGTTTTCAACAAAAGCAGACCTCAGTGCATGGACACTGGGAGGCCATGAGGGACATCACCAACCAGGCTTGATGGGACAGGTTGGGCTGTGTTTTCATACAGGAGTTTCCAAAATAGTAGTGGAATTCAGTAAGGGAAGCCACGTGTGTGAGTAAGTGGCTATATTTGCTTCAGTGGAAACAAACAGACCCCCGTTCACGTATTTCCAAAGGAATTTGGGTAATGAAAAGCAAATAAAAGAGGACTAGGCGCTATATTGCAGTCCTCAGAGAATTCCACGTGCAAAGCTTGCTAAAACCTGTATAAAATACTGAAAGGACACCATATTTAGAGCTCATTGGGCTCATAGCAGAGTCACTAGATGCTTGCTCAGTTTTTTTTTTCCTTTGCAGAAATATGCTCATTTTAAAATGATCACTGTATTATTATGATTTGAATACATGTCAACCGCATTATACATAAGGGGAAAAAGTTTTTCTCCTAACATATTTGTTCTCAGAAATGGAGGCTGTTTGTCCACTTATTGTAGATGGATAAAAGGGCTGAATCACAGAAGGGTATAATTTCTAAGGAGAGAGCACTTTGCCACAGAGTGGGAGGAAGGGTAGAAAATGTTTTCATAAAGAGTGACTATTAGGGACAAATAAGAGCTCTATTCACCAAACCTGTACACATCCCTTTATCCTTGTAAAACAAGCTATGAAAGCACATAATGACTAACTGCGGCAAAATTACTCACATTCTAACTTTGCATAATCGCTAAAATGGTTCTGGTTTTTTAGCCCTCCCCCCTCAACAATTCTGCACTCTTTTTTTTTTTTTTTTTTTTTTTTTCAACCACAGCACAAATGGTTATAGCAAACGAGTGTACCAGGCACATCTGCTGTTCCAGAAAGAATTCACTCTCCTGTGCCAAATCCACGTCTATCGGAAGAAATAAAAATAAATTGCGAGCAGGTTCAGCAAATGCCCGGATAAATCCCACAATGACCACACGGGGTGGATTCACTTCTCTAGTAGCTGTGGCCTGAAAGGGTGAGGGAAGGCGGAGTGATCTGGGAGCGAGGGTTGCTCTCAGGACTGTCTTTCTCACTCAGTCTTTGAGGATTTAGTTAAGGTAGCTAGCTCCTTTCTCTAATTTCTGGGCTACTATTTAAAAAACAGGATTGCGTTTGTAGCCTCGGAGGGAAGGGCGATTGCTTACGTGTTTTTGCGGTATACGAACAGTCTTCTTAAAAACAGCAGTGGCAGGAGCGACGACAGTCCTTGTTTGATCGCTCCCCAAAACACCCTTGCTATTTATATTTTTGAAACTTTTTGATGAAACTGTTTGATATTTTTTCTGATGAGTAAAAGACCCTGTTAAGGGATACTTCATTTTGATCAGTGTCAGCTGGAAGGAGTAAAAGATCACCTAGCAACTTGAAGTTTTTGGGGTGTTAAGGACGTGGAAGAAGCAAAATGAAGATTTAGCTTATCCTTTTCCCTTGCAAACACCAGCAAATTCAAACACAGATTCTCATTGGGACATTATTTCAAATTGGAATAAGGCCTGAAAATATTTGGCCTGAACGAATTCACTTTTATTACTGTTTGGGGCTCGATTTCCTCTTTATAAAATGGAAGGATTTGATTGAACTAATTCAAAGATTCCTGGTAACTGAAAGTATCTAAGGTACATTTGATCTCAGATACTAATTCTGATACCTGAGGTTCTTTGGAATGGCCTGAAATGAGACCTTTCTCATTCTGATGCTGTTTTCAAAAGTCTCATGATTATATATGTTATAGTGTGCTTAATCCTATGTATGTTTTATTATGCTTAATCCTACTGCTATAATGTCACAAGAAAATCAAATTGCACTTAGGGCATGATTAAAGCCAATATGTCAATCAGATGAACAAAACCAAAACTGTGGGTGGTGACATGAGTAAAAGGAACACTGGTATTTTGCTTTTGTCTGCCATCATTTTCGTTTATAAAATGAGCACATATTCTTACATTTAAAACAAAATAGCTTTATTTACAAGGAAAACCAATCACATCTTCAAATGCCTTTCCCTTTCAGCCAGCACACTGCATTTCCCCTAACCACCCCAAAACAAAGCAATGTGATGTTGAGTTCGCTCTAAATGTATGACTTCAGAATTCCTTTTTGAAAATGGTGTCATTTATCTAGTCATCTACAATTTACTGACCATCTTCTAACTAGCAGGAATTTTGCCAGTTATAGGGTGAAAAGTTACCATTTTTAGCCTCAGTGACTTCAAGTGTCATCAGGGAAACAGGGAGGAAACCAGTGGAAGCTACTCAGATTCCCAGAAGTCCGACAGTCCTTACCTGGAACACAGCGATGCCCCTGCAATCCACTTTTATTTTTCAAACGCAGAGCTGAGTTCCAACCAATCAAAGAACACTTGCTTAGGAGGTAGAAGACCAGAGTCTTTCACTCCATTTTGAATTAGTGAAGAATTTTAGGCAGCTTCCTATCTTTGTGACTCAGAAACTTCCCCTTCAAGATGCTGGCTAAAGATGCTTTTCATACATCACCTGGACAGCTGAGTCCAGGCACTGTCCCCTAGCCCGCCCTTCCATGAATCTCAGATAAATGTAATCACCTAGGATATTCTTACACACTTTCAAGTCTGAACAACATTGTTCTAAACTACATAACTCAAAAGTAGGGACCATGTTCTGATATTCTTCTTTTTCAGCTTTATATAACATTTAGAAGCTGATAGCACATAAACTAAGCTAAAGTAGGGCATCAAAACATCACGGAGGAGCAATGAATGAATGAATAATTCAATGAATGACTATATTCAAGTATGAAGTTATCCCACATTTTCTTGATTTACTTTTTAATTTGTGTGTGTGTGTGTTGTGTATGATTCTCTGTGGTTTCTAGAATTACTGGCATCATATAAATACAAGAACATGATACATGGCCTCAGTAACAGCATTATTTGGTGAGAAAAGTAGAAAGAAAACAAGAGAAAGAAAAATATGAAACAATCACTAGAAATGATCCTAGACATCAGAGCTGTATCTTAGTTATTCCTTCTAAATGTCCTTGTTCAATACCTTAGCAGTGAAAATCATCATCATTATAATAATAAAAATAAGCCCGGGGCTGGGGATATAGTTCAGTTGGTATAGTGTTTGCCTCACATGCACAAGGCCTGGGTACAATCCCCAGCACCACTAAATAAATAAATAAATAAATAATAAGCTGGGCACAGTGGCTCTGGAGGCTGACACACAAGGATTGTGAGTTCAAAGCTAGGCATTAAGCAACTCAGTGAGACCCTGTCTCTAAATAAAATACAAAATAGGGTTGGGGATGTGGCTCAGTGGTTGAGTGCCCCTGAGTTCAATCCTGAGTACCCCCACAAATAATAATAATAATAATAATAATAATAATAATAATAATAATGGTAATAATGGCAAAACATACAATTTCCCATGAGTCCCATCTACAGACAGTAGGAACTAAAGTATTCAAAATATTTTTATAATAAAAAGATATTTCAATTTTGACTGTTTTATTCCTGTGACTGATAACATTTTAATAATGTCATTCATTGTTAAGGACTATGACTGAGGCCAGGTGTAGTGAAGCACATCCATATTCTCAACTACTGTGGAGACTGACGCAGGAGGATGGCAAGTTCAAGGTCAATTACAGCAACTTAAGGAGACCCTGTCTCAAAATAAACAGCCAGGTGTGGTGGTGCAATCTTTTAATCCCATTGGCTCAGGAGGCTGAGGCAGGAGGATTGCAAGCTTGAGGCCAGCTTCAGCAATTGAGTGAGGCCCAAAGCAACTTAGTGAGTCCCTGGACCCAAAATTTGAAAAAAATTTAAAAAGGGCTGGGGATGTGGTTCAGTGGTTAAGCATCCCTGGGTTAAATCCCTGGTACCAATAAGTCAATCAATAAAATAAACACATGGCTGGGGATGCAACTCAGTGGGTTCAATCCCTAGTACTTCCAGGGGGGAGGGGGAGCTGTGAATGAGAGCCAGGGAAGCTTTCATGTCAGATACATTTTCTTCATAAAAACAAAAAATTTCATTGTAGAAAATATTGGAAATACTAACAAGACTAATTTTTAAATAAAACCCTTAATTCAAAAATTTAGTGGTAGCAACTTTAAATTTTAGTAACTTTATTTGTTATCTATTTTTTTCTATTTACTTACATGTATATTTGTGTGGCTGGAGTATGTTTGTACCATATGTGTGTGGGGTTGGTATGGGTATCAGTGTTTAAATGTGCACCCTTTTTACATAGAGTTTTATATCTTATTTTTAAAAACAGATCAAAAAATTTTTTTAAATCTGCTAAAAACAGTAGAATGTGGTACCCAAGTCATCAATTTGCTTTAATAAATATGAACACTCCAGTGCAAAAATGTCTTCTTTATCGTACATATTTAATTTAAAAACTAAGACCAGAATGCAACACACTTAGATTTTTGCACTGGCCCAAGTTATGCTATAATCTCTTCACAAACAGTTTGCTTCTGATATGAAGAATTTGAGGAGGTACAACAGCACATGAAAATGCCCCATATGCACTTCTAACAAAATGCAAACTCCCACCTACTCACTTCTCATGCACATCAGGTAATCTTCTTTCAATCAGCCATATAAAATACACTAAATCAGAGCCACACCACATACCCCACAGTCAAACGCTCTGATATTGAATAGCAACAGCCTTGTTGTCTTCAGGGAAGTTGATATTTGAGACAGAGCATTGAAGAGTAGTCATTCATTGTAGTTATTACCATTATTATTATTATCATCACATTTCTTATACATCTGTAACAGCACATTGGTGGACGCTAATGGTAGAAGGAGAGGCTCCGGTTGTATTACAGAAATTATTATTGTGTAACCATATGCTTATTTAGAGTGTAAAAGAGCCAGTGTAGAAGTTACTGCGTCCGGCAGGCAGGAAATGAGGAGGCCCTAACCAGGGACACAGAGCTTGAAAGGAAGACACTCCGGGAGAGTTAACTAACCATGGAGCTCATACTTGTAGAAATGTTTCAGCAAGTCTTTTTCTAAAATATTTTACTTTATACAGTATTTTTTCACATGAATGGTATGGAGCCAATGAATTCCACTAGTGTGGGTGAACCGATGGAAACCAAGAAAATATATGTGAAATGGTCTTTATGAGAAATATCCTAAACTGGGCTGCCACAACAAAGGCGACCAAAAGAAATCATGGGATAATTCCATGTTAAACCTAAAAACCTAGAATCTGGTAGTCAAATTGGGTGATGTTCTTTGCACTTAGTGGTCTATAGATCCTTTGAGAGGGTGACTGTTTCTTTCATTTAGGAAACACAATCACCACAGTGTTCATGCATATATCTGAACAAAGGGCCTAGGAAATTTTGTGGAGAAGCATTAACATATGTTTTCATGTGACCTGAATAATTTTACTTCTGCCTTCAAAGATAACTTTGACTCCTGTTCTGAAAGTTGTCATCTAGCTGAGGAAATTCCCATATTAACCCTGAGTGGGGAGGAGAAATATCAGAGAACACTACTAACAAATACTCCAAATTATAATGTACTTTAGTACATATACTGATTAGATTTTGTTTAGTTTATCTAAAACTGGGGATTTGAGAAGAGAACATTAACTTGGATTTGTTAAAGTAAAGCATTAAACTGAAAGTTTTCCAGTGGTGCTAAACTTCATAAATGAAGGTCTTTGAAATCATGTTCCATTTAAATAGAACTCAATTCCAGGGACCTAGTCATGCTGGGTCAGCATTGCTACACACAGCCTGGGTTAAGGCTGGGAGTGGATGAATCCTCCAGCTTGCCACACTCCTCACCATTCCTTAATGTCCCTAATTAAGGCCAGGTGCCAGTTAAGCAGTAGCCTTGTTTCTTAGCACTGTGGATTTCCCTACAAGTGAAGGGTAAAATGAAAGAATATTTGCTTTTAGAAATATGTCAGAAAATGTTAATTTCCAGATGTTATTTTTGTATGTAGACAATAAGCATTTATCAAATGAAGATACACCTGCTAACACCACCAGGAAACATACCATACTCTTGGTCTGCATCATTTTCTATGTTGTTTAACCAGATCTATGATATTGCAGTTACCATTCTTGAATACATGAATTGGCATTCAGTTTTGAAGGACCAAAGAGGTTATTTCAATCTAGGCAAAACAGTGCTTTGTAATGCAACAGAAAGGAAAATCAGAAATGACAACAACATTGAAAACAATAACAAAAACCAGCTACAATAACAACAACAAAAAATCAAGAAACAATGCCAGGAAAACAGCAAAAAAAAAAAAAAAAAAAAAAAAAAAAAAAAAAAAAGAAAAAGAAAGAAAGAAAGAAAAAAAGAAAAACAGCAAAATCTTCATCTTTTCATTTGTAGCTAGACAAGCTTCATTTCTTTAATTCAAAAATCTGCTTTTAAAATTAATCTGCAGTTTTAAAAAATAATAAAATATTCCCCATTGGAAATTCTGAAACTATCTGTTTATGATTTGTTCTGAAAGGATGATCAGGTAAGTAGCTTCAATGTATAAAAATTAAACTACATTGAACCTCATAACTTTTCAGTGGTAAAGAATGCATCATAACTTATCATGGAACACAAAGTGCTAAAACACTTTATTTCAAGATATAATCTTTTCGAAGATACACCATCTTTCTCAGTTCCCAGAATATAACTATTGATCTATAATCTACAGGAACATTATAAACAAAATCATGCAGGCACTAAATATCTTCCATGGCTTATCATAAAGGTAGTATCCATGTGCAAAAGCCATATGCTTTTAAATATTCTATCTATCTAATTATCTATGATAAAGAATGCCATTCACATGACAAAAGTAACAGATCTGCTTCCATTTTCCTTTAAATAAGTAATTTGCCACTATTTTGCAAACTGTATAGTTAAACGAGGGAGGAAATACACAAGAGGAACACACAAATCAGAATTACTTTGGTTCCTCTTAATTTCTAGAAGTGGCAATCTTTTCAGTTTTTCTTTCTTTCTTTCTTTCTTTTTTTTTTTTTTTTTTTTTTTGGTACTGAGAATTGAACCCAGGAGTTTTACCACTGACCTACAACCCCAACTCTTTTTGTTAATTTGATTTTTAAATTTTGAGACAGGGCTTTGCTAAATTGCCCAGGCTGGCCTTGAACTTGCAGTCTTCCTGCTTCTGCCTCTTTGAGTTTCTGGGATTACAGGCATGTACCACCATGTCAGCCAAGAAATGGTATTCTTAATGCACATCACATAATGCACACTCAAAAGCATACCAAATAACGTATCTATGTGTTGGTCAGTGTGCATAAAATTGCACCTACCTCCACTCATTGAATAAGCATAGCAGCTCATCGCAAGACACTAGGTAGGCTCTTCTGAGCTAAGAAAACTTCATCATAACCGCCCCTAGTCTCAAGAAGTTTACATGGCAACAAAACAGACAGGTATACCTGTAAATACCTGGAGAATGATTAGGAACAGAGAAATACAATAGAGTTTCAGATGGACTCTTTCCAATCTGGCAGGCAGAGAGTGGCTCTTTGAGCTACATCTTATTAGAATTCGTAGATAAAGGTGGCTGCCTGTATGTGCACACCAGCATCTGCTTTGGAGAAGGAGACTGAATCTAGTTTCCAGCAAAGAAAGAATGTGACACAGCAAAAAGGCTAGGGTGTGGATGGAGTACAATCAAATGGGATAAGAATTTAATAATAGTTGATCTGTGTCAGTCTTTACCAAAATTCTTATTTATAAGTGATGAGGGACCTATTTTTGTCCCCATTTTAAAAATAAGGAAACTGAAATCTAGTGGGCTTAAGGAACTTTACCCAAAGTCACAGTGCATGTTGATGTCTGAATCTAGACTCTGGCTCCCAAGTTGTTGTGTGTGACATCTCTCTACACTACATACCTGAAACAAGACTGCAAAATTAGACCAGGACAAACTGTGAAGGGTAACATCTGCCTTTAATTTTAGTTGACAATTAGTCTGATGCAATTAAGGGACAAATATTAGAGCAAAAGAAGGGCAGGGGAGGGACACACAGTGCTGAAAATAAAAATACATTATGGGGATAGCAATTACTTTCTGAAGAGAAGGAACCATTATCCTTCCATTAAGAGTAAGGGCACACACACCTCCTATGCAAATTACTTCTGTTTAGCTGGTGGGGCGGGTAACATTTTCAAAGAGTCTTAAAAGGCAGTTTGCAAAATGTTATTTTCCCAAAGCCCTGTTGTCATAGTTGTATATGCTATTCTGTACCCATAGATGAACTCAGTTTAAGAAAAAATGTTTTTAAACATCAAAGTTTTTTTTCTTTATTGTAGTGCAATTTAAAATTCTTTCCTCACAAGATGGCTATGGGAATTTAATTATCATGTTAACACATTGTGAAAATTAAAACAACATCAAGGATGCCACAGAAACAGAAGCATGACCTTCCATTCATTAAGAACCAATCCAGCCCAGTGTACTGTATGCTTGGAATTATCATTGTTTGTGTTGCTTTGGGTTTTTAAGAGTTAGAGGAGGGTAGGAGCACAAAGCAAGTGGGTTCATTACTCCCTAAACCTCTTAAAGATTGAGCTCACTGAAAAAAACAAGAAACCTATTTCATCTTAAAGGAAAAATAAATAATACTAGATCCTACAAGACTCCTTACTGATACAAAGCCATGAGTATGCTGCATCTGGTCCATGATCTCTTAATCTAAATTCAAAATTCCACAGACACAAAGCACATAACCACTTTAGGAAAGGCTGTTTCAAAACACACTGCCTTTTAATTAGCCTATTATACAAAAATTATGGTAATTTCTTAATAAAGTTATGGAAACAGACCACATTATTAATTGTATTGCAACTATAATATTTAATTAAAGATGCATTATGTTGATAGAATTTAGCATCTGGCACTCTGGTTTTGCAGACCACGTAGGGTATCAACATGGAAATAAAGTATCAGGATAAATGCCCTTTTGTGCTGCAGGTTTCAGGAGAGTCAACTTTCCTTACAACAACATTCAAAGTCCATTCTATTTTGTTGGAAATGTCTAGGGTGAGAGGAGAAACTTGGAGGTAATGGTCACACGCTATATTTCCCAGTGTTCTGCAGGTCCATTTCTCTTTTAACAGGCTTTTCCATAAGTGTGTATAGTGAAACGCGCACTACTTTGTGGACCCTTCACACACAATCAACTGCTGGTAATTTCCAAAACACTCTAATGATTTTTCTTAGTTCAACACCAAGCTGTCTTCCATATACTTCCCCAAACTTTCCAGATTCCTTTCTAATGTCAATTAAACATAGTCACTGTGGACTAATGAGACCTATTTAGGAGCAATTCATAATTTACTGCACTCCTACTGTTCCCTGCAGGGCTTTTTTTCTCCCACTAAACCATAATCATATCTCATTACCATTGCTTCATGACTATGTTTTGGTTTAAATTTTGTCGCTGGCATTTAGTTAAGAAAAATACTCTTCATAATATGTATAGAACCTTCCCCTCTCAAATATATCAACTCAGAATGTCTATGAAGTAAAACCATTGCAGGTGACTTAAATTAAGATAGCTAAACTCAAAAACAACAATAAAAACAATACCAGAGAGTGTTTTGCTTCCTTCTCTGATGGAAGTAATTTCATGCTTCTATGAAAACTGAAGCAGACCTGCATACAGCCACTTCGTTAGGTAGCAATTACCTTGCTCCACTTTAAAGTAGACTGCAAAGATCTTTACTCTTCATCCTGCCCCGAGGAGACCCCCTCCAAAATAACACTAATCTTTCATCTCAAGATGCTGCCAAAGACTATACTCTCAAATCCCTTGAAGATGGATGAATACAGTGTCATCTAAAATGCTGCTCATTCTCTTCACATATATATGTATATAAACATACAGATGTGCTTACCTGTGTTTACATATATTTTATATACTTTAATAAAATAAATAATCTTGGCAATTCTGATATAAAATGAGTACATTTATGCATTTGCTATTCCCCCCTTCCCCATGAAATACCCTTTGAAATATAGGCTGATCTCTAGGCAGAATTTCAATTGTAAATGGTTTTGACATTTTCAACTTAAGAATTTTAAAACCTGGATTTGTAGCCTAGGGGCAAAGTGGTATGTACATCTAAACTTTAGGGCTAAAAGAAGAACCCCCAAGTCTCCCATGTCAGTCCATTCAGTGAGAGAAAGAGACTTTCTGTCTCTTCCCTTCCTCACTGGGGGGCAGTGCTGTCAGCATCCTGAGAGTCTCATTCAGTTGCCAAGGAAGTAGCTCAGATCACAGGTCAGCTTCAAAAGGATGCAGGAGGAGAAAACCAAGTAAAATAACCTGACATAACCCAAAATAAAATGGTTAGGCTTAGGAGTGGGAAAAAAATGTAAAAAGGTACAGGTTAAGATAATGAATTTTAACAACCTGGAAGAACGTGTTATAAAAAAAATAGGCCTTAAAATACTAAAGGCAAAAGCCAGGCAAGGTAGGGCACGAAGGCTGAGGCAGGAGGATTGCTGGGGCCAGGAGTTTGAGGCCAGCCTGGGCAGCAAAGTGAGAACCCCATCTCAAATACTAAGTAAGTAAATAAACAAATAAATAAAGGGAAGTAGTTCAATAAGCTCTAGCATTCTTACTGAGGGTTCTAAACTCTGAATGACTTATGCTTCTCTGCATAATTATAAAACAGATTATGCCATTTGTTCCTTTAAGTTGCCCAGTGAAATGCAGGTCCTTAGAGAAGATAAAACCCATGTTATTTGGTAGTCCTCAGTGGAAAAGCAATTAAGAAAACAAAAAGAAAGAAAGGGAGAAAAAGAAAAGAAAGTTCTAAATTCTTGAAGAACTGATACTTCATTTCAACTATATTAACAGCTTTGGTCCAAGTTTTTGAAAGTGTAGAAAGGTCACATAAGTGAAATTTTTCAGGGAGGGAAAAACTTACATTATAGAAGGTACCTAGACTATCTTCATCGGTTCAAATATTTAAAAGGAGGTTGGTTGAAGACATCTGGGGCTGAGAAGAAAAGTGGTGTGGAAAGTGTTGAAAATCAAGACCCAAATATAGAAAAATATTTTAAAAAGCAAGAGAACAGGATGTAGAAATGAATAATTTAGATATAACATGGGAATGAGCCATGCCAATAAATAAAAAAGCATAATTTAAAAAGAAAATGTCCTTTGATTGTGTAAAATCATGGCCAGTCTCCCTCCTCCTCCTCCTTCCTTTCTCTCTCTTTCTCTCACTCTTTCACACACACACAAATTTTAAAATGACATCTAGACTTACTTTATTTCCCCTAATTTTAAACTGGAAAGAGTAGCTTACTTTTTAAAGAAAAACCCTCTAATTTTTTTTTTTTTTCTTATCAGAGAACCTCTTTGTCAGTTTTAACAGCAGATTAATCACTTTTGCAACCCACGGGAGAAGTTTTCTGGAAAGCATAGCAGCCGGCAAGTGTAAATGACAGTATTACTTTTCCTGCAGCTCAGCCGCCTACAAATTCTCTCTCATCCATGACTCAGCATGAGGTAAAAGGAGCTAATGAAAAGGGCCACGTTTCCTTTTAAAAATTGTGAACTTTTCTTTCAATGTGCAGAACTGTTAGAAAAAAAAAAAAATTCCCCCAAATGCTTGACAGAAAAGTGAAGCAGCTCTCCATGAATGCTCATTACTTACATACCTAGAAATTTCTTCTAAGCAATGCTAAAAATAGGATTGTTGTCTGCCCCCCAACTCAAGGCCTAACACTGTAATCAACTAGGGATTTAGTACAAATATTTCTATTTTACATTTGCTGGACTAGGGCAAGAGGGGGGAGGGATAGAACTATTGCTTTGCTGAAACCAAGAGTTAAGAGGAAAACATACAAAACATACAACTTTGTGGTCAAGAGAAGGGACTTGTCCTGGGGCTTTCCCTCTTTGTAAAATACCACTTGATTTGATTGTGTAAACAGCTATCTAGAGGTAGTGAGCTTCCTAGGGAGGCATTACAGAGGCAGGAGAATTATATTTTATGTTTTCTCCTATAGAAGGAAAGTTGGGGTCACTTTGTTGGAAAAATGTATGTGCACCAGTGAGACAGTCACATTATAAACATATTTATTAAGGTCAGTCTTTGCTAGACTGTGCTAATAAATGTGAGGCAGCAGGGACTGGTAGCTTCATAAGATGCTCAAGGTCAATCGATGTCCTCATGGCACTTACAATGGGTAGAGCAAGGACGATCATTTGGGAGAAGCAGACAGTAAGTGAGGGAACATTTATAGGGTGCAAAGTGTGGGGCTCAGGACGTGCAAGGACAAAGACTCAGGAGAACACAGCAAGGACATCTAAACTAAATTAGACCAGAAGAGGCTGCTGAACATTCTTAAGGGAAATGACATCTATGTTGAGACATGGGAATAAAGGGCTGGGGACATGAACAATGTCTCAGGCAGAGACTAACATGTGACTGGGGGCAGCTGCGTGCCTTTGGGAAGCTGAGAAGTGGCATTCTTTGGCCTTAGCATGGAGCACCAAAGGAACAGAAGCCAAAAAGGCACACATCTGAAGGAAAGCACTATGATTTCCTATATTACATGTGGAAATAAACAGAAAAAGGGTTATTTGTCCAAGCAAATGAGATTCAAACTCATTTCTATTTCCTATTTATTTAACCACTTTTAAAGGAATGGGCTAAGGAATAAGTGTTAGATTGGGGAGTAAGACAGTCAGATTTGCATTTTAGGAATACCTGGATGGACAGATTGGGGTTGGGGTGGGGAGGGCGGTGAGTGAATGGCCTAAGAGGAATCCAGTTAGGAGAGTATCACCCATCGTACATGAGAGGTGATGGTGATCTGAAATCATCTGCTTTCAGCGGAGAGGGAAAGAAGTAGAAAGATCTGTCAAACATTTAGAACATAAGATTGATAATAAGGGATAGAGGAGTCTACAAATCCTGTCCAAATTTCTGGCATGGGAAACTGGTTAGATAGTGGCACCATTTAATGAAGAAAACACAGGAGAAGAACACATTCTGGGGAAAAGCTGATGAATTTAATTTGGACATGCTGAGGCTGTGATTTCTGTGGCATATTCAAATGCACCCAGCCAATAAGCAGTTAAAAAATCTGAATCTAAAGTGTGGGAAAGCTTGGTGGAACAATCTATATAACCACATGGAAATACTGGGAGTTAGAGCCACAGGAGTACAAGAGTCTACAAACCAAATGTGAGAAGTGGAACAAGAACAGGCCCTAGGGAAGATTCCCCCATACCTTCACACACACACACCAAAAAAAAAAAAAAAAAAGTAAGGAGAAGCAAAGAGGAGCTAAGGCTATCCTTAAAATAGAAATGCTCATAAAAGTGGTAAGAAAACCAAGAGAGCAAAACCCTAAGGCAATTATAATAAACAAACAAAATAAAAGAAGAAAAGAAAAGAAAAGAAAACCAAGAGAGCATGATGTGCAATAATCCTGAACCTTTGGCAAGATGGCCTGAGGAAGCCACAGGTCTGCACAGGGCCAGGAATATCTCCTAAAACTCTGGATAAAGCCTACTGAGAGATGAGAGGAGTGGCCTGAAGAACTGAACCACAGACTTTAAGTTGGAAAAGAAATACACATGCGGACTGTGGAAAAACAGAAAGACAGTAAGAGCAGGCAAACTTTCATACAGTAGGCGTTGCAGGAGAGAGAGAGGTAGAAAAATATGGGGTCGTGACTGGGGTGGAGGCTAATTTTATGATTAAGGAATTAAAATATAGATCCATGGATTTGGAGACTGCAAATGATTGGAAATGAGAGTCACAGAAAATGAGAGGGCAAAGGATTGAGAGGCCAGTGAGTTGGACCCTGAACTCTCCCACCAAGACCTAAAGACCAGAGTTTGCCGGCAGAGAGGGAGGCCTTTGCCCTGTGGTTAATAACTGAAGGCCAGAACCAAAAGATCAACAATGTGGAGAGAAGAGCATTTTAGCTAAATGCCTCCAAGCAGAATGTAAACAATCGCAGCTCCGGTGGAGAGCACAGGAGACATGACAGTCAACTCTGCAGTCTCCATCTTAGCAGGAACACAAAGACTTATTTGATAAACAACAGTTCGATGTCCAGAGCAGGTGGGCCAAGGCTCTGGGGTCCCGCATGCCAGAGGTGGAGTGCCTCTTTGTGTGCAGTTACTGGCCCTGCAAACACTAACCTAGGTGTGACTGCCCAGCCATTCTGTAGGTGTGATTAAAGCCCAAAGCAAACCAGTTGACTTTAGGGAAGGCAGATTATTCTAGATTCCTGGGGTGGGCTTGATTCAGTTGAAAGGCCTTCAGAAAAGAGCTGAGGATTCTTTAAGAGGGAAGAAATTCTGCCTGTGGATAGCAGCCTCAGCCCCTATCTAACCTCCCCATTTAAACTCACATCACCTAATCAGTCCACACAACCATGTGAGCTACTTCCTTGCAATTAGTCTCTTAAAATATTGCAACTAATCTCTTTAAAAATATATCTCCTGCGGGTTCTGATTCTCTGGCAAAACCTTCCATAGGCATCATCAAACAGGCTGATCTTTGACTTAGGGTAGAAAACAAACCATTCATAAGGCATGCCCATGTTGTTGCAAGACTAACATGTGGATCACTCTTGCTACACAATGATTTCCAGTGATTTCACAGTGGAAGGTGGCTTGTGAAGAGACACACCTTCTACCATGAGTGAAGGAGATTAGGACTATGTGTGGCTACCAGACTTTCAACCAGATGGGGATTTCCTCCACCCCTTCAAAGGTTTCAGCCATCCCACAAGGAGAGGGGAAGCAGTTACACAACATAGAAAGCTACCAAAAATGTCTGTATAGACAATGAGGTAATTAAAGGCAAGATGTTTTGGGTTATCCTTTGTAAACTTTGAAAACAAGCGATCTATTGAGAAAAATACTTAATTTCATAGCATCATCCTCATGGAAAGCATGACAAGAGGGTGGTAGCTTTTGGTAAAATTGCTCTTGGGGCCTGGCTAATTCAGTTGTGGCACAATAGTCTTATGGTTTACATAAACTAGGGTTTAAACCTGAGCTCCTAACTCACTGTGGTTTTTAAAATATCATGAGATTAAGAAATATTAATAAATTTATATCTTGACTAACCAAACATACTGTTTTTTCCATTTTTAATGTGATGATTTTGTTTTTTAGTTTAATTTTCTCTCATTGACCTACAGATATGATGAGCATGTATGATCTTTCTATGCTAAGATACTTTGGACAAAACAAAGGATTTAATATCTCAGCATGACATCCTTATTCTGCACATGATAACTGAAGTTCCAAGGTGGACTGTAACTTTTAGAGAGTCACAGAGATTGGATAGGACTGGTTCTTGAATGGAGGTTTACAATCTTTTTTCCAGTATTTTTTCCACTACACATTGCTGGGTAACAAAGTTTTTAAACACACACACCTCCATCTTCCTTGCTCTCCCCACCCTTAGCAAAAGCCCCAGGGATGCCTTTGGCAGGATTCAGAGGCTGCTGTGGCAACCCTAAGCACATTCCTGGAATCCATGTACAAATGCTGGTCAGCAGAGCCTGCTTCATTCCCTTTTCGGTATTACTCACTTCTTAAAGGTTAAGTGTATATGAATTATCATAAGTTTATTTTTACTCTCGATCACCTCCTTTTTCGGTAAGTGATCACCGACTACCAGGCACAGGAAATACATTTCACTGAATGATTTTCTAAAATCAAAACTCCATCTGGGCTGGAACAGAGACAGGTTTAGGGATGATCATTTATAACATTAATACCAGCTTTTACTAAGTCACTGAAAGATGATCAGAGTGGGGAAAAGACCTCCACCTTTTCCTGAAAATACTTCTAAGGCTGAATCTTGGCTACCCTGCTGGCCACTGTGCTGCCTGCAATCACAGCAGAGGCAGCTGGTGATCAGGTCCTGATTTGGTGCACTACAGAGGGCCCAGGGCCAGACAAGGAACCAACTCAGAATGTAGGCCTTCTGTAGCGTAAGTCGTAATTGTGGTCTCACATGGGCATATCAAATTGGGGGGGGGGGGGGGAGGGAAGGAAAAGGTCAGAGGATGAACTGGTAAAAGTTACTCTCTCTTTAAAGTGAGAAACAATACTTCCCCTTGAGATATTCTTTATTCAAAAATCTGCCCCCTTCTCTCTGGATTATATCAATATTTTAAAAAACTAACAGCATTATATGGACTGGTGAGGGAAACATTCAAAGAAGAGAAGTTGAAGTATAGCAGGATGGTCCTGTAAAAGGGGAAGAAACTCCATTCCTACAGCAGACTTTCAGAGAGATGGGGAAATAAGTTACATGAGCCCTGGCTGGAGGAATCCAATAAGGAAGGTCTTCCAAGTAAGTTAAAAGAGCAAAGGGAAGGGAAGGGAAGAGGAGGAAAGTGACAAGGGAAGTGAGGAGAGGGGAGGGAGGGAACCATAACAGCTGCTGAACTTGAAACAGACTGGGGTCCAAACACTCTCTCTGCAGGGCCACGGGGCAGGAGAGGCCACCATTTGTTAAACACCGAAATTCATGTTAAAGAGCATAGTTATATCTTTGTTTTGAGATAACTTCAAGTACTGGGTCAATGATATATGATGCAAGGAGAAATCAAATCCTTTAAGAAAATCTCACCTTATTTTTCTAGCATACTTTATTTAAGATCTAGGTTTAAACGATTTCTGCTGTGATAGATGCTGGGTAATAACAAGACAGAAAGAAAGAGAGGAAGGAGGGAGAGAGAGAGGAAGAAGGAAGGAAAGGAGGGGGAGAGAGAGGGAACAAGAGATGTAGGGAGAAAGGAGAAAGAGTAGAGAGGGAGAAGGGAGAGAGGAAGAAAGTTGATAACAATTTTTAATCTGCCTTTGTAAGTATTTATTGCTAGAAGGTGTTTCATTGGTGAATATATTGCATGTGTGTCTCACCATACCTACCTAATTATATAAATGTATTAAAATATACGTGCCGCAGTTTTGATCTGGAAAGTCCCCCAAATGCCCATGTTTTAAAGGCTTGGGCGCCCACCTGCAGTGCTATTTAGGAGGTAGCAGCACTCTTAGGAGCTGAGGCCTAGTGGGAGGAAGTTAGGCCATGGGGTGGGGTGCCCTGGAAGAAGATACTGGGATCCTGGTCCCTTTCCATCTCCTCTGCTTCCCAGCTGCCATGAGGTGAGCAGCTTCCTCCAACATGTGCTCCCTACATCACATGATCTCCTTGCCACAGGTCCAAAGCACAAGGCCAACTGACTATGGACTGAAATTACCAAAACTCTTGAGCCAAAATAAGTCTTTCCTCCTTATCAGTTGATGATTTTGGGGATTTTGCACAGTGACAGCTAACACAATACATAGAATATTATATATACATTTATAAAAATACATAAATTACAATATATATGTAAAGCAAAAGCAAAGTAGGCACATTATGGAAACTTTAGAGACACATAGAGAAGTATAGAAAGAAGCCCATCTCCTCAAATCTCAGATATAACTACTACCAATGTGTATTTCCCTTTAGATTTTCAAAAATATGCATGAGTTCTTATGTGGGTATGAAAATATATAGGCAATTCAGATAATATATAGATTTACAGCTAAGAAAAATATATTAGATGTAAAGAAACTAGGGTGTTATTTCTCATTTCATTTAAGAGAAAATCAAATGAGAAGAATTTGGAACTCTCAGGGAAATAAAAACAGAATTAGGATTTTAAAATTCAAGACCCTAAAACTATATATATGGAATAGCAAAGATAGTCCCAGATTAAGTCTTACATAGCTAGAATCAGAGAGAAGGAATATGAGATGGCTGATCACAAGAATAACAGTGCTGTCTTACGTGAGATTACTTTATTACTTCACAACTCAGCATCATAGCCAATAATACTGTTGTTTCATCTTTCCCAAGGAGAAATGAAGCTCCAAGATAACTAACTATACTGATTAAGGACTCCAACCCAGTAAATGTTAGAGCCAGTACTTGAATGAATATCTAATGTTTATTCATTTTGGGGGAAGTTCTGGGGATTTAACTTAGAGCCTCTAACTAAATCATACCTCTAGCCCCTGAATTAATATCTTAAATTATTTTACAGGTGGAAAATCTAACATGGAATGTGTAATATTGTCTGAAGATGTGTCACTTTTCCTCCATTCTGGAAATCTGCTCAGTGGTGATGGAGATAGTTATGGAACTATCACCCACCAGATAAGAGCAGCCCCCATCATTTTCCTGACTCCCATCATTTCAGACAGGATACACGTATAGTAATTTGTTTTTTCAAAATGACAATAATATTGATGTTAGAACTTCAAATTTTTGTTTTCTGAAATGCAGAAGTCAGACCTTGAGACACTGTTATATCAAAAAATGAGCACTGACCTGCCAATATGGAATTCTGTCCCCAAAACTCATCCTCATTTAATAGTCCTACAAATTAATCAACCATTTCTTCTAGCTTTCCCTTTACCACTTCCATAAAGTGGCTAATAATGAAGGTGAAGAAAGGTGATGTGTGATGTGCCTGGCACTTACCTTACACGAAAGGAAGTAACTCCAACACTCTACCAGCCTGCCATGTGCCTTCATAGGAGGGAGATGAGGACCCACTCCCGGAGTCCTCTCCTCTAAGCTGGTGCCACCAGGCTGAGTCCTGGATATACTAATTCAGTGCTGTTTAACTTCTATGTATTTTAAAAAAAAAAAAAAAAAACTCACAAATCAGGTTATCCAAAGCAAATTCTTGGCCTAGCAGATGTCTGGGATGAACCAAAGCCTATCAAAGACCTGAGACCCTTCCTGAACCAAGAATGGACTAAAATTAATGGCCTGAAGTGAAATATGAATCAGCTAAGTAGCCTGAGGCACAGGGATTTTGCTTTTTGGTTTTCATTGTTTTTCTTCTTCTTTTGGTGGGGGTTGGGGGGTGAAATAGATGAGAACGATCCTGACTGGTCTCAAGGCAACAACTGGTAAAAACCCATTTCTCAGCATCTTTCAATCAAGAAGTCCACATCATCAGCAATACTAATTTAATAAAACTGAGTGATGGTGCTATAATTGGATTGCCATTCTAGCTAGTGGGTTTCCAGGGTAACCATGTTCTCACCACAAATAAAATCCACCTAGTAGCAAAAAGACTAAGGGTTTGGGAAGAGTCAGCATCAAATGAGAGGTCAAGAATTTAGGCTGAGGAGAGCTATTCCAAAAGCATATTAGTTACAGTGGACAGGATTCAAAATCATAGCCCTGCCACGCAGAAGCTGTGTGATTTCAGAAAAACCATTTAACTTCTCCAGACCTTGCTTCCTCATCTATAAAATGAACATAATAAGGTACCTGTCTCACAGAGTTATTGCAAGAATAAAACAGGGAACTTAAACAGTAATTGGCACATTTTAAACCCCGATGAAATGTAAAGAACAACGACAATAACACAAGTCCAACTATGACAGATGTCCTTAAACTGAGATATTCAGAGGCCTGCAAAACCAGAAAAATAAGTTTTGTTTCTTTCTAATTTATAATCCTGAAAGCTTTTGGAAAAAAAGCCTAAAATGGCTTTTAAAACCATGTTGTCTTACAGCGGTGTGCTTGTTATTACTGACTCCACAGTCCTGACTTCTGGGAACATGCTGCCATGTCAGAGGCAATTCAGCAAGTCCTAATTGACGAGGGCCACAGCTTTTCAGGCCACAAATTAAGGATGGGGAAACTGTCCTTGCTTAGGGTGTAACAGTTAACTGGAATGTTTCATAGCCATAAATACAGCAGGCCTATTTAGCACATTTTCCCTTAGGGGGAAAAAACTCATCTGCTGCAAAAGTAGCCTTTATGAAGAAAAAGGGGAATGTTCCCTTCAAATAAAAAGAGGATCTGAGGGAAAAAAAAAAAAAAATGAGGTCCTTAAAAGATTATGTAGTTTACGGATTTTAGGAAGGGGGATGTCTTTTGAATATCTGTTACTATTAGAAAAAGTTATCTGAAGTTGAATAAACATTCCCTTCCACTGGAAGATCCCACCCCCCATCCTCATCCCCGCCCCCGCCACCAGCAATTAAGCTGGCAAAGGAGAAGGAGAACTAATACAGACCCATGCTCACACTCACCAAACAATTTTTAGGCACCAAAGAGCAAAGCAGCGAGAAAGATAAAAAGTTTGAGAGCAAGAACATACACGCACAAAAAAAGTTTCTGTTGTCCTAAGATTAAATGCTGAGGCAGGAAGAGATACTATTCTTGAATCAAGTGAGAAAAGATGGTAAAGTGCGATATTAAAATGCAGCACACTGGAATAAGTTTGCCTCTATAAAAAACTGTTATGTTCTGTATGTGATTTAAATTAATGCCTATATTTGTGGGAGATAAAATTAAAATGAAGATAAACGCTGCCAGCATATAGCGTGTTCGCTGGAGCAATAAATAAGGCAGTGAAAGGTATTTTACATTTCAGTCACATCTATCCAGACAGGGAGTTCAAAGCACTTGAGGAACATTTGTTAATTAAACGCTATAATAGATTTGTGAGGGACCCAGACGGTTATTATACGCGTTTTTCAAAAAGAGACAGGGAGGTTAAGGAATTCAGGGTCCTCTGGATGTTGCGGAGGACACCCAGGGTACTGAAGATGTGCTTTCTAGCTAGTTCTAGCACTTTCTCTGCATGACTGTAGGGCCTAGAGACAGCTCTCCTGTGCTGCCACATAGCAGACTTCAGACATCTCTATTCATTAAGTACCACAGTGGCACACAAGGCTACAGTTTTCCCTGAGGAGAAGGGCAATGATGTTGAGACACATTAAGAACATATTTCTCCTTTCCCCTCCTATGTTGCAAACTTGTCCCAAGTATTCAAGACTGAATACTGTCACGTCATTTAACCCCAGGTTGACAACTTGTCTAACATATTATTAGTGTTGCCCTCTTATCCAGAAGAAGATCTTCAATTTTGTCCTCCACCTGTTGCCTAGAACCCTCCTCGGCAGAATGCCACCAGCTGATCACTGTCCTCCTACCTTGTTACTCCTGTGTCCTCCAAACCCAAGGATACAGACAATGTCCAAGGCTCTGCTTCACAAACAGTCAGGTTAATTCAAAAAGTACAATCCAATAAGACTGAGCAGGCACTGATAAATTTCATATTGGTCATTAATGACTGTGGTCACTGTGTTTTTCTACTTGTATAAATGTCAGAACTTTTCCAAATTCAGGAATTTAAATAAATCAAGAAGGGGCAAAGCCATGGAAACCCTGACAGGCCCCTCAACTGGGACAATCCCCATCTACTGAGCTATAGGATAAGTCATTGTCCTGACTCAGAGATGGCCCCTGTGTTCTGCAGAAGAGGCAGCAACAGAAGCAGAGCAGTCACCTTTTCTGCAGATCATTCTAGGCTGCTCCAGGTAAACTTCAGGAAGCTTTAAAGATCTCCTAAACCATTCTTCTGTTTTGGGGAACATATTCCCAACTATATTTGTTTCTTCCTTTTGCAATTAAAATAAGGAAAAAAGCATTGCAGGGCATGGGATAGAGCACAGTGGTAGATCACTGCCTAGAATCAGCAAGACCCTGGGTTTGACTCTAAGGGGGAAAAAATGCATTCAATCTCTCTAGTTTGATAGACACATGAATGCAAGAGAAGCAGAGTCCCTGTTCTGCCTTTTTGCTCAGGTTGGCCTACTTCTTTGGCCTTGGTTTCTCAGCTGTGTAATGATGATTGTGATCATACCCACTTCATAAGGACTAAAGGACACTGCCCCTGAAAAGCTCGCATACCAGTGCCTGGTACACAGAAAATATCCCATGACTGCTAACTACTATTAGTAGTATTACAAACATTGCTGAAATCATTGATACTATTCTCCAAATATTTCAGCTCTCTGCTTTCTGACACCATTATGGCTAAGGGGAGCCATGTGAATAATGGTGTCTAATGGGCTGTGAGCACAACTGATGAGCATTACATTCAGACCAATACAAACAACTGCCAGTTCCAGATCCTTAGTGCTTTTTCACTCTGGGATGGGGATCAGCAGTGTTTGAGAGGATAGCTCTTCCATCAACCTGCAAAGGCCTCTTTTGAATCTATAATGAACAAGCAGCACAAACAAGACAAAAACAAACAAACAAACTTTTGTTTTAAGCACTGAGATTTGGGGATTACTTGTTACTATAGTGTTACTTGAACTATACCAATGGATACTTCCTATTTGCGTTTATGATATGTTTTCCCTTCTATTATTCAATTTCCTCTTCACAATTTAGATAAAAGGATAGGGTATGTGTGGACATGAATTCCAGTCCAACTGAGTGCAACATTTACTGAATGAACTTAGGGCAGGTCATATTGATGTAGTTTCAAGTTAAGTTATTCAGACTATTGGTAAAGCCAAATTATTTTTTCAGTATACTCTACTCATATTTAAAGGCCTTAGAGACAGTCCCTTAACTCTAATAATGTACTGACCAACAGTTACATCTACCTAAATATTAATGAGAACACTAACATTTTCTGAGTGCTCACTAAATATCTCATCAAATCCAAGATGCCACTGATAATAAAATGTATCATTAGCTATTAAACCATTGGAAACAAAAATTACTGCCTTTTGAATTATGACATAGTGCTTTTTAAAGTTAATTTTATTATAATCTTGTTGAAAGAAATGGCTTAAAATTATTACACATTGTATACTTTACACTCATGTGTCACCCCTCTTGCGGATCTGACAAATTTGTAAGCAAGGTAAATTGAAGGATTCCTAGCATTCCTAAAGTTTTGTCACATTTAGACTTCAGCCCTTTGAATCAATTTTTCCCTGAAAATCATGACATCTATATGTTCCTCCAAGATATACTGTCCTCTGCACCAGCATGAACAAGGATAAAAGTGAGGTCTGCTATTGTCAAGGGGATTTTCTTCCATGCTACTGATCCCCACAGTCAGGAAGTTTTGATGAGCATGTACAGACAAGGACAACTACATCATGACTGCCACTAGCTAGAAATGTTAAGTCTCTAAACCAATATGTTTTAGAATTCATGAACTATAAGTAAGGGAGAGACAGAGTACTCTACCAATCCATGTGTATCTCTGATTACTCCTCACACCTGTATGAGGTAGGCACCATGTTGTTATGATCAGCATTCTTATGACTTCTTTGAAGTAAGGAACTGAG
Organism: Tamias sibiricus; assembly: GCA_025594165.1. NCBI lineage: Eukaryota > Metazoa > Chordata > Mammalia > Rodentia > Sciuridae > Tamias > Tamias sibiricus. The sequence goes on from CM046668.1 coordinate 80,895,316, forward strand.
GCATGGGGAGATTAAGACACTTGCTGCATGTTATGCAGCTAGCAAGCAGAGAATACAGAGGATCCCAGCTAAGGAGTCTGGCATCTTTAGTGTAGCTGCTCTTAGCAACTATGCAGCAAGCCTTCTCCTAAGAGCAATTAGTTCAGCTTTTTCTTCTTCTTCTTTTCTTTTTTTTTTTTTTTTTTTTTTAAGCAGGGGAAAGTGAGGACAAAAGAATTACCACCTAAAGAAAGTATACCATCATTTAAGTCTCTGATTTTACATGCTGGCATGTTTATTTTGTTTAGAGCAAACCAAAGAGAAGGTCAACTCCAATACTACTGCCAGCCCATTTTTGAAACAGGTGAACAAGTCAGTAGATTTTGAGTGCTGTGTGTGTGTGTGTGTGTGTGTGTGTGTGCGCTTGCGTGCACACCTAGAAAGAAGCACTGGAAAGACTAGCATACAGTTCTTTCTTTTGAAAGTATTGGTATGTGCAGAGAGCATAAGTCTATGACATCTATACCTACCAATACATGCATGCAGTACATCTTAAAAAAGGCTTTACTGGAGCTAGGGTTGTGGCCCAGTGGTAGAGCACTAGACTATTATGTGTGAAACACTGGGATAAATAAATAAATAAAATAAAGGTATTGTGTCCAACTGCAACTAAAAAAAAAATATTTAAAAAAGGCTTTACTGCTTTTGTTCCGTATTCGTGCCTATGTTTCTACATGGACATTATCTTTGGAAAGACAAAAAAAAAAAAAAAAAAAAAAAAAAAAAAAAAAAAAAAACACACTATTAAACATTTGAAGGCCAAAGTGTGCTTGATCCTCATGGAGCATGAAATTAGACTTAATCTGTGCCCAGAGGGGGAAACCTCACTGAACAAGCATAACAATTGATTTTTTTTTTTTAGCAGTTCTTTATCTCTTCTCTTTTTTTAAAGGACAGTTAGCACAACTGAACAATTACTTAGGAGGTACCATACAAAGCTTTGAGCATAGCTCTTTATTCACTTATCAAATGAGTATAATAATTTGCTATAATTCTCCCTCCTGATTATATACAGTAGCTATTTCATTCCCTAAATAATATCTTGCACTTTTTTTTAGAAGTTGTTTAAATTGCTTAGGAGGAGAATATTAGGCTCAGTTTCTTTGAAGGGTAATATAGTGGGAGTGACTGTATAATTATCTCTACCGGGCTTTCACCCACCATACAATGGCGTCTACTGTATCTATTGCTTTCCTGTTGAGAACTCCAGCTAATCCTACTAACTAGCACACAAGAGAATGAGGCAGGCGGATTTTATTTTTAACTTGGGACTGAGAGAATAGGAGAAAAAAATACTAGGACTGATCGAATCCATTGTACTTGCAATTTTTATTTTAAGGCATCTCAGATATATGTGCTACCACTAGTTACAGCAGTTACCTGTGCAGCAGTGTTCTACCTGGTATCCTCTAACAGCAGCTGTCCTTTAAGCTACTCTATAGCTCAGTATTTTGTGCCTGGCAATTACTAATCTATTCTGGATGGGGAGCTTTATTTTAAATTGATGTGGATTTTATTCTTTAAATGCCAAGTGCTCCAAACACTTCTTCATATATACTAACTTTAGCGGGAAAAAAATTCAGTGAGTTCCCGCAGAAAGAAGTTTAACACAAGCCTTAGCCAATACATCAGGATTTCTAGAGGAGTTCTCCTCTTCAAAGTTGTTCAATAGTCTATGTGTCTGCCCCATATAAAAATAGAGAACTTCAGGGTGGGTCAGGGCAATCTCGTCGTGTGGGTGACCAAAGACTGACACAGTGCCTGGAACCCTGGAACTTTTACTCTTCTCTGCCCCAAATTATGAACAAAGCACACTACTAAATTCACACAGAAGCTAGAAATTACAAGTTCAAACAAACTATGTTATACTTCTGAATTAGTGAGGATGTCAATTTGCTACCACTCAAAAACAACTGCTAGGAAACAGAAGTCACCATTCATTTGAAAACTAATTACCACTAAGGTTGATTCAAAATTACCTAGGGTTGGAATAAAAATGGGGAGCAAATGAACATGAGATTTCTGAACATTTAAAGTCAGAGGATGCTAATGGTTGTACAACTCTATAAATATATTACAAATCACTGAATTGGAAAAAAGCAAAGCAAAGATTTGTTTGCCTAATATCCCTCTTCAGTAACACACCATCAGTATTTTCAATTATGCCTTGAGTTATCAATTCCTATATTTAGCCTTTAGAGCCACACTGCCTTGGTTCAAAGACTAGATCTGCACACTGACTACCTTGGTGAGTTACACCTCTCTAGGCCAAAATTTACCCATCTGTGAAATGACAGCCATGTCCCTGAGTTGTCATAAGAATCAAGTGAATTAACACAGAGAAGCAAAGCAGAGTGAGTTCTCAAGAAAGGTAAGTTATCATTTTGTAGGTTTGTTTATTATACTTTTAAAATAGAAGACAGAATTTGATCTAAAATCCTGGTTAGATCAGTACTATCTGGTGATAACACCCTCCCAGCTTTCTTTCAGAATCCAGGGCCTCTCCCATCCAAGAATATCAACAGTTATCTTTGTAAAACACAGCTCTAATTTCCTCTCACAAACCTCATGAGTGCACCAGTCTTCATCCTTCAGACTACCTCCTTCCCCCAGGTGCCTACAGGACAAGGTATACAATGAAGTAACCATAGTGTACCGAATCCATTTATATGCTGCCCCTCCACTGTTGCCTATGTATTTGCTCAAATACACTCTTTCTCTGTTCTACTTACTCCCTTCTTCAAGGATTTCAAATTCCTCACACAGCTGACATTACCACTCTTTCGTGCACATTTTACTCTTAAAATTGCAGTTCTTCTTCCTTGACTAACTGTGGCCTCTTGGGTGACCCAACTGCAATGTCACATCCTCCTGCTGGCCTCATCCATCTTTGTGACCTCATAGCAGGACATATCCATCTCTGCTGAAGCATGCTTGGATAGACGCCTCCCTGCAGGCTCCACAGCAACCATCCTTCCCATACTGTGCCATGAGGTCAGAGATCAGTGAGCGGCTGTGCATAGTCTGTTATCTCACCAGAAAAACTCTCCCATCTCTATTTCCTACATTCCATCAACATTTCAAATACCTACCTGTGTCTCCAAAACCCATTTAGAGATGAACACTTTTCAAAAACCTCCCAAGTCTCCCAAGATTAGGTGTACTTTGTCCTACCCATGTGTGCCCAGGGTACCTTATGACCCTGAATACCACATGGAAAACTGCCTGTTAATGGACCTCTTCTGACAGGTTAGGTTTTGTAAAACTGCTGTCAATTTCTATAACCCTAGGACCTAGAATGTCTCTGGCACATGGCAAATGCTGAATAAATATTTGTTAAATGAATGTACTGAAATCACTTTTAAAAATAATTTGAGTTGGTACATTGAAAATAAGCAAATTATAACTCAAAAAAGTTATTAAAAAAAGTTATCCAACTATCTTTTTTTTCACTGTAGCTTACTTAACCTCTCAGATGCTTATGGGTCTATTGTGGAACCTTATAAGCACGACATGCACAATTATATTTGCTGAAATTTAGTGAAAATGAAATCTTATTCAAAATTCTGAGTGAAGTTGAAGTCTTGCTGCAAATGAACCAATTAATAGGAAGCTCTTCAGTAGGTAAACTGATACTGATATCACAATTCAGAGTTTAGAAATTCATCTATTTTAATATCCACATTTTACAAATAAGAAATGGGGTCCAGTAAAGACATGAATTAAGATCATGAAGACAGCATGCCAAAAGCATGTCCTCTCCCTAATCAGTATCATTTAATGACATCTAATATAGATTCTTGTCATCGAGGCAGTCAGGTATGGGGTTATAAGTAAGGACTAGGCCTTGAACTAATTTTTGCTGCTGAAAGTCTTCACTGGAAATAAATAGATCACCTGTTTTTTACATGATCAGATTAAATAGGTATTGATATGTATGAGAAGAATAATACATAAACTCTTGGCTTTTTATGTGTCACTATTTGATGGGATATTTCAAGACAGAATTGATATTTCTAAGCAGCTGATGTCAAGAGAGCCAATACCAAAGAACCACAGAAGTGGAAATAAATCACTAATGATTTGTTTTCTGGAACAATTCCATCCAGTATGAAGAGTTACCACTTAAGGATTACTAGTATTGGAAATTTCCACTTGGAAAGATTAAGATTTAAAAAACCCTCTAAAATTGACACCTAGGAGTAAGTATGTGATGCAACTAGATATTACTACCACTATATGACATTATAAATCTAGGGGAAATCTTTTCATATCCTCAGTCTTCAGTGTACTCCTCTGGAAAGGAGGATGAAAACAATCCATGGGCTGACATCTCCCTCCTGGATGCATGGATTTCTCTATAGCATCTAAAAAACAAGCTTCTACATTGTGGTAAAGAATGCTCAACTTGCTGGGTGCAACAGTGCGTGCCTATAATCCCAGTGGATCAGGAAGCTGAGGCAGAAGGTTTGCAAGTTCAAGGCCAGCCTCAGCAATTCAGGGAAACCCTAAGCAACTTAGCAAGACCCTGTCTCAAAATAAAAAAAGATTGGGGATGTTGCTTAGTCATTAAGCACCCCTGGGTTCAATCCCTAATGGCAGGGCAGGGGCTCAAATCCTTTGCTCCTAAGAAAAAATCTAGCATCTGCTCTCTGAATGCCAAAGTCACTCCCTCTCCAGAGGACCTGAGACATGTATTTCCCCTGGGTTATCTCAACTCATTTCAGTTCCTTTAAAGACCAGAGCTCCTTCCTGCATTGCAAGACTTGAACTATTATAGTGCAAGTGCAAGTGTTCAACTTGACCTTGAGGTGTTACTTCAGAAGTCAACTCCTCAGAGGAACCTGGCATGACCTTCTTAGCAAACATCATGCCAGACACCTCCTGAGGCTCTTTCTGTCCTGTTTCACTCTGAGTTTATTTGCTGGATTACATCTTCATATTTCCTCAACCTCTGTGCATTTAAGGTAAGTCAGATAAAGAGCCTTGTGTTTCTGAATTCCTGCCTCATCCCTAGGACACATAGTTCACATAACATAGTAGGACTCAATTAATTTTGTGAAAAATGAAGAGAAAAAAACAAGTTGAGCTAGGCTTGATGGTGCATGCCTATAATTCCAGCAACTCAGAGGCTAAGGCAGGAGGATCTCAAGTTCAAGGCTAGCCTCAGAAACTTAGTGAGGCCCTAAACAACTTGATGAGAGCCCTGTCTCACAATAAAAAATTAAAAAGGGCTGGAGATGTAGCTCAGTGGTTAAGCGCCCTAATTTCAATCCCTGGTACAAAAAATAATAATAATAACAAAACCAAGTTGAACTCATAAACTAGATGTTCCAGTTATATGATCTCTGGCAACACATTCAGGCTTTATTTTCTCAAAAAACAGAAATCATAAGTATATTCTTTTTTTTTTTTTTTTTTTTTTGGTACCGGGGATTGAACTCAGGGGCACTCGACCACTGGGCCACATCCCCAGCCCTTTTTTGTATTTTATTAGAGACAGGGTCTCACTGAGTTACTAAGTGCCTCGTTATTGCTGAGGCTGGCTTTGAACTCGCGATCCTCCTGCCTCAGCCTCCCAAAGTGCTGGGATTACAAGCGTGCGCCACCGCGCCCGGCTAAGTATATTCTTTATAGTACAGAAGTCAACGACAATAGAGACAGATGCTTTACAAACTATAAACATGGCATTCAGTCAATGATAATAACAGTGACTTCGTAAGACCTACTATGTGACAGATGCTGTCCTAAGAACTTCATACATTTTATGTGATGTCTCTGATCAGGAGATGCATAATTGGTTTTTGTTTTGTTTCCCACTTAAGAAATAACTGGTGCTAGTTAATCTATGACACTCATTTATTTTCAATTACAGGATGCGTTCCAATCTCAAAGAAATTGAACTGTGAGAACAGAGATGCTTCACAGAATAGAAATAATACAATATGATACATTTAATGCTTGTAATAATCCCATGAGATAAATATTATCACCAAGCCCATTTTAAAGATGTGGAAATTGAGATACAGTGAGATTAGGTTGTTCAAGGTTATATAACAAGCTTTAACAATGATGAAAAACATTTAACAGGAACACATAAAGCTTTACAGCATCAACTCTCAAAAACCCATATAATGCTAAGAGTTAGGTTTGTGTTTCTAAATGATACAATTCAACCAGGAAATTTTCCTCATTGAAGTGTATGGTGTTCTGAGCTCTAGTGATTCTTATAGCATAAGTATTATGAAAATCAAAGACAGCAGTTTTAAACAATGAACTTCAAGTTTGTATAATTTGCATCCTCTTTACATTTATATAACTCAGTTTGTACCAAGCCAATTTGCACTCATTGGGATTGTGCTTTTAAGTTTTCCTAATCCTTTTTTATCTGTTCTCTATGCTTATAAAGATACTATAAGCTCTTCTGGAGATGACAGTCAATTTGTTTTTCTGATCTCCTTTCTCCCCTTCTCTACTGTCTAAGACTTGCTCTGAGCTTATGGGCATTAAATAAATGTTGCTGACTAATCATACCCCACAACACCATATATAAAAAGACACGACTCAGGCACACCATTATTGTGAGTTTTTCAATAGGGTTAGTAGCACTCTTGGTGTAATTTGTGTAGTGAGAGAGTGTGGCTTCTTCCACTGGGCAGAAACATCCACAGTGTTGGTGACAGTGGGGGAAGGGAAATGACAGGGATCAAAAGAAACATGCACAGCACATTTTGGAAATGTGACTATGATTTCACCAAGACATGATCATTCGACAGAGAGCCTGGGCTGATCCGAGCAGAGATTTTATTTAAAAATCTGACTTACGTAGTGAGGTGATGTGAAATAGCTAATAAAGCTAGAGGATGACACATCTCAAATGATAACACAATCTCCACTCATGCTCACTTTCAAAAAACATAATTTTGTGTATAAAATCACCTCTAATCTCAGAAAAGCTGCTTGCTGAGTCCTGCTCTCACATGTAAAAATCAAGGCCTGTGATATATCGAATCACCTGGGAAATTCTCACACTTAGCAATCATGGTGTGAGTCGTTATATTGTCTTGTAATCTTGCAAGGGAGGAATGAAAAGAAACACAATTGTGTAATTTCCTAATTTTTCCCCATCAAAGACATTAGATAGTTGAGAGCCACTGAGAATATAAATTTAAACCTTGTTAATCCATGTTCTCATCAAATGAAAATTCCTATTAATTACACTAGAAAACCTTGCTTCCCCACCTACGTGTTAAGAGCTAAACACTGTTCCCAAATCCCTTTGCTCCAAGGCCTAGGTGACGCTCTATAGTCAACCATACCATCACTTTGAGGTAGATAGAGATCGTATGCATGACCTGGCACCATCTAAAAGAATTTGAAAGTTTTGCAATGAAAGAACTTTCATACCTTTTCTAATGGTAAATGTTTATCAAAACAACCACGAGGCTTAGTAGAAGTTCCATTTCAGTCAAAAATAGTCAATGTTTTCTTCATTATTTCAGTATCAAATATGATTTATTCTATTTGGTTCTCTAAATTTCTTTACCATAATAAGATGCAATATGTATTTGACAATATGTTTATGAACCAACAGAAATCCTATTTGGGATTTTTAAAAACTGCTAGCAATATCATCTTGGAATGGACATAAATAGAATAAAGAGTCTTACAAGTAATCAAAGCCCTAATAATATCTCACAAATGTTTTGTAATGTGCTCAGTATTGTGTCAATCCTACTTAGCAGAAACTTGTAGAGAATGTGTTAGCAGGATATATACTGCTAATTCATACCTTTTACTATATATTGGCACTTTGAAAGAATGTTTTGTGTTTGAACAGGAGTTTGCTCATCATGTCCTTGTAGATGTGTTTATGTATGAAAGAGCATGTTCACATCCTCATAGGTGTGTTGTGTATGAAGAGTTGGTTCATCCATGTATACCCACAGTGACGGAGTGTCAGGAGAGCCAGATTCCTGTGCTAAGACTTCAGTACATGAGCTTCCAATAAACCACTCTAGATAATGGTTTTATCATCCATAAAGGAAAAACACAAAATCTTGCTGTGATATTCCTTAAAGAGTCATTCAGAGGTAAACATTGCTTGAAATGCAAACCTTTCATAATGACCTTTATTAATCATGGTCCTATGGGAAGATGCTCACTTTACAATGCTAACTAACTTTGCCAAGAGATTAAAGCATCCATTTTAATGTTGGGATCAGCCAAAACAACTATGTTACAACTCACTCTAAATTTTGTTAAGTAAACAGAAAACACTGCAGGCTGGGGAGCAAGACTGTGGTGGGCTACTGTCACCCAAGCAGGCCTGAATAAACTTTGTATAAATCTGAAGATTAGGTACACACTGCCTTCCACAAATAAAAAAATGCAAGACAGCTACTGAATGGTTTTATAGATAAACAGTTTTAAAACCAGAATGCACACGAGTAGAACGTGAATCTAGAGTCCAAGAGGAGAGGTGGTAGGATATGGAGAGGAAGAACTCTCTAAGCTATGGCACTTGATAACTTGCAAACATCTGGGGAGAAGTTGAAGCCTGAGATATCTGGTTCACCCTGACATGGTAAGTCCCCCCTCCTCCCTACCACTGTGACCATTCACATCTGCTCAGCAACACCCACCACCCAGCTGCACTACCTGCCCCACCTCCACATATATTGGCACATACCCTGCACACTATGGTCCTACTTTAATTATATATGCCTAGCCTTCTGGAATCTCCTTGCCTTTATGAGAATTTTAGTCATTCCATCATCATCCCATCCATAAAACCTAACAGCTATTCAAGAAAGGAGGGTAGGCCCCTAAATCTAGACTTTAAATCTGCCAACGTTAAATGAAGAGGGGAAGTTCATTTCCTACTTCTCAGTTGCTCCATATAAAAGGATGATCCCTGGAGAAACAGTTGTGACATATGTCTTTCTCTCCCCCTCATTCCTTGGAGGAGAAGCAGTGGTTTAATAGATTAAAGAAGCTGGGGAAAACCACAGGGCAGATCTGCCTCAGATCCCTTTACCGTGCCACTTGAACCTGCTGCCTACAAGATCATGCTTTTCTCTACTTCTTCAAACTCCAAACTGATATGGGGCAGAGGACTGCAAGTGACAGTGCTGGCCTCTGTCAGTAGGGCAAGTCTCTCTGTTAGAGGTAAAGCAGTGGTCCTTTCCATTGGCCCAAAGCTGCCATCTGTCATGCAGTATGCTTTTGTCACTCACAGGGCTGACAGTTTGGGCTCATCTGTCTGATGCATCCTGCATTTCTCACTGGCTTCTGCATGTGAGCAGAGAAGAGGGGTTCTGTTTATTGCTTCCCCTGAAGTCACAGCAGTTAAAACTCAGGTAACCTTTCTGCCTTGTTTTACACAGACTCTCTGCTAACCTTTAACTTGAAGTAACTTGCAATGTTCTTGCGTTTTGATTTTTGTTTGTTTGTTGGTAGGAGTGGATTTATACAGATTTGGAGAAAGCCAAGAAATGCAATGCAGAACTGATCATCTGGTTTCAGGTTGGGTCTCAAAGCTACACCACAATCTTTTCCTACCAGGGGCTTCCTGAATGCTGCTAGCTCCTTATCATCCATGCCCTTTATCCACACACAACCCCCTCACTACTTTTGAGGGGAGTTAAGCTTTGCAGAATGATTGCTTTCCTCTGGTTAGGCCCTTCTACCTACCTCTGTTTCTACAGATGTACTCATCCTTTCTCCAGGAATCAAGGGAGACATGTCTAATCTCTATGCTAAGCAAACATTTCCAGTCATGTTCTTGACTGCCATCCCAGCTGCCTCCTTCAGAGCTTTGTACTCTGAGCCACATCCTTCTCCTTACTCACTAGAATCTCCCACTCCACAAACACCTTCTCCTGAGCATGTCTCACTTTTCCCTGGGGACAAATGTAGTGGGAAATTAACTTTGGTCCTCCTCTTATCTTCATCTATTTTCCTCTTTTGTTTAGAAAAAAAAATGTATTGGAAAACCTGAACTTAGAGATAAAAACTAAACTTATATGAAGTTCCATTGCTGGTTAAAGTAATGTCAAAAACTTTATCTAATTCTCCTGAAGTCTTCTTGAGCACGTTGACTTGAAGACTACATCTTCAAAATCATCTGCTTAGCTGAGTTTAAGAAATGCACAATGACAGAGGAGCACATAAAATGCTGACTCTCTCCCACACCCACAGCTCTGTTTAAGCCAAGAGCCTCAAAAACTTGTTCTAATAAATACATTGCCACGGTGGTGTAACAAGTAATTTTGAACTTTGGCCACAACTAATTGGATCAGAGATTAAACCAAACCCTGACCAGATACCCATGAGTTGTGCTGGGGGAAGAATTCCTTCCCAATTTGTAGTGGAGAAGAACCAGCTAAAATACAGGCCTACTGCTTCAGGCATTTGAATGCAAGAGAAAGAACTGGAAGAAGGGAGAGACTGGAGCAAAAGTCATAGAGAAGTAGGAAGACTCCTTGAGGCAGCAGAGGATGGAAGATCATAAACATCCTGATGTCCAGAAGAATAAAGAGAAAGTATCACCAAGGAGCAGCAATAGTAAACAGAAGGAAAAACCGAGGGATGCCATGTCCTTGTCCAGCACCAAACAAGGAAACACTGTATGTTTATTTATTAAGTTTTGACAAAATTAGCTACTGTTGTGTCTTCGACAATATTCCAAGTCTTCATGAAGCCAGGTTGTCCAGATGCTGACATGGTTTCTGTACTTCTTTTTTCCTCTTTGTCTGCTTCCCATAAATTCTCATCATCCAAAGTCATCTAAGGTAACTTTAAGCCTGTCTTGGCTTTGCAACCTGAGAGGACCTAACTAAAACAGACCTGAGAAACAATTTCTTTATTCTAAAAAAGAATGAAGGAAGACAAACACGATTCTGAACCACACTGGTATATTATGGTTTTAAAAATGACTACACCTATTGATGGGACAAATAAAAAATAAAGTAGGATAGGGGTAAGAGTTTGTGTCTCTTGCTTGAAAAGTACAACATATTATCTGTGATTTTAGAACTATTGTGATGACAGTCTATTGTAATCTGTGATTCATAAAAAGCTATTCAGACTAGCTCTATTATCTCATGTACTCAAATTTTCAGTGGCACCTCTTAATTACCTTCAATATGACCATCTGGGAAAGGCAGAAAGAGTGGACTTTACTCTCTGGACTTGCATACCATATAATCACTACTGAGAATTCAGTTATATGTTTTAAAGCCCAATTATGTAGAACACTTATTTCTTAACTAAGAATAAGCAAAAGGTCTTTTTCAGTGCATTTCTACATTTGCATTTTTAATCATGGTAGATATTTTTATTTCATTAAGTACCTTGTTCTATCTCAGTGAAGAGTGGTGGTTGTTTTAAATAAACAAAACTATTACAAGAATACCCCACCTTCTTTCACAGTAAGTGCCTCTATCCAAACCACAGTGCCATGGAAAATAACCTCCCCAACATTTACTTTCCTGGCCACAAGTGTCTGTTTAGAGAAGAGTCTGGATTGGTCTAAACAACAAATCCCCAAGCAGCTAAGGGGAAGCCTGTAAGCCCAGGTGGATACCATGAGCTAGTGTGAAGATTCTAACATTTGAGACTGTGTAATTCCAGTCACACACATACACAAAGACAAGCAAAGAAACTCATCTTAACATTGTTTATAATAAGGAAAAGCTGAATCCCACCAATAAAAAAAGGATCAGTAATGATACACTTTTATAGGGAATGCTGTATAAATGTTAAAAAAAATGCCAAATTCCTTTTTTACTAACACAAAAAAGAGTGAATAAGAAAAAATATGTGATACCCTTTATATATATACCAAGTATACAATATACGTTTATTGTATCTACAGATAAACACATTGACAAGTGATTGGGAAGATGTACAACAGAGAATAAAATTATCATTTTGAGTTGGAGGGACCAAGGTGCTGTTGAGGGAGACTTTAATGTTTCACTCCATATACTTGTGTATATGTGTGTGTGTGTGTGTGTGTGTGTGTGTGTGTGTGTGTGTGTGTGTGTGTATGTACACGTGTGCCAGGAATTGAACCCAGGGGTCCTTAACCACTGACCTACATCACCAGCCCTTATTTTTTCATTTTTAGACAAGGTCTCACTATGTTGCTCAGGCTAACTTTGAACTCACAATCCTCCTGCCTCACCCTCTAGAACCACTGGAATTACAGGGGTGCACCATCATGCCCAGTTCATTCCATATACTTCTGACTGCTGAAATCAGTTGTGAAGATAATTTTTTCACATATTCCATGCACATATATGCATTAATAAAGCTAAAGAACAAAGTGCCTGTGATGTGCTCAGGTGTACCACACAGATTTGAGTGGTGAGCCTGTGTAAAGTAGTGAGATTTAACAAACACAGGATCAGGCATGAGGCCTAGCTCTACCACTTCAAAGGCAGGACTTTGTACAACTCACTCAACCTGTGTATAACATTGGGTCAATAACTTCTGGCCAGGCAAACTCACAGACTTCATGGGACAATGAACATGAAGTGACTCTGCAAACTGTTGAGCCCTACAGTAATCTCAATTCTTACTAAAATGATTGCTCATGTTATTTGACTTCCCACATTTCCTTGGAGAAACAATGCTAAGTTTATGATAATCAATCACTTTTTTTCAACTCCTCCTTCTGAGCCATGCTATTATATCTTCTCTGTCTCCTCTACTAAGGTCTGAAATTAAAACAAACATCAAATTAAGGCCGTAGGATTTTATTTTATCTGTCACATACTGCTGTCATTAAACACACTTGAAATGAGTGGGTTTAGTTCAAATAAAACTGCTTCTTTCCCAAACTCAACAAACATGAAGTGGGGAAAAGGAAGCTTGCACTTGAATTGCATTCAGAAGAGCTGCACGTTACATTTCGAGGAGAAAATCCATCTGGCAGGCTGACACAGCAATGAGTTTTTTTAATTGTCAGGTCAGGCAAATTACAGATCCAGGCTGTCAATTCTTTCCTGGAGGTTTTATTTTGTCATTGGTAGCTCATTAAAAAAAAAAAAAAAAAAAACTGCTAGTTATTCTGAATAAGAAAACTGACTTCCTTCCTTCTTAATCTTAGGTAGGCATGTGGCAACCCAGTTGAAGCATCAATGACTGAGCTACTACTATGGTGGAATTCTGCTTGGTGGAAATTCAAGAATGAATATATCCAAAATCCTGTGCAGCAGGAATTCACACGCAACAGGAGAGAGAAGCTTATTATCCTAAATGATACTGGTATATTTCATTTTCCTGTTTTATGGAGTTTCTTCTCAAATGTACAAATCTTCTTAATTTTAATGTTTTTATCTCATTGTCTGAGGTAGAAAGAGCAACAGTTCAGGTTACCCTGCAAAGGGGTGAGTGCATGTTATATCTGTGCATGCATCTGTGCACATACTGTGGAGACCTCCACACTCAGCCCAAATCACCCTTCTGTCAATTTAATTCCTTCTGCTATCACCTGCATGCACAACAGATTCTGTGACTCCCCTTTCTCATTAGAACCTGCACTTTCAAATTGCCATGTCTTTACTTAGTAACAGTTTTCACTTCTGGAATGTCTCCCTTCCCTAAAAGTTTTTCATATTTTCATTACATTTCACATAGGCAATGCTTAATAAAAATCTGTGGAATAAGTAAAGCCTTCTAACCTTATCTGTAGTAGGTATTTCCCTGTGAAGAAAGAAGAAAGAAGAAAAAGAAAGAAGAAGAAGAAGAAGAAGAAGAAGAAGAAGAAGAAGAAGAAGAAGAAGAAGAAGAAGAAGAAGAAGAGTAGTGTAATACATTTGTAAGTATAACATGCTGGAAAATTTACCAGGGTGGAAAAGAACCTTAGACATGATCTACTGTAACACCATATAGAGAGTGAACCAGATGTTCACAGAAGTGAAGTGAGTGATTTGCCAAAGTCAAATAATTGTTGGAAGAGGAGGGTGAGGAATGCTCTTCTGACATTTAGTCCAGTGTTCTTTCTACACCATGCTGTTTCCTTACATTTTTGAGTAACGGCAGGGACGTGCACTGACAAGCTCAGTGGATTAGTAAACATGGGATGGAATTTCATTAAAGAGAGTGGTAAAAAAAAAAAAAAAAAAAAATCAAGGCTGCTTATTAAAATGAATGTATTTCTTTGCCATTGACTGCCTACCAAGACAAAGCTCAAAAGAATGTATACCTAGATGTCCAGTGGATATCTTTTGCTGTTCACAATGAAGAAAATATTTACTCTGAAGCTCTGCAAAAGCCAATGGCAATAGTGAATTTTATACTGAAGTGAAATGTACTTTCAGCTTTACAAGGAATTTAAAGTTATAAATAATCATGTCTTGATACCAACAGGGGATTAGTCTAGGACCCCTACAGATACCAAAACCTGTGGATGCTCAGTCATTATTTAAAATGGCATAGTATTTACATATAAACTAGGTACATCCTTCTATATATTTTAAATCATTTTAGGTTGTTTATAACACATCCTAAAATGCAAATTCTATGTAAATAGCTGTTCTACTATCTTGTTTAGAGAATAATGACAAAATACAAGTCTGTACATGTTAAATACAGATGCAATTTTTCTAAAAAAATATTTTCAATGTACAGTTAGTTGAATCCACACATACAGAACCCAGGGACACAAAGGGTATTTTATAAAATGATGGAAAAGTAGATTCTACAAGCTTAAGAAAATGTTTGAAATTTCCAAATTAAAAAAATATATATATATAAACATTATATATATAAAAAAATATATATAAATATTAAGGACCTAATGAGTGTACCAAGACACTAACTTGGATTAGGAGTTACACTTACATTCGGATGGGGACTTTGGTCTGGAGAAGGATGCTGCTTGAAATCCAGGCTATGTAGCACTTATTCCAGCACTGGAACAAATCATTTCTCAGCCTTTTTTTTTTTTTCATTTCTAAGATGTAGACAAGAATCCCCATCTTCAGGGCTTATACTAACAGATAAATGAAGATACTTTGTAAACTCTATGACAGTAGATGAATGCACTGAATTATTATCAAGAAAGAGGACAGGCCCTTAAGGGACCTCTAGGTCAGCCAGGCTCAGAAATGTTTCATGGTTCGTGTTTTAGGAGTACTGGTGAGAACACATGAACTTCCAAATCTGGAAAAGGGAGGAGACACAGAAGAGGATGGTCTTCAATTTCTGAATATCCAGTAACTAAAGTAGATGTGAATAGACCTAAATAATCTACACAGCTCCAGAGATACCTAATGTAAAGGAATGTAACTTAAATATGTAGAGGAAATGACCTGGTGTGGATCAAAGAGTAGGTTAATCTGAGAGTCAAGACTGGAAATCAGGTCTTCAGGATCCCACCTGAGGCTTCTTTCTTCTACACTATATTTTGCAGGAGGCTGTGGAACAACAGAAGTAGGAGAAACACATAAATATACAGACACTGCAATGCTGCTGATCACGGATAATGACTTGAGATGTCACTAAGCTTGGTGGAGTATGGAGTGAATGCTGAAGACCATTTTCCCCTCCTTATTTGCATAGTGAAAGACCCCTTAGTAGTTGCATAGCAGAGATAAACCAGCGCTTCAGTGACCCTGGACACATATAAGAAAGGAAGTAAAGTTGCACATATTAGGTAGCAGCTCATGCTAGATATCCTCAATGCATTCTTTTTTTTTTTTTTATAATTTCAGTCATGTTAAAAAGTAAATGTGCTTACTCCTGTATTACCCAAGAGAAGATTAGGATATAGAGAAATGAAATATCCTCCAGCACTCCCAGCACTGCTAAGTGGTAGAATCAGAATCTAGGTCCAGACACCAGCATGAGAACAAGGGCTCTTTCTGTTTGCTGATGGTTGGCCCCATTCCATGTGCCAGCCCAGCAGATGGAAGGGTCTGGGGCCTTGGAAGTAGGAGGTGAGGAAAGTTGCTGTGGTCAGCTGGCATTCAAAGAAGAAAGTGGTTTGGGGAACAGTGTAACATTCACATTTTCTGAAGTGAGTTTATGTGAGGTAAGTGTTTTTTATTTTCTCTAATGAGAAATTGGAGGATTCTGGTTACCTTTTCTAAAATAAACATATTTCTCTTTGTGGTAAAAGAATAATAAAATTTGCATCAATACAAACATAACTGAGTGGGTGAGGAGTCAGGATGACTTGGACAGAGGGGCTAAAGTGAGGCCTTGTTTCCAGTGGTTAGTGAATAGTCAATTCTGCAACTTTGGAACCCTGGGAATGAGCAACATCACTTCCTCAGTGGCTCTCTTTCCTAGACACAGTGCTATATACTCTAGCTCCAGGTCTCCTGTACCTGAAGCTCTTACTACACCATCATCTTTAACCCATAAAAATAAAATTATATTACTGACTTATCATAACGTCCCAAGTCTTTCTCACTTAGTGAATATTTCACATATCATTTGACACTCTAATGAGATCCTGAACAGGTTACATTACATATACATCTGATAGACTATTTAGGACTCAATTTTCACCATCATTGAACAGCTTTATGCAATTCACATACTCAAAAATGTATGAATAATCAGGTGCTTGAGATCATGACAGTAGACCAATGAAGAGCTGAATGCTGGGCCATATGTCATCAAAAGGGATTATCCCCCTGCTACCTAAGATTCCAATCAAGTGTACTTGGTGAGAAAAGGCACTGGGAATAAACTAGTTAAATTCCTGCATGCCATAGCCTGGGAGACTAGGACGCAAACTGAAGCAATAACATGTTCAAAGTCATATAAATAGAGAGGGGTAGAGAAAGGCATTAGAATCCAGATATTTTTGTGTCTGAATCTCTAAAATACCTTCCTGTCCTTCATTTGAGACAAAAATTCAATATCTTTGTATTATGGAAAACTCATTTATCCCCCTATATTCATAATAGAACAAAGGTATTGCTGCTCAGACCACAGCAGAGTCATGCACACAGTAGTCAAAAATATAATCAAACATAACTAACCCTTTGTCCTTTATGCTCATCCTTTGATCTTTAGAAAGTATGCAGTTTGGTTCTGATTTTATTTAGAATAGAAAGTGAGAGGTAAAAATGGCAAAATAACTATAGTCTGGTAGTCCTGGTAACTCTATTCACTAAGTTTTTCAATAAGAATATTGAAGGTTTGATTTTTCTCATTTGTCTTCATTTGTTCAGCAATCATCTGCTGAGAGCATAACCTATATCAAGTACCAAGTGTTTGATGCAACGGGAAATCCAGAAATGGAAGTACACACAAATATGCTCTCTACAATTAACAAGTTTCCAGTCTAGCATAGGAAATAGAATTCACACAGTTCACCATAATTGCAAAAGAGTATAGAATGTGACAAGTGCCAGAAAAAAAGAAAAGAAAAAGTGTGCATCAACTCAAATGAGATGGGAGGCAGATTTCAAGGTAAAAGGGGAAGATGATGCTGCAAGTAGATAGTGAGGAGGAATCAGAAGTAGATGATATTAAGAGGGAAAAAGAGCCAGGCGTGGTGGCACATGCCTGTAATCCCAGCGGCTCAGGAGGCTGTGGCAGGAGGATTCTGAGTTCAAAGCCAGCCTCAGCAAAAGAGAGGCACTAAGCAACTCAGTGAGACCCTGTCTCTAAATAAAATACAAAATAGGGCGGGGGATGTGGCTCAGTGGTCAAGTACTCCTGGGTTCAATCCCTGGTACAGAGGGTGTGGGGGGAGGGACACACTGGGAAGGTGGGAAGTTCTAGTGCCCACTGTAGAGGTCTACAAAAAGAACGGTAAGTAAACATAGCATAGTGAAGTCAGAGGATTACATATGAAAACATGGGAATTAGTCTTGGCAATTCTGTTATGCATCAGTTCAACTAGAATTAAGGACTCAAATTAAGGGAAAGGCTCCTGTATTTGTAGAAGGGCCAAAGAGTTCAGAGACAGACAAAAACTTTACTGGTAAAGACTGGAGACACTATTTTGTCTGAGTGTCTAGTAGGAGTAAACACCCACGTGCATAGACAGACTTGCATGCTTTCTGCTCTAGCATACTGGTGATATCCATTCTTTAGTGGGATCCTGTAAAAGTCAGATCTCTTTTCTGTACCTGTTTGAGGATTTATAACATGAAGTACTCAAAGCCAGACCTCTCAACTCTCTGTCCTTTGGTATCTTATTTATTGTATAATTACAATCACAGAGAACAGAGCACCAGAAAACTGATGGCACACATTCTGGGAACTTGGTAATATCTGAATAAATTACTGCATGGCAATAATAGGACTGGACTTTGCAACATCTGGCTTCCATTGTGTTCATTCTGTCTTTTACCCTCACTCATGAAAATGTGTTACCAATGTACTGTGGTGTGGCCCAGGCTACACAGAGAGTTCCAGGGAGACAAGTGAGGTAGAAGTCTGGATACAGCCTCTTCACTAGGAAACTGTTAAACCCCACGAAACTCACTATAGGGCTGAAGGTATTCCTTTCCCACCTAGACAACAACCACAGGAGAAAGGCTAGACTCAGGTGCTGCTGTTTATGAAATGAGTAGAGGAACTGGAACTGATATTTGCTCAGATCTCATTCTGCCCATGGACACAGCTTTTGAATACACTGCTTGGGACTGGAGGTGGTGCTTACCACAGTCCTCCCAGCCCAGTGCTGTGTTCAGATTTGCAATCTTGACTTTTAAGAACCTAATAAACATAGTGTTGCTCTATGTCCCATTTGTACATGGTGACTTTTATTCATATATTTCAAAGAAGGTAAAAGAAAAAAATGTATCTAATCATTTTTCCCCTAATTCATGAAGGCACAGCTCAAAGTGTTAAAGGCACCTTTATTTGAACTTCATGAACTATGTATGGAAAGAATAAATATAACAGTTCATTTTAAGTTCTTGGTCTCAGAAATACAAAGGGAGGTAGTGTCCACAGAAATACCATCATGAGCAACCCCATCAACCTTAAACCCATTTGTCCAGGATACCAGCTAGTTCATACACAGGCAAGAAAATCACAAGGGTTTATACCTGTGCAATACTCCACAGAGGAGGGGAAGGTAGGTTAAAGGACATTAGGAGATTAAAATATATTTATAGCAAAATCCAGTATAGCAAAATCTATCTCGTCTTCACGACATAATTAGAATGATTCTGTAGGTCCATGCCAATCGCTCACTCCTACCAGAATATTCAGAAACTATTTTTATTTACTTTCTTATTTATTCATCTTGTTATCATTTTTATTTTGTTTTTAATTGAGACATAATAATTGTACACACTGGTGGGGCACAGTGTACTATATTGAAACATGTATATATTGTATACTAACCAAATTGTGGTATTCAGCATACCCATCACCACATACATGTATTACTTCTTTGTGGTAAGAACATTGATAATCCTTACTTCCAGGTATTTTGAAATAATCCATACAATATTGTTAACAGTGTGATGGACTACCAGAATGTATTCTTTCTATTTAACTGTAATTTTGTACCTGTTAAACAAATCTGTCCCCATCCCATCCCCAGGCACCATGCCTTCCCCAGCCTTGGGCAACACCTGTTCTACCCTCTGTGTCTATGATATCAGTTCTTTATATTCCACATGAGTGAGATCATGCATAATATGAATATTTGTCTTTCTGTGCCTGATTTATGTCATATAAAATAATGTCCTCCAGGTGCATCCATGTGTTCACAAATTACAGAATTTCATTCTTTTTATAGCTGAATAGTATTTCATTGTATATATGCCACATTTTCTTTATCCATTATTCTATCTGCAGGCGTTGAGGATGAGTCTATATTTTAATTTTGTGAATAGTGCTGTAATAAACATGGGAATACAGAAATCTCAAGCCCCAGATTCCAGAAGTTCCTAACTTTGCATAAGTTTCTCAGAAACCTGTGATCACGGGAAAAACTATGTGGAAGCAACTTAATCACAGTGTGGTCAATTTGTGTAAGGATGCAAACTGTATGAAAAAATAAAAAATAGAGAAGAAAAACAATACAAAGTTCAGAAAATAATATATCCGACTCAAACGCATCTTTATAATGATATAATATTTTCTGGATAAAATAATGTAAGTATTGTATACAACCAGAGATATGTAAAAATGTGCTCTACAAGTATAATATGAAATGTAATACATTCTGCTGTCATTTCTAACAACTTAGAATAAAAAATAAATTTGAAAAAAAAAACTTGTAAAACTGGAACATTTTTGAAACTTTTAGTGACTCTTTCACTTTTAATCATTAAATAGTTTTTGGTCATTTACTATGTGACAGACACTGTGCTAAGTGCTTAACTCATCCAACCTTTCCCAAACCCAACGAAGGAGAAAACATCTCTTCCTTTCTTTCAAAAGAAGAAACAAAAGGAAATAAATTGTCCAAGCTCAAAAAACTAGCCAATATGCAACTAGGATTTAACTGTGAACAGTATAACTCCAGAGCCCTGGATCATTGCATTTGTGACCTCCACACCTTGACAAAAGAAAAGCAAAGCAATTAGGAACAAGTAGCTCAGAAGACTGCTGGGAACCATTTCTGTCAAGGCCACCTCTACCAAAGACTAAATCCAGTTGTAAAATTTTTAATTCTCATGACAGTTGACCCAATAGTACAGATAACTGGATCACTCACTCTCTCTTGAAGTACATTTTCCACTTTGATTCCACACATTATTCTTCTTTGGTTCACTTTCTACCTCAAGAATTCTCCTTTGGTTCTCCTCCTATAGATCCCCCTCTCTACACTGTGCAAGAAATCTTTTAATAGTTCCTGTTTCTCTCCATGGCATTGAAATATTGGCCCTAGGTTTAATCCATTACCTTAGGTGATGTCACATCATCTCAGAGTTTTAAAGTTGTATTCTGCTGACTCCTAAATCTATATCAAGTCTAGATATTGCCCTGGAACCCCAGACTCAAATATACAATTATTTACTCAGTTAACTTCCTGGAACTCTTAACAGATGGCGCAAATATAATAGACCCAAAACCAAATTTTTGATGATCTTTTATCCCTTTCCCTCAAAATAACAAAAATGGAAACGTAACTACTTCTCTCCCTGTCTCCTGATATCTCAGTAAATGGTGTGTCCATCCTTCTCATTGCTTAGGCTAAAAATCTGAGTCATCTTTGACTCTTCATTTTTTTCTCCTATTCCTCATCTAATTTACTTACACAACTTAATGATTTCACCATGAAAATATATGTAGAACCCCATACTTCCTATTACCTTCTTCAATACCTACTGTACCTACTGAGTCCAATCAATTCTTACGTCCAGTTAGTCCAGATTATCACCACACGGGTTGGGGTTTTAGCTCAGTGGTACAGTGGTCACCTCGCACATGGGAGGTGCTGGGTTTGAAGATACTCAGCACCACATAAAAAAAATATAAATAAATAAAGGTGTTGTGTCCATCGACAACTAAAAATATATTTTAAAAAGACAGATTATCACCATAACCTCTATGGTCTATTCTGCACCAAGCTGCCAGAATGACCCTAAATGTAAATCTGATTATATGACTCAGTGCTTTCTATCTCCTTCCAAGTATGTGTCTGAGTCCCATGTGATGATTAGGGTCCCTGTCATTTCCCTGCCATTTCATTTTCTCATTTTCCTTAGGATCAATCACCTGGCTGTAGCCTACCTTGGCTATGTTATTCTTTCTTAAAAATATTAGTTGTCAGGCATGGTCTTCTCTCTTGGGATGCTAATGATTGTGTTTCCTTCTATCTGAAATGCTCATAAAGTTACATGGCTCACTCCCTCAATTTTGATCTATTTATTTGTTTACTTATTTATTTAGTTTTATATTTTTGGTGGTATTGGGGCTTGAACTTAGACTCTCTCTCTCTCTCTCTCTCTCAACTATATTCTTAACCCTTTTTATTTTTTATTTTGAGACTGGTCTTGCTAAGTTGCAGAGACTGGCCTTGTACTTGCGATCCTCCTGCATCAAGCTCTCAAGTAGCTGGGATTAAAGGCCTGTGCCACCACACACAGCTCATTCCCTCCCATTCTTGATGTCTTTGATCAAATATCATCATCTCATAAGACTTTTCCAAGCTACTGGACATAAAATAGCCACCACCACTTAACTCCAACCAGCCCTCTGTTTCTCTCTGCCTTTTATCTTGCCTCATTTTTCTCTGTACAGTTTTAATTGGATTTAAATTGCCTGTTAAATTTGTTTACCTGTTTATTTACTTGTTATCTCTCCCCTACAGGAATATGAACTCTTAAGGAAATATTCTATTTTATTAATCGCTGTACCCTCATTCTCTAGAAAACAGCTTGCCACTCAAAAAGTGCCCAATAAATATGTCATAATAACAAATAAATGACTCCTCTGGTTACTCTTATTGAAGTTCTAGAAATAAGACTCTACTTTAAGAATTTAATAGCATAAAAAGTAATGTAGCAGTGTAAGCACTTCTAAAAGTGGTTTGTTGATTTAGAATCAAAGTAAAATATTATATGTCACCATAGATTTGGATTGTGAGTCATAGACTATTAAACTTGGGAGGCAGCTGTGCTGGACTAGAAAGAGAGTAACTGGGAGTCAGGTGACGAAGGCTGTAGTCCTAGCAGGGCCACCAATCTACTGTGTGACTTCAGAGAACCAGCTTCTTGCCAGTGGGTTCTCCTACTTCTATGATCTGCTATGAATTCTGTGACCATTCATTCAAAAGATACTCTTCCTGGGTTTGTTTACAGGATATATTTCACTGTTTTCAACTCTATTTGTAAGTTAAGAAAGAAATCACATTTGAAATTCTGTGGCATTTCTGAAAAATTATGCCACATCATTAACACATAAAGTAGGGGGTAGAAGGTTTTTCCTCTTCATGCACCACAGTGGGTGTTAGATATTATCAACTACAACATAGAAGGAACAAGTATTCAGGATGCTAAACTCTTTTAGAAAAACATTTTTTAAAAATCATCAAATTCACACATGAAAAACCACTTGTAGTTTCCCTCAGAATGTACTCATTCTCCATTTTTGATATACAGTCTCAAAGATGCATGGGATGCAAAATTCTGTTTTCTCATAAGTAGTAGAGATGACCTTTAAAAAATACACCCCCTTGTTTTATTCTCCAGCCTGTAATCCCATGAAGATCAAAGACAGCTTGCTATTCTGCATTAACATTTCTGTGATCAGATACAGTGTGGGCTCCATGATTCTATCTGTGTCAAGACATTTCACACAAATGACTCACTGGGTAGAAGCTCAGGCATTGAACACCACTCTGACACCATCTCCTCTGGGTTGATTCCACCTCGGTAGTGTTATAAGCGAACATCCTGTTTAGCTGCTTTTCTCTGCAACACAACTGTGTAATTGGAACTGACTGAACAATAAATCTCTATTTCCCTGTTCCATCAGAAGAATCTTTCAAATTACTAGGCTTCATCTATTCGCCAGCTCCTCTGCATTACAAGTCATTCTTGAATAAGCACACAAGTTAATGGCCCACTTTTACATTAAAGGCACAGGAAGCACAGTCAATCCTCTCATTAGACTTCATAAATCTGTTTCTTGGGCACCCCAAAGAAAACTGGGTGTTGCTCTTGGGTTGAATATATAAGAGCTCATCCACATGTTCACTTGTGTTATATTAGCTTCAAGAAACAAAAGATCAAATTCTAAGGAATGGCTATCTCTTTGTCCTCCCCCCAACTGTTGCCAGGATCCAGTTTCCAAAATCTGAGACAACTCTTCCATATGAAGGATGTATGGTTTAGATGTGGTTTGTTTATATCCCAAGGGTTCACATATTGGAAGCTTGATCCCCAATGCAGTAATGTTGAAAGGTGATGGGAACTTACGCGTAATATCATTAGGTTATTGAGGAAAGGCCTCTGGAGGGGATTAAGGTAGTTTTCCTAGGATTCCAGATATGCTTGAGCTTATTATCTTGCCACAAGCTTTCTCTTTATAAATGCCCCGCCATATTTGAATTTTCAAGATGAACCTAATTGGATCATCAAGTTCTTAAAATCAAAGAACTATTCCTAGCTGTAGTAAATGGAGACATGACTAGGGAACAAAGGTCAACCAGATACAATGTTGCTGGCTTTAAAGACAGAAGAGTCCATGAGCCAAGAAATAACAGAAGCTCAAAAGGTAAGGACAGTGATTCTAAATTAGATCTTCCAGAAAACAATGAAGCTCTGCTCACACCTTTGTTTGACCAAATGACACCTGGATTAAACTTCAAACCTACAGACCAATAAGGTAAAAAATTGGTGTTTTTTTAAGTAACTAAGTTTGTGGTATTTGGGCACAGCAATAATAGACCACTAATCTGTTGGCCAAGTTCACTCCTAGCCTCCAGGCTTTACTCATGTTTTGTGAGCATCTAATGTTCCAGATAAAATCCATTACTTACCTGCCATAAAGCTTTCCAGATGATATTTAAATCAGCAATAAGTGACTGTCCTCACAACCCCAGTTTCCACCAGAATGCTCTCACCTTGAGTTTACTCAATTCTGGCTTGCTAGCTCCCTATTACTGGTGCAATATACCTACTACAAAAATCAATGCAGCACTTCTACACATATATGTTCAGTAAATGATTCTCAGAAAATATTAAAATATAATAATTCAGGGAAATATAAAACATTAGAACGAGTAACAGCTTTAGAAATTATCCAGTAAAACCCTTCATTTTAGAGACAGGAAAACATAAGCCCAGGGATGTGAAGGACCCATGGACACAATGTAATAATATTTCATTTTACTGGTTAATATTCAAACTATTTGCTCTAGCTTCTCCACCTGATTTGTAAGGACCTTTAAGATGGTATCACATATTTCTAACTTGGACTTTTACAATTCCTTCTTTCTCATACCCTATTTCCAAGACAAATGTAACTGCTAATGGTTTCTTGAAGTGGTTTATGCTAGCCATCTCTGCCCCCAGATCACTACAACCCATACTATTGCATGCCTAAAGTTGAGCCATTAATAAAGGACAGTCTGAATGGAAAATTATCCCTCTGGCCAAAAATTGCTCTTTGCAGTATTATGTTTCCAATCTAAAATGTCCCCCAAAGGCTTACATGTTAAAGGCTTTTTTGCCAATGCAGCAATGTTCAGAGTGGGGCTTTGGGGAAGTAATTGCGTCATGAGGGCACCAACCTGATCAGTGGATTAGTCCATTGATGAATTGATAATCTCAATGAACCATAGGGAAGTGGTAGAAACTGTAGGATATGGAATCTAGTTGAAGGAGTGGGCTAGTGGAGGTGTGCCCCTGGGGACTATATCTTGTCCAGGGCTCTTTCTCTGCCTTTCTTGATTTCATGACTCACATAGACAGAGCAGCTTTCCCTTGCCACACCCTTCTGCCATTATGTTTTTGCCTTGGAGCCAGCCAACCTCATTCTGAAATATCTGGAACTATCCAACAAAATAAGCCTTTCCTCCCCTGTGCTGATTTATTTATTTATTTGTTTGTTTGTTTGTTTATTTTAATTTGTTATACATGCTTTTAGAGTGCAATTCCTTTCATATCACACATAAAGAGCACAGTTTTCCAAGTCATTGGTTTTACACAAAGTATTTTCATACCATTTGAGTTTTTATACATGCACTTAGTATATTGATGTCCAACTCCTTCTGCCATTATTTCTATCCCCTTGCCCCTTTCCCTCCCCTCCCCCCTTTTTTCTATTTAACATTCCTTCATTCCTCTCATCCCCCTCCCTTGCCACTATAATTCAGTATCATCAAAGCAAAGGAATTAATCAACCTTTGGTTTTCTGGGATTGGCTGACTTCACTTAGCATTATTTTCTCCAACTCCATCCATTTACCTGCAAATGCCATGATTTTATTCTGTTTTAGTGCTGAGTAGTGTCCCATTGTGTATATATACCAAAGTTTCCCTATGCTGATTTTTTTCAGATATTTTTCACAGTGACAAAGAGCTGAGTAACACAAATATCCACCACGTTATCCCCTCACACCAATGCACACCAGCCAGTACAACTCTATTCTCTTCTTACATACGAATCCTTCTTCTCAATGTTTCCTATTAGTGTATGTTTTATTTTCCTAACTAAAATATAAGGTCCCTAAGAGAAGGTTCATTTTGATAGCCTTCAGACTAACATAGCATATACATTCTATATATGCCTATTAGTTGGAGAAAGGCTAAAATATTAAAAATATTTGTATACATTGGATATTGCATAACCAGCTTAGTTTATTATTAAACTTCATTTTAAAAAGAACATTTGACTACTCTTTATGGGTTTATACTTCAGACATTACTTCTCTTTGTAGAAATATATACAGTTTTTAGTGAAAATACACTACGACCCAATTTCCTTCTGTAAAGCAACAAGATCCCTGAGGCTCATAAGGGGACAATTGGCCAAGAGATACTTCAACACCTACTAATGCTTGGAAATATGATAAAGCACTTTCATTTATAACATCTAATATAAGACACAACATTACGAGTTGGACAGCAGAGAAACCCTGTCTCCATTCTAGAAATGAGACACAGTCATTTCTTATCATGATCTGTGTGCCTCACCACCTCCAACCAACAGCCTGTCTAGTCAATATATCAGTAAACTGAAGCCTACAAGTATAGCAGACCAGTTAACACTTGCTTTACTAAAATTTCAATTACAATGAATGAGTGCTAAGGCCATGACTACTATGATTAGTATCCAAAGACTTATTTGATTTTCCAAATAGTGTTACATGGCGATCAACTGCATTATTTATTACTCTGTTCTATCACAAATTATACTTTTTTAAAAGTCAGCACAAATGGCTGTTTCTGAGAGGGATTTTGTTTACAAAAATCATGGAGCAGGTCACATGGGGGTTCTGATAAGATTCTGACAAAGTTTGCTACTGAAGTTTGCTGGTTGTAGTAATACCAAAAGAGCACCATTTTTTTCTTGCCATGAAATTACTATATCATCTCACAACTACAGGAATGGATATCCTCATAACCAGTGTTCAAATCAATAGTATTAACATAATAATAGGGAATCTCAAACTCTGTTTTCTAAAAAAGTAGAAATTAGTATTCAAGCACCCTGGTGGTTTGGATCTGGAATGTCTCACAAAGGTTGATATGTTGAAGATTTAATCCCCAATGCAGCAATGTTTATAAGTGAAGATTTTGAGAAGTGATAGGATTGTGAAAGATCTCACCTCATCGGTGGATTATCCATGATTATCCATGAGGAATTCATAGCTGAATGGACAATTGGAAGAGAGTGGTGAAACCTAGTTGGAGGAAGGACATCACTAGGGTTGTGCCCTGGAAGGGTATTTCTTGTCCCCAATCCCCATCCTCTGTTTCCTTGTGGCCATGAGGTTAACAGTTTTGTTCCCCCATGCCCTTGCCCCATAAACAATGGACTCAGCTGACTATGGGCTGAAACCTCTGAGACCATGAACCAAAATACATCTTTCCTCCTTTACATGTTATTTTTCTCAAATATTTTATCACAGCAATGAGAAGCTAACACGGGCACTAATGTTTTAACACACACCAACTAAAATCTTTTTATTGACATAAATTGAAGAATAAGGACAAAGAATAGATGTGTAAAACTGTAGCCATTTATTATTTCTTACCCACTTTGAAAAAGGACTATGAGGCATGCATAAGATTGAAATCTTTATTTGTAATGAAAAACCCCATTAACTTGTGAAGAGAGGGAAACAGGTAATATTGGAGGACTCGGTGTTACTCAGTCTAAGGTAAACTGAGTTTGTACTTACTGGGTTTATCACTCTTTTTCTGCATCTGAGATGCAATAAAGCACAATAGTACAACTTTTAGACTAAAGCCAGAATTAACTAGTAGTCAGTCTCCGAGTTGCCCAAAATAAATAAAAATTATTAGTACTATTATTATTATTTTTAGTTGTAGTTGGACACAATACCTTTATTTTATTTATTTATGTTTATGTGGTGCTGAGGATTGAACCCAGTGCCTCGCATGTGCTAGGCGAGTGCTTTACCGCTGAGCCATAACCCCAGCCCCAATAAAATCATTATTTTCTTAAAACACTGTTTGCTGGTCTCTGAGCTATCAGTCAAGCCAACATCCATTTATCCAATTAGACAGAGTCTCTTTGGCACCAGGAAAAATGCTATCTATAAGCAGAAGCCCCACAGTGTTAGGCACCATCCATTCATTTTTCTTGAAACATTTAAAAAATATATTATGGGACTTTAATATACAAGGGAGATGATGTATTACAGAAGTGAAATTTTTTAAAAAATGAATTTATAATGAATAAAACAAAACAATACAAAAAAAAAAAAAAGCAAGCAGCACAAGCTTCTCTTAAACTATCCACCAACTTCTGGCTTATATGGCAAACTGCTTTTTATTGGTAGATCTCACAGTAATTCTTGTAAGTTTGAAACCTCTACAAATATCAAATATAATTCCAGAATAACAGTGGCACCCATTGTTACCAAATCACTGGGTCAAAGAATTTCTTTTCTTGTCATTACTGTGGGAGGCTTGGTTTCTTCTCAATTGGGTCTGAGCCCTTGTGCCAAGCAACTGTTGGTGATCATTCAACTGGATCAAGGAAAGAGGCCAAACTAATACTAGAGCACCTTAGGGCTGCCTGGTGCCTGTACCTGCTGCTTCCTGATGGGATTCACTATTCATGAACTATGGTACGAGAGGGGTGTGCAGTAGCAATGTGAAGGCCAAGTCAGTTCCCCACCCAGGCACTACTGTCTTCTGTAAGACTGGGGAACTGAATCCAGGTGACCTCCAAGAACTCTCACTTTGCAATGTTGGAACAGAGGAAAGTTGCAATGTGTAGCTTACTGAAAAGGCTTCTTCTATCACTACCATCTAAGCCCTCTCCCAGTTTCTGCCTCAGTTCCCTTCGTACATTTTAGACCCAAATCAAATCTACCCTGATCCTTCTGGAACAGCAGACACAGCGGCTGACAATTTTTATACTCATGGCCCTCTTCCTTTTCTGTCTTGCCTTTCCTCATCTTCATTCCAAGGATTTCTAAATTTATTATCCTTATATTCAATGCAGAAAAATAAAGCAGGAAGTCTAATTAAAAGTTTTAACCAGCCGGGCGCGGTGGCGCACGCCTGTAATCCCAGCACTTTGGGAGGCTGAGGCAGGAGGATCATGAGTTCAAAGCCAGCCTCAGCAATGGCGAGGCACTTAGTAACTCAGTGAGACCCTGCTTCTAATAAAAATACAAAAAAAAAAAAAAAGGGCTGGGGATGTGGCCCAGTGGTCAAGTGCCCCTGAGTTCAATCCCCGGTACCAAAAAAAAAAAAAAAAAAAAAAAAAAAAAAAGTTTTAACCAATTTATGTATGAAAAGAGAACACTTCAATTCCTACATACTGATCATTTGATCAACTCCCTGAATCCAGGAATTGTGATATCCTCAAAACAAATACCACAAGAGATTGTGAAAGGGAGTGGAGCACACTAGGGTTGATCCAACATTTGAGGTGTGAGATGAACCAAGCTATGTGTCTTCCTCAAGGAATGGAATCTTCATGGAATGTTTTCTATAAGAGTTTGAGGGGCTCTGGAATCCAAATCCTTGGTTTCGGAAGGGAAATACTGGCATAATAGAAATCAGTAGCTTGCCTGCTTAAAACCAATTAGCAAGTTAGGAGCAGAACCAGAATTTGCCTGCTTTCTACCATATTGTCTTTATAATCTTCTGGTTCTTTTTTCCTTTTATTTTCTTTTAGGCTGGGCTTTGACCTACAGGAATAGAGCATAGGATCAGTGGGAGAGTACTGTGGTTGATCTCACATAACAGTGGCTTCCTTCCCTCCATAGATGGCAAAGTGATCATTAGACCTTTCCTGAGTGTCCCAATAGTGTCCCACAATGTAGTGGAGTAGTCCTCATAACCTAGAGAAGGAGAAGCATGAAGGCTTCTTAATCTTCTTGTTCATTAAGCAAGAAGATGCTCAGCCTTGCTCTAGAGCCGTAATTCCATATTTCAACCAGAACAGCTCCACCTTAGCCATTTTATATAATAAACTTCCCATTGAAAGTTCATTTGAACAGAGTTCCCAGCTATGGAAGATCACTAAAGTATCTGAAATATGTAGAGGTTTGGAAAACTGAATGAATTCTGTAGTCCTCATTTAGTGAGAATTAAGGCAAGCCATTTCACATGATTGAGCCACAATTTTATCAAATATCAGATGAATTAACAATGAATTCATACATGATAAGTAATAGAAGAGAGTCTGTCCTGAGCTTTGCAAGCAGTAAAACACTTATAAATCATGAATGTTAGCCCATGACACTGCTCTGGACATGTCCAGCAGCTTTATTAAAAAGCAATTCCAGGGCTGGGATGGTGGCTCAGTGGTAGAGTGCTTGCCTAGCATGTATGAGGCACTGGGTTTGATTTTCAGCACCGCATATAAATAAATGAATAATAATTTTTAGAAAGTCCATCAATATCTAAAAAAAACAAAGCAATGCCAGACCAAAAACGAATGACCCTGCAGGGTCTAGACACTTGTGACTGGTGTGATTTTTACCCTGAGTGTACTCAGGACTTTGTAGTCCCCATCTCAACAGGTTTCAGATGAATTACTGGCACTGAGGTATTTGCACTGAAGACAGATAGATAGCAGGATTACAGAGAAATTTAATATTGTGCATGTTTGCTGTTTGTTGCCTGAGATTCCTGGTACTGAGTCATCACTGTGTATATAAAGCAGACAGGAAGGCAGAGGAGGGAATGAATTTGCAGAAACATAACTACCTGCCTTCCTTTCCAGGCTTATCTCATGACACTTGCCCTACATTTCCTGAGTTTCAACCAGCTGAACACTTCCAGTTCCTATAATATATCTGCTTAAATGCCATCTTGGAAAAGCCTCCTCTGACCTCTCCAGGAGGGCACTGGGCACCTTACTCTGTTACTCTATAAAGCCTTGGTCATACATTCTTATCACACATTTATAATATATAATGGGTCTATACATTTGCTTCCCACAATAGAATTCCATTATGGGGGTCAGAAAAGGTAGGAACCGTGATCTTCTTGATTTGAATCTGCATTGTCCTGCATATAAAAAGGGATTAACAATAACTGCTCCAATAAGAAGTATATCATTAAATGAATAAATAAGTTTCATAATTGATACAAACATGCACACAATATACTGGGTTTCTTTAACTAGCGGGCTGGACTCTGACAAAAATCCCAGTACAGAGACTGGGGTTGTAGCTCAGTGGTAGAGCGCTTGCCTAGCCCATGTGAGGCACTTGGGTTCAATCCTCAGCACCACATAAAAATAAATGAATAAATAAATAAATAAACTAATTAATTAAAGCTATTGTATCCACCCACAACTAAAATATTTTTAAAAATATGTTGCCTCTTTTAAAAAAAATCCCAATACAAAATAATTAGTTGATTGTATAGACCACCAGAAGGAATACCAGATAGCTGAACTGCAAAACAAGAATAAATACCCTCTCAATTTCATTAGTTTTTAAATATCTACTGTTATCTCCCATTTTCTTTTTTTTTTTAAGCTCATCTTTTCTTACTGAGCTGCCTTCCCTGAATTTCTCCAGATTCCCGTAATTTTTACTAAATTAAAGGCAAAATCATTATGATCACCATAAACCCTACAGGAAACCAGTGAAATGTTATTTATTTTCTTAGGGCTTCCTAGAATTGGTCCTGGGGCACCCACAATGCAGACCCATCAGTCTAAAAGGCAACACTATACCTACATATGATTCCTCTTTATTCAGGCTGCTATCTAGTCCCAGCCTACCCACTTTCTCTAGGAGAGATATGGAAATGAGGATGAGAATATTGATTTGATAGCTAAGACAATGGGCTGGATAAAACTTTAGAGAACATGGATGTGACATAGGAACAAGCTGGCAGAGGGGTTAAAGGATAGGTTCCAGAAATAAAACACCTGAATTTAATCTTAATTTTGACACTTCTGAGATAGTTTGGCCTTGAGCAAGTTACTGAACATCTTTGTGCCTGGGTTTTATATTTTTGTGCCTTGGTTTTCTCATCTGCCAAAATGTGAATGACTATCTCACAGTGTCATTAAGAGAATTAAGTGAACTTTAATTCAAAATTTACATGTTTAGCATATAATAAGTGTTCAACAAATGGAAACAAATATAATATAAACTATTATAATATGAAAAAGTGACATAATGTAAGATAATACAACACAATGGCAGGTTGTCCTTTCCAACAATGGACACAACAATATTTTTTGCACACATGCTTGAATCTTGCATGTAGAATTTTGCTATTATCACCACCAAAAGGTGGAGTCTAGCATTTTGATCTTAAACTTGGGTTGGCCTTTGTTACTATCTCAACCAATCAATGTATGGTGAAATAACTTTATATATGACATCTAAAACTAGGTCATAAAAATGTACTCATGACCACCCTGCTCTCTTGTGATCTTTATTCTTAAAATTAAGCCTCCATATAATCAGGTAGCCCTAGTAGTCTGTGGGAAGACTCATATGGAGAGAAACCAAGGTCCCTAAAGGTGGGACATCTCTAGTCAAGTTCCTAGCACCAACCTGCCAATGATGAGTCATGCATTTTGAAAATGAATCTTTCTCAACCAAGTAGGCCACCTGAGCCGATTTCACAGACTGGAAATAAGCTAGCCTCATGGAGCACATTTAAAAAATTGCAGATTTGTAAGTAAAGTAAACAATAGGAAGTTTGGGGGTAGTTTGTCATGTAATAATAGATGACTGATAAAGATGTAGAAACAGATGCAATTATATTTAAAATTATATTTATGTGAATTGGTTTACAGCTCATTCCCTTTAGATTCTATTCTTCCCAGAATACCCCATCTGCCTCTTGTCTGTGCCTTGATTTCATACGACTCCCTGGTTCTACAAGAAGATTCATATTTATACCGCATCCCTGTAGACAGTGAGTCTAATCTCATCCTCTTCTGTGGTAAGTAGATTTCCAAGATGCCCTTTTCTGGCCTGCCCACCCTTGCATAATACTCTCTCCCCATGCCTGGGCTAATAATCCTAGTTATTTACTATTAATTAAAATAATGTGCTAAATAGAATAGGATGCCATTTCAGTGTTTAGGTTACAAATGATTATGGCTTTCATACTCTGAACAGATTCTTCCTATTGCCTTCTCCACTTCCATGCTTTGATGCAATGAGCTACTGGGTTCAAGAGGTCCATATGACAAGGGACAGAGAGCAGTCTCTGGCCAACAGCCAGCTAAAAATTAAGGCCCTTAATACAATACCCTGTAAGAAACCCAAACCTGAAAACAGCCACCTGAGCATGGAAGCAGACTCTTTCCAGTCAAGTCTCTAGATGAGAGCACAGACTCTGGGCCAATATCCTGACTGCAGCCTTGTGGGTCCTGAAGTGGATGGTGCTGCTAAGCTGTGTCCAGACTCCTGACTCACAACCAACTATGAGGAAATGTCCTTTTAAGCTGCAAGGTATTTAAGAATTTTCTTATATTAAAAAGAGAACTACCACCGGGCGCGGTGGCGCACGCCTGTAATCCCAGCACTTTGGGAGGCTGAGGCAGGAGGATCGCGAGTTCAAAGCCAGCCTCAGCAATGGGGAGGCACTTAGCAACTCAATGAGACCCTGTCTCTAAACAAAATACAAAAAAGGTCTGGGGATGTGACCCAGTGGTCGGGTGCCCCTGAGTTCAATCCCCAGTACCACAAAAAAAAAAAAAAGAGAGAGAGAGAGAGAACTACCCAGCACTTGGGAAGCTGTGGCAGGAAGATCAGGAGTTCAAAGCCAGCCTCAACAATGGCGAGGCACTTAGCAACTCAGTGAGACCCTGTCTCTAATAAAATACAAAAAAGGGCTGGGGATGTGGCCCAGTGGTCGAGTGCCCCTGAGTTCAATCCCTGTACAAAAAAAAGAGAGAGAGAGAGATAGAGAGGGAGATGGGGGCGGGGAGGGGGAGAACTAGCATTTCTTCACATGAATTATAAGGGAGAGCCTCTGAAAATCACTGGAGAGTAACTCACCAAAAATATGAGAGCCTCTCCAACTCGCAATCCCCAAATCTCTCAATGAATCTCTTCTAGGGGATAAATGATAGGATAGTATTCTGTATAAACAGAAACACAAGCCCTGAGAAAGCCAGAGGTCCAGTGAAGAGCAGCCATGTCCTACAGGAGTGGCAAAGAGGAAATTTCCTGCATCAGGGTGAAATGCAAACAGCAATAAGACATGAGGGAAGAAAGGGAAAACATCTTGCCAAATAGAGTCAGGTCAATGTCAATACTTGGTTCAGACCTCCTCCACAATGTGAGGAACAGTGTGCAAAAGTTGCTTTATAATTCTAAGATCATAGACCTTGAGGGTGAAAGGAATGAAAAAGAACTTGCACCATTTGCAAATGGGGACTTGACTGACTTACAACCTGTTGGTGGCACAGCTAGGAAGAGAATTCATTGCTCTTGGCTCAATTCAATTCTCTTTTCCAATGTCACATACCAAAAATAAGAGGAAGGCATTTCAAACAAAATAACAACTCACTTATTTCATTCTTCATAAAATGTGACTTATAGGGTATCTTACATAAAAGGATTTTAGGAGAAAAATTAATAATACATGTATATGTGTATGAACACAACTCACTGTATGAAAGAGCTTATATGCATAAATGACTAAATGATAAGCTTCTGACTGTTTACTTTAAAAAGCAGGAGATTAGGAGATAAAGCAACTTCGGAAGGAAATGAAAGGATTCTGTGCAACAGGCGAGTAGTTTATAATGTACTATTTCCTCATTGAAAACAGAAAAGACAATATTTACTGTAGCTGAGCAGGGGAAAGATGTGCCTATCATAAAATAGATTATGTTTAACATGATATTTTCATCTGATAACTGGGATGAGTATGAAAAATAATATTTGTATAGCACTTCATCATTTACAAAGCACTTTGATGCAAAGTATATCATTTATTTCTTGCAACACCATATATGGTAATCAAAGGAGACATTAATTTCATAGAAAAAGAAAGTAAGGTTCAGAGAGATAAAACAACTGACATTCATATTTCCAAATAGGCTAAAGCCTGAAATTGGAGTTCTAGCTTTCTAAATCTAAATGCTTAGGCAGGAATTGTAGATGATAATATACTATATAATTGCTAAGAGAGATTTAAAGTGTTCCTCCTCCCATGCAAAAATGATCTACACCATAAATCTATATAATATTTTTTGGTCAACTAATAAATAATTTAAAACTATAAAAAAAAGAAGTGCAGGTGAAAATTATTCCCTATTTAAAAAAAAAAAAAAAAAGCATCTTCCAGATTCTGTCAATGTTCCATGTAGTCAAGGAAAGACAACTTCTCTGAGTTAATTTCTTCCTCTAGAAAATGAGGACATAAATCCAGTGTCTGCTGTTAACTCTAGAGCAAGCCTTAGAGATATACAGCTATAGTGTGAAAGGATGGAGGAAGGGGGTGCCTGATTGACAAGCAGTTTTGAAGGATTCTCAAAGTGTGGTCTATATAATAGCACCATTTGGTAATTTCTTTTTTTTTAAATTTTTTTATTATTTATTTACTTATTCATCATGCACAAGTATAGTATCTTTTTACATACAACTGCTTGTATACAAAGTATATAAGTACCATTCAGATCTTCAATCATGCATTTAGGATAATGATATCCATCTCATTCAACCACCAATTTTTTTCCAACCCCCCCCCTTACTCCCTCCCTCCCCTCCCTTTCCGTTGACCATTCTAGTGTTCCTCTGATCC
Organism: Tamias sibiricus; assembly: GCA_025594165.1. Lineage (NCBI taxonomy): Eukaryota > Metazoa > Chordata > Mammalia > Rodentia > Sciuridae > Tamias > Tamias sibiricus. The sequence goes on from CM046668.1 coordinate 80,931,191, forward strand.
TATGTACCCCCTTCCAACAACTCTGTGAACCAGCCTCCTTATATCAGGTAATTTCTTTGAAATAGAAATTACTCCACTCCAGACCTACTGAATCAGCAATGGGGTAGAGCCCAGCAATCCAGTTTAACATGCCTCCAGGGCATCCTAATGAATATTAACTATTACTTTACTGCTTTACTCTCTGGGCAGGTGAGGAATCAGAACAATTTATATCAATAAGCCAGTGATAGGCTTATTAAATTATGACAAATTCATAATCTATGAGTCACAAGTTTTGTTTTTCATGGAACTGTGTGTTCACTTGTCAGGATTACCTTGTAATCCACAGAAATAGATGATGACAATTTCTGCATCTGTCCAATGATAGGATGCAACTAGCTCTGGCTTTTGAGTCCCTACATGAAAAACCACTGATATAAGCAAAGGGACTGGGTAAAGGCCAAGGACAGCTAGACTACCCTTGGAAATTTTAAGTCATGCCCATCTAATGAGAGAATCCATTTCAGACACTAGATGGGATACCACACACCAAATGTATAAATCGATCTTTAACATAAAAGCAATAACTCAGAGAATTTAAAAATAAGCATCTGGCTCCCAATAAGATCTGCTAGTGCTTATAGTGCTAACTATATGCCAAACACTGTTTTAAGTGTTTTACACATGGTAACTCATTATGAATGACTATTTAGACTATTATTGTGCTCATTCCAATCCTAGGAGATAGAAACTATAATTATCTTTATCACAGAGGCAAGTAAGCTAAGGCAAAAAGACTTTTTGACACTTTTCCCAGGTGACATTTGAATCCAAGGTAGTCTAGTCCTAGAATCCATTATTTCAATTACTACAATTCACTGACTCTTCAATAATCTTAAACTCTGAAGTTAGCTGCAGAACATCCTGAACATGATGAATTTGGGTTTAAAGTATTTTGAACACCATGAACTTGGCCCTTCAATTTTCAACTATTTCCCTCTGGCTATTTATAAGGATTCCTATCAACTTCAACCAGTCTAAAACATCTCTAGGGAAATAACAAAAGGACAAAAGGAATATCAATACAGCCTTTCTTTCACACAAGGCAAAAGTCATACCAACTCAAAGCTACCACAAGCATGAAAAATCATTTAATTATATAAGTCTAATTTACAATATTAAAACCACCTCTAGATATCTTGGCCAAACATGGAAGCTCTGGACCTCTTAAGACTTCTTAACAATTAATTAAGCTGCTACTCATGTTTGTTTTTAAGCAATGGCATTTTCTTCAAAAGGCTGAGGAAATCAAATCTCCTTCTGATGAACCTCAGCATTTGATCCATAACACTTCCTCAGAGTTTTATTGATATTCATAAGGACCATGTTCCAGGTAATTGAGGGTCCCTGAATGAACCATCTACACCAACATCATGGTAGACTGCAAAGCCATGATTAAGACAAAGTAGTTTGCCTTAAGATAGAAATGGACAACTGGGGGTCTGGAACAGATGGAAGCCTTCCATTCTTCCTTCTAAGTTTTACAGCAGGGAACAGAAAACTCCAAGAACAAGAGATCTTAGAATTCTGTAGCCAACAATGAGAATATCATGAAATTCTTAGCAACATTTACACCAATTCTACCATCTGTTGCCTGAATTCCTTTCTAGTATTATTGCCAAAATTCATTTGATCAAGATGATGACGGTGAGAGCAAAAGTATTAATAGAGTTTATTATGTACAAGATAGTGTGTATTCATACATTAAACACATATTCATTATTCCATGTGGAGTTTATGTCAACTCTGTAATATGTTATTAACTCAGAACACTGAGGTTTAAAGAGTTTAAATAACTCACTTAGTAAATGCCAAAATGTCATTTAAAGTGCCCCTGATGAAGGAAAACTTGCCATATCCCAAGGCAGCCTCACTGAACTCCAACAGCCATTACTGTTAGAAAAATATTAACTTTATATTGCTGACTGTCTTCCTCAGCATCTAGCATTGGTATTGGTTCTGCTCTGTTGAGCACATACTTTCAGCAAATGACTCCTCCCAAGTAAGGCTGAGAGGGACCACCAGCTCCCCCTTCATCCAGGCAGGTTTCCTCCTTTTCCTGTTTAAGCAGCATCCTATACAGACTTCCTCACTAGGATCTACACTCAGTATTATAATAGCTAGTTTGCACTTTCCCCCAGTAGACTATAGACTTCTTTAAGTTAGGGTTCTGTCAACTGCATATTACAGAGACACTGCTCAACACATAGTTTTTCTATTTATTTCATTAATATTTTAGTTGAGATATAATTCGCATAACATAAATTCTACCTGTTATAAATGTGCACTTCAGTGATTCACAGTATGTGCAATAATTGTGCAACCAATATCACTACCTAAATACAGAATATTTTCATCATTCCCAAAAGAAATCTGGTAATCAAAAGTAGTGGCTCCATTGTCCCCTCTCCACAGCCAATGACAAATAATAATCTTTCTGTCTATGGATTTGTCTATTCATATAAATGAGGTAATAAAACATGTGGCCCTTTGGGTCTGGTTTCTTTCATGTAATATGTTTTCAAGGTTTTGTCCATGTTAAAGCACATATCAGTGTTTCATTTCCTTTTAAGGCTTGAAAATATTTAATTTTGTGAATATGCATTTTGTCCATTAATCGTTTGGTGGATATTTAGTAAACACGTTTTGGCTATTATGAATAACTTTGCTATGCGCAATCATGTAATGAGGTTTTTGTGGCCATGTATCTTGGATATGTATCTTGGATAAATACATAGCAATAGAATTATTTGATCATGTATGAACTATATTTAATGTTCTGTAGAGCTGCCAAACTGTAGCCAAAGTGTTACACCATTTTATAATCTACCAGCACTGTGTGATCCTTTTAGTTTCTCTACCTCATTGCCAACATATTATTGTCTGGGTTTTTTGTTTTGTTTTGTTTTGTTATTATTATAGCTATTTTAGTGGATGCAAAGTAGTATCTCATTGTGGTTTTGATTTGCATTTCCCTGATGATTAATGGTGTCAAGCATCTTTTCCTAGGCTATTAAGCACTTGAATTTTTTTGAGAAATATCTATTCAGATCTGTTGTCCATTTCTAATTGGGTTAATTGCCCTTTATCACAACCACCTTAATATACTGTAGATACAATTCCTGTCTCAGATATATGAATTTAAAATATAGTCTCACATTCCATGGGTTCCTTATTCACTTTCTTGATGGTGTCAGTATAGAACTGTTTAATTTTGATGAGGTCCAATTTATCTGTTTTTTTCCTTTGTGTTTCCCATATCATGTCTATGAAACCACTGACTAATACAAGGTCATGAACATTAGGCCTATGATTTCTTCTAACAGTTTTGTAGTTGTAACTTTTGTATTGGTGTCATTGACCCAATGTAAATTAATTTTCAAATGTAATGTGCAGAAGGGGTCCAACTTCACTATTCCCAGTTGTTCCACCAATATTTGTTGAGAACTATTCTTCCCTCCTTTCAGTGTCTTGACACCCTGTTGAAAATCAGTTGACAACAAACATAATGGTTTATTGTGGCCTCCCAAATCTATTCTGTCAATCCATATGTGTATCTCATTCCAACAGTACATTCCTTGATTCCTGTAACATTTGAATAAATTTCAAAATTGGGCAGTGTGATTTTACCAGTTTTCTTCATCTTTTTTCAGACTTATTTTGGGTCCTTTGAATGTCCATGTGAATTTTAGATCTAATTATCAAGTCTTACAAAAAGTCAGCTGGGATTCTGATAGGGATTGCTTAGAATCTATTTATCTAAGTAGGATGCATGACACTTAACATATTATGTCTTCCAAGCAATGAACACGGGATGTACTTTCATGCAGTCAGGGCTACGTTAATATAGTTCTCAAATCAACAGAGGTTTTATGCTTTATTAGTCAATGGAAAAAAAGAATAAATGAGTGAATAAGATAATCAGTAAATAAGAGTGAGAATCCAACTAATACTGAAAATATTTACACAATGCCCACCTTCTTGAATCCCATTTCCCTTTTCAACAAGCCACCTTTTACAAATCACAGTTTTCCAGATAGAGCTCAGTCTCTTTTGTCATATCTTCACCCATAAATTCTCTTGTTTCTTTCCTTTTTTCCCGTGACCAACAGTGGTAGGGAGGTGATGGCCATGAATGATGTCTCTCTATACACACTTTTCCTTCATAAGGTACTCCAGGAAACTTGTTTTAGCAGAGCTACACACACACCACCCTGATTCCCCATCTGCCCCCACTTCCTACTGTTTGTGAGATTGATCCACAAGTGACTGTAAAACAGGCTTTCCCATAATCAAAAGTTAAACAACATAATTTTAGCAATTAGACCAGTTGATGAGGAAAGAAGCTCTAACATTAGTATTACATAGAATATTAAGTCATCTGGGATGCTGTTTATAAAAATTATTTCCTGGCTTTAACTGCCTTCTAAGGATCAAGTTAGCAAGAGGTGGTCATTTGGGAAATAAAATATCACCTTGTGTCAGCAGGGTGGTGGAGCGAGCCCAGAAGATATTGGGTATTACTAAGAAGCTTAGCACCCCTAGCAGGATCCAAGATGTAACATTTTCAATATTTTTGCAGAGCAGTACATCATCAATATGGAATTAGAAAGAGTTCAAGACACTTCACAAATGATTTGGGTTATGGACTCACACATCTGACCACAAGCAATTCAAGTTCTATAAAATACCCCACTTCTTCAAAGGATCAGAATATCCTATTCTTTAGCTCACTTTAAATCTTATATTTTATTTATACCAGCAGAATATGTCACTTTAATGGATCCGTTTTTTACCATCAATATAGGCAAAGAATCCATTTAGAATTCTATTCTGTCTCTTACAAAAAATCAGTTTAGATATCTTTAAAGATGTTCTCAGGTACATAAATGTATATAAAGTTAATTTTCACTCAAAAAGCATGGTTTAGATTTAGAAATTTAATTAGTTTTGAAATGGCTTATAATTGATATATACTGGTCTTATTTCAAACACTGGGTCAGGAAGTATCAGAAAAAGCTCAGTAAAGAAATGAAGAGAAAGATCTTAGAGACTTCCTTGAACCAAGCAGAGCTTCCTTATAGTCAAAGCAAAAGAAGCATATATTAATTCTACATGTTGTTTACTTTATTTTTTAAGTAAGAATATATCAGCGGGGCTGGTGTTGTGGCTCAGCGGCAGAGCGTTCTCCTCGCACGTGCGTGGCCCGGGTTCGATCCTCAGCACCACGTAAACATAAATGCATTGCATTGTGTACAACTAAAGTAAATAAATAAATATTTTTTAAAAAAGAATATATCAGCATATCTACCAGTTTTCTTTTGGTCTCCTGTCATTGAATCCAAGAAATTTATCATATTGATCATTCTTAAGGAATAGTAATATAATAGTCCTCTTTAGAAGATACAGGGAAAAAAATTGAAGTTTATATCTATGTCATCTCAATAATAGAGAATAAGGATAGTATTGAATTAGGACCATGTCAACATCTTCTCCTCAACAAAATGCATTGCCTTCAAGTGATAAAAGTAATGTAGGGGTTAAAGCTAGACATTTTAGATGAATCAGTTGCTACTATTAGGTTGTCCTTACAAAAAATCATCCACCTCAGCTGTACTTAATTTTTTTTTATTAGTGCAAATACATGTTTATTAAAGAAATGCCAGAAATTTTTGTCATGTGCTTTTTAACTGCATGTCAATTCCAGATTTAATTTCTAGCATATTTCTAAAGCAGAAATGTTCAGAATTTATGACAACTTTAATTTATTTATTCTGCAAACATAAATTTGCGTGCCTCTTATGTGCCAGGAAACAAATGATAATCTTGCCTCAGGGATCTCATAGTCTGGTATTTATTACAATTATTTCTTTGGTGTTCAGACTTAAGGGATTTTATAATTTATTTTGTCTGTACTGGGTACATTCTGTGAGATAAATTGTATAGAGATTTTGTTTTACATTGGAGTAATTTGTGATTCAGTATGATGAACCACAATTCAATCCCCCTCTGTGACACTGGCCTTCAACAAGTCAACATGGCTGGGGTACATATTAGATTATAAATTCCAAAATGCACAAGTGACTTAGCTACAGTTCCACATGAAAACTATAGCCATTTCATAAACAGCAGTACATGCTCAACTTATCTTTTATTTCAACATAGTCCCAGTCAAAAGAAAATAGCTATGTTCCAATTATGAAATATAGCAAATTGAATTTTAGTTTTGTAATTAACATATCTACTGAAAGAAAATGTTTGGTTTTCCTGGTAATTTTTTCATGCTGTAAATATAACTTGAACAGTTAAACCCCAATGTGTTGTTTTGCATGAAGGGCAGACCAATTATTCCCCATGCCAAACACTGATAAGTGGAATTAGTTATTAAATATCTCCAATCTTAAGTCTGCAGAGATCATCATTTTCAAAATTATGCTTCAGTTTGATTATAAAGCATATAAAAAAACACATATCAAAATGGACAACACAATGACTATAGATTATCAGAGACATGGCTTTTTCTATTAAAACATAATAATCTTGTATATTTTCCATAGCTGAGTCTAATCATCTTGAGAAAAAGAAATGTAGCTGTATTTGTATTTTGTTGCTTATTTGCTTTTTAAATTAGAAAAGAAAAGAAAAAGAAAAAAGGACCATGGGGTTTTCAGGGCTAAGGCTACTACCAAAATAGATATTTAAACAGTGGGAGAGGAAAAATGAAATAGGAAAACCAGTCTTGACAAGAATGCTCTTTAATTTTGCAAATGTGATGTGTGCTTTTGCATGGACATAGGGCTAATTATTTCCACTAAGATGCTGCTATAAAATAGAAACACTCAAGAGGCAGCTTTGTGCATTTCTTTGTAAACCAATGCCTGGATTGAGTGATTCAGTGTAATATAACACAATCATCTCTGAGCCAAGGACCCATCAAGGTCCAGTAAACAAACCACAGTGAAAGGCTACCAAGGAGACCATGGCTGAGGTACCACAGAAGGCACTCCCCTTCTCGGCTTTAGCAGAGCAAGAGCTCCATGGCACTTTTCAGCACTACATGCTCAGTTTCCTCTCTAGTCACTGCTAGGAGCTAATATCGCCTCAAAGCAGACTCTTAAACGGGGACACGTGAAACGGACATTTTTGTGCAATAGTTTTGTTGGTATGCAATGCAGGGTAGATTTGGGGAGGCTAATTTCCACTGAAAACATTATATTTCATGGCACTCAAAATAAAGTTTAGGGGCTGGGGATGTAGCTCATGGCAAAGTACTTGCCTAGCATGAATGAGACCCTGGGTTCAATTCCCAGCACCAGGAAAAAACAAACAACAACCAAAAAAGTTTAAAAGCTAACTTGGACTATGCTGGTCACATAAGATATGAACACAAACATCATCTTTTTAAAAAGAAAGAAGAGGTATAAATAGTATTGAGATGCAATTATTTGCAGTCTAAAAATTAACTGTCCATCATCAAGCCCAGGACATGCAACTCTGAGTCAGCTAACCACTCCTCCACCCCCGCCTCATTATTATTTAACTGTGGAGGTCTCCTGGCAGGTACAGACTAACTCAAATAATGCAGATGCTATAAACATGAGCATTGCAAAGAATTATATCCCTTTTTCTTTTCAAGTGGTATTCTTCACATTTTTTTACTGTATTCCAGTTAACATCTTACATATTAACATCTTACACATGAGTTTCTGGCATTTTTCAATTTTTAATATAGCACTCAAACAAAGTTATAGTAAACAAGTATACAGACAAATCCATTTCTCAACAACCATGTGAATTCTTTTATTCTATTCTCTTCTTCAACACAGAAATACTTAGTTCCTCTCACAATTCTCCAAAGCTGATGAAAAATCAGTGAAGTCCCTTGTCTGCAAGGACAGCCCATGTCTCATCGCACAGCACTCACATGTAGCAGCTTTCATCCCTCGGTAGCCTTACATGTTTGGGTTGCGTTGAATAATGTGAAATTTAAAATTTTTATTACTAATTAATCTCCCCTGGAGCTATTCATGACTTTTGCAAGCTAGAACACAGAGCACAAGAGAGGAGAAGATCATGGCACCACAAGTCTGATTACACTGTATCCAAGCCCCCAGGCCACATGATTCCTAATAAAAAGCTTTCAATAGGACACATAACCCCTGAAGAAGTTTCTCAGGGTGCCTGTGGAAGGCACCTCATGTGGGAGCACTGGGATTTCAACTGCTTATGTGTCCATGGGACCACACAGCATTTTAAGTACTCAGTTTCCAAACAGACCAAGAAGTTACAATCATTTTTACATGCTTTAAGTGATGAAGTTAAATATATCACTTACAGGATAAACAGCATCTGAAATGATCAGCTCAAAACTTCAAAGGCCTGAATCTTGAAAGATAACTCCAGACACATGCAAATAACCCCAAAATGAAACAGGAAGGATTGCATGGGCTGTTCCTATGAGCCAACAACTTTTTGCAGCCCCAGAACAATACTGTATCTCTGTGAAAGGGGGATGGATGGTACTAACCATGACCATTTTAGAAATACAGTAATGAAAAAGAATCTCAGACTGGTGGTGTGGCCAAGTTCATATGGAGCTCTTTCAAGAGAGGTGATTCCATGAAATTGAAAAGACAGTGTCCTTGTGTTGGCAAACTTTCAGTCAAAGCTCCTGTCCTTATCCTTACAATCTCTCCAAATTTTTTCAAATTAGTTGAAGAGGGAAAACTCAGTTGTTTTCTCTTAACTACTCAGAAAGCCTTCACTATTTTGGAGGGATGTGAAGGAGCCCTAATAGGAGATAGTTAATTGCGGTTAGCTGATGGCCATAAGAGATGTTCTGGTTTCCACCTGAAAGAATCTTTGTATGCCCGTGAACTATGTGACGCACCTGTGGTCCTTGTTAAAGCTAAAGATATATAACCGGGTGAGGAGTCAGACTAGGAGATAGAGAGAAGAAGTAGTTGCTGGTCGGAGTCAGGCCGAGGCTGCCGAAGAAGAAAGAAGAAAGAAGAAGCTCTCTCTCTCTCTCTCTCTCTCTCTCTCTTCTCTAAGAAAGTAAAAGTAAAAGAAAGTAAAGTAAAAAGTAAAGAGTCAGTAGTCAGAAGAAGTAAAGAGTCAGAGAGGTTGCTGAAAAAGCCAGTGTTTAGAGTTTTGAGAGATTGCTAAAGCCGAAGAATAAAAAACCTTCTTTCATCTTCATTCTGCCTCCGAGTTTTTCTCCCGCGGCGTTGTTGCTCCAAGTCAGGAAGCAACAGGGAGGGGAGAGTGGGGGGTGCTGGGGATTGAACCCAGGGATGCTTAAACACTAAGCAACATCCCCCAGTCCTTTTTTAAATTTTATTTTGAGACACGGTGTCTCACTAAGTTGCTCAGGGCCTTGCTAAGTTGCTGAGGCTGGTTTTGATCTCATGATCTTCCTGTTTCAGCCTCCGGAGCTGCTGGGATTAGAGGCATGCACCACTGTGCCGGGTGAAAGCTTTCATTTTTGATAGCATGCATGGGGTTTTTGCCACACATCAACCAATTCTCTGATACCAAGTGAATGTCCTACAACTCAATCCAATTCTGATACTATGTGCCTGTAGTTTCTGCACACCTTATGAGTTAAGAGCTCACCTCACACATTGCCCCCACTTTACACATCAATCCAAACAGTGATGCACCAAGTTACGACCCACATTTCTGTCGAACGTGGCAACAAAATGGAGGTATTAGCAAAATCAGGTTTGGTAATTTGCTAGAATGGCTGAGGGAAACACTTCTTTATACTTGCCTGTGTATTAAAAAGGATAAAAGGTCCATTTGAATGGGTGAATGAAGAGTGCCCAGAGCTAGGTCTGGAAAGGTCATGAGTGCAGAAGCTTCTGTCCTGGTGGATTTGAAGGGGGGCCTATCAGAACTCTTTTTTTTATGGGATTTTTATAGAATTTTCATCACATAGGCATGATCAATCATTAGTCAACCTCCCAGTGTCTCCTCCCCCACAGGAGGGAGCCCAAAACACCAGGCTTCTAATCAAAGCTTTGTCTTCTCATCTAGGACCCCTCAAGATTCACCTCATTATGACAAGGGATATATCTATCACCCAGGAAATTCCAAGAAGGTTAGGAGCTCTAGGTTAGAAAACAAGGTCAAAAACAACCACATCAAAATGTCTCAAATCTGTTCTTCTAAAACTACTAACTAATATGCACATTTTTTAAATGCTGAAAAAGTTTAGTTTCTACTACTAGGGTACATTAATTGTATAACTTTGTTCATATATGCATCATGAATATATATTTATAGAAATCATGCAAACTTTGAAGGTGTTATCCCCAAATTCACTGTGTCCAGAAACACAGTTGCTATCCCCAATGAATCTCTCCTCTTTAATGTGAGAACACCTGGACATCAGTAACTGCAGGTACAGAGTGTCAAAATTGGCTTGAGTTGTAGACATTTACTTGGTTGATGGATGAAAAAAACCCAAATGTATGCTATCAAAAGCTACTAGGTACTAAGCATACTTGATTTGTTTTTCTACCTGATGTTTTTCTTTACACTCCTTATGCTCCACATTGCTATTGTACTAACTTAATTATTCAAAGAAACATTATTCAACATTCCTGTACTTTCTTATTCCTACTACTCTGGTACATTGATTCCAATGTGCTTCCTGTAACACATACAGCCATGTGAATACAAAGGCTTCCTGCTCTATGTAACTCTTCCTGAAACTAAAAACATACAAGGTACGGTGTTGACATTCCCATTTTTTATCTCTGAACAGTTTTGCGCTGAGTCACATCATAACATAAGCGCACACTGAGGCCCTTTTTGTGTGTTTTATGTATTTCTCTCTTCTATAAGATTAGGAATTACTCTAGACTAAGGATATGTTGACACTAACCATTCTATCTCTAATACTTAATCCACAGTAGGTATCTCAATGTTCATTAAGCAAATTACTGGATGGATAGATGAATATGTAGAATTAGGCCACATTGCCTAAATAAACATACGAATGACAAAGTGAACAGAATTGAATATGGAAAATCTGAAGGTGGGAAAGGTCCCTTTGGAAAATGGAGGGAAATGCTTCAGTAAAAATCTGTTTTCAAAAGCTCAGGCACTTTTACACAGTTGTTAGATGAGCAGAGTTCCTTGAGACCTCTCTTACTGAACAAATAGTCCACATATGTACCATGAGTCAAAAGCAGCTTTACAAAGGTGATTCAGAGGCAGATTTGGGGAAACACAACACACGCTTGACTCACGAGAAATCAGAGACTTACTAGCCTACTTGAGGTGGTCAGGCGACTCAGCAGGTTTTGAACTTGAAATTTGCTTTGGCTCGAAAACAGAAACATCAAAGTTGGAGATTAACAGTCTATGTTTCTAGGATTTTTCAAATACCTTTTAATTACAACAGCACAGTCTACTGTAGACATCATCTCTCTTTGTCACATATTTTTAATATTTTAACTGTGTGATTATTGTTCTCACAGTATATAATTATGTTCACCAATAAATACTAACACATGTAATTCAGTTCCAGAGTGAATATAATTCAGAAGGATGAGATATATCTTCTAATCAACTCTTTCTTCCCTATATTAGAATAATTTAAAATAATAGGATGGATCATTCTTTAAATTCTAAATGGAACAGGCATATTGTAAGTAGATTTTGCCCCAATTATGGATATAGTCAACCTAATGTTTCTCATAATTATTTTGTTAAACCTTCTGAATGCTTTTCTCTTTATGGGAAAGCCATACTCAGGGGACACTGTCACTCACATGACTGATTGCAGTGGTAAAATATGAAATAAACAAAGAAGCCTAACATCTTCAATTTGGTTTTAGAACTTAAAACCAAACACAAGCCTAAATTCAAGGTCCAGTTGGGCTCATACAGTGTAGTCAAAAACAAGCCATTTGTCTCTTGGGCCTTCATTTCCTTATCCATGAAATAAGCACACCATCTATATCTCAGAGTTCTCTGTATCTTAAGAGTTATCTATACCTCACACAAGTGAGAGTCTATGTGAAAGTGCTTCACAATCAGTCAACTGCTGTCCAAATAGTAGTGATTCTGAGTTTGTGTGCACAGTAAGATTGCTCAAACAATAACATCACTGCTGAATAAACCCATTAAAATGTAGTGGTTTGTGGGAGGCATGTGTAGACACTGCCTTAAAGAATGAAAGCTATACTAAGTAAAAACCTCATGGCATAATCCTATCCATATATAACCTCCTAGATTTTAAGACTTTGGCGGGGAGCAGACAAAAGCAAAATCCTGCTAAAATCATAAGATAGGAATGCATAGAAGCATCTGGACTGAGATCAGTGGCAAAGACGCTCTTACTGCCAAAAGAAACTAGACTAAAGGCATCTCATCAGGTGGAAATGGAAAGTTGATGAACATCATCAACTCATAAAGCATGGACCTGCTGGAAAAAAAATTTCTCAGACCTGGGTCCATCTTCCTGCAGAATTATCCTTGTTTCCTATGTTCCTTTTTCTTAGCGAACTTGAGCTTTCCCCTGGTTGATCACCTTCAAGTATCCCCTATCACCTACAAAAGAATCTGGCCTCCAAACTAGCCCAGTCTGCCATAGGAAACCATCCAGCCCCCAATGCTACTTCAAGCCTCTAATAGTTTATTTCACAGCCCTGACGCTTGTCCTTATCTGAATGCAGCCTTGGCCACCCCACCCGAGGTCAGTAAAAATCTATTTTCTCAGGTTCTCCTTCCTTCTTGTTTCAAAAACAATGACATCTATCCTTCCAGTAATATGGAAAGCTTCTGATGAGAATTTTCAGATTTTCCACCTTTGAAAGCATAAATTACTCTCTTCCTTGTGCCTTAGAATACGAACCATAGTTTACCTTACATAATACTAGAAGCTCTTGGAAGTTGACAACCGAAACATATATGTCTCTCTCTTCTAATCATCAACTTTCCTGCTCCTGTGAGTTCCCGCAAAAGACCACAATGCCTGCTGTCTACCAACAGCTCAGTCCATGTTTGTAGGAATGAAGGACATTTTTGCTACTGACAGGACTGGAAGAGCCACAAGCAAAGATAGGTAAGAAAGAGCTGATCTCCAGTATGTTTTGCCTTGTGCCCCCACATACCTGACAGTCCCATTATCTGTGTAGAAAAGGTAATGGGAATGTGTCTAAAGAGAACAGCACTGCAACCTTATGTGCAGTTAAGTGTTGGCATGACTGACAGCAGGGAAGCAGGACTGCTTTTTAATTCATAAAAGGAATCATTGTTAATACAGCAACTGCCGCTCAAGAATTAGAGTGGGACTCAGAGTGGTGTACACACTGTCACTTAGTCAAGCACACGTCACACAAGAGTCCAACAACACAGTGACAAAAATACTTGTCCAATCATATGTATCTAGAGTTTCGATGGCTGTATTCTGAAGACTTAGAAGCCACATAACAGATTTGCCATGACCCTCAGAGAAGAAGAAAATGATAACTAGGGTTGGAAGAGCAGTTTTCAAAATGCAAATACTAAACAAAAATGCAGAAAAACAATCCAATTCCAAAGTAAGCAAAAACAGCAAAGAATAAAAACTATTAACAAGTCATCATTTGCACTTAAATTCTAATCTGGTGAATTTGAGAAGAAACTGGTATATTCAAATAGCTGGTATCAGTATAAACTAGTCCCAACCTTCAGAAGGAAACTAAAGAATCTAGTCATTCTCCTCCACGTGGGAATCCCAATGTTAGAACTCTAGAGCAGAGAAATAGTTCCCAAAAAAAATACACATGGGGATTTAGCTCAGTTGATAGAGCACTTGCCTTGCATACACAAGGTTGGGGTTTCAATCTCCAGCACCACACAAACATACAAAAAAAAAAAAAAAAAAAAAAAAAAAAGAAAAAAAGAAAAAGGGAAAAAAATGTATAACAAATTAGAATAATAACAAATTCAAATGAGAAAAAGAAAAGAAAAAATACACATGAACAAGTCCCCTGTAGCTTTGCTTATTACAACAAAAATGGAAACCACCTGAATGTCCCACACAAGGAATTCCTTACAAAAGTGAGAGCTCCTCATCTTCACCTTATATAGGCATGATAAGTCAGATTTATAGAGACTATAACGTGTAACACAATATCCATAGTGGCAAAGCTAGAAAACACAGCAATGGCATAAAAAGAGACTCACTTTTCAATAAGATTTTTGGATAACATTATTGTGTTTTTTTTTTTAAAGGAAATTACTAATAAAACCACCTTAAGAAGTTTCTGTCTGTTAATTAGCACATATTACCATGAAGTAAAAAGCCAACTTAAGACTATTGACTCTCAGAAGATCAAAAAAGAATGACAGAGCTGAAGGAAGTGGCTTGATATATAGGGAGAGAACACCTGCAGGTGGCCATTTGGAGTGACCACATGGGCAGCACTTACCTGTGGAGGCCGAGGCTTGTAGGGGGAACTGCACTCAAGGTCAGCTAGGATGCTGGTCAAGGAGTCTATCTCTGCATCCAGGCTGGAGCGCCTCTCCTCAAGGGTCTTGCCTCCAGGATTTCCCTGCTAGAAACAAAATGCATAAGCAATGTTAAATAAGAAAAATACACATATTCTGGTTGATGATGACCCTGCCCCACAGGGTATTCTTGCCCACTGTTCTCTATATCCGTCCTTCTCTGTGTAAACCTTTTCACATGGTTGAGTTTCCTAAGATGGTCTTTTTTTGGGAAAGGAGGGGCATATTTTCCTCATCTTATCAGTATGCCTGCACTTACCTCAAATAGCAACTATAGTATATAATTTGCATGTAAAACCCAAAGGACAATACCTTAGTTCTGGTTTTCCTGTTTATGGCTTTTTTATTTTCTCTCCCTTTTCCAGTTTCTGTTTTCACTTCCAACCTCTATCCTTGTCATGGATTGAATAATGTCCTCCAAACTTCACGTTCACCTGGAACCTCACAATTATGACCTTGTTCGAAAATGGGATTTTTGCAGATATAAGTAGCTAAAGATTTTAGGATGCTATCATAATGTTTTTAGGGTGGGTTTTAAGTTCAATGATTGGTCTCCTTAGAAGAGGACATGGAAACACAGAGGAGGAGGTGATGTGAAGGTAGAAACTGAGACAATTGTGATGTGTTTACAAGTCAATGAAATGCAGGAAGCCACCAGAAGCTGGCAGAGTCAAGAAGGATTTCCTTTTGGATCCTTCAGAGTGAGTGTGGCCGTATCTTGGTATCTTGGTTTTGGACTTGTAGCCTCTAGAAGTGAGAGAATAAATTTGTCTGGTTGTAACACACCAAAAAAATAAATAGATAAATAAATAAATAAATAAATAAATAAATTTCCATGGATAGCCTTATGAGTTCAAATCAATCAAGCTTGCACTGTGTGTTTTTCCAAGTTATTTTTTCTGATACCATCATGCATTTTTCAAATTATTATTATTTTTTTAGGTTTTCATCAAATCTCATTCAGATGAGCTGGGGTAGAATTATCCTTTTTGACAGAAAAGAAAAACTAAAAAAAAAAAAAAAAAAAAAAAATTAAGTGCTTTTTTTTCCTAAGGTCATATGATTATTTTAAACATAATATCATCCTTGCACCTAAGGAGCAGACAAATGAGGAGCTATCTCAGGCTCTTTGCACTCAGAAACTAGGGTGTAGATGATGATTTTTTATTGGAGTAGCAATGAGCAAGGAAGGGAGAATCACAATCCAGAAGAAAAATAAGCACTTGAAAACATAAGGACACGAAAGAGTTTAGGTATCTGGGGTCAGTGGCTATCTGGAGTGTATGTGTGAGAGACAGACAGCAAGGCCCAAGCAATGCACTTAAAATATAAACTAAAAGAGGCCATGCAGGCTCTGGTGATGGGTGACAAGGAAGCAAGCACAGTGAGTGCTGAGGATGGTTAGGGATCTATGGATTTTATGCATCAATACTCCCAGACACCTGCACTCAGTATCAATAGGATGAGAGGTGGGGCAATAACACTGCCACAGGACATTGCCAAGAATTATCATATGGTTTGGGGAAAACAAGTAAAGAGTATGCCTAAACATTAAGGCAAGGAGATATGAAGTGAGGTGAACCTAGAATTTGGAAGCAGGGCAAGGTAAAATAATCTTTTAGGTTGACAACGTGATAGTGATCATCTATGCCTGATGCACATCTAACAGTCCATCACTCAAAGTGCATCTTTAGCATCCCAGGAGAAATGAAACAATAGGCAGTTATTATCATCTAATGAATAGAAAAGGACTTATCAAAGGAGGACAAATGACAGGACAGTGTTTAATGCCAGCAAAAGTCTAGAAAAGTTATTAGCCAAGCATCTAGAATATCCTTAGTAATAACAACAAAATCTGGTGCCCTGACAGGCTACCATTAAACCTTACAATGCTTGAAGTAATAGGTTGTTTGATCAGAGAATATGTGACATCAGGCATAATGCATAATAGCACTGCCTATTAAGAACACTAGTTCCTTTTTTGCTAGTATACTGTTTACCAAGGCAGCTTCCCTGAGTCCTGGAATTTATTAATTTATTTGTCTGTGTAAAAGCAACTTAAGGGGATCTGGTGCATCTGTAAGCCCGTTGTGAATTCAGCCAGCAGGAGTGAATCCCTCCTGGACCTGATCTTTCCCAGGCATACTGATAACATCAGCTCTCTATGAAGTTGAGGCCTTG
This sequence comes from Tamias sibiricus, assembly GCA_025594165.1. Taxonomy (NCBI): domain Eukaryota; kingdom Metazoa; phylum Chordata; class Mammalia; order Rodentia; family Sciuridae; genus Tamias; species Tamias sibiricus. The sequence goes on from CM046668.1 coordinate 80,947,922, forward strand.
GAGTCAAACCTGGATTGTCACTTGCTTCCTGTGATAATAAAGTATCCCTGTTTCTGAGACTTCTTTAAACATGAGTGCCTCTTATCATATGGCCTAAGTGGCCATCTTGTGATTTTCTTATTCTTCATATATCATTATGAGCTGCTACGTCACTCTATCACCACTCCCTCATAAATTAACTATTCCAATAATGTGGCACCATCTAAGCACTATGCTTCTTGTGCACTTGTCTATTGATGATTAATCTTTCCCTAGGAAATAATGGAAGTTTCCTGAGGGCAAGGACTTTGTCTAGTTTGGTCCTCACTGCTTCCCCAGAATCTTGCTCAGGGGCCTGACCCAAGTAAGTGTTCAATGAGTATTTGGGGGTGAATAATTTAACAAAAAATAATGACTTTGCCATTGGTCTAGCCAGAAACCTTTCTCCTATCAATAACATCTTTGGACTAAAGGCAGCTTGAGATATAACAGGAAGCAGTGGAGGCTGGAGTGTATTATACAAAAAAGGAGCCAAAATGTCTCAGTGTGTATGGACATGTGTGTCTATTCACCAGTGTGTATGTGTGTGTCAGCCTGGATAACACACAGTTCAAGCTGGGCTTGTGAAATAGAGAAATTTTCTTCAGCACCCTTCCCTCAGCCAATAAATGCAAACAAAAGTATATATATGTGATTTAATAAGATTGTTGAGTTTTTCAGAGTCTGGGTTTCCGTCTGACTAAAATCTTAAGGCCACTAGATCTTTGTCCTAGGAATAGATGTTTTCAAGGCGCTAATCCCTCTATCCAAGGTAATTCCATCTTTATCCCAAAGGGCATTAATAACTATAAAACACCATGGGACTATAAAAATAAAGCCCTCTTTAACATTTAAAATCCAAGTGAACACCCTGGTCAATGGGTCCCAGAAAGGCAAGATACTGGGAACACAAATGAGAAGCAGGTGCACTTGATTTTCTTGGCTGCAGACATAAAATATTATCATAAATATGAGTTCAAAAAATAAATTTCTGAGTACACATAGATAGCACACTATGTTAGCCAAGAGAGTGGACTGGAGTCTGGCTAAGTTTTTCCCTGGACCACAGTTTCTTCATCTGCAAAATGAAGAGATCATTACCTGCCCTGCCCATGCCAGAGGGGTATTACAAGATTCAGATAAGAAAATAGATGGGAAAATACTCTATAAATTGTAAAGTGCCATAATTATGATGATTTTCATAATTGGCATTAATTGTAGCAACCAGTGACTATAAATTAATAAGAATAATATAGTTATTGTTAATTATTCTTCTTCTTAAGGGAAGCATCAGCCATTACGTATTCCCTAGGGGTATCAGCAAAGAGACAGGATATAATCAGGACTTCAACATCTGTACTTGACTGAACAGAAGTATATCAACTGCCCATGCCCTAAGTCCATGGGATATCTAACCACAGAGATTCAAAAGTCACAGAATTACCCTGAGCTATACAATGAAACAAGTAATTATGCCATGCAACCAGTCCATGCTTGTAAGACTTCAACTGATTTCCAGCCTCCTTATCCTCCTTATCCTCCAATTTTTCTCTAAATTGGACCTGCTGCCCATTTTCAGTTTCTCATATTAAGTTTGATGCAATTTATTAACAAGTTCCAGCCTAGTGCTATGGAATTCTGAACAACCCCCATCCCAGCTGTTCCATCTGACCTTATGATAATAGTTTTGCTTTTACATTTTAATCCCCATTATGAATAAGAATAGGACTCTTTCTCACATTCAAGACTCTACTTCATGTCTTAGTTCAAATAACTGAAATCCTGCCCAAGTTCCAGCACTAATCCTTCTCTTCATACTCTTATCTACTCTCTAAGTACCTTAGATTTATGGGCTGTATCGTTATTCTCAACACTTTCTATTATATTACCAGAATCCTACAGATGTACCAATATCTTCCCCTTAACTCACTGTCTCTGCAGCATTGCCAGTCACCTGATGGGTAATTTAACCTGATGGAGGCTAAGTAAGTACAAAGAAGACTGTCCTGTCTCTTTGTCTACTCTTTCTTCTAGGCAATCACAGACTCTAATAAGGTGGTCAATGTAATACTAACAATTCCCATACTCTTCAAACATAACTAGAAATAGGGGTTCTATCAAAAAACAAACAAAATGCCCGTATCAAAAGTTAACATGTAGGACATTGATTTGAGGATTAGTTCCAAGTAGTACTAAGGGAATATAAGGTTAAACAGAGGGGAAAAGCCAACTGAAAGGTGTTATATAGAGCTGGTCAGCAATGTGAGCAACTACGGCTGGAACCTCTTTGAAGCCTTCTGAGGTGTCCTGTCAAATGTTCCTCAGATCTTCCCCCAAACAGGTGGAGGAATAGGTATTCATTCTCAGACCACAGTTCTCTATTGGCTTAGAGTACTACCAAGTTTTAAACTCTCTCATACTTGTCCTAAAACATAGAAGGTTGGCAGAAAAGGCCCCATGATGGAAAGTGAGTAAAAAGCACTACAGCTGAGGACAGGTGTTACCAGGTCATACCTGTGCAGAGCTCATCACTGTGGCCATTCTGGTATATAAACGTGGATGAGAACTGGATCATAAGAGTATGCAATGACCATATACTTCCACTAGCAACCACAAATCTCGACAAATAAGCCATTCATAAGACATTATTTGCTAGGATATCTATTTTTACTCATTCCAGAATACACATATATGTGCAAATATAATATATATACACATATATATGTGTGTACACACATATATACAAATATATAAATATATACACAATACATATAACAAATACACATATATACATATATAAGTATATATACACACATGTATGTGTATTTCTGAAATGAATAAACATATTCATATATATGTATGTGTATATATATACATATATATAATTTTATGTATATTTGTGTGTGCGCGCATGTGTGTGTGATAAAAGCTCACCAAACCATATTTGGGGCTTATTATGATTTTGGAAAATGTCATAATTCTCAGCCACTTGTAGAGTTAAATGGTGATTCTACTATAATCATACAACAATAGAATATAAAACAAAGCTCCCAAACCAAAATGCATAGCACAAAAGTAAAATATTTCAATAGTCTATATTATACGTAGGCTATTTCCAAGAGTCTGACTTCAGATGGATCATATTTTAGCCCGAATATTGCTAACCCACTAACTAAAGGTAATTACATTGAGTACCAGTAATGGGGCATGAAAGAACATTGGTATTTACTTATTCATTCTTCATATTCAAACATGTTGTTAACAAAATAATCTCACAGAAAAGTATAATGAGCAAAAAATATGCTCCACACACATCCCCTTTGCCCAGATTCACTAATAGCCAACAATTCCCCACACTTGTTCTATATCTATATAAATTCTACTTGTTGTTACAATTAAACCATTTGTAAAATGTTCTAGAAACCTCCCTTCTTTGCCCGTGCATATCTCAGCTTACAAATTCTAAAAATTCCTAATTTTTTAATACCACTATTCCATTCAAGAAATTTAATGTGGGTACAGTAATATCTAATATGTATGCATTGTCAAATTTCACCAGTGATCTTAGTAATCTTTTCCAACTATTAACATTAACTTCCATTCAAAATTGAGCCAAAGATCATACACTGAAGTGACACATCTTTGTACTCTAATTTAGCACAGGCTCCTAGCCTACTTTTATTTCACAAAATAAGTGCTTGATAAATGTTAGCTACATAATCATTACTTTGACCACAGTCTCAAAATAAATGTTTTGACTGATAGTCAATTGAGTATATAATTTTATTATAAGTCTTTTGGTCAAAAGTAAAAGTCAGCTGCTGAGGGGCTTTAGTACACAGGGTTCCTATGCATCTTAACATATGCAATGGTGCCAGCCATTGACTTTGAATAGCATTAGGCCTTGATTAGTGGTCTCAAGCAGTAGTGTATACTGAAGAATCTACAAGGCTTGATTTATCAATCACTGTCTACCACAGTTGCTAATTCTGTGAGTCTGGGGTGATGCCCCAGAACTTTCATTTCCATCAAATTCTCAGATATACTGATGGTGCTTATCTGAGGACCATACTTTGTGAACAACTGTTCTAAGTGGATTTCTAATAAAATGAACATTTGAGAGAGAAAGGGGGGGGGGAGAGAGAATAAGTGAACATATAATTTTTGTCTTAAAAACGTCCATGTTATGTCATATTATTAATGATGTCATGAAAACACCAATAGATAAATTCAAATAATGGGTAAGCAAGATCTGAACAAAAATAATAATGGAGACAGTATTATTACTATTTATTATAATTGCCATGAGCAGCCTTTTCACATTATTTCTGATACTGTTGAGATGGGTGGCATATATCAATGAGAATTATAGCAAATATGATCTATTTACCTAGTAGAAATGCCACTTTATTGAATGAGACTCAAAATGTGGAAATTAGGAACAAAATACCTTAATTCATGTTAGGATGTGTGTCCTTTCCCAACTTATTTAGTTGAAATGCTTACCTTTCCAAAAACCTGCTTACTGTATCTCATCAAATGTACCCTCTCTTTGAGGATGTTACTGATAACCCCACTAATTTGATAACCTAACCCTTCTTTGTAAATCCCTCTGTGATACCAGTGATCATAATGTGAATCTCAACGTTCATTTGTGTGAATGGCTTTTCTCACACTGCTGCTCTTTGTCTAAGTAGTACGCGGCCTAAAGACATACCTGCTCCCCAACCTCATAGAATTTACAGAGTAGTGGCTGACATTACTTGCCCTTTTTGACTAGTGATATCAAATATACTATGTTCTTTGAAATTTGTTGTCATTACATGTTCAGGAGACAGAAAGTTAAAAATAAAAATAATTCCCTTTCCTAAGAAGCTAACAAAAATACAATTCAACATTTTTAATGTGCAAACAACACCAAACTCAAGTCTCCTTATTGTTCAAGGTCATCAACTGCACAGGTTAAGGGCAGTGGGAAAAGGTGCTTCAAAAAGCCATCTGTGAAGCAAATGTGGTAGCATTCATAACAGAGAAAGCATTTTCAAGATTCGATGTGAAATCGGGGGGGGGGGGGGGGGGGGGGGAAGGGGGGGGGGGGGAGGGGGGGGGGGGGGGGGGGGAGGGCAGCTTGATAACTGGGAATATAGCACTGAAAATTTAAAAAAAAAAAAAAAAAGAAGGAAACATCAGAAGGTAGAATTGTTCATATGTCTAGTATACTTAAAGCAAAAAAACCATCAAGACAGAACCTGAATCCCAGGCTTAGGAAAGCTTTAATTCCTTTTTTCCTTTATATTCCCTATCACCTCATCCTTTTCAGTCCTAACACTCATAAGTTGATAATATTTGGCCCACTCACATCTTCTTTAAAGGAAATAGCCTTATATCCTGCCCTTTCTGCTCAAAGATCCATATTTTGAAATGTGTGACTCCACTTAGAATACTGAGGCCCACAGAACCAAGGCTGGGCACCTGACCAAAGGTCTAAAAGCATGCTGGTGAACCTAACCTTTGGTCTGTGACAAGAAGATAAGATAGGCAAATAATCCTCCTCCTCTTATAAATCTGGACTGAGAAACACGTAACAAAGCTGCCACAGGGATGAGCTATGGCCATGACCAAATGAACAGATGATGTGCATGGCTAAATATTAACAATCAAAACAGACAAGGAAATAGAAACCCTATCATTAGAGAGTGGAGAATAGTGGATGTGAAATAGTTTATTAAAAAAAAAAAAAAAAAAGAAGAAGAATTTACAATGACAAGAGGATGAAGAGGAAGGGAGGGAGAAAAAACTGAATGGGAGAAAAAAAAGATGACAAGAATTCAGTCACAGATGTGCCTTTGACCCTGATGCCACATTTCATCCATACAATCCTTAAGGTTCACTCTGATATTCAGAGATGTTCCAGGGGCCTTTCTTTCACAAAATCAGCCTACTGGAGCAACCAGCACATGGCCACTCCTTCACAGGGAGGACAGGAGGAAGCCAGGTCTACTTGAGACACCATCAAACCCTCTGTCACCTTCCTTCAGGAAACTCAGCTGTTACCTCTGTAAAATGAGGGGTAGTAAAGTTATAGATCATCTTTTATATTTTTAACCACCAATAATGCTCAACTCTATAATGACATTCCATAACTTGCTTGTCATTATCTTTGCTGCCCACCATCAATAGGACCAAACCCACCAGAGTGAGGTCAACTCAGCATTTAAGCCAAATGGGCTACAGTGGTTTGTATTGAATATGAGGACACAAGCAGTCTCATTGTTCACTGCTGTATTCAGAAAAGAAAGCAAAAAAAACTAACCAACAGAGGCAAAAAAACACTTTCCTTTTTCATTTTATTTACCTACTCATGAATTATTTCTACAAAACTGTAACCTTTGTAAAAAAAAATGTTAACCTAAAGCTATATAATAACAATACATATTTATCAATCTCTCCATCAATAAAATAAGAGCCATAAACATAACCACCATAAACATTATTTAACAGTAGGATATGTACTTAGCACCCCTTTTTTAAGCAGCAGAGACATCTGTTGAAAGTGAAATCATACCCATAACCTCATTATTTGAAACAGATAAAAAGTTGCTTTAAGTCAAGCACAAGTACAGGAAGCCTAGGCTTCTACCCATAAGGTCCTCCCTACCTTCCCCAGTAATGTATCTTGAAACATATCTATAAAAGAGAGCTTGAAAACAACTGCTGTGAATGATCTACTCCAAGTTCAAAGGAAGAAATTGGTGTCTGACAGTCACTTGGCCAGTCAGTCCACACATAGGAAATATATCTTTGTTGTTGCCGCCTGCAGCGACTGCTGCCTGCAGCAACCATACCATGGGAAAGAATTTGGAGGCAGACTGGAAACGAATAGGTTCTTTATTCTTCCTTCTTCTAACTTCTCTCTCCAGCTCCAACAACCTCTCCAACTCCAACCCCCCTCTAGCCAACCTCACCCGGTTATATACTTTTTGCCTTAACAAGTATACACGTGTTAACAGCTCAAACTTACAGGTGGGTCACATAGTGTTCACAGGCATAGAAAGATTCTTAGATAAATGCATGAATATCAGGTGAAAATACTTAAACACCTCTTATGGCTCTCAGCTAGCCGCCATCTTAGCTATCTCCTTATTAGGGCTCTTACATTTCCTCCCTTTTGTTTTAAAAGAGGGAAAAATAGATGGGTGAGCTCTCACCACATCAGGATCGACTGTGCCTGGCTTAGGCGTCAACACGTGCAACCGGCATTCTTACCCGTCATGGGATAATCAAGGCTATGCCCTTGACTCCTGTCTTAGGTTGATATGTCAGCCACATGAGACTTTCCCGTCATTGACTACCAGCCGTCCAATCGAGCCCTTACCACATCAGGATCAACTGTGTCTGTTTTAGACGTCTACATGTGCAACCAACATTCTTACCTGTCATCGGATAATCAAGGCTGTGCCCTTGACTCCTGTCTTAGGTTGATATGTCGGCCACATGAGACTGTCCCGTTATTGACTACCAGCCATCCAATCATGAGGAGATGCTCCGGTTCTAAGGCGGCAAGCTTTTTGCTGATGAGCCAAGTTCCATCACGTATCAAGTTCTTTAAACAAATTAGCTGCCCTAAGTTCCATTAAGTAATGCACTGAGTTCTCTAGACAAATACCCCGCAAGGTATTGTCCCGTGTAATGTCCCAAACATCCTATAGTCCATTTGCTAACACTTTGATCTAGGAGGCCTCGTGCAGTTTGTGTGTGTATGTGTATACATATATACATATATATACATACACATGTATGTATACACATACACATACAGAGAGAGAGAGAGAGAGAGAGAGAGACCCATAAAATCATCAAGAGTCATCAGTGTTTCCGCAGGAATCCTTCACATAACACAATTGACATGAAAAAATATATAATTTGTAGATATTAGTTTTAAAAGATAGAGAAAAGATACCTTTTTTTTTTCATTAAGGAAACTTTCATATCTGGGGGAGTCAAGAGGATGCACAGTAACTTTTTGAACCTATAAATTCAACAGTGTCTAAAATATTTTTCATCCTTACTGCAGTGTGCAGTAGAAAATAAAACATGACAGGTAATTTTGCTATTGACTTTAGTTTAAAACTTCAAGGAAGATAGCTTTCTTGTTTTGCACTTTGATAACACAGGTTTAATGAGCTGGAGTATGATACATTTTAAAAGCCATTTTACACATTTCCCAACATTTGGAGACTTGGAAGTTTGGCATTAACTTTATATATTAGCTCATCATTCTCAAAGCTTTTCTCCTTTGAACCCTTTCAATGACCCTTCAAATGTTACCAAAATAGTAAACCAAGAACAAGTGTTGAGTTCCTATGCCAGGCAATCCATGTTATATAGCCAGAGCTGTAACACAAAGGAGATGCCATCCAAATGGATGATGGATGAGAAATTTCTGTAAACATCTGTGGCTCTGCTTCTGTGTACCAAGCACCATTGATCAGAATGTGCAGGTGAAGGATGCTGGGAAAGTGATTATAAATGATTAGCATAGAGAAAGGAAGTCAGGCTCATGAGGTAATAGAACTAAAGACATGATTTACCTTGTCTGAGATAATATAGTTCAGTGAAGATTCTGAAAGAGGAGTAAAACCTTGACACCTTATACTCTAAAACATCTTCTTCAAAGTAATATCTTGTACACTAATTTAACTGGCTGCTTTAAGAATCCATGAAATAATTAGGAAAGTTATTCTCACTCCATCTTCCAGATGAGAAAACACGGAAGAGAGGAAACACAGCACTGTCCATAGATTTCCAGTCTCACTGGTGAGACTAAACCGACAAAACTGCAGAAGGAGAAGGGTCATCTTAAAGCCTTTTCAGAATGCAATATAATGAAGTAGTACAGAAATTCCAGGAAGAGGGAAATCAGAATGCCTTAGATACAAAGACACTGGAGACAGGAAGGGCCTCTGCTCCCATCTGTGCCACAAAGAAACAAAGGGCCGAAACCTTAAGTGGTTTACTAATGATTAAATAGCCAAGTGATGACCATGGGACACTGAGATCTGGATAAATACTTCCTAGCCCCCGTCCTCCTACTCAAAATGTGCTGTCAATAATAAGAACATAGTGTAGTGATTTTCTCCTAAGAAATTTAAACGTGGGTCAAAGTCAGAACATGACCAAATATTTAGGAGAGCCAACCTAGAAATGTGATGCTTGCTACCTGCCCAGTGTAATTTCAGAATCCTCTGGGATGGACTGTAAGGTGGATGTGTAAGCAGAGGGAACAGAGAAGTACTAACCTCACTGTTTTGCCCTAGCTTTGCCACAGGTGACTAGTGTAACCGTGGGCACATCATTCTCCCTCTCTGAGCCTCTCAACAGCAAAATGAGAGGTTTGGACTTGCTCTCTGCATTTTTTTCCCATATAAAAAGTACTGTTATTCTAACATATTCACATAAATGCAACCTATCTGATATTACAAAGAACTTGAAGTATTTACATTTTGGTTTTTTTTTTTTCCTCTTATAACCCCTTACTGGAATCAAATCACTCTATTTCTGTTTAGTCAAAACATTATTTTGATTGTTGAAAAGACAATCTATAGAACAGAAACTAATAAGATAAAATATGACATATTCATTTCAAAAATAGGGCTATTGATAACAATTTTGTAGAGGAAGCACATATTGTTTTGAAAGCCACTAGCTGATTAGTGGAAATGGAAACAGGTGAGAGTGACAGCATTTAAGCAAGCAGTCAGGAGAGGAGTCGTTAAAATACATGCTACACCTTATCTTGAAGGCTTAGAATGGGAGGAATTATCTAAAATCCCAGGAATCGTATTTTCTGGTAAGAAAAGATGCATCAGCTCCATTATGAGCATCCTCTACCTGCTCATCATTTTCTTTTGGCCAAATTTCCTGTTTCAAAGCAGTTCTGCTGAGGATCCTACAAGCCAGCAGCATTTCTAGCCAGCTAAAGAGTCTACCACACTTGCCCTGGGACAGTTACACTGGGACCTGGGAGGGGCCCTTAGCTCCTTCTGCACTGCCACTGTTAGTAAAGGAATACCTAAGTTTAGAAAAGCACTTTCACAAACATCTCAGTGTATTTGCCCAGCATTGCTAGAGACTGTTAGGTATTATTCTTCTTGTTTAACAAAAGAGGAAACCAAAGATCAGAAAGAAAGAGAGACCGTCCTAGGGTCATTCATGTAGGAAATAAAAGAATTAGAATTTGGGACCCAAACATTTTGTTCCACAGCTCTCGCACTTTGCTTGACATCAGGCTGAAAATGAAGAAGGGAAACAGTCCTGCCTGTAAGCTTCAAACTGAGATTATATGAGCGCATTAGGTTACCAAGAATTAGGTCATGGCTGTAACTATAATTAAAAAGGCAAGATCCAACATTTTCTTTCATCTTCTACTTCCCCATTTAGGATAGTTTTATTCACTTTTCCATAAATATTTATCAAATATTAAGAGTATAAGAACCAGAAGATCAGGGAAGGAAATAAGGAAGGGAGGAAAGGGTGGAGGAAGAAAAGGAAAGGAGGAAAGGGAAAGGAGGAGGGAAGGAGGGATGGAAAGAAAGGAAAATCAGTGATTTTCTATCCTCCAAGTGAATGCAGCTGCATTAGAGAGGCTAATGGTCACTTTAAAAGACAGAATACATGTGGGTAAGTACATGAAGCACAAGATGTTAGAGAAAAGAGAGGAAAGAGAAAGAGCAGCTAAATAGAGAGATTAGAGAGAGTGAGCTGCATGGGTGAAGTGACAGTTGAGAACACCTTGGATGGAGAAAAAATATTTAAGAAATTTACTATATGAGCATAAAAGACATGAGAGGATTTCTGCAACACCTGAGAGCACTTGGCAAATACAAGGGTTCTTTGAGGTACGAATAGAGTAAGTGCAGACTCAGAGGATCAGCTGTGATCAGATCATTCACGTGTGCAGACCCTAGGCATAGAATGAGCCTGGCTCTGGTCCAAGGTATAGACCTCTAAAGGATAAACACAGTCATCATGACGAAAGAGAGAGTGGGCAGGGGTAATTGTATCTTGGGACTTAGTGTTGATGTGGGAACAAACACAGGGTATGAATCACATATATTTTAAGTAGTGCACAGACAATTTACATTAACATTCTCAGCAGGAATCCCTATTTTTAAGACAAAGGTTGCCATTGATAAAAAGTGAGTATAGAGAAACACATCGGGAAACTATTGATCTCACCATGATCAGGAATACGTGTGATTTCCACAACACGAGAAACAAGCATGGCTAGATGACACAAACTTCTCCACCTCTGAATGCAGGATTACAGATTAACAGACTGCTGTGACTAGACTGTCACTTCACTAGATGGAGGATGAAGAAAGTCGAACGACTGCAAGGAATGATGTCGTCTAAACCTCATTGTTTTTGTCCCAACTCAAAGATGCTTTCTCTCTTCCAAAATTCTGCTCATGCCCCATTGCAATCTTTCCTGACAAATGTTTCCTTTTCCATTGGCTGTGGAGCGCCAAGTGATAATCAAAGGTCTGTTATTCACCTAGGGTCAGTTTAGTCCCCAGTCCATAGAAAAGAAACAAGTTGCCCAATAAAGGAATAACAAAAAGCTAAATTGTCCATTCTACCTTTCCTCCCCACCGCTCTACCATTTTTACATGAATGCTTTATTTAAAATGGGCTGTACTTAAACCAGGTCTAGAGGCTCTACAGCCATTTTCAAATGTTTTCAAAGCTTTACCCTTGTGGTTCAAACTCAAAGTGAAATGTAGGCCCCACTCAATTTAAACAGAAAGGATTTAAACAAGCATGAGCTTCGACTAAGTCATATACTCTAAGTTTCAGTTTCTGCTTATGAAACAGGGGAATGTAAAACCAACTCCACAGAGGCACCTTTAAGACCAGGTGAAGTCAAGCACTGGTATTTAAATGTCCATTAGAATGCTAAGCAGACAGCAGGCCTTCCATAAATACTCACTGGTGGTATGTTCCCTAAAAGAGAGGATTGTAAGATCACACCAGGTGATTTCTAGGAGACTCTCCTACTATGAAATGCGAAGTTTTGGTCTCAGGATTGCTCTAGATTTCAGTGACCAAAGGAAGTTCCTATAATAAGGCAAACCTGGGGTAGCAAAGGGAAGGTGAACATCCTCTAGGGATAGAAGCATCTCAGATGCCCATTACAGGGGGGCAGTCTTAGCTTTCACCCTCCTGACTTAATAATTTAAACACGTGAAGGCAGGCCTAGTTATCTGCATTTAATAAACCTTCTGTGCCTTCCCCAATTCTTTTCCATAATAAATTTGAAATCTGCTGGCCTAAAATTTGGCTGCCTGTAGTTAATTCAAGTGCTAACAACAATTGGAACAATTTAATTAAAATCCCACAACTCTGAACACATTTAAGAATTCTTCAGTAATGTGTTCTAACCCAGTTCCCAGGGACAGGGAAAATACTTTTCTCTCATTCGACAGTTCTGTGTTCTCACCCACAGTGCCAGAAGAGCAAACACAATCTACTTCACTTCTCCTCATTTGTAGAAATGGCAAAGATGTTTACCACCTCCAAGGGGTGCTGTGAGTTTCCATTTATTGGTGTTTATAAGTCTACTGACTGTTCTAATAAATCAACTATAAGTTGGTATTATTCATAGTACCCTGTTGAAGCTTAATACATATTCAATTAAAAAACAATGACAACAATACAGCAGTATCCACAAATTAGCATTAATTATACCAATGCATTATTCTCACCCTACTCCCACAATTTTATCAAAGCAGAGCTACTTATGTATGTTGACTGTATGTATTCCCTCTCTCTTTAATGAGGGACAATATTGCTGTTATCAATATTTCCTCTAGTAATGTTCACATCAAGCTTGCCTCAAAGTGCCTGGTTTTTCCAAAGATTTTCCCATCTGATAAACACTAAGACAGGAAGCAAAATCATCTCCCCTGAACAAAGTCAGAATCCTGCAAAGCATCCTGGACCCCTCCTTTTCCCAGGGCCCCTCCTTTCCAAACAGCCCACCCCACATTCATGGGCAGCACTTCAGTTCAGGCCTTGTCTGCCCCCATGGACTTCTGAGGTTGACCCCAATCCCTGCTACCACTGCCTCTTCTGCTTGATCATGTCCCACTCTAGTAAAGCAATCCTAAATGCAGATCATATTTTGCTCACCAGGATAAGTCCCTCTGTTGATTCCTGATGATAACTTATACAGCTCTAGACTGGGAAAAACCCACCAAATGTCATCATAAGTGCTGAAGAGAAGTCATTCATTTATTGGAACTGGTGGAATGGATGTAAACACAGGGAGAATTTCACCAAGAGGAGAGAGACAGGCAGAAGGAACAGCTAAAGGAAAGTGTTCCAAATCTACATGTCTCTACCTAACTCTGGCTTCAGTTTCTCCTCTGGTGCTGGTCAAACCAGCCACATCGCCACCCCCACCCCTGCCTTCCCCACCCACTGTCTCGCTGAAGCACCAGAACGTATCTTGCTAGACTACATTTTGCTGACTCCAGTCTCCTGTTCTACATGAGGCTGTGACATGCATAGCTGAGGTTGAGGAATCTGTGCTTAGTTGGTTTGAGGTTTCATCAAGAGAAAAAGGGGAAACTTATGTGATTTCACTGAGTAACTATTTTCACTACAAAAAATTCCCATATTTATTTTTCCTCTTTTCTAAAATGGCACTAAGGAAACACATGCCAGACTGCCATGAACAGGGGCTGTACTTTCCAAACAGTAGCAAGGACTAAAAATAGAAAAGCCTGATTTGCTCAAGATGTATATAACTTCCTCTCCCATTTCCTTTCCCCAACACCCTGACACAGAGAACAGAAGTGGCACATGTTGAACTCTTTTCATGCTTATAGCAACGTCAAAAGCATCTGAAAAGGTGATACGTATGGTACACTTACCATGGTCTACTCTCAGAGAATTCCTATAGCTGAGGCAAAGAATGATTCAATCAATCAATCAGTGCACAAATATCAACCAAATAGCTACTCTGCATTTTTACACTGGAATCAGGACTATCAATGATACAGGAATATGAGTGATGATCCAAACTTTAGGCAATAGCTAAAAGGGAAACTAACAAGAAGGATATGGAAAGAGTACAAGTTTAGAAGTCCAGAAACCTCTAACTGTGGTTGGGGTACAGCTCTCCTAGTAACTATGTCACCTTGAATAGTTTACTCAAGAAATTTGGGCTCCAGTTTCCTTACCACAAGAATGATTGCCTGGATAAGGACTACTCAAATCTAAGCCTCTATGATTTGTGAAATTAAATGATTTTTCAGAGGTCTCCACCATGCTATTTTGTGATTCTTGTTTTATGAAAATCAGTCTGGTGGCAAGATTAATGTACATGAAATAATTTCATCATTCCTCATAGAGACATATATTAAGTGGCAGAAAAATCAAACAGCATTAAATAATTTATCTATCAACTGATTCATAGCAGACTTCACTATGAACCAGATATTACTGGATACACTATATTCATTATCTTAATTAATTCTCAAAATAAATTTCTATGAAACTGCTATTAACATTCCCATTTAGCATGTGAAGGTAGGAAATGCATTGGTAAGGAACGGAACAGGACTTCTTAGAACTGAACCTTGGTCTCATGTGGCTGTACCACACTACTCAGTCAAAAGAGTAAGGATGCAGAGAAGGACAAGGATGAGCCAGAGGTGCCAGGTACACATGAGGAAAAACATGACAACTGACTTAGGATTGTTTAAAAAAGAATGATTACTGATAAGTTAAGAGATGAGAATACAGCAAGGAAGAAATGGGAAAATTAACCCTACATATGGAATTAACAAGGAGAAAGACATTTTCAAAAGAACAAAGATTATATAGGGAGCAGACTGGGAGATGAGCTATGTTGTGCAGGGTGAGATAGGTCATGGAGGTCTGAAAACTCAACCAAGAGAAGAAATTTAATGTGGTAAGCAATAAGCATCCATAAAAATTTTTTTTGAATTATTAATTGGTTAGGGATATGCAGCTGGAATGTGAAAAAAAATACAGAATTAAGGCCATGAGTCATCTGTGATCTGGAGAAGGAAGGAGCTAAGATGATGGGCAAGAAAACAGATTGGAGTGAGCCCGAGAGGGATTTTTAAGCCAAAAAGTCCTTGGTGGTAAATATACTCAAAAAGAAAGTCATATCAACAATGAGCACAGAGTTTACACTGCAGGACACCAGAAAATATATTTGTACTTCTACCTGAAGAAAAGGATGAGTAGCATTTGGGACACATGGAACTGGCTTTCCCTGTGGAACTAGCCTATGGATAGGGTCTATCATTGCTATCAAAGGACAAAATCCTGCCAAGAATCATAGCTAATTCCAGTTATCGGATCAACAAAGGTTAGAATTCTGACTTCTCCTGAGAGAAGACAGAAGGGCAAAGGGAGAACTAGAATGGTCACCTATATGTAGGGACAGGAAGGAAAAAGGGAGATCTGGTTAAAGAGAGATAGAGAGGCAGGGAGAGAGAAGACATAATCAGATGCAGGAGTAGAATCCAGGAAGATCTGTTCAGTGCAAATCAAAAGAAGAAGAAGAGATTCTGGGAATATGGTGGCACAGGAAGGAACAGAAGTCTGTCTCCCCACCCAGACAACCACTGCAGTCCACTGCACTGCCAGAGTTTTGGTGATGTAACTATTTTGGAATGCTGGAGTTAATTGAAAGCTTCCACCTTCTAGGGGAAAGTCTTAGATGGTGAACTGGTTCATTTAGGTCAATTTCAGCTCTTGGAACTGTACAGCTATCCATGCCCCATCCCTCAGTCCCTTGGCAGGCAACTGTGCCTGTGTGCCTGCAGCAGGCTGCATACGTCCAACAGGAGTCAGGGTGGGCAAAAAAGAACCTTGTCTTCCAAATATCAGGGATCTGTGCTCTGATCATTGACCATTGCTTCTAATCAAAGACACAAGAAAAAGAGGCAGTTGCCAATGTTTTGCCCATCTCACTCTAACCGACATGATTTCCAGGGGACTTAAGGAGTCACCCCCTTTCTTTTTCTCAGCATCTTTCACTTTTTCCTGTTTGGGGAGCCAAACATGGATGACTAAGACATTCAAAACTAATTGCATATATGGAGGAAATGACAGTTACCACACATATCCAGGGAAAGGCAGAGGCTCAAAAAACACCTAAAACATTAAATTTCTACCTAAGGTTGATTCATGGCATGGCGGGGGGGGGGGGGGGGGGGGCTACAGGGCGATGAGGGGTGTGGAGACAGAGAAAGACAAAAAGCATCAAAGCCTACAAAAAGGGAAAAATCTAATTTCCAGATTTACCACCTGATTAGATATAAATGTATATTTATTCAAACAACACCAACAATCACTAAACATACAAAAATAAATAAATAAAAGAAAGTATGGCTCATTCAGAGCAAAAAATAAACAAACAGAACCTGTCCCTAAAAAAGACCTCATGGTAGTCTACTTGACAAAGACTTTAAACCTACTATCCTAAAGATGCTCAAAGAACTAAAGAAAGGGACTTTTTTTTTTTTTTTTTTTTAAGTATTAACCAAAGAAGAATATCAACAAAGAGAAAGAAAACTTAAAAAGAAATCCCCAAAATTCTGGGAGTGAACAGTATAGTTAGTGGGGGAAAAAAATTCACTAGAGGAATTCAAACTAGATTTGGGCATATAGAAGAAACAGTCAGGATACTTGAAAATAAGTCAATGCCAAATAGCAAGTCTCAGAAATTTAAAGAAAGGGGCTGGGAAGGTAGCTCAGTTGGCAGACTGGCACTGGCCTTGCATACACAAAGTTCTGGGTTCAATCCACAACACCACACATAATAATTAAATAAATGTGTTTAAAATGATTTTAAAAAAGAAAAAGAAAAAGAAACTTCTCCAAAACAAGAAAAAAAAGTCTTAAAAATAATAAGAAATAGAAAAGACTGAAGACAATCAAATGGTGCCAGAGGTACCTATGGGACAGTGAAGTACATGAAGCAGACCAACACATGTACTGTGAGATTTCAGAAAGATGAGAAAAAGATGAGTAGAAAGGATATAGGGCGGGGGGAGGCCGGTGGGGGGAATGGACAAAGCCTTCCCAAGAAATCTGAAGTTGAGACAATAAGAGACAAATATTGAGATACCTCAAACTGTTGAAAGAAAGACAAAGGCAAAGAATGTTTTTAGTATTTTATTATTTATTCTAATTAGTTATACATGATAGCAGAATGCATTTCAATTAATTGTAAACAAATAGAGCACAACTTTTCATTTCTCTGGTTGTACATACTGCAGAGTCACACCACGTGCAGTCATACATGTACCTAGGGTAATGGTGTTCATCTCATTCCACCATCATTCCTGCCCCATGAAGGCAAAGAATTTTGAAAGCAGGAAGAGAGAGTACTTATTTGTCACATACAGGGGAGCTTCAATCAGATTATCTGCAGATTTGTCATCAAAAATTTAAAATGTTAGAAGAAAGTAGGTTGATATATTCAAGGTGGGGGAGGGAGGACTGTCAACCAGGAGCAGTGGTGCACACCTGTAATTCCAGAACTCAGGAGGCTGAAGACAGGAGGATCATGAGTTCAAAGCCTGCCTCAGCAATAGGAAGGCCCTAAGCAACTCAGGGAGACCCTGTCTCTAAATAAAATACAAAATAGGGTTGGGATATGGCTCAGTTTTCAAGTGCCCCCGAGTTCAATCCCTGGTACTGTCCCCCCCCCAAAAAAAAAAAAAACTGTCAACAAAGAATCCTATACCAGATTTAAAAGAGAAAAAAATTCCCCGCTGGTTACAGAGGGACACCTGAAAACCCAGGGACTCAGGAGGCTGAGAATGGCAAATTCAAAGCTAGCCTTAGCAATTTGGCAAGATCCTGAGACACTTAGCAAAATCCTGTCTCAAAAATAAATAAATAAATAAATAAAAAGGGTTTGGGGTGTGGCTCAGTGGTTAAGCACCCCTGGGTTTAGTCCATGGGACCAAACAAATAAATAAATGAAATGTCTTTCAAATGTCAGGAAGAAATTATTACATTCCTCCCCCCCCCCCAAAAAAAAAAAAAACAGAAGAAAGATCAGAAAGTTTGTTCCCACTAGACCTTTCCTGCAAGAAATGGTAATATGAGTTCTGAAGGATGAAATGAAAGGTCACCAGACAGTAACTGAAAGACTTATGAAGAAATAGACTTGTCAGACTGCTTGCAGTGGTACACACCTACCCCAGGTACTCAAAAGGCCAAGGCAGGATGATGGCAAGTTCAAGGTCAGCCTGGGCAACTAACAAGACCCTGTCTCTAAACAAAACTTTAAAAAGGGATGTAGCTCAGGAGTAAAGTGCTTAGCATGTGTGAGAACCTCAATCCTAAGTACTGCAAGTGGAGAAAGAGAAAGGAAAGAATGAAGGAAGGAAGAAAGGAAGGGAGGAGAAAAGAAAAGAGAAGAAAGTAAAGCAAGCAAGCAAGCAGGAGGGAAAAGTACATCTCACTAAAGGTAAGTATGTGGACAATTATAAAGGTATTACTGCAAAAATGGTGTGTAGCTTTTTTGTTTTTAATTTAAAATTAAAATCTTTTAATTTAAAAGATTAAAATATTTTTAAAAAGTAATATTGTCTTTATGAATACATAGCAACAAATCACATCATTATGTACAACTATAATGCACCAATAAAAAAATGTGAAAAGAGAAAATAAATAAGTAGTCTAAAAGCTAATTATTGTGGCAAATAAAGGAGTAAAATGCTTTTCCCAGACAATACAAGAAAATCCTCCTGCCCTGACTCTCAGATCAACCAGTCACTGAATGCTGAGAGGGAATAGTGGGGTAAACACAGTGTAGAGCTGTGGACTTCCATAAATACAGCTTAAAGACCCAAAGGAAAAGATTACTAAATGCAAAAAGAATGAGAATGGCATCAGATTTCTCACCTACAACTACTTATTAGTAAGTAAATTATAATAAAAGATAGTTCAAAATCATTATAGAATATTAAGGCAAGTCAAATCTGGTTCTACAATTCTACTTGTAGCCAAACTTAATATGTAAGAAAATATTAAGTCATTTATATTACTCACATAGCCATCAATAAAATTACTTAATGAAGTACTGCAGTAGAAAAAAATTGAAAATAAAAGGAAAAAATCTGGATGATGAATATCAGAAAAAGTAAACAAAAAAGTATAATGAAGTAAAAGTTATGACTGAACTATTACTAATGTGGCTGTACGATTTAGCATGAGAACTGATTCTTAAAAGAAAGGTGTTCAAGGCAGACATGATGGTACACACCCGTAATCCCAGCTGATACAGTAGGATCATATGTTTGAGGCCAGCCTCTGCAATTTAGTGAGACTCTGTCTCAAATTTTTAAAAAAATAATAAGTGCTGGAGATATAGCTCAGTGGTAAAGTGCCCTGGGTTCAATTCCCAATACTGTACCCCCCAAAAAAAGTTGCTACAAAATTGAAAATATTGTAACATACTTAACAATTTTTTAATTGGAGCTTTATAGTTTAAAATAGCAATCGGGTTCATCCCAACAAACTCATACATTCATGGAAATCAATTTCAGTTTAGTATCCTCTCATTTCCCTCCCCTCTCTCATACTCATCCCTCTACTCTATTTTTTTTAATAATATTTGGGGTGTCATTTGTTGGGTATTGGGAAAGGGAATATATATATACAGATCATAATTTTTCCTTGATAAAGTGACATGTAAAAACATTTATTTATTTACTTTATTTGCTTACATTACTTTTTTATAAGTTAAAAACATGCATAACTTTTTCATAAGTAAAAAAAACAACAATGAAATAAACATATTTCAACCTTGATGTAACCACTAAGACTCTTAATGGCAGAGACAAAGTGAGATAAAAACTTCCAAGGATTCAGAAAGAGTCATCTGCAGTTTCACTTTAGTTGGGTAAAGGAAAGTTTCTGTAACACGCAAGTGCAGGAAATTACTTCCTACCCAGAAACTGAGAGGCTAAAGCAGAGCTAACCTCACTGTTATCCCAGTGTACAACAGGATTTCCCCATGAGACATTCTTTGTATAATGATTAATCTTTCACCACAGAAAGCAAGAATGTGTCCTAGATTACTTTAAGGTAATTGGGTTGATAAGGTTGGGCGTGTATGTACACACATAATCCACTCTCAATCACAGGAATGCTCTACCATTTTCAATAAATTCTTTAAAAAAAAAAAAAAAAAAAGGAAAAGGGTCTGGGGGCATAGCTCAGTGGTAGAGCGCTTGCCTAGCACACACAAGGCCCTGTCTTCAACCCCCAACACTGCAAAAGAAGGAAGAAGAGAAGGAGGAGTGGAGGAAAAAGGAGCAGGGGGAAGATAAAGAGGAAAAGGAGAAGAAGAAAACTACAGCATTCTGTGAAAAAGTTCGAAATTCTAAATGAAACACTGGAACACCCCCTTATTAACTCTAGACCTGCTATTGTCAGAGAAAAAGACATTTTGATGAGTACAGACACCAAAATTTCCCTCTCTTCTCATATGAATACCCAGAGGATGATTCAGAGTAAAAAGCAAACAGGAAAACTTTGACATTCACTTCTAGGAAGTCACACTGGGCAGAGCCAGAATACCAGCAAACCCGTCCAGCCTTGCTGAACACGCACTGACCTACATACAACGAACCATAAAAGTAGAAGATCATCACAAATGCAAGCTGCTGCTATCGCTGCTGCTGCTCTTACTGTTGCTGCCAGGATCACAAACTACAAATCAAATAGAGCTTGCTCATGCAAAAGGAACCAGGTGAAGGGCCATGGAGAAACAAGCATCTTAAATCATTCCTGTGGTATGTTCTCATGGGTCAAGGTATCTTTGCATTCTCAATGCATGAAAGGAGAAGCACCTCAGAGAGCATTCAATCTTCTGTGGACCACTTTGTTCTTGCTCTGGCAACACACTGCTGCCTTCAATCCTAGCTACAGTCACCTGGATCTCTTTTCAACCAGCCTCTTCCTTCCTCACCACATTGCCAGCCAACAGAAGAAACTCCATCTATGATAAGATTTGTCCAAATCATATGAAGCCAATCCAGCTTGCCTCTCTGTCTGTGCATTTCTGAATAAAAGTAGCCATGGCTGTGGACTTGAGTTCTTAATGTCCAGAAATGTGTAAAATGGTAAGTAGAAATATGATTATAAGCCACCATTCACCATACACATACATGAACTTCAAATTGCTTCCACAACAACAGGACTGAGTTGGCTTTAAAACTTTGGGAGTTTGACTTTAAAATAAATTATGTCAGAGGATTCCTTTTTTTTTAATTTTTTTTTTAACAAATTCTGGTCATAGCTTATGTTATTCTGCTCTCACCTTGTCCTTAGAAAAATTGCCTTCTTTCTGAACCTTTATTGATCAATTCCTTGAGGTACATAGTACCTACCTCTCTCCCTCCTGGTTGGACTCTTCATTTGACTGCATGTGCATCATTATTCAGGAAGATGGGAAGAAGATCAGTACAAGGAAATCTTAAAAGGACGAATTTCAGTCCCATAAGAAGAGAAATTTAATATGTTGAGTAACCACTGAGGGACAAAAATAGCCGGTTTTCTGAGGTGGACAGACTGGGGTTACGTGAGCAAAAGCAACCATCTTGCCTCAAAAGCTGGACCAGGAGAAATGAAAACCAAAATCATACAACAACGGAGAGCAGGTAACTGAAACGAGCTTCAGGGCAGGCCACAACAGGAGAGGCAGAGTTGTGAGTCATTAACTGGACATCATGGAGAAAGTGCAGCAAAATTGTCACCTGGAAGTGAAGCCACCCTGCATCAGCAGGTAAGTCCCCAAGGATCTCAGGAAGTCAATCAGGCAACACAGAATTGTTTGCCTGGGGTTTCCTGCCAGTATGACACTTTTTGTTTTATGGTATGTTAACAGCATCACTCAGCACCTAACAACAGACTGGAGATGTCACCCTTATATTTAAAATAATATCAAACACCTGCATTAAATTGTAAGTACGTTTAGAACAAAAGTAAATTCCACAGCTGGAAGTTCAAGGCCTCTCACATTGACTTTGTGATTTCCTTTCTCTCTGTTTTTGTTCTTCTTACATTATTGCAAAAAAATAAAAAATCCACTCCCCAATCTATTATGGCCCTATCTAACCATCAAAGTTCAGTTGAACTGAAATTGTTTCCAAGATCCTACTTTCATTTCTCCAATCATAGTTAATTTATTTCCCCTACCATTAATACAGAACATAGATTGTGCTTCTGATCAAAGCATCATGACTGAGGCACAAGTTGTCATATCTTTATCCAAAAATGTTTCTGTGTGTGATCTTCAAGCCTTGATTCTAAGCACTATATCTAACCCATCTCCTATTCTTCAGCGTTATCAAATCTGTAGGAGTCATCCATACACATTTTGTTAAATAGAAAAAAAAGCTGTAACCATAGAAAGGGACTTAAATGTGTGATCTCTGATTTTCTCACAAACCTGAAATTCTCTGAGACATTCTCCCCCTGTGTAACTCCCCTAAGTAATATCTGTCCATGATCTGGCTGAAAATAATAAAAACTTACCAACTTTGGCATCGAAACCAACTGAGGCTAACTCAGTCCCAAAATTGAAGAGTTAGGGTCCCAGACTTTTGAGGTCAAATTTGAAAGTTAGGATCTCTAGCTTTGGTATCTACATCTACAAGGTATTTAATTTACACTGAAAGAATTAAGAACAAATGAATGAATAAAGTGACTGCTAAAAGATCACTCAAACCTCACAGACAGAGGCCAAATTGATCCTCACAGAAAAGAACACCGAATTCCTCATTTGTTTTTCAAGATTCATCTTTCCCCATAAAAATAAGAACTTTCAAAAGAAGAATTTTTGAAAATAAACACTTATTTGGCCTTTGCAAAAGAAAAAATGTGTATAACATGTATAAAATAATTCAGTGTTGCCAGATGTGGTAGCACACACCTGTAACCCCACAGGCTCAGGAGGCTGAGATGAGAGGATCACAAATTCAAGGCCAGCCTCCGGAATTTAGCAAGGCCCTAAGCAACTTCATGAAACCCTGTCTCAAAATTTAAAAGTTGGGAGGAGAGTGCTGGGAATGTAAGCTCAGTGGTAAAGCACCCCGGTTTAAATTTTGGAAAAAAAAAAAAAAAAAAAATCAGAGTGCCAAGCAGATCTCCAGTAGCACCTAGTCTTTCCAGATAAAAGCATGTATCCCCCTACTCTGAATCTCAGAGCCTAACAGCTTGACAGGGAACTTAAAGCAAAACCAAGCACATGGACCATCTGGTACAAAGGTCAAGGCCAAATCCAGTAAAAATTGTCAGAAACTAGAGGATCTTCACTTCCTTGGTTCTCAGTTTCCCCACTGCCAAAGAAAGGGAATTAATTCATTCAGCTAGTACTTAAAAGGGCCATATCTGGATGCCTGGTGTCAGGGTTGGACTAAATGATCTGAAGGTCCCTTTCAGTCCTGAATCTCTTATAATTTTCACAGTCACACTTAGTAGACATACTTTTGGCTCTGAGCTGAAAATATGGTTGGAAACATAAACAGTGTTGCACATAAAAACACACATCCACCAGCTATAATCTGGACTTGGCAACAGGAGGTTTCACCAGAACTGAGAGAAAAAAGTGCAAAATTTTCTCCCATGAACCTCACTTCAGACTATATCACAGTTCATATCTAAAGGTAGGGTGAGCATTCCCAGAGCCACTGGCACATCCAAGTCACTACTACATAAGGGAAGGGCATGTCCATTTTTTTTTTAAATTGCCAACAATTTTCCATATGAAGAGTCTCAAAAATAACACTCTCCCTACCAGATTTGTCCTTTCCATTTGGCAAACCCTATGCTATTTTTTATCTTCCTCCCTTCTGTTTTACACAGAACATAAGCCAACATGGCAACAGGCTTTTTGTTTATTTCCTTCCTCTTCAAAAACAAAGCCATGGCTTGAGTACATTCCTCAGAACAAAGTCCACACAGAAAGAGACTTTTTGTCATTTTATGAAAGCCCCATGAACAGGACAAGGATACCCACTTTCACCACTTCTATTCAACACAGAACTGGAAGTCCTAGCCAGAGCAATTAGGCAAGAGAAAGAATTTAAAAACATCCTAATTGGAAAAAAAGAAAGTCAAATTGCCCCTGTTTGCAGACAATCTGACCACATATATAGAAAATCCTAAAGATGCCACAAAAACTATTAGAATTAACTTTAAAATTCACTAACATCTCAAGATGCAAAATCAATATACAAAACAGTATTTTTTTTTAATATAGCAAAAGCAAACTATCTGTAAAAGATATACCACTTATAAAAGTAAAAAATAAAATAAAATACCTAGGTATAAATTTTAACCAAGGAGGTAAAAGAGTTCTACAATGAAAACTATGACATATTGATGTAAGAAATTAAAGAGGACACAAATAAATGGAAAGACATCCTGTATTCATGAATTGAATTTTTTTTTTTTGTTTGGTTTGTTTGTTTTTGGTGGAACCCACTGGCAAAGCCTTAATATATTTCTTGCTATTTTTAGTTTCACATGGTAATATTTACTATAACATCAAAATATCTGTTTATCCATTTCAGCTTAACAATTTCAAGTTTATTTGTGACATTCCATTGTGAAAAGTAGGCATATTTGTAGGTATATCTACCTTTTTGTAATTGTGAGGAAACTGGGTCTACGTGTGACCTGCTTAAAATCATTCAACTAGAAATTAGATGCTCAACTAATTTTCAAAAGCAAGTCTCTGTCATTAAGTCAAACAACCTTTAGAGAAGTTAAAATTTATAATGTTTCATAACAATCCAGGAGAGAAAAACAAATAAGTAAATTTTTAAATTATGCATATTTAACAACATTCAAAGAAACATCACTAACAAAATAAGAGCAAAGATACATAGAAAGCAAACTCAGGTTTTTACGATATTTTATTAAAGATGACTATTTAAGAAAACTCAATCATATTATTTTTATTTACAATGGGTTCTGCTGCATAAAATACATATGAACTCTGTAGAACTGTTATCATTGCTGACATCTGATCTGTGTGTTAGCTTATAACAAAATAAATGCAGTATATATATATATATGTACATATATATATACACAAATATATGACACATGTATACACATGTATATATACATATATACACAAAACACAAAATTTGTAATAGCATTGAAAATATCTTCAGATCAGAAATGAGATGAGGATACTATCTACCATTATTACAATTTAATGTTGTTTCAGAAGTCCTAGCTAATTCATTGAGATGAGAATAAGAAATGAAGTGTGTCAGTGGGAAGCAGACTAAATTATCATTATTTAAAAATCTTTAGTGTTATACATAATGTGTAATTGTCTACCAAGAAAACACAATAGAATCAATTCAAAAATTGCAGTGTTAGATATAATAAGATTCCAGTGATCTGGCCAGTTACAAAATACATATTTAAAAAGTTAAAAAAAAAAAAAAAAAGATCTAGAATAGAAACTGAATTGAAACTTACTGATTACAACTAGAACTTACTAGTTTCAATGGATTGATGCTATTAAAAGTTTCTTCTATTAACATTGATTACATGAAAATATATTCCCCAAGAAGTCACTATGGTCTATTCCCTGTTCTTCTCCTTCAAGGCTCTAAGTGGCACCTTCAGAGTAGGACCTTACTGACAATATACACACTATAGAAAGCCACATATCCTTCCCTCTTTCCCTTGGCAGGTAGTTCACTCAGTGTATATCACAATGCATATAATTTGTTCACGTTCACTAGTGTATCAACTTGTAAGTACCAGAAGGCAAGCTGTCTTTTTATTTTAATTATAGATTTTTCTAGTACTTGAATAATGACCAAATAGGAACACAAAATATTTCTGGAATGAATGAATCATTTCTTCCTTTATCTCCCCCAACCTGAAATTTGGAAGAAAGAAAGCAAGACCACAGACTGAACCATATAAACAGTTCTTTTCTATGGCTTTTCCTCCTTTATACTTCTTAGAGGAAATTCGGACATATGGAGATGTAGACTACAGAAATAACCGTGCACCCAACAATTATCAATTCACAGCTAATCTTATTCTCACCCATGTTCTCATTCAGAAATTTCTACTCTTATTATTTTGAAGCAAATATCAGACACTGTTGCATTACATCTCCCAATACTTCATATCTTTCTCTAAAAGACAATTGTTTCTTAATTTTTTCTTCAATATATCTATACTAATATCACCATACCTAAGAACAAAACAGTAATTCTATAATTTTATTAATCACCTGTCCTTATATAAATGATATCTTTGGACTAAATGATATGTTACTCAAGTGTCGCATATGGTCACAGTCTACAACCTTCTTTAAATGTCATTTATATGTCCTACCCTGAGGTCCTTTGCAATCTACATTCTCTAGAGTATAACACACACACACACACACACACACACACACACACACACACACACACGTATATATTAAGCTTACCCAGAAGAGAAAACCTAAGGATTTTTAATTTTGTTAGAAAGATGTCGCTGACCAACTGGGATCCACAGTGACCAACAAGAGCCTTAAAATATTAAACTTACTCATTTAAATGCAATGTTTGTGGAAAGAGGGGGGGAAAGGCAATAAATAAGGCCTGGCTATGTGTTCCTGGGATAACAAGAAAATGCGGACTTCTCAAACAGCATTCCTAAAAAATTGCTTTGGGTTTTGAAACAAAATTAGTAGTTAAAGGGATTTCCAGGGCTTCAGAGCGTAAGCCACCAGAAATCTGAGAAGCTTGAGTTGGGCATTTTGCATTAAAGTGCCTTGGTTCCCCTTGTAAGTTGCAAAGCCCTCTATAGGCTCTGGATAAATGTTTATCTACCACAGAAACAATTAGTGAATTCATGAGCTACCTCTTAGTACATGAGTATACCTATAGTTCCTACCTGCACTTTGAAAGCACCATCATCAAGAGGTGGTGGAGGAGGAAAGTTTCCAGAGCCAGATGGAAGGGTACCAGGGTCATCTAGAGGTGGAGGTGGGGGTGGGAGAAAGTCACCTGCAGAAAGGAAACACACACAAAGTTAATAGGGATGCAGTTTCATAATACTCTTTAAAAATATATATTTGCTGGCATTTTACTCTTTCATAATTGGGTTTGACCCATACTTTTTGCCTTGTATAGCAATTACTCCCTATCTTAGCTCTCCTCAGTTAAATTAATAGCCTTAACTTTCAGAGGGGAGGACAATATTTGATATTTAGAAGCGTCATAAAAGCTAGTCTAGAGGGGTCAAGTACATTTAGCAAGAGCAGGAGATGTGCTTGGTTTGGGGGATGGGGTTACCAAATTATATAAGACATGGAACTTGCCCTCAATAAATTTTTAATCAAGTAGAAGAGGAAAAAAGAAACATGTATACAAGTAAGAATGATATAAGATATGATTTATGAAGAGTATAAACAAACTTCTAGAAAAATCACATAAAATAAAACTTAAGTCCAGGTGGAGGAACAAGGGAGGGTGACTGGATCCTATAATTGCCCTGCACATTGTGTGGACAGCAAGTCCACTCTAGGCAGAAAGGGGGATATAGACGTACAAGCAAAGAAAAGAAAAAAAAATCAGGGCATAGAGAATAAAAAGGCATAACCTATCAAAACCACAGGAATATAACATAGTGTTACTGGGTGATAAAAATTAGAAAAGTGACGAATAACTAAGTGGGATGCAGATGGAG
Source organism: Tamias sibiricus (assembly GCA_025594165.1). NCBI lineage: Eukaryota > Metazoa > Chordata > Mammalia > Rodentia > Sciuridae > Tamias > Tamias sibiricus. Next base: position 80,975,729 of record CM046668.1, read on the forward strand.
CAGAGTGTCAATTTTATCATGCACCCAAGGAATTTTGAGGCAGGAACACTTGGTTACAATATGATTTATAAAGTTTAAGTATATGCAGAACAGATGAGGAGAAATTGGAATAAGAAACATCCGATTTAGAAAATACAATCCAGGCAAGAAGTAATGAGGCTCAGGAGACCAAGAAACCCCATCTCTGACCAACAAGAACAGTGGTTGAAACACCAGATCTCATCTCTAAAATCTGAGGTATAAACATATATCCAAGAGCTGTTCAGCTCATAGTATAGAATCTCTTAAAATAGATCTTGCAAAAAAAAAAAAATTGTAACTGGGAAAACAGAAATTTCCTTTTTAAACAGTTTTTCTATTTTTTTCTCTTCCTTTTAAAAATAATGTTTTTGATGCGTTGGGGAAGTATTCTCCTCTATTTATAGATGAGTAGCAGCATATCCTTGCATTTCAGCTTTTCAACATTTAGCTGTAGGGCAGCAGTCTCCATCATTAAAATGAGTTGCTTTTGTATAGTAGCAAAGTATCTCAACTTAGGTATTTGGAGAAAGAGTTTAAGAATGGGAAGACAGACACCATGGAAAGACAGTGAGTTTGGTTGTTCTGACATCCCTTTGAAACTGTTCACTTGGCCTTCATTGGCTTTATAAACAACACTGTTAGCATTTGAAGAGTAGCTAACAGCTGCCAAGGCTAGCCCCCAGTAAAATTCAGTCATCTCCAGAGTACTAGACTCTGACCACGCACAAGGCAATGTACTAAGATAACTTTCATACACTACCTCTCATTCACAACAACCCCCTCCATGGGAATGGTTTTTTTGTTTGTTTGTTTGTTTTTTGGTACCGGGGATTGAACTCAGGGGCACTCGGCCACTGGGCCACAACCCCAGCCCTTTTTTGTATTTTATTTAGAGACAGGGTTTCACTGAGTTGCTAAGTGCCTCGCCATTGCTGAGGCTGGCTTTGAACTCGCGATCCTCCTGCCTCAGCCTCCCAAGTGCTGGGATTACAGGCGTACGCCACCGCGCCCGGCTGGGAATGGTTCTTAAAGTTCATAACTCATCAGGATCTATGAAAGGTCCTGTTAAAATACAGATGGCTAAATGCCCTTTTATTATTCATCAGATTCTGCCATGTTATACAGAATTATCACAGTATCAGATAATATCAAAACTAAAAAAAAAAATCCTGGAGATCAAATTATAAAAAGAAAAACAAAGGTCAACAAAAGTCACATGAATTATCCAAAATGTAATAGCAAATTAAGTTTTGGAATGAAAAGTATTGTCTCTGAGGTCCCTTCCTACTGTATTCTTCTTTACCCTATTTTTGTAATAGTACATAAATATTGTGAGTCAAAGATTGATGAAAGTCTTGGGAGGGTGAAAAGGAAAATAGAATGGACTTTTCAAAAAGAAATAACTTGAAAACAACAGTGATCATAATTCTGAGCAACACAGGTAAATTTTTTAAAATCCCTAATGATAATCTCATAAAAATTATCTTCTTTAACTTGTAACAATTATTAAGTGAGACCAAAATTTTCAGCTCTTCAAGCTCAACTGCCAAAGATTTCTTAACATATTCCTTAGGGAAGTCACATTTTTAAAAGATATGGAATAAAGGGTAAAAAACTAGACAACAGACACAAATGAAAGAGAAAGAGAAAATGAGTTCTTTGGAAGAAAGCATGAACTATTGGGGAGGACTGGGGCCTTTCTACCAATGATACTTTTCTATTTTCATTTCCATTTTTATTTCCTGCTGACTAAAAAATAAAGTTGATTTTGATAGTACTTAATTTCCTAACAGACAATGCATTGAAAAGAAGGACTAAGATTAAAATTAGTGATGACAAAGAAATGAAAAATGTTTTGAGGTGATAGAAATGCTAATTATCCTATTTTGATCTTTCACACACATATGTATGTGTGTGAAAAAATCTTAACTATCTTAATTCAAACTGTTATGAGAATTCTAACTTATAGCTCATGATTTTAATAGACAAGTGTTATTTGTGTAATGATGTGTATAGATATATGTATGTACTATCAGGAAGAAACTTTGGAATGGATTCCAAAGAAACTGACAATGGCAATTTGCCTCTAAGAAGCTGAATTTTGCAAGTGAGGAATAACAGTGGAAGGAAAATACAAACTTTTAACTTGTCAATTATTTTATTCGTTTGTACTTTTTTTTCCGTCCTACTAGGCCAAAGGGGAGCACAACACCTTATCTTTTGCCCTTGAAGGGATCATTGGCAGGATAAGAGACAACCTTGAATTCCTTGGTACAGCAGCTCAACTCTCCTTTATTGTTTTCAAATAACACAAACACACTAAACAGAAATTTTTGGTACCTAGAAATGTGTTATTTCCAAATGTTCAGCTGAATAAGGTTTTAAAACCCACCAGGAAATGCTGTAATATGACAAAAGCCAAAAGAATAACTGAGGATAAGTACCATTCTATCCATCACTTCTCAGCCTTCTCAACCCATTCACTCCATTGGTTATAGCTGTAAATATGAAAAAAAAATTGCTCTGATTTATCCAGTGTTGTTTCTATTAAGAGACAAAGAAAGGCCTTTCATGCTCTTTTCCCATACCACTTCTGCTGTTTTCTCTGTCAAGGGAGAGATCTGGTAATCCAAGTGATCCAGATACTACTGTAAGGATCTCGGTCATATTTCATTTTTATTTTTTATTTTGAGACAGGGCCCCACTATGTTGCCCAGCTTAGCCTTGAATTTATGATCCTCCTACCTCAGCCTCCTAAGTAGCTTTGATTACAGGCATGCACCACTGTGCCCTGCAGATCTGTTTAAGAAGAACCCAGAAATGTCTCTTTCTTATACTTCTTCAGACCTATGCAGCATCTGGTTCCCAGGAAAGCCACATCACCTATTGTCAGGAATATTTTTGTTGACCCCAAAGAGGTAGATAGGGACCTCAAGCCAGATCCTGCAGGGACACAGCTCACTGAGCATGGAGGCTTCCAAGGTATGGCAGTGAGAGGAGGAGATGGGATAAAACATCTCCCTGTTCCTAAAGCCAAAACCTGCATACCATTTCAGTACAACCACAGATCTCAGTCCCAGAGGGAGATCAACACTCACAGAGCTATTAATAAAGCAGTGCCTAGATTCTCCTTTTACTCCTGATCTTTGAGTGTGCAGCTCCTGTGAGAGTTCTCTAGGAGAAGTGCTCATTATCAGGGCAAGGCTGGGCATTGCTGGTTATCTGTTCTCACTGCCACCAAAACAGCAGCTCACACCCCTTAAGTGATGCACTCTTCCAGTGAACTAGAAGCTTTGTGACCTTGACTTTCTAGTGTTCATGTATACATCTTTAGAAGTGCCAACCTTTTATTATACATGACTATGTATTAGAAGAATTAATCTTTCTATCATTCTTCTATTTTCGTTTCCTGATGTTTATCTAAAAAATAAATTGTTGATTCTGATAGTACTTAATTTTCTAATAGACAATGCCATTTAAAAAGGACTAAGATTAAAAATAGTGATGACAAAAAAATAAGGTGATAAATAAGCTAATTATCCTATTTTGCCCCTTTCCTGCACATGAGCATATACAAAATGTCACATTGTACATTACTATAAATTTGTACTATTATATCAATTAAATATAATAAATAATTTTTAAAATAGTGATGGTATAGGAAAACCAGAATTCATATATTCCTAGCTGGAGCCCAAGTAATATTAGATAGAACTTTCTTCAAGAAAAGTTGCCAGAAGGTATCAAATCATCAAAAATATTTATAAAATTTAACTCAACAATACCACTTCTAATAAATTATCAGACAAAGAAATAACTGAAAAGTTTGCACAGAAGCATGTTATGGAATATTCATCATAATACAATATAATAGAAATGCTCATCAATATGGTATTTGTTAAAATACAAATTGCAGTCAATTACACAGTAGAAAATTATGTAGTCATCAAAAGAATGAGGTTTATCTACACCTATCACCTGTTTATTGAGTACCTATTATGTGACAGGTATAATTCAAGACACTGGGGGAAGGAAGAATAAATTTAAAAAAATAATTAGTTAATCAATAAAACAGAAAGTGTTGCCCCCAGTTACACTGTAGCAGGAGGAAAAGGATGATTAAAAATAAATAACTAAAACATACTGAATATCAAATGGTGATGAGCATCATAAAGAATTCAAAACAAGGAAGGGGAACAGAAGTGCTAGGGTGGTGGTAGAATGTTGCAATTTTAAAGAAAAGTGTTGAGAATGCCTCACTAAGGTGGTATTTGGGCAAAGACTTAAATCTAGTGAGTGAGTGAGTCATGGAGTATCTGGGGGAAGAACATGAAAAACTGATGTATTATCAAGTGAGGAAAAAGTGGGCTACTGAATAGTTTATAATATGGCCTCAAATTTCTATAAACTTTTGTATTAACAGAGGTTGTCTATCACTTATTGGTATAATAAGTGTTGTTTTGAATTTCTTCTCCTTTGACTTAATTACTATACAATAAATGTGAATTACAGCCAGGCATTTTTTTTTTTTTTTTTAAGAATCAAAAGGAAGATACTTTGAAATGAATTGCAGAATCTAGGCAAACCCAGTGTTTAATTTTAATGCATAACTATATTTACCCAAGCCAAAATTTAATGTGCTGTCATCTTTCTAAATAACTTAGCTTGAAATGCTCTTTGAGATTCTCAAAGTAAAAGCAAGAATTATTATCTTTAAAGTGGATGACGTCTCTGATTTTAAATCGGACAATTTCACTCCATATTTAGCTAACACAAAATCTCTGGGACTTGACTGAGTTCAACAGTCCTCTTGATTGCAGAACGGAATTAAATGTACAAAGGGGAAATACCTTAATGTATGGTATCTATGTATACTGCATTTCTCTATCACACAGTGCTTTCCATTTATTGGATAACAGATTCAGTATTTCAGTCAAAAACATTGAATGTAATTCAAACAACACAAAGGGGGGGGGAAAAAAAAGAGACAAGCCTGGTTCTGAAAATGAATTAGAACCAAGTAGCAAAACATAGTAACTGCTATTCAAACAACAAATCACTTCATATTTTTGGACTTCCCAAAATGAGCATTCAAAATGGATAAGGCAATGAGTTGAGCCTGATGCATCAATCTTGTAACAGCCACTGAGATACATCAGCCCCCATAAAAAAGTGAAATTCTCTTCATATAAAAACAATGAAATAAAAATTTAAAAATTCATGTTGTGGACAGAACAAAAGGCAAGATCCCAGAGACACAAACGCCAACAAAATATAATTTACCACTCAAGAAAGAAGCTGCCAAAGAAATACCAGTGTGCTGACAGAATCTTCCAAAAATATACCTTCCCTTTAGAGACAGGATATCACCTGGTGGTGTCCATTGAGGACAAGCTTACTTCCCTCCAAAAATGGCCTGGAGCTGGAGGGAGTGTGATTTCACATGAACCACTGTAAATAGGTAATTTAACTATTTCATCCCTGCTATATAAGGCTGTAGAGCGAACCACCCTCATCCAACAATGGACGTTGTCCAACGACAACATATTGTTCCTCCCTGATTTAGCTCTAGTATAGCAGATATTCTGCTCTTACTTTAATTGTATATCTACTGGTTTCTCCTGCTAGACTATCATCCTTGAGATCAGGCTTCTTGTTGTGCTGATATCTACCTAGAGCACATAGAACACATAGCAGATGTTCAGCATATAGTAATAATATTATGATTATAAATTATTAGTAACATAAAATATATATAAATATGAATATATATATGAATTAAACTTTGATAGAATGAACACATACACTTTTTCTATAGTTTATTGGTCCCCTTTCCTGTTATTGACATTTAGTAGTACTTAAGACCCATCAGTACTAAACTAATGGTGGGTCATAGATATTCCATGAAGCTAAAGTGGTTTATAGGTGTTTTATGAAGCTAATAGCTGAACAGGTAAGAACATCAGTCTTAAAGTGTCTGTCTAGTTGACTTTTGTTATTGTTTGTGAGTTTGCAAATTATCTTACAGAGAGCATGTCTTCAAAGTAGAGTAACTAAGTCCTCATCCCTAAGTTACCATGTGGTGGTGGTAGGGGGCACCCCAGTCTCCAGAAACATGATATCCACTTCCACTGTACTAGATCTGTCTTCAGCAATGGAGGACCTCATAGGTTTAATAGTATCTACATCCCATAGGGTATCTAGAAGCTTCTCCAAGTTCTCCAGGAATTTTTGAGTTAGCTCTCAACTTAAAAAGTAGACATGAGAATGAAGATGGTGCAGAGACACAAAGGAAAGGAAGGTGCGATACACAAACAGAACCTCAAAATGTTGAGATTGAGGTGTTGAAACCATCTGACATTGAACAGAAGATATGCAGCAGAACTTTCTAGGGCATTGTCTTCTACCACATACACCAGGCCAGCGCTCTAAAATTCCCCAATCAGAGGTTTTGCAGTTGGAACTTAGACACAGTATCTTATAAAACTCCCTGGATGCTTCTGATGTGCAGTCTGGTTAAGCATCATTAACTACTGTGATAAACAAAGACTGAACAATTACCCCAGATTACAAATAAAAAAAAGGAGGCATGACAACAATATGCATCCTGTGATTCTGGACAGGGTTCTAGAAGAGAAAAGAGATATTAGTAGGACAATTGATAAAATGTGAATTAGTTTTATATGTTAGTAAGTAATTGCATCAGTGTTAATTAGTAGAGTTGGTAAGTCTACCATGGTTATATAAGAGATAAACATTTGAGGAAACTGGGTAAACATTAAATGAAAATTCAATGTTTCTATAAAATCTGAAATAATTTCAAAATGAAAAGTCGAAATTTATTTCAAAATGTTAAGGAAAAATAAGTCATTGAACTAATCCAGTTACTTCATTTTATAGATGTGGAAAATTTTCACTAGTGAGGTAAACCAGAGAATAGTGTAGAATCACCCTGAAACCCACTGGGACCCCCAAATCTCCTCACTTGTAGCTGAAGACACATTTATCTCTGTAAATGGCATTCTTAGTATGAGACACCAAGACCTCTTGGGAATGGTGAGGAAACCTGCTCTATCTCTATAACTTCAGAAGACTGAGAAGAAGAGATTCTTACTCTTTAGGAGATTTGCCACTAATGAGCAGTTACTCACAAAATATCTCCAACAAAATCTAAGGTGAATGCAGCATGGATAGGCCAGAAATCAGAGCTCAATGATCAGCAGCAGTAAGATCCCACAAAACTTCCTATTTCCCTAGTGTTGGGGCCTATTCCCCTGCTTCCAGAAAATTCCCCAGGGCTAGAATAGCTACCTGAGGCTAGGGACCTTCTGTGATTTCTCCAGTCTTCATCTTTTATGCACTTTGAATTCTTCTTACTGCAAAATTCTTGTTACTATTTATATAAAATGATGCCAACCATTACTCACTCTCCTTCAACCCTGCCATTTATTTCATCAAGTCTGAAGCTTAGCAAATGCATAAATGCTTTAAAAATAATCAAATAGAGACACTCATTTCATTTCAAGGTGGTTGTTTTTTGGCATGTATTTTTTCCCCCACAGGAATACTGGAGCTGACAGGTACTTGCTCTAAAAATTTACTTCACCACCTGCTAGCTGAAATATTGCTTTCATGGATTTATATTGTATTAAAAGGTCACTGGCTGTTTAAGTCTTAAACAGTTTTAATCATTCTAAAAGTCTCTTAACAGTAAGAAAAGGAAGCTCAGAACAAACAGCAGCAGGGACTCTAATTAAAAGGGCCAATTCATCTAATTTTATTTGGGGTTAATTATTCAGGATTCACTCTTTGATGTGTAAGGAATAGCAATTAGTAATTTTAGTGATTTGAGAATCATTGGAGGTGTAATCAGTTAAAATGAGTGAGTGTTTACAACACAAGATGGTGAATTAGTCTCTCTCAGCTGGAGAACAGGAACATTAGGCTCCAAGAGATCAAGGCTAAGGATTTCAGACCCTAGTGATAATAGTCACTTCAAAATAAAACACATGTCAACAGCCATCTAGCACTCTGTTTACTCTTAGCTAAGGCAAGCCACAGAAGCTTCTAGATTTTACTGCCTTTAACCAGATCTTTATTTTTGCTGCTGTCCCCAACCACTTTCCTCTGTTTGGCTCTTGCCACCATGGTAACCATAAATGTGCTACATCAAAAAAGCCATTCTAAATGGATGGACCACCTATAAGCAACATAAGACCCAGAGTTATCATGGAGCTCATTGATTCCATGTCTGCATTTCTGATTGTTGGCAGAGCACCTCCAACTGAACTATACCCTCTGCTCAAAACTGAATTCAGATATGCTAACCCACAGATCAGCTGACCTCTTGCATCCTCTGTTTTTCTATGTATCTTAACACAATTCTTGCAATCAAAAAGACCGAAAACACCTTTCTTTTTGTCCCAATCATCTATTCTAAATACACACTGGCCATAATAAATTATACCAAATTTTTTCCCAATTCATTTACTGTTCTTCATCTCCACTGCCACCAAAATACTTTATGCACAGGTTCTTCATATCTTAAAAAAAATAGCTGAAGTGTATCTCTGTTATTCCTAACCTTTCCAAAATGCTTCCTAGTCCTTTTCCAAGCCCCTTATATCCTGTTGCCAAATTGAAAACTTCAATGACTCTCCACCCACCACTTCCTAAATAGCCAAAATAATGTTGAAAAAGAACAGAATCAGAGGACTCCTGTTTCCTGATTTCACAATTTATCACAAAGCTACAGTAATCAAAACAGTGTGGTGCTGGCATAAGGACAGCTACATAGACCACTGGAATAAAACAGAGCACACAGAAATAAACCCTCCCATATGCAATGTGTTTTAGGGAAATTATAGTGAAGTTTTAGAGAATTATGGTTGAGGAATATTGGAGGCCATAAAAGACCTGCTTGGTACTTCTGAGATTTGACAGGATCTTATTTTGGATGGAAGGAATCCTATAACAGGATGAGCTTCCTATGAGGAAGTAGAAACCTAACAGGTTCTTTTCCCCATTTACCTCCTGGACTGATCTGACCAGTATGCATCTTTCAAGATCACTGCTAACAAACAGTAGCTCTTGAAGTTTTAAATGTTCACCTTTTCTTGACACATAATATTAGTACATATTTATTAGTTATAGCATAACGATTTGATAAATATGCACAGTGTACAATGATCAAATCAGGGTAGTTCTATCTTCTCAAACATTAATAATTTCTATGTGTTCAGAAATTTCATTTGAAATATATCATGGATTGTTGTAAACTGTGGTTACCCTACCATGCTATGAAACACTAGGATTGATTTCTCCTTTCTAGCTGTGGTTAGGTGTTCCTTATTGACCCTCTTCCCAGCCTGGCTCCATGACCCTTCAGTCTCTAGTGACTGCCATTTCACTCTATTCATCTATGAGACTGATTTTTTTTTTTCGTTTTTTTTGGCCTCCACAAATGAGTGAAAATGTGGTATTTATCATTCTGTGACTCATTATTTCACTTAATGTGATGAGTCTGTCCATCTTGCTGCAAATAGCAGTACTTTATTCTTTTCCACAACAAAATATTATTAGATTATTGTACATATTAGATTATATATTATTATATATATTAGATTTTTTTCGTTGTCTATTCATCCATTAATGGACACCTTTGGCTGATTCTATCTCAGAAATTGTGAATAGTACTGTATTAAACATGGGAGTACAGGTATCTCTTTGATGAAATTGTTTTATTTCCTATGGATATATACTCAGTAGTGATTTTTAAATCAAATGGTAGTCCTATGTTTCATTTTTTGAGGAATCTCCACACTGTTTTCCATAGTGGCTATATTAATTAACATTCCTAATGGCAATGTGTAAGAATTCCCCTTTTTTCTAAATCGTTATCACCATTTCGTTCTTTCTTTTTATTTTTTTCTTTTTGATAGTTATTCTAACTGGAGTGAATTGATATTTATTTAATTGTGGTTTTGATTTGCATTTCCCTGATGATTAGTGATATTGTGTATTTTTTCATGTACTTGTTGGCCATTTGTGTGTATTCTTTCAAAAAATATATATTCAGATCATTTTCTTATTTCCATGTAAATTGGATTATTTACATGTTTGTTATTCAAGTCCCTTGTATATTCTGGATATTAACCATTTCCTGGTAAGTAGTTTGCAAATATTTTCTTATTCTACTGGTTGTCTCTTCACTCCTTTGTTTCCTTTGCTATGCAGAAGTTTCTTAATATGGTATAATCCCTTTTGTCTATTTTTGCTTTTGTTGCCTGAGATTTTGGGGTCTTGTCCAAAAAAAAAAAAAAAAAAAATTTGTATACACGTAATCTAGTGTTATCCCTTTGTTTTATCTAGTAGTTTCAATGTTTCAGGTCTTATGTGCAGGTTATTAATCCATTTTGTATTGTTTTTATTTTTCATATGGTAAAAGGTTAAGAATCCAGTCTGTGTATCCAGTTTTCCCAGCAACACTTATAGAAGACCCTGTCTTTTATCTAATGTATGTTCTTCACATCTTAATAAAAAATCATTTGGCTATGTGTTCATGGAGTGATTTCTGAGCTCTGTATTCTATTCCATTGGCCTACGTGTTGGTTTTTATGCCTTTACCATACTGCTTTGTTTACTACAGCTTTGAGGTATGCTATCATTCCTCCAGCTATTGTTTTTCCTCAGGATGCTTTGGCTATTCTGGTTCTTTTGTGGGTCCACAGGGATGTTTGAGATTTTTGCTTTTTATTTCCATAAAGAATGCCATTGGAATTTGGAAGGGGGTTGTATTGAATCTGTAGATTACTTAGGATAGTGTGGTCATTTTACCAATATAAATTCTTCCAATCTGTGAACATGAATATCCTGCCCTTTTTGTGTGTCCTCTTGACTATTATTTCATTGGAGTTTTATAATTTTCATTGTAGAGATCTTTCATTTCCTTACTTAAATTTACTCCTAGATATGTTTTTGTAGTCTGAATGAGTAGGATTGCTTTCTTGATTTCTTTTTCAAGAAAGCTCACTTTTGCTAAGCCATAAACCCAGTAACCTGCCAGACTACTTACACTGGTTTCTTGGGCCCTAATAATGTTTTCTTGCCTTTTTCTCCATCTGGACTTCATTCTCCACTGATTTTTCATATCTAAACCCAAGTTTTTCTTGGAAGTCGAGGTCACCTGCCACTCTACAAAACTGTACTTGGTTATCCCCAAGGCTACTTCTAGCCCTATATAGCATTTTGAAAGCATTTATCACAGTTTATCCTGTGGGAAATGCACGAGCCATTGATGTCACTGCACTGTGCTTCTCCAGGGCTAGATGATTCATCATTCAAACCCAAAGGCACCTCTTCCAATCAATGTCATAGAATTGAGATGAAGAAGAGCTGAGAAAAATATTTGCTGAGTGAGTGGACACACGTGTTCTTGACAACATAACACACTGAATCCTAACCAAATAAATCAGTCTTTAAAGGAAGAACTTGAGAAATTGTGTGGCTACCAATCTCAAAATGTGTGTATAGGGGGGTGGGAGAGTAAAAGAGATTGAAAGACTAAAAAATAGAAATCCCAGGAGATGATCTCCACCAAAGGAGTACCACTGTGCATATTCAAGTCACAGTCAAATGACTTAGCTATATGAAACAAACAGCCTGGTGATTTTCAAAGATATCACACCTGAACCATTTACTAGCTTTGTGAACTTGGGCAAATCATGGAATTTCTGAGTTTCAATTTCTTTGTAAAATGAGAATAATAGCACTTATCTTTTATCTACCCAAGGTTGCACAGACCAAGATAATACATTTTTAAATGCTTTTAAAAACCATAATGTCTTGCATAAATATAAATTTATTTTCTGTTGTGAGTTGGTCCTGTATGTAACTTAATGGTAACTCCTTTCTTCATAAACATTTAGAAATGCAAATATAAAATGCAGTAGATATTTACTAAGTATATGATATACACAATATGGTTCTTTTTTATTCATTTATTTATTTATTTTATTAGAGCTTTACAGTTACACATAGTAGTTGGATTCATCCCAACAAACTCACAGATGCATGGAAACTGATTTCAGTTCAGGATCCCTGCCTTTCCCTCTTATCCTCCCTCCCTCTCCCCTTCTCCTTCCTTTACTACATTTTTTTCTTTCACTCATCAATTAATTTGTATTTGATTTGTTCTTTATGTTTTCCTACCTTTCCATCCCCCTTTCCTTTATTTTATACTAGCTTCTGCATATGAGAGAAAACATTCAACCTTTGAGTTTCTGAGTTCAGCTATTCAATACAGTTCTTACACCACTGTGATTTCAAAGAGTTGAGGGTCAAGGCAAAATGAGAGAAAAAGCAAAAGAGCATAACTAACACAATAGCCAAACGAAGTCCTAGCAGCCAAATAAACAAACAGTGTGTTCTCCCGGAATGTTTAGAGATCTTGGAGAGGAACCATGTACAGAGCCCTGAAGCGGTTCTAACTTGCCACATCAAGCTTCTGCAACGGATTCTCCCAGCCTTTTCCTGGGTCGGAAGGATGACTAGGTCACTTTTTTTTTCTTAATGGACAAACTGTTCTTGAACATTTTATAAGACATAAACAAGCTATTGTGACATACAAATTAAAGAGACTAGTTTTGTCCTCAAAATCCAGTGACATAGCCAAATAAAAACAAACAATCACAACCAGGCAATCAGATGAGCAAACATACCCCAGTGCCCTTTGCTTAGTTTGCAAGGATTTTTCTTTGCCCCATACCCCCACATCTAAAAGAGCTAAGTCCCACATCAATAGAAAAGTTTAAGAGACCTCAAAAATCCACTGGATGCTCTGTCAACAAAGAACTCAAGTGTTCAAGCTAAAATAAAGAGTTTAAAAAGTAAGAGTTCTCTTGAAAAAATCAGGTTTTATCCCTAGGGAGGCTCTCCAAGAAAAATGTCATTCCTTGTATTTCATTCACTTTGCTTTCTTCATTCCCTCAGATTAGGAGGTTGTGATGGAAGACAATCCCAAATTGCAAAGATTGGTGACATGTTCTGGGCAGAAGTTCAGGCACCTTGCTATTTTAGTATACCTAGTCTGCCTGCCCAGAGTCATAATTTAGCTGAGTGAAGAACCCATTCCCTCCTCCTGCTTCATTTGGCCAGCTGCCCCTGAAGGTCTTTCATTTCTGAACGCAATGGATTTATTGCCCCCTTGCACTCCTCCAATGGTAGTTCCAGTCCTCTGAGTTTCAAGTTCAGTGAGCTCAGCCTTGGCATTTAAGGATTTCCTTATGTCTCATCCTTAAGAGCATTTGTCCCAGGCTCATTTGCCAAGGACATGGTGGTAGTTTGCTTCCTGGCACTTGAGTCTATAATATTATGCTGATTCCTATAAAGAGACCCATCGTATCAGTGGAGCTACCTCTCCAAGTCCTACTGGCACTTCCTTGGCATAGCTGACACTAATGGTACTACTTTACAAATTCACAGAATAATCAGCCTAGAAGGAAACTAGAACAGAAGAGGAGGGTTCACCAGTCCAAGGGGCAGCAAACACTGACCAATGGACCAAATCGCATTCACCTTCTGCTTTTGTAACAAAAGTTTAATTAGAACACAGACATGGTCATTCATTTACTTATTTCTAGGTCTATTTTCATGTTTCAATGACCAAATGGAGTGGTTGTGACAAGAACATGGTCTTCAAAACCTAAGATAATCACTTTTGGTACTTACAGAAAAGTTTGCCAAACCTGATATAGGTTCACAGGAAGAGTACACAGATAAGAAAATTAAGATTCATTAAGTTTGTACATTGTTCCCAGGGAGTAAGAATTTTTCATAGAAAATTGCCTTGATTAATGTTGAGCATTCAGTGTTACACACAGTAAGTACTAGTTCTCTCTAGTATTTGACAGGAAATTTTACATTCCTGTCATGTGGAACTGTGCTGAGATTTTTTTTTTTTTAAGACAACATTGTCATCCTTGAGGAATTCATTTTCTAAAAGGGAGAAGAGACATACGAACAAATACTTTCAACATAACATCATGTGTGTTAGTTTTCTACTGTTAACTGCAGCAAATTACCACAAACATTGTTTAAAAACAATGCAAATTTATTATCTTACAATTCTATAATTCAGAAGTCTGTCATGGGTATCAGTGGAATAAAATCACATCTGCAGGGATAACCTCCTTTCTGGAGTTTCTACAAGAAATCTCTTTCTTTGCTATACTCAGCTTCTTAAGGTAGTCCTCATTCCTTGGCTTGTGGCCACATTCCCCCATTTTCAAAGCCAGCCAAAGTCTCACTGAGTTTTTCCTCATGTCATATCCCTCCAGACATCCTCCCATTCTCCCATTTCTACTTCTAAGACCCTTGTGATAACATTGCCCACCCCCAAATACTCCAGGGTAATCTCCCTATCCTTGATGGCTAACTCATCACCTTAATTCCACCTGTTCCATAAATCTCTCCCTACCATGTACCTAACATGTTTACAGGCCATAGAGATTAAGGCACAGCATTTTTGCAGGCCATCATTATGCCTGCTACAAAGTGCCACAAAGGAAGGAAGTCTGCACAAAGTGCTGGAGAGTTCAGAGGAGGAAGAATTCATCAGTGTGGGGCAAGTGCAAACAAGAACAAAAAGCTCTTTATTCATGGCCTGTTGTGTCTGGAGCACCACATAATTTTCTGAGAAACATTCCATACTTCAGCATATTTATCTAAACTTAAGCATATTCCTTAAAATAGTTTCGTTTTGTTCTAAACATATTGTTCCTTTTCTTTTTGTTAACTATCACCTTCCTACCACATTTAGGGGGGGAAATCTCTATTAGATATTAGGTTGAGGAATTTCAGCAAGCAAGTTTGACTTAGTATTTTAGCTAAGCTAGTTACAAACTCTCCCCATGGGATTGCTTTCCTTAGCTCCACTTTATGGATAAAGCAAATAAAACTCAAAAAGATTAGGAGGCAGTCCATGGTGGCCCACACCATGGCTAAGGCCTAGAGAAAGTTACTTCATATCTTTGAACATTATAAAGAGAACTACAAATGCTAGTGCAGGGCTCTTGTGATGATTTACATAGCAAGACCTTAAAAAGAAAGGTGATATAATCTATTATGTTGAAAAACATGAATGTCAGGCTTTAGCAAAAAGGGTAGCACTCTACATAGCATATGCATGAGATGACAAAAATCATTTAAAGATAATTAGCTCTTCAGACAAAAATATAACTGATGTTAAGACACAAAGATATGAGCCTCTACTGTTATGATATGCAAAGAAAAATTAAATTTTGTTTGGGAAACTGTAAAAGTTGCACAGAAACACATGAACAGAGGCATATCGCTAGAGTATGACTGCATTTACAAATCCTCAGGCTTAACACTGAAAACGCAATCGAAATTACCTGATTTGAAAATCTAAGAGTGCCAAGTAACTGGAAGTATTCAAGTAGAGGCAAGAAGAATACTTGACATGAATATTATAAAGGAGATTCAAGCTTTATAAATGCAAGGAACCCATTTAATGGCCTTAAAAGGCTCTTTCAACACCAATGGTTTATGATTCTGTGACTCAAAGTGCAAGAGCCAATTAATGGCAGTAAGACACTCAGAATTATTTGTAATGGGAATAGTCAGAAAATACCCCCAGATGCCATGATAGGGCAGTTACCCTAAATGCAATAGGCACTTACAGGATTTTTTTATATAAAAATAATTCTTTAGGCAAGATCAGGCAAAGGGCAACCTGAAATGTGGACTGTATCAATAACTAACCCTGACTCCCACATCCTGCTGCCACATTGAAAACTGGACTTTTACTATTTAGAGATTCCAAAAGAATGACATTCTAACTGCTATGGCCAGGTCAAATGAGTGTTCACCCAGTAGTCTAAAGGGGAGTACCTAGAATGTGAATCCCTGCAAATTCCCCCAAGAATCCCTAAACTTGCTGCATGAAAGTTGACTTACAGGGTGTGCAAAGGCCTTGTAGGAAGGTGTGAAAACAAGTGAGAATTGTCTGACCCCACCATTGTTAACTGAGATGGACATGATACAATGATATTTCTGAAATGAAAGGTGTACACATTTCCACCCTTTACAATAAAAACCAAGTAAAATACCAAATTACCAAGATGGAAAATTCCCACTGTAAACAACCAGAGCTATGCAGAATAGAAAAACAAGACATTCAGTCACAGGAGCTCCAAGCCCTCCTATTAAGAGAAAATATACACACATTCCCACGCAGAACTCTTTCCTTCTGAATAGATCTAAAGGTGCAGGAAATGGTTTGATAGAGACATTATATTACTTAGACAAAACTGAACTAGATTATCTGTTTGTTTATTAGCTTATGGCTTTAGGCACATTGTTCTAAACTAAGAGCTCTTGACATGAGCCGACACACACATTCTTTGGAATGAAGGCTTTTGTGATAGTATTTTATGGTACTTAGGCTCTTGAAAAGACTTGTGAAAGCAGCCACACAGGAGGATTAAACCCAATCTTTGGAACCACCTCATTAGGAGGGTCCAGTTTATTTCACACAGACTGAGCTAGGACATGTGAGCTTTTTCCGCACATACCAAATGGTCCCAACGTATTCATTGTGGGATTTTTCAGATTAACCCCCACCCACTCATCTTAGTCAATTGTCAAATACCAGATCCTGGGTGCCAATGGATGAAAATGAAATTGGGTACTCTAGAAATGGAATTCAACTAGGTTTCACTTCTGTCTGATACTTAAAGAGGGGAGAATTCTCCTGGCTTTATTTTCATTTAAATCTTGGTCAGGGACATTCTTAAAATAATATGTTCCCAGAACATATCACACCACGTCTCTTGAGTCTATATTATACTAACTCAGTAGATTACACATTCACTTGAGTACTCATTTTCTGTTTTGTCTTTGTTTTTTTTCCCTCTGAAATTAGACCAGTGTGTGGAACTCAGTCTTATCTCAAGTTTCCCTAATTCTTAAAGGCTCACTATCTCAATGTATACCAAACCAACAGGGGTATAAAGTTTTTAGAAAGAACCCATCCAAGTACTTGTAGCCCTTGTTTCTCTGATATTTAAGGTATAGAACTATAGAGTTCCACTTAATCCTCTCATTTATCAAACAGGTATAATAAGTATTGATATATAGTCAATAAGAGTATGTTGATTAATGCCCATGTAATCGTTTTAAACCTTGGTACCTCAATGTTTCATCAATTATCAACATTTTAAAGGAAAGATTCTTTGCCCTCAAACTTATAGAAATCAATAAGGCATACCTCAATACTTCATCTTTTTCTTCTTCTTCTTTTATTTTTTTAACTAAATCACCTACTTATAGAATCATTTAGACCAACAACGTACAGTAGAAAATTTGCAATTTTGGAAATGTTCTGTTCTATCCCAAAATTTGCCATGTATGGCTATGGATCAATTGAAATGTAGCCAGTGGACAAAAGACTAACTTTTATTATTTTATTAAATTTTAATTGATTTAGATACAAATTCAAATAGTCATACATGGCTATTACCATATAAGATCTCACAGATTTAGTCTTATTATATACATATGATAAGTCATTCCACCCCATCCCCTCAAAACTAATTCTGCTATAAAAGCCAGAGATGCAAGTTCATGTCTTTTTAAAGAATTCAACAACAAATAAACTTGATAAAAGATTTTAGATTAAAAACTGCAAACATAAATACATACAAATATTTCCTTTTACTTAAATAAAATAATAGCTTTGGGGTAAAGAACCAGGCCTACTTACTCTCAAAGCCCCAAATCTGATACTGTTGTAGAACCCACTTACACACAAGAGACTATAATTAGAACAGGGTTTTTTTTTTTTTTTGTTTGTTTGTTTGTTTTTTGGCATACAGTGGAATAATGTAAGGAAAAAAAGTAATACATTAAAAAGCTCCAGGTGCCAGTGTTGGCCCTGTGTGGGGGTCCTGAGGACCAAAATACCTGAAGGATGCAAAGGTGGCTCAGGAGAGTCTGGTACAGAACAGACGATAAACAAAGCTAACTAAATTCCAGTTCTCAATCTCACCCAAAGGGAGACCAGCAAAGGGGCTATAGAGATGGGAAGGATTCTCCTCAAGTCATGGCCTTGCCATGACGAGACAGCAGAACAGCATTTAATACAATTAAATAAAGCATATTGGACCCCTGTGCATACTCTTTCTCTTTAAAGTTATTGCAAAGATGGCTAAGAAAATATTAAAAGAACTTGCAAAAGAAGTAGCAGACATTGATGGAACAAAACATACACACATACATGCTAAACACAGCAACAGAGATAGCACAAATTAATTAGTAAATGTAAGCATATTCATTAAATGGAATTGGAAAAACTGATTACCCATTGAAAAATCAATTTAGATCTTCACCTTTGAAAAAATGAGTCTAGTTTGATTAAAAGTTGAAAAATTTAAAAACAAATTGAAACAAACTTGTATATGCTTTATATATATATATATACACATATATATGTATATTTTTATTCTAATTTGTTATACATACTTGCAGAATGCATATGCTTTTAAATTAAAACAAACTTAAAAATATAAACAACCAAAAAAATAATACACACACATATGATATATGAAGCACATACAAATTGGCCAAACATCCTAACACAACAATATACAAAGAATTAAAAAGAAAAGATTGGGCTGGGGTTATGGCTTAGTGGTAGAGCACTCACCTAGCACGTGTGTGGCCTGGGTTCAATCCTCAGCACCACGTTAAAAATAAATGCATGTGTACAACTAAAAGCAAATAAATAAATATTTAAAAAAAGAAAGAAGGAAGGAAAGAAAAGATTGAACAAAAAATAACACGCCTGTGAGAAGCAAGAGAGGGTCAGATTGAAGGGTATGGAATTGGGAGAAAACCCAAATATGACAGTAAACAGCTATAGTACATTGAGCCTAATTATATTACTTCATTTCTATTCATCAGTTTCCTCATCTGAAATATAATGATGACAATTACAATTAAAATGATAATAGTAAAAGCAATAATAATATATTTTTAAAGTTCATTTTAAATTTTTTAAATGAAATATTTAAAGAGAATTTAGTACAGTAGCTGACTATATGTACCAAATATATGACTCTTTTGTGAATATATGAAAAATTTTGTCACATTAAAATTTCAAGAAAAATACATTCTTGGCCAGGCATGGTGGCGCACACCTGTAATCCCAGCACTTGGGAGGCTGAGGCAGGAGGATCGGGAGTTCAAAGCCAGCCTCAGCACTTAGCAACTCAGTGAGACCCTGTCTCTGATAAAATACAAAAAAAAAAAAGGCTGGGATGTGGCCCAGCAGTCAAGTGCCCCTGAGTTCAATCGCCGGTACAAAAAAAAAAAAAAAAAAAAAAATCTTGTAAAATTAGCTCTTAGTTTCCAGGTGCTTTGGTGCAAGTTTATAATCCCAGTGGCTCAGAAGAAGGCTGAGGGAGGAGGATCACAAGTTTGAAGCCAGCCTCAGTAATTCAGCAAGACCCTGTCTTTAAGGAACAAATTAAAAAAGACTGGAGATGTAGCTCAGTGGTTGAGCACCTTTGGGTTCAATTTCTGGTACACCCCCACTTCAAAAAAAAACTCCAACTTCATTATAATATGAGGCATATATGAAAATATAACATGTTCAATAAAGAACATAGCCATTTAAGCCTGGATCAAAAAATGAAAGCTATAAATTAAAAATATTTGATAAACTGCAAGGTGTGTTGGTGCACACCTGTAATCCCATCAACTTGGGAGGCTGAGGCAAGAGGATCACAAGTTCAAGGCCAGCCTCAGCAACTTCACAAGACGCTGTCTCAAAACTTAAAAAAAAAAAAAAAAAAAAAATTAAAACCAAGGGATGTAACTCAGTGGTAAAGAGCCCCTGTGTTCAATCCCCATAACCCCCCCCCAAAAATAGATAATATTATATGGATTCTTTTATATAAAGTACAAAACATACAAAACTAATCTAAGATGTTAGAAATCATGCCTTTTGGGAGGAAAGGGGAGAGTCTGGATGACTGATGAATTTATGTTTCTTAATATGAGCATGTTTTACACAGAAGTGCTAAATATGAAAAAAATGATTTAACTGTATACTTATGGCATGTGCATATTTCTGTATGTTTATTTCACAAAAGTTTTTTTAAATATTAAAATTGTAGATGATGAGAGTATATCTTATATTTTCTTTAATCAAATGTCCTGTTTTGCCGTTATACTACTATATTTTTGTGGTTTTATTAGTGCATTATAGTTGAACACAATAGTGGGTTCACAGATATAGAGAACACAATCTGCTCCATTTCAATCTCCAGTACTTCCCCTTTTATAATTGTTTTAAAAGGATGATGAGAAGTAAGGCATGAGTGGCAGCTCATCAAAATGCCTTGGGTTGCAAGGAAGGTCATCTAGTGAAACCACAAATTGACCCTTGGACATCTTGGCATTCTCAGAAGTCACTGGGGTAAGGCTAAAAAATCCTCTAATGGAAGTGAAGATCAAGTGGGAGAGAACAGGGGAGGGACAGGGGAAAACTGGGGAATGAGGTTGTCCACATTTTGCTATGGGCATGTATGAATCTACCACAGTTCATTCCAATTTAATATATAACTACAATGCAACAATTTTAAAAAAACCAATAAATAGATACAAGGAAGACCAGTAGGATAGAGAATTGCAATCAGGGGAAGAAAGAAGGAGAGGGATAAAGGAAGTAGTGGACATTGAAATGGAACAAACTATGCTAGTATCATCTACAACTATAATGCACTAATAAAAAAAATTTTAAAAGCCCTCTAATGGGAACAAGCTCACATTTCCTAAGGTAACCCATTCAGTCCTTCTGTCACTTTGTCATGAACTGCTTTCATATATTGAATGGAAGCTGGTCTCTTCTTGAGTTCTGGTTTACTTCTGTTCTCTGGAATCCTGCAAAGCTTCCTCTGGGACCCCCTGGTTAGCATCTTCATAATGTCACATCACAACAGATCCTTATAAGTAACATCTCTCTCCATCTTGCCTGGTCTTCTCCATTGACCTTATCTCTTTTATAGTGGAGTGACCAGAATTGAACACCATGTATCCTAGTTGAAGTGCAACTGGGAGAAAGGAAACTTATACATGAGGCTAAACTCAATTCCATTAATGGACACTCCTTGCTCTATATTGTTCATATCAAGTTTATCCAAACAAATTATAACTAAGCAATTTTGACACCACCAACTGGCTCTTTATCATCTTAATCAGGTTACTTGTTTACAACACTTTAGCAATGTTCCTTCAAAGTAAAGTTTAGATGTAAAGAAATAAATCTATATATGTGGCTTCAGAAAGTAAGTACACATTTCCTGAAATGCTACCCTGCTTTATAAGTCCTAAATGAAGAAGCTGAAACTCTACTATCTGGCCCTAGGAATAAAATCAATGTTGATCATAGGGGCAAAGGACTAAGGAAAATGCTGTTCCAACAATAACTAGACCTGGAATATGTCAAGGATTTTGCAAGAAACACAATTTAGTTTTCAAGTTCTACCCTCTCCAGGAGGAAATATTTAATTACACGATCAGTCATTTAAAGTCGACAGGGTCTGAAAGTATAGCTCAGTGGTTAAGTATTTGGCTAGCATGCTTGAGGCCCTGTGTTGAATCTCCAGGACTGCTAAATTAATAAATAAATCTTCAAAGGTTAAAGAAGAGAGAATATTTAAGGAGTATATTATTCAATATTTTCATTTGTGTAGCATGAATAAAGCTGAATTTAAAGAAGACATGCCATTGTTAACTGTTCACAATTTGTGGGAAGATCTCTGAACAGTCTTGATATCTACACTCCAACCTCAGCAAGCCTAAGATTTTTAAATACTTTTCTTATGGATTTTATCCAGACTAAAACAACAAGAAAGTCTGACATATCCAAAAGTTGGTGTTGGTTTTGATGAATAGAAAGATGTCTATAAATTAAAGAGGCAATTTTTCATTTTCTAAAAAAAAAAAAAAATTTCATAAAGGTAAACAAAACTAAAGGTAGAATTTTTACATAATGGTAAAGTTTACTCAATGTGTAGGGAATGATTTCATCAAACTGGTGCTATGAAACTGTCAATTGTCTCTTCAGCACCATTTCTTTGAAGTAGACATTCCAATTTCAAGCCAAAGTTGCACAAACCTAAGAAATATGAGACACTGTTTACAGAGGCAAAACATGGACCTATAACCAAGACATTCTGTTGATCTCAAAATGAGCAATCCCTAACGCATTAACCAATATATTATTACTAAGAGGAAAATAAGTATGCCTTGAGTCTAATTCTATTAACAACCATCACATATTAGGGGCCAGAACTAAGGTTATGAAATGATATGAAACCCAAGCTCTTCTTCAGGGTCCCATCAGACTAGATAAGTCCCCATAATAATGGTTTCAAGAAATTTCTTTGCCATGGTTTTAATTTTAAAATGTGAAATCATTTTGAGAAATGGTAGTGCTAACATAGCAGGCTTCCTGGAAAGTCAACACTGAAGAGGAAACATGTATTGAGCACTGGGAATTGGGAACCATCTAATGAATTCTCCATCCTCCATTCCATTAGTGGACTCTTTGGAGACACACTAGTTAGGGAAGGCATTGTGAAAAAGTGATGTGACACCAAGCCATCAGTCACATCTGCAAGGAAGTCACAGGTGGCTTGGGGATAGAACACCACTATGTTTGCCCTCTGCCTTCCTTGTCTTATATTCCTTTCTTTTCCACTCCAGCATCCCTGGATCTTTTCATTTCAAAAAACCCTGTAAGCTTTGGTCTCAAGCTCCATTTTCTAGATTATCAGATTAAAACCAAACATGTACTACGCTTGGTCCACAAAGACCTAGTCCATAGGCTGAGGGGATGATAGAAATCACGGCATCGAAGGAGGGTCTGGGTAAACCTGGGCATATATCAGTATCTTAAAATATTTCTTTTATTTATTCATTTATTTTATTTATTTATTTTTTATTCTAAGATGTTATAAATGACAGCAGAATGCATTACATTTCATATTACACATATAGAGCACTTTTTTACAAATCTCTGTATGCAAAGTATATTCACACAATTCGTGACTTCATACATGCACTTAGGGTAATGATATCCATCTCATTCTACCATCTTTTTTTTTTCCTTTCACCCTTTTGCCCCCTCCCTTTCCCTCCCTCCCCATTGGCCATTCTAGTGTTCCTCTAATCCTCCTATGCTCTCCATCCCAAACCGACTGTGAATTGGCCTCCTGATATCAGAGGAAACATTTGACATTTGGCCTTTTGGGATTGGCTAACTTCACTTAGCATTATATTCTCTAACTCCATCCATTTTCCTGCAAATGCCATGATTTTATTCTCTCTTATTGCTGAGTAATATTCCATTGTGTGTATATACCACATTTTCTTTATCCATTCATCTACTGAAGGGCATCTAGGTTGGTTCCACAGTTTAGCTATTGTGAATTGTGCTGCTATAAACATTGATGTGGCTGTGTCCCTGTAGTATGCTGTTTTCAGGTCTTTTGGGTAAAGACCAAGGAGTGGGACAGCTGGGTCATAAGGTGGTTCCGTTCCAAGTTTTCCAAGTTATCGCCACACTGCTTTCCATATTGCCTACACCATTTTGCAGTCCCACCAACAATGTATGAATGTGCCTTTTTCTCCACATCCTCTCCAACATTTATTGTTGTTTGTGTTCTTAATAGCTGCCATTCTGACAGGTGTGAGATGAAATCTTAGAGTGGTTTTGATTTGCATTTCTCTAATTGCCAGAGAGGTTGAACATTTTTTCATGTATCTGTTGATTGATTGTATATCTTCTCCTGAGAAGTGTCTGTTCAGTTCCTTGCCCATTTATTGATTGGGTTATTTGGTTTTTTTTTTTTTTTTTTTTTTTTTTTTTTTTGGTGTTAAGATTTTTTAGTCCTTTACATATTCTAGAAATTAGTGCTCTATCTGACGTGCATGTGGTAAAAATTTGTTCCCAATCACTAGGCTCTCTGTTCACCTCACTGTTTCTTTTGCTGACAAGAAACTTTGTAATTTGAGTCTATCCCATTTATTGATTCTAGGTATTAATTCTTGTGCTACAGTATTCTTATTAAGGAACTTGGGCCCTAATCCAACATGTTGGAGATTAGAGCTTACTTTTTCTTCTATTAGGTGTAGTGTCTCTGGACTAATTCCTAGATCCTTGATCCACTTTGAGTTGAATTTTGTGCATGGTGAGAAATAGAGGTTTAATTTCATTTTATTGCATATGGATTTCCAGTTTTCCCAGCACCATTTGTTGAAGAGGCTATCTTTTCTCCAATGTACATTTTTGGCACCTTTGTCTAATAATTGAAATTATATGTGTTAGTCTCTGTGTCCTCTATTCTGTACCATTGGTCTACTGGCCTATTTTGGTGCCAATACCATGCTGTTTTTGTTATTATTGCTCTGTAGTATAATTTAAGGTCTGGTATAGTGATGCCACCTGCTTCACTCCTCTTCCTAAGGATTGCTTTAGCTATTCTGGGTCTGTTATTTTTCCAGATGAATTTCATGACTGTTTTTTCTATTTCTATGAGGAATGTCATTGGGATTTTGATTGGCATTGCATTAAATCTGCATAGTGCTTTTGGTAATATGGTCATTTTGACAATATTAGTTCTGCCTATCCAAGAACAGGGTAGATCTTTCCATCTTCTAAGGTCTTCCATAATTTCTTTCTTTAGTGTTCTGTAGTTTTCATTATAGAGGTCTTTCACGTCTTTGGTTAAGTTGATTCCCAAGTATTTTATTTTATTTTTTTTTATGTTATTATAAACCGGGTAGTTTTCCTCATTTCCCTTTCAGAGGATTTGTCACTGATATATAGAAATGCCTTAGATTTATGAAGGTTGATTTTGTATCCTGCTACTTTGCTGAATTCATTTATGAGTTCTAGAAGTTTTCTGGTGGAATTTTTTGGGTCTTCTCGGTATAAAATCATATCATCAGCAAATAATGATAATTTGAGTTCTATTTTACCTATCTGTATCCCTTTAATTTCTTTCATCTGTCTTATTGCTCTGGCCAGCATTTCAATTACTATGTTGAATAGAAGTGGTGAAAGAGGGCATCCCTGTCTTGTTCCAGTTTTTAAAGGGAATGCTTTCAATTTTTCTCCATTTAGAATAATGTTGGCCAGGGGATTAGCATATATAGCTTTTACGATGTTGAGATATGTTCCAGTTATCCCTAGTTTTTGCTAGTGTTTTGAGCATGAAGGGGTGCTGTATTTTGTCAAATGTTTTTTCTGCATCTATTGAGATAATCATATGGTTCTTATCTTTGAGTCTACTGACGTGGTGAATTACATTTATTGTTTTCCGTATGTTGAACCATCCTTGCATTCCTGGAATGAACCCCACTTGATCGTGGTGTATTATATTTTTGATATGTTTCTGTATCCGTTTTGCTAGAATTTTATTAAGAATTTTTGCATCTATGTTCATTAAAGATATGGGTCTGAAGTTTTCTTTTTTGGATGTGTCTTTGCCTGGTTTGGGGATCAGGGTGATGTTGGCCTCATAGAATGAGTTTGGAAGTACTCCCTCTTTTTCTATTTCCTGAAATAAACTGAAGAGTATTGGTATCAGTTCTTCTTTGAAGGTCTTGTAAAACTCAGCTGTGTATTCATCCGGTCCTGGGCTTTTCTTGGTTGGTAGGCTTCTGATGGCATCTTCTATTTCGTCGCTTGAAATTGGTCTGTTCAAATTATGTATATCATCCTGCTTAATTTGGGCACATCATACAACTCTAGAAATTTGTCGAAGGTGTTTTGTATTTTGTTGGAGTACAAGTTTTCAAAATAATTTCGAATTATTTCCTGTATTTCCATAGTGTTTGTTGTGATATTTCCTTTTTTCATCACATATATTAGTAATTTGAGTTCTCTCTCTCCTTCTCTTTGCTAGCCTGGATAAGGGTCTGTCAATTTTATTTATTTTTTCCAAAGAACCAACTTTTTGTTTTGTCAATTTTTTCAATTGTTTCTTTGGTTTCAATTTCATTAATTTCAGCTATGATTTTAATTATTTCCTGTCTTCTACCACTTTTGGTGTTGGATTGTTCTTCTTTTTCTAAAGCTTTGAGACGTAATTTTAAGTCATTTACTTGTAGCCTTTTTCTTCTTTTGAGGAATGAACTCAATGCAATGAACTTTCCTCTTAGAACTGCCTTCATAGTGTCCCAGAGATTGATATGTTGTGTCTGTGTTTTCATTCACCTCTAAGAATTTTTTAATCTCCTCTTTGATGTCATCTGCAACCCATTGTTCATTCAGTAGCATATTATTTAGTCTCCAGGTGTTGGAGTAGCTTTTATTTCTTATTTTATCATTGATTTCTAATTTTATTCCATTATGGTCAGATAGAATGCAGGGTAGAATCTCAACTTTTTTGTATTTGCTCAGAGTTGTTTTGTGGCCTAGTATATGGTCTATTTCAGAGAAGGTTCCATGTGCTGCTGAGAAGAAAGTGTATTCACTTGTTGAAGAATGAAATATTCTATATAAGTCAGTTAAGTCTAAGTTGTTTATTGTATTTTTTGAGTTCTATAGTTTCTTTGCTCAGCTTTTGTTTGGAAGATCTATCCAGTGGTGAAAGGGGTGTGTTAAAGTCACCCAGAAGTATTATGTTGTGGTCAATTTGACTCTTAAACTTCAGGAGAGCATGGATGCTCCATTGTTTGGGACATATATATTTATAATTGTTAAGTCTTGTTGGTGTATGGTTCCCTTGAGCAGTATATAGTGTCCTTCTTTATCCTTTTTGATTGACTTTAGCTTGAAGTCTACTTTATTTGATATGAGGATGGAAACCCCTGCTTGTTTCCTCTGTCCATATGAGTGGTAGGATTTTTCCCAACCTTTTATCCTCAGCCTATGGATGTCTTTTCCTATGAGATGAGTCTCTTGGAGGTAGCATATTGTTGGGTCTGTTTTTTTGGGTCCAATCTGCTAATCTATGTCTTTTGATTGGTGAGTTTAGGCCATTAACATTCAGAGTTATTATTGAGATGTGTTTTGTCTTCTCAGCCATTTTTATTTCTGGTATTTACCTTGACATGGTTTCTCTTCTGATTGTTTTTTTCCTTAGTGCAATACCTCCCTCTGTTGATTTTCATCATTGTTTTTCTTTTCCTCTTCATGGAATATTTTGCTGAGGATGTTCTGTAGTGCTGGCTTTCTACTTGTAAATTCTTTTAACATTTGTTTATCATGGAAGGTTTTTATTTCATCCTCAAATCTAAAGCTTAATTTTGCTGGGTATAAGATTCTTGGTTGGCATCCCTTTTCCTTCAGAGCTTGAAATATGTTGTTCCATGATCTTCTAGCTTTGAGTGTCTGAATTGAAAAATCTGCTGTGATAAGAATTGGTCTCCCCCTATATGTGATCTGATTCCTCTCTTTTGCAGCCTTTAAAATTCTATCCTTGTTCTGTATGCTAGGCATTTTCATTATAATGTGTCTTGGTGTAGATCTGTTGTAATTTTGTACATTTGGTGTCCTATGAGCCTCTTGTATTTGGTTTTACACTTCATTCTTCATGCTTGGGAAATTTTCTGATATTATCTCATTAAAGAGGTTGTGCAATCCTTTGGTTTGAAACTCTGTATCTTCCTCTATCCCAATTATTCTTAGATTTGGTCTTTTGATGCTGTCCCATACTTCTTGGATGTTCTGTTCATGGTTTCTTACTATCTTCATTGTGTGGTCAACTTTATTTTCAAGATTATATACTTTGTCTTCATTGTCTTCATTGTCTGAAGTTCTTTCTTCCAGTTGATCTAGTCTGTTGGTGATACCTTCAATTGTGTTTTTTATTTGGTTAATTGTTTTCTTCATTTCAAGGATTTCTGACTGGTTTTTTTTCCCAGAGTTTCGATCTCTTTTTTGAAGTAATCTTTTGCTACCTGTATTTGCTCTCTTATATCTTTGTTGTAGTGGTCAATTTTTGCCTGTATTTGCTCATTTCTCATTTAGGTCATTCTTTGATTCACAGATCATTTTAATTATGAACCTTCTAAACTCCTTCTCTGACATTTCTTCAAATTTGCTGAGCATGGGTTGTTCTGTTATTGTAGAATCCTGGTTTGTTTGGGGTATTTTCCTCCCCTGTTTTTTCATGATGTCTATTTGCTTTACTTTTTGCAGTGTAGATCTGAATTATTACAGATTCTTCCCTATATTTTTTAATACCCTTGCAGGTTGTCTGTGCCTCCCCTTAGCGCTGGACTATCAGAACCTGCCACTGACCCTCAAAGTATGCTACCTAAAGCTGGGTTCGCACTGGTTGGCACGGGCTGAACTGGTTGAGTCTGAGCTCCTGTGGTGGTCTGGGGCTAACCGCACTGGGGTGAAGGTCAGTGGGACTGCCCTGGGCCCACCTGGGCTCAGGCAGAGTTGGCATATTTGTCCTTGCTGGCTCCTACTCTGGGGCGGAGGTCCGCGGGACTGGATGGAGCCTGGGCCTGGTGGCACTCTGATGCAGGACCTCGGGACTGCCCCGGGTCCGCCTGCACTCTAAGCAGAGCTGGCGGGTCTGTCCTTGCTGTCTCCTGTTCTGGGGCGGAGGTTGGCGGAACTGGATCAAAATATTTCTTAATTAAGTCCACAATTCTGTTATAAATAGAGCATTAGGTGATATTCTGAAGAATATAAGAATGCCAGTTGTTTGGGTTTCAGTATAAAAGGATCACCAATGTTAGTCTACTTTATCTGACTTCATAATGACAATAAACTCAAAATTAACCTGGGGTCTCTCCCAACCAAAGAAGCCACTTACAGCTTAAACTTTTATTCAATGACAAGCTCATACCACATTCCAAAATCAAGCATAATTCCAGAAAAAGAAGAGACAAAAAAAAAAAAAAAAAAAAGATGGCATCCTTCCATAAAACAGTAGGCACACCTATGCAAAAGACACAAGACCAATAAATACTTTCCACACCATGAATTTCCGAACATGGTATTTGTTGTTGAGAGAAATGTTTTAGATTCACCTCTCAAAGATTTAAATTTACAGTAGGAATTAAATAATATGCTATCTGAGATTATCTTCAAAATAATCCAAGATGAAGGAAAAGAACAAGTATATAAGAACTTGTATAGGAACAAAACTGGCCATGAGTCAACCATTGCTGAAGCTAGTAATATATTCATGGAAATGCATTACAGGGTCCTTGTTCCTTTTGTATGTGTCTGAAAATTTCCATAGCAAACTTTAAAAACTTAAAAAATTGAATATATATATGTATATATGTATATGTATATAAAATACATATATGCCATATACATATTTTATATACATATGTGTATACACACACACACACACACACACACACACACACACACACACAGGTATATATTTTAAGTTTTGACAGGAACGCACACTACCCTGGGACTAAGAAAGGTACAACCGTTTCACTGCGTTCATCTCATTACTCAGTTAAAATGCACTGCCCTTATCTTGCTTCGTAAAATTAAAAAGTAGACAATTCTTCAGAATGAAGAAAAAGTCCATCTTCATGCTAGTTTCAGCCAATATGTTTAATGTTTCATGTGGGTTGGAAGTACCTTAAATCCCTGATGAATCTTTTATACACATACACAACTCACCCCATATCCAAGTTCACTTTCAATTATCTATTCAGAAGCTTAAAAAGGGCCTAGTGGATGCATAACTAATAGTTCCACTGTGGTTCACACTGGAAACTATTTGCACTGGAGATACATCTTGTGAAGGCCTGAGGTAACTATGCAAGTACAATATTGACGTGTGCCTAAGGAAATAAACCAAAAATACTTTATCTGCTGGTCCACATATCAGATCATGGTTTAATATCAGTATGCTGCACATGCCTATCAATAAGACCATCACTATTTGTATAGCGTCAATTCAGGGACTTCAAAGGATAAAGGATAATACTGCCCAGATTTTAATTCTCAACTCATACCTGTGAAGAGTACTAGTGTTGGGAGAATTGATACTTAAGCAATGTGATTTCCAACATGGGGGCATTTCACAGGTTTGGATCCATCATAGTGTGAACACATAGTATTCTATTTTCAGTAGGGAAGCCACACCTAGACAAATTCTAGTATTTTAAAATGGCTTTTCATCTCTTTATAAGGCAAGATATAATTAGAATTAGATTTGCACTCAAATGTCCCTGTGTCTCAGTATGCTATTGGCCTATGTACAAGAAACTCTAGAAAATTACCTTGGTTGACTTTCCACCAAGATGGTGAGTTTAGAAAGGGGAGAATACAGGGTAGGAAAAAAATCTTAATGCCACAGGACCCACATCAGGCATTATTCAAGTATGTCTTTTGCCAGAAATCCCCAGGGACAGTATTATCCTTACTCAATGCAAAGACTTCAGCACACTCTGAGGAAGCCTGCTGCATTTTTTCCAGCAGAACCAAATTCTGAGATGATTCCACTACTCCAGGTGTACCACCCATGGGCACTCTGAATATTCCCTGAGAAAATCAAATTCTTATGGTTTTCAAAAGATTGCCTTCTAGATGTAAAATTCTGTGACTCTTAAATAAATTCCCACTGTGGATACCAAACAGTAATCCCAGAATTTATAGAGTTAATGTAATTTCCAAGGCCACCTAGTCTATTACAAGGACTAACTCCATCACTGACTAATTACCTCTAGCCCTTTCCTCAAAATATGGAGGATGTAATTTAAAGCCACATCCTCTCTACAGTAATATCTTTTTTTTAACATCTTTTTTAAAAATTCTAATTGGTGATACATGCTTACAGAGTGCAATTCATTTTTTATTACATATAAAGAACACAATTTTTCAATTCACTGGTTTTACATAAAATATTTTCACACCATTTGTGTTTTCATACATGTACTTAGGGTATTGATGTCTAACTCATTCTGCCATTATTCCTCTTAATGGTAATGGCAGAATATTATCATGTCATACCATCCACTTGTCTTCCTTGGACTCTTAGAGGTCCCTCCTTTTCTCAGAATTCAGCAAGGACTGCCTAACGCCCCAGCTCCCTCTGGTGAGCTTCTTTATTTGCTCCATGTATCCACATTCCAACTCAGAAAGCAAGGTTGGTTCAACCATCAGTGTCCATAAGAAATGCAATGTTTCTTTGAAAAATCATTAAATGCTTTATGCTTTTAGGCATGTCTACAGATATCAATCCTCATCCTGATTCCCTTACCCAAATGCTACTCAGAATTAACCAATCTCTCAAGTCAACACAAGTCATCTCTTCCAATAATCCTTTGTCAATTTCTTCAATCAAATTACTTCCTTTTATTTTATTGCACTCACAACATATCACTGTCTCTCTTAAAGCAATCACTTTCTATTTTATGTTATAATCATACCTACTTAAATGTAAGCTCCTTTATGACCCTATAATTGTTGTTCAGACATTTTTTTACCATGTCTAGAATAAGAAATGCATTTTACACTGAGATCAAACACATAAACAAACACAATTATGTGCATGCGTGCAAACACACACACACACACACACACACACACACACACAAACACACACACACACACACAAACACATACACACACACTGAAAAGTTTTCTCCAAATAATATTTAACCTAACTACATGAGAAGTGTTCATTCTTTTGTGTCATATCACAAGCCACTAATTTGATGCAGATCATATTCATTGGCTGTGATTCACCTTGGTAACATTTCCTGTAGTACATAGCACAGGGTCTCTTACATAGTGTGAATAAATGCCAAATGTCAAATGAATGAATGAATGAGCCATCTAATAAAAACAGATTTGCATTTACTTTTTCACAACCACATTTGCCAGGTATAGTCTAAGCAAAAAGATATCTTGAAAATAATCATTATTCCCTTTACAGTTTAATCAGAAGAGATGATCTTCAGGTCCAGAGTAGACCATTTTTGCCCTAAATTTTTACAGCATTGCCCCTCTCATTCTCCAATCAATATTATCAGGAAAGAGTTAATTTTTAAAACAAAGACCCACTATTTTTTTTTCTGCCGTATTCTATGTCTTGCATACAGCAAGTGATGGATAAAATTCCATTGACCCAAATCTCATACATCCTATCAATTACTTCACCAATGAAGGAAACCAAGGATTTGACCACTCTTCTTCTGAGCGTGTTATTCATTCTAAACATCAACTAAGCTCTATCACCATGGATGTGTGTAAAGTGTAGTCTTTAGTTTCAAGAAAATCATTCTCTGGGGTGTGTGTAGATTCCATTTTACATGAAACTTTTTTAAAGATCATTTTTAGGAACAGAAGACAATGTATCTGCTCAGCACATCCTTTTTTGCCCTTTTTGTCTATGCTTGTCATGTTCACACTTTGCTACTCCCCAAATGTTATTAATAATGGTCTTAAGATACCATCAGTTTTCCAACTAAACAGTTTATCTCTCTAAACTGCAATGAAACTCTCTACCTTGACAAAGTAGCACCTATGCTACTTTGTCAAGTATATATTAAATGTCTCTCACTCTAACTATTCCTAAAACCTTGATTCTATTCTTGCTTAGATCTTGGAAAGACAAACATAAAAACAGGTATTAGCAATTTCTGTCATCTTACTTGTAAAAGCAATGTTTATCCAAATGCTCACAACTAAGGGAAGCTGATTTTCCAACAACCTATCATTAATATTTTCTAGAACACAGGACAAGCAGTTAGCCCACCTTGTATATGATGCATAAAACTGACATTGTTTTCAAATAATACAAAGAAAGATTTTATAATTGAGCAGGAAAGTTTTAGCAATTAGTTTATCTCAAACTGTAATTTTCAAAAATCTACAACAAAGAAATCCTTGAAAATTAAGTCCTAAAACATATATCAAAGTGATGCATCAGAATCTAATTGAGAGAAGTTACTGAAGAATATAACAGCCTACAATGTCGTCTCCCAAGGAGTATGTCAGTGGCTTTGGGTTTACATTGGTAGCTCATGCTTACCTACAGCATCACTGAGCAGTTGAAGGCAGAGACTAAAAGGCCAATTGCCTGGGCTGGTATCCTAATGGTCACCTGCTAGCTACTAACCTTGGACAAGTTAGGAAACATTCCTGTGGCTCATTCCCTCATATGTGAAGTGGGGATAGTAAGATCACCTGCCTTACAAAACTTGTATGACAATCAAATTAAATAAATGCATATTATGTAAAACAGTGCCTGGAATACACTAAGCATTAGAAAAGGGGAGATCTTATTCTAAAACCCTGGATTCATACTATCTAAGGTAGAAACGTATGGGATGCGAAGAACCTGTTATGGTAGAACAAAGATGGTATTTCAGGCTAAGATGTGAGTAGAATCTCTGCAGTACTACTTGTTACATTTGTGACCCAAAGTTATTTAAACAGTCCCATCTCCTCATCTACAGAATATGAAGAAACATAACAAAAGTACTTGTAAATTATGGCAGAAATGCAAAGGGAAATCAAAACAACTTTCAGCAAAGGAATCAGGGGAGGCTTAGGAGAGAAGTTACTATTTTGATAAATACTAGAATGGATATGTAGAATTAGAAATGTTGAAATTATAGACAGAGGTAACTATTTCAGTAAAAATACAAGAAAGGAAAAGATGATGTGTCTTCAGAAAGCAACACTGGTCTAATCTGGGCAGCAAACTGGGTGTGAAGTGAATCCAATCAACTCAAGCAGATCCCATCAGCAAAAGGTCAGTTTCCTGACTAGACTCAATCTTCTTCCCACAGGCATTATGGATACATTCAAGATTACAGCAGAGCATTATCAGGATCAGGTAAATATTACAGAAGTATCAGAATGGAGAGTATTTGAAGAGCCATGGCCTGGATATAAGGAGTTTCAGAGTCCATTAAGAATCTCAACTAGCTGAGCGCGGTGGCGCATACCTGTAATCCCAGCACTTTGGGAGGCTGAGGCAGGAGGATCGCGAGTTCAAAGCCAGCCTCAGCAATGGCGAGGCACTTAGCAACTCAGTGAGACCCTGTCTCTAATAAAATACAAAAAAGGGCTGGGGATGTGGCCCAGTGGTCGAGTGCCCCTGAGTTCAATCCCCGGTACCCACAAAAAAAAAAAAAAAAAGAATCTCAACTGGGCAAAAGCAAAAGGGACAGAGGAGCCATAAGCCATGAAAAACAGAGATGATGCAAAAGAGATTGGATGTCAACATCTAAGGAAGAAGGGAGAGTCAAAGACAAATAACATGACTGGAGAGCATAAGAACTACATTGGAGAAAGAGACATCTCCTCAATAAATGCTGCTGGTCAAATTAGATATCTATACACAAAAGAAACTAGACCCTTTTTTCCTCATCATATAAAGAAAAACACCAACAATGGATTAAAAAAAAACTTATTAAATATAAAACTAGAAATTGTGAAGCCACAAAAAGTAAATAGGAGAAATGCTTTAGAACATGGGTTTAGACAAAGATGTTGAAGATATGACTCCCCCAAAACACAGGACAAATAAATGAGAAATGGAATTATAGCAAACTAAAAATCTTCTATACAGCAACATTAACAATGAACAGAGTAAAGAGACAACATAGGGAATAGGAGAGAATATTTGCAAACTCTTCATCTGACAAGGTATTAATTTCCAGAATGTATAAAAAACTGAAATAACTCAACAGCAAAAAAAAAAAAAGAAAAGAAAAAGAAAATTTAATTTAAAAAAAAAGGGTGAATGACCTGAGTAAATATTTCGCAGAAGAGTATGTATAAATGGCCAACAAGTATATGAAAAAATGCTCATTATCAGAGAAATGAAAATCAAAACCACAATGAGTTATTATCTCTCCTCAGAATGGCTATTATCAAAAAGATTTTTTAAAATGAACTATTCTGGTGAGTATGTGGAGACGGAAGAATTCTCCTGCACTATTGGTGGATATGTAAACTACTACAGTCATCATGGAAAACAGTATGGAGGTACCTAAAAAACAAAAAATAGAAGCATCAAATAATCTAATAATTCTACTACTGGGTGTATACCCAAAGGCACTGAAATCATATGTTAAAGAGACATCTGCACTTACATGTTTATTATAGCCCTGTTCTCAATAGCCAAAATATGGAATCCACCTAAGTGTCCATCAAAGGATGAATGGATAAAGAAAATGTGGTACATATACACAATGGAATACTTTTCAACCATAAGAAAAGGAGAAATTCTGTTATTACAGTCACATGGATAGAAGTGGAAGACACTGTGTTAAGTGATATATATCATGCACAGAAAGACAAACAGACATATTCACACTCACATGTGGAAGCTCAAAAGGTGATCTCACAGAAGTTGAGAGTAGAACAGTGGTTACTAGAGCCTGGTAAGGGTGTGGAGGGAAATGATCTGAAGAGGGAATGTCTAAGAGAACAGGTGTAAAGTTGGATAACAATGGTTAACAATCACTGGAAAACTTCAAAATAGCTAGTAGGATTTTAAATATTCACAACACAAAGAAATAACTTGTGCCTGAAATGAGAGATACGCCAATCATTCTGATATGATCACTATAATCATATCATTAAAATATTGAAATGTCACAATGTATCCTGTATCTAATTTCTATGTGTCGACTATAGTAAATATATATGTGTGTATGTGTGTGTGGGAGGAAAGGGAGAGTGGGACTCAAACCCAGGGCTTTGTCCATGCTAGTCAAGCCCTCTACCACTGAGCTACACCACCAACCATGAAAATATAATTATTAAAAAATAAACAGGTGCAGAAGGAGGAGCAGGAGATAAAAACCTAAAAACCACAAAGAGGTAGATCTAAATATGGAGGAATCTTACAAAACCAACCCCAATCTACTTCTTGCAGGATACTTCACACAAGAGAGCCACGCTTATGTGTGGCTGTGTGGGATAACTTGACCTCAGAAGTGAATGTGGAATTTATGATTACGAAGGACCAGAATGGGGTGTCGGGGGTGGTTATTAAAGAGAGATGTAAGACATTTATTTTTTCCTCTTTCAACATTGTTTATTGGTGCATTATAGTTTTACATAATGATGGGATTTGTTGTTACTTATTCATACAATAGAACAATATAATTTGCCCCATATCACTCCCTAATACATTCCCTCCCTTCCCCACCAATCACCTTCTGGTCCCTTCCCCAAGAGATTTAAAGAGTGAATAAGGAATGACAAAATAGGTGTCTATCCTAGGACAGAGAACACCTCCATCTGGAAAAGAGAAGGAAAGTCCAGGCTGTGGTCTCAGTCCCACAAACATGAACCATTTGCATTATATAATATGGTCACTCCATCCTTTAGGGAGTCAAACAGGGTCAATAAACAAATCCCTCAACACCAGCCATTCTCCACACAAGACTTTCAAGGTAGGGGCAAAAGAAGCAGATATAAAACATTAATTTACAATATCCAGAAGTCAGGAGTGGATGGACATTGTCTAAGGTCCTTTTGTTATTTGTTTTTCCTTTCCAATACATGTCATTTGGGAAAGGAGACGACTCTATCACCCCTCAACAAAAACAAAAATGAATAATAAACTCTTAAAAGAATTGTCAAGCATCTTAGCTGAAAACATTGAGAGAGCAGGCAACAGCCTGATTCATCATGTAGAAGTGAGGTCTTTCTGGAGAAGAGAAGGACCAGGAGGTGGTAGGGATCACTCAGCCAAACATGCAGCTCAGAGCCCAAATGCTATCTATTTTTAAAGCAATTCTACACAATCAGACCGATCTGCCCTTGAACAACACATAATACATTGCTTGGCTTACAGCAGCAGAAGAATAGGGAGTGATAACACTGATAACAGCAAGGAAACTTAACTAATGCTAAAAAAAAATCTCTTCTTGATGGCAAGACTTAAAAATCTTACACTTAGTGCTCCCAGTTCCACTTGAAGAAGGTCACAGACAAGTGGCATTGGCTTTAGAGAAAGGTAGATGGAAGGCTCAGAGAGATCTGAAACCAGATGATAAGAATAATCCTGGAACACATGCTGCTTGTCAAAGGAAAAACTCAAGGGTGATGACTGTGTGATCAAGCACCTTCCTGGTCCTTGCAATCTCATCTCACTCACCCCACTTGCTCAGTGCTATGCCTTCTTCACTGCCACACTCTGGGCCATGCCAAATACCCAATAAAAATACATTACATAAGTGTTGGTGAGGATGTGGGGGAAAAGGCACACTCATACATTGCTGGTAGGACTGCAAATTGGCACAACCAATCTGGAAAGTAGTATGGAGATTCCTTAAAAAACTTGGAATGGAACCACCCAGCTCTCCCACTCCTCCATCTTTACCCAAAGGACTTAAAAACAGAATACTACAGTGATACAGTCACACCAATGTTTATAGCAGCACAATTCACAATTGCCAAACTGTAGAACCAATCTAGATGTCCTTCTATAGATGAATGGATAAAGAAATATTACTCAGTATTAAAAGAGAATAAAATTATGGCATTTGCAGGTAAATGGATGGAGTTGGAGAATATCATGCTAAGAGAAGTAAGCCAATCCCAAAAAACCAAAGGCTGAATGTTCTCTCCTATAAGTGGATACTAATCCATAATGGCAGAGGGGTGACTGGAGGAACTTTGGATTGGGCAAAGGGAAGGAGGGTAGGAGGAGGGTATGGGAATAGGAAAGATGGTAGAATGAGATGGACATCATTACCCTAGGGACAAGTATGATTGCATGAATGGTGTGACCCTATTTTGTGTATAATCAGAGAAGTGAAAAATTGTGCTCCATTTGTGTACAATGAATTGAAGAGCATTCTGCTGTGATGTGTAACTGATTAGAACAAATAAAACATAAATAAGTAGAAATTACATAAATGAATGACAATCCTCAAAACAACTTCAGACTTTCCATTCCTTGACCATGTCAAGTTTCCCTCTTGCCTCTGGTCCCTGCATAGATTATTCTCTGAATATTCATACCATTTTACCTTGATCTTTAACCTTTCTGACTTACAGCATCCTCCATATACTCCTGTATCAAAAAGCACAGACAGATTAGCTAGCTACCATTATTAAACACCACGGCTCCTCTGCTCTGCCTTCGTAGCACTTGCCAAGGTTTGTAACTGCATATTTGTTTGAGCATTTGAACGCCTATGTTCCTGACTAAATTGGAGGCTCCAAGAAACCAAAGGCCATGCTTATTTTGCTCACAATTGTGTTCCCAGAGCCTGAAAAGTTTCACAGTATATAGCTGTCACACAATAAATACGGGAAAAATTAATAAATAAAAGAAAGCAAAACACCAGCCTTGTTTTCACCTACAAAACTCTGCTGAGCAGGTTGCAGGACTGACTCTCTATATCTATGATCCCATGGAGCAATTTGTCCAGAAAAGGACCTTTTTGCTCTTAAGAGACTTTCTTCCTAGTCATTTTGAGTAACAGTCACCTTATCATGTTGGAGACACAAGCAGAAACCAGGACCCACATCACTACCACCATATTAGCAACAATTAAGTCATATGATACCATGTGCTTGGATGGACTGGACAAAACTAGGACTCTAAAGCTTTACTGGGTGAAACAGAGTGCAATATGCAGACTTAATGTAAATAATTTTCCAAAACCTAGTGAAATTGAGTATAAAAAAATGAGCCATGACCATGTACACAACTCCTAACCACAAGCCCTGTCAGTCGCTAACAACGCTCTCAGGAAGATGTCCAAGATAGCTGTGTTTACAGGAGCTAGGATCTGGAGGTACATGGCTACTTCACTTTGAGGTGTATCACTAAGCAAATAAATCAATAAGATACAATGGACACACTGGAACACTCTGTTGTGCTAGACACACTAACTTCTAGAGGGGCTGCAAGGTGAATGGATGTTTAAAGGACTATGCTGATCATACAAACAAGTGAAAGTTAGTATTAAACTGTTTAATCTCATTAGTCATAGCAGAGCAGGGGTTCCCATTCTGTGGACAGCAAGTGTATTGGAGATACTCCAGAGGTCCTGACGCCTCAATGAGTATTACTTGTGTGTGATTAAACATACCTCACTGATGTCTGACCAGTGTGTAAGGGGATATAATTGTTTTCTCATCTATTAAAAAAATGTTAGTACTAATAGCTTAGAACTTTCAAATTAGACAATCTAACACAATATCTGATACCACATAAATTATTGTAAATGTGATCTATGTATTACAGTTAAGTGATACAAATTTTATTTAATTAGGATAACAAGACTATTCTAGAAAACAAGAGGGAACAATAAGGAAGAAAGGGTCATAGGACCAGATCTACTGTACATCACCATGATCTTTAAGCAAAAGAGCAAGGAGGCCAAGGGTAAGATGTAGATAAACTTCCTGATTTTGAATTCTGCCCCAGCTTCTAGCTTACCAGCTAACTTAGATTCTCTGTGCTTCAATTTTCTAATCTATAAAACACAGAATATTCCAGTCCCTGCCTCATGGAGTTTACTGTGAAGATTACTGTATCTGAATACATTTAAAGAACTTGGAACAGAGTGTAGCATGTGGGATGTGGCTGATAAATGTTAGGTATGACTATTATGTAAATTAAAACAATATTATCTATTTCTAAAGATTCCTGTACATCTACAGACTATTCTAAGTACATCTTAGTAAGAACCAACAGGGTAGAAGAGAAATTGGAATGAGGAGTAAGAATGAGGCAAAGAAAAAATAATGAAAAAACTAAAAAACAAAGTAAGAAAGAAGATCCTCAAGAAGCAATAATAAAAATGTACCATACTTTAGGCCAGTTAGTTATCTCAGCCCAGTGGATCTGAGGCAGAAAAGAAGAAAGAATAGAGATGCTCATGGAGTCTGTGAGTGCAGTAGAGTAAAAGGCTCATGCTCCTGGTTCTGAAGATCCCAAAAGTACTGCGACTCCCACCTTCCATGCTTTCAACCTTGTCCAGAATTTCCAATATGCACTAAATGAACTTTCATTTGATTGGTGTTAGTTAAGTGTTAATTTTTTGCTATCTTATCATCTTTGACTAAGAAAGTCCCTCAAGTGTT
The DNA here is from genome assembly GCA_025594165.1 of Tamias sibiricus. Lineage (NCBI taxonomy): Eukaryota > Metazoa > Chordata > Mammalia > Rodentia > Sciuridae > Tamias > Tamias sibiricus. Next base: position 81,015,852 of record CM046668.1, read on the forward strand.
GAAAAGCAAAAATTCAGACTTGCTCTGTGTTGCCTCAGAAGGCAAAATATTTAAGAAGACAGAATCCAATGTAAAGAGACACGTTTTCGACACTTGGTTCTGCCCAATAAAAACAAATAGGCTTCAAGAGTCATGAGTCACTCATCACTGTGAATGCGAAGCTGAGTTTATACAACCATGTATCCGGGATGTAAGCTCTAGCTGGGAGGCTGAACAAGTTAAGATCCAAGGTTTTTCAGAAATGAATGCTGCTGGGATTCACTAAGATTTTTATGAATACGAAAAGCCCAGGAAACAGTGCAAAATGCATTTTTGATACCAATGTTAGAGGGGAACACCAGCATTCCCACAGAGACCCTTGCCTTTTCCCAGTCATAACACATGCAACAGAAATTTCAGGAGGTAAGATTTCTCCACAGTCTACTACCAAAGTCTAAGGATTGTCTTAGGCGAAATTGACAGAAATCACCCTTCTGATCTGACCACATATTCAGGGCTACCTCAGTTGCCTTAGCAAATCTTAATATACCTGCCTTATTTCAAATCTTAATTAATATTTACAGAGTATCTGTCATACAGCAGCCTTCACATAAACCATCTCTAGTAACCCTCCTTCCAATGCAGGGAAATGAGAATGTGACCTCCATTATAAAGCCAAGATTAAGTAAAGCTCAAAGAGGGAAGAGTTTGTCCAATTTCATAAAGACAGGATCATAACTTGAACTCAAGTTGTGCCAACAAATGTTACAATCTATTCATAACATACCCCAAATGACTCTGATGAACACACCCCAAGAATGCCAAACCAAATCCTATGACACTCTCCTTGGGACTCTATATAGACTCAGATATCTAGACTCCTTTTAAATCTTGAGTTAACCACCTACAAACCCAACCTGTTTATGACACTGAATGATTTGAGGACTTAACATCTTCAGTCTACTCTCCTATGTGGTCCAGGTTCAGGAATTCTTCTTTACTATGTAGTACCAGCCATGAGAATTTGATGCAATCAAATGGGAGTCAATGGGAGTAAATACAGTAGACACAAGTCTTGATTCCAAACCAGGAGATCATGTTCTTATCCCAACTCTATGTCCATACTGCTATGGGGGCCTGGGAAAGTCACTTTTGCTTTGGAACTTATTTCCTCTCTGTAAAACCTAGTGGTTCTCAACTCTGGTTTCACAGAAGCATATGGAAAACAGTACAAAGTACTGATGGACAAACCCACTGCTGAAATGAAATCAAAGTCTCCAAAGGATGAAGCTTAGCATTTATATTTTATAAAAATCTTTGCCAAGATATAGCCAGAGTTCATGGTATGTATGAACGCTGAGGTTTTTATCAAGAATATGTAAGATTCTCTACCTGAAAGAATCAATGAATTAGGCCACTCAGGCCAAAATTCCCATATTAGACTTTCTGACAAGATCAGTTAGCACAATCACAGTTGGTATGGCTATAGACACAATGTCAGACTTCCAAAATCCCCAATGTTTCAGAAAACACCTTTAATTAAAACAATCATCAATAGAGATATACCATCTGCTCTCCCACTGTTCCTGTGGTCATCAGCACCTGCTTTTAAGAAAACAGCTGTGAAAATGAGAAATAATAGCAGTTGTACAGTAATAGCAACATTTCTAGAAAGCTTAGAAATAAGAATTGGGGCTAAGTAGGACATGGCAAAAATCCAATGTAGCCACAAAAACAATCATTGCCCCATTATACTCTAAACAACTTTGCCCCACTGCCATATTGAAAACAAGCAACCAAAGGGCTTTTGAAGAAGGCAGAAGCTGAGGTGGGGCTTGGAGATCTGGAAGGAAGACAGTATACCAATGAATAGATGACAAGCCTTGGAATGAGTACAACATTTCAATCAGCCAGTGAGAAATTAAGGAAACTCAGGAAATGAAGTTAGAAGAGCAAAGGGGGGTGAAGTTTTTCTAAAAATAAATGAAGATAAGTAAAAACAAGAATCAACAACAAAAATGAAAACCCATGGAAGCTTGTAGATAGCATTATAAAACCGATCACTTCAGAAGATAAAGATAGAGAAGTTAAATACCACACACTGTAACCAACAGCCCATAAGGATACTTTGCAAAGCATAAAGCTGAGATGAACTATGGTTGATGGTCTGACCCGAATAAGCCCCCTGAAACAGAGTCTGAAGAGCGACAGAAAGAGACACACGCAAGAAAAACTGAAAGCCACCTGTTACTTTCACCAGTTCATAAAGGCCATGTGAGATATGAGCTACAAAATGTGGTCAAACCTGCATGCTCCACTCGAGTGATGGGCAACACCAGCATACGTACTAAAGGGAGCTGTTTCTAGTCATTTTGGTGGTGCCCCACGAGCCTTGAGCTAAGCATTGTGGACAAGACTTGTCTGAAGTTATTAAGCTCAAAGCACACGTGCAAGGTCATTGCCTTGGAGTAGATGATAAGAAAACTGTTCTTACTGAAAAATAAGAGCATGAGGTGCAAAAGTGGCAGACAACACCCCTACCCTTGACAAATGGGACATCAGAGAAGTAAATTAATAATTCATTATGAGAGAAGCCTTTAAGTATAGAAGAACTGATAGCAAGTCATAACATCTGCTGTATGTTCAAAGGACAGGGAATTCTTATCTCCTTACCCTGCCATGTAGTAAGTCTGTCTCTGTCTCTGTCTCTGTCTCTCTCTCTCTCTCTCTCTCTCTCTCTCTCTCTGTGTGTGTGTGTGTGTGTGTGTGTGTGTGTGTGTGTGTGTGGTTTTTCATCACTTAAGCTTGTATCCATTTATTTCCTCATAGTCTATCTTCCTTTCCTTGCATAGGGCCAAATCCAGGAGGTCAAGAACTTTGATCCTTGCTTATTTTCAGTCCTTAAATAGTGCATTATGGGGCCGGGATTGTGGCTCAGTGGTAGAGCACTTGCCTAGCACATGTGAGGCACTGGGTTTGATCCTCAGCACCACATAAAAATAAATAAATAAAGCTATTATGTCCATCTACTGTTAAAAATATTAAAAAACAAATAGTGAACTATGCATGATGGCTTCTCAAGCAATGAATGAATGGATGGATGGATGAATGAATAAATGAATGAATATTTCCTCACTATATGCAAGTATCTTTCCTTTCATAAGATCCTGAGGACACTCTAGTCCGGGTATATCTTCCTTTAATCTATAATTAAAGGGGCATAAGTAGCTTTTTGTTTTCCATTAGAATTTCAGTGCATAGCTCCAGTTATAAAACTGTTGAGTCCATAAGTGTGTTTTAATTTCTCAAACTTTGCCACCATGTTTCCTAATCCTTTCAATGCATACATGAATAGATACAAGGCCATATACTCAAGATTGTTTGTATTTTCAGAATAAGAATACAGCTCAACCATAGTAATGCTTTGCAGAACAAAAATATGTCATCCTTGTAGTTTGATGCACTGAAATTATTTAGTTATTCTATTCAAAAGAAGTAAAAAATGACTGAATTCCAAAGAAGAAATTTCCAGGTTGGAACATTTTAATGAAGGAAGGAAAAACACAGATTCTGAGCAGGTTTGAGGCATATTCAAAGGCATATTTGAAAATTATGCACTGTATTTGCAGAGTGAAGCATCTCTACTTAAAGTACATTCTTTATACACATGCTGACAAAATTAAGGGCACACCATCCTTTGCTGAATGAGAGCTTATTAAAAGTGCTAGTGTGAGCCATTTCCTTTTGTTCCCTGGAGAAAAGCTAAGGCATGAAAAATACTTTCTTAATGAATCATATTAAGCCTGCAAATTTAAAATTTTAAGTCAGGAAGATTGATAAATTCAGGTTTGGATGGCAACACAGTTCTTTCCTGTCATGCACATGGTAGAGCTATAACAGGAACACTTGTTTCCATCTTAAGGATTTGTAAGGATTGATACAACGCTGAGATTTGGCATTGCTAATTAGGAATGTCAGCAAAAGAAGTTCTGAAGCTTCTGGAGTCAAAATAGCAAAGAAAGGTACATGCGACTCATCCTCCCATTTTCTCTCAGCCAGAGGGTGAGATCATCGCAGCCCTTCATACTTGTTCAGCACTTTAAATTTCCAATACTCTTTTACCTAATTTGCCATTTGAAATGACACACCTGCAGGTCAACATTTTCCATCCCCATTTGATAAATGGAGAAACCGAGGTTCAATATCATAAGTGAACTTCCTCATGTCATGGAGCCTGCAAGTGATGAAGTCAGGCCTCAAAAACAGGCCAGCACTGTCGTTTTTCACTACACAATGTGGCATTGCTTTGCAGTTCCACGATGCAGGCATGTTCACCTGGCCTGCATTATTTTCAATCACAAACAAGAACAGTCAGTCATTTTGCTGTTGTGGAGAGTGGCAAAGAATGAACCATCACATGAAGCTGACCTACGCAGGTGGTTTCTTCTTATTTTTGCAAGTATTATGTGTTCAGTTTGTGTACAGGTGTCAGTCGTACAACCACAAGAATGACATTTAAGTGATGAAAATCAAGTTCTGAGAGGAGAGATCACAAGTATGCCTTCACTAATATGACCTGTCTGTCTGCCTCAATCCTGTCTTTTGGAACAGAAGAAAAATTTGTATTGCGTAGAGTTCTTTGTATCACCCCCAAAATGCTTTTACAAATAAACACCTAAACCTCTTAAGCAAACAAACACTGAACCCAATCAGCTGCTCTGACTTATCCACACTATTCTACTTCTTTACAAAGCCAGGGGACATTCTCAGGCAAGACATTACACATGTTGGCAGATTACCATAATGATGGACTTATACAAAAAAATGGATAGACAGTTTGCTTCTTAGTTTTAGAAATTCTTCACAATGAAGGTTGAATTTACGGCCACATAACAATCTAAAAAGAAAAGGCAAAGAAACCTACTTCAGGAAGTACAGGGGTCACACCTCAGTTGGCCTGAAACGACAGACTTAATAAAGTATGTTTTGCCCAAGCTGTGAAACCACCCTGTTTTTTTTTTTTTTTCCATGAAAAGGTTTTTATTTTAAGGAAACATATTTTAAATATAAGAGATATTACAAAATTACATATGACAAATAACTTATTTTTTGATCAACACACAATGAAATTTCACATCTATAAGTAGAAATATAATAAACAATGTGTCCTAGACCAGTATCAAAATAAAATTCACAATTTCACATTTTGATTAGTAGATCCCCAAAATTCAATCTCAAAAACATTAAGTACATGTTATCCTGTTTTATGTATACAATATTAGTTTTTGCAATAAGCCATCTGGTGGCTAAGTACTGCTATCTAAGTATCTGATTCCAGCAAGAGATAACTGAGAAAAGAGCAAGGGAGAATGGTAGACAGTTACAGCAGGGGTTGAGATGCACAATCATGGATGAACAAGGAGAAGAGTGGTGAACATAACTTTGCACAGTGTCCCTGAGCCCTGACATCAGCCCTCACAACTCCCACTGTCCTTAGATTAGGACCCAATGATTCATCCCCATCGATCCATTCACTATGTAAACTGTAAACTGCTCTTCCCTAACATTGTTACCATCCGTGAAAAGTCTGCTTCATTGAAGATCCAGATAGAATGCATCTCCAGGAAGCCTTGCCTAATGTCCCTGATCAGAAAAGTATTATCTTCTTCTCTCTCTCTCTCCCTCTCTCTCTCTCACTCGCTCTCTCTCTCGCTCTCTCTCTCTTTTTCTCTCTCGCCTATTCCCAAAAGGCATTGCCTAGAGCTCTGTTTTAAGTCATTTCCCATATTTTAAATGCCCCCATAAAATTATTAGTTTTTTTGATAATGGATATCATATCTTGTTTGTCTCTTATAAACTTCAAATCATCTGTATCAGTGGCTGGAACAAAGAGATTTTCAGTAACATTCCATTAAGTTTAATTCAAATCCTTAAAAGGCTCCTTCTAGCATGGACATTCGGGATTTTTCTGTGTTCAACTCACTTAGTCATTTGTTCATTCATTCAGTAAACAACTATTCCTAAGCACTTGGTGCCTGCCAGGCATTATGCTAGACCCCCGACACACAATGATCCCCCAGGAAGTTTACAGCTGCGTTGGGACTTAGGCAAGTGATCAAACAATTACACACAACTGCAGTTAGAAACCACAATGACAACTGCATCAGGAAGCTTCAGAGATGTGACACTCCACTCAACTGTAACCTGGCACCTTCCAGGGACCAAACATCAGATCACATATAGCTGTGATGAAAAGGAGCATGAAGGCTATTGAATGATAAGTGCAGATCCACTGTAGCTTCATTTTTATTAGAAATTCAAGGAATATTACAAAAGAAATAGATGTTCAATTCTAACCTCCATTCAGACTTACAAATTATATTCTGATATATTTTTTCTGATATACACACACACACACACACACACCTATAATGATGAAAGATTGGAGCTATCCTCCATCTGGATTCAATACCTGGTCTAGAGCAGCATACTAATGGTTGACTCTGAACTCGCCCATGTGTGAAAGACTGGCCACGACCTCTGAGGTATCAACACACAGGGTCAGCATGTAAGAATTCAATGACAATGAAGTATAAACAGACTTTGAAAAGTGCATATTATTTGTATACAAAACAGCATCAACTCAAATGTCTAACATTTGTAGGTTATACATATAGACATATACATGCATTCATATACATGCACACACACACACACACATACAGAAAGAGAGAGTGAGTTAGTTCAGTTTCTCGTTACAATTTCTTTTTTTGAATTACAGCAAGTTGTCAGTCTGTTTCCCTTCATTAGACAAAATTTTCTGTGCTTGGAGAAGACGATGGGACAAGGAGGTAAGGAAATACAGAAGCTATTGTAGTGGACTGTTTCTCACAGCCGAAATAAACAAAGGACGAAGTTCAACCCAGAGGTCAAGTGGGCCAACTAAATGAGAACACTGATTATCATAACCTCTGGTAAAACTGGTGTCAGCAGTGAGTACCAGGAAAAATTCCATGTCTTTAATGAGACCATGAATTGACATCTAAGGGAAATGGCAGCGTAATTTTTACTTAATGTTTTGTCAGCAATCATACAAGAATGTGAGACTTATGCAACTGAAACAGCATATTTACATCGTGTTTCCTATATAAAGAAAGTTGATGCAAAATCCTAGACTGCGTGTCTCTTCTCTATCAATCACAGAGGACTATAAGAAAATCCTAGAAGGAAATGCTACTACTTTTTAAGTAGCAGTAAGATCATTTATTAATGATAACATTTAGTAAGTGCTTACTAAGTACCAGGCACTATTAAAAGAATTTTAAATATAATACCTAACCTTCACAACAACCAAGGAAGCAGAAATTGCTATGATCCTCTTTTTGACAGAAGCAGACTCTGAGGGCCAGATACGTTTACTAACTTATTTAATATCAAACAGATAGCATTTTCCAAACATACTGAACAACTGCCATTTATCCAGCACTATGCTATGAGATGAAGAGAGGTAGAGAAGGGGAAATGTCAAAAGGAAGACATCCCTGAGCCAGAGATGAACCATGCACAGGTTTGACCCAAAGAACTTAAACAGAAGCTAAGACATGAACATAAATTACTACAATTCAAGGTAGAAATTTTTTTTAAGTGCCACCAAAAATGTACAATTAGGTTCCATCTCTATGTATGGCAGTGGGGGTAAGAGGGCAAAGTAAGATGAATTCTGGGCAGAATGAATTACAGAATGAAGATGAATAACTCCATTCTGCCAACTTGACACAAGCTGGTTGGGACTTCAGTCCTTTAGGACAAGCCGACAGACTATGCATTCTCTGAATTTGTTTTCCCTCTGGTTAAACCCGTAACAAAGCCCAGAATAACTTGACAGGAAGCTTCCAGAGGACAGGTACTATATCTGTGCTGTATCCTCAGTGCCTTGAATGGGGTCTGGTATATGGAGGTGCCAAGACTCAAGGAGTCAGGTATTGAATGAATTAATTTGCTTATTAATTGAAAAGTAAGCAAAAGATGAATACAGAAACTAAAACAAGGCATACATCGTTAAGAAACACAGACTGTACTGCCGTTCCTACTTCTGAAGCCCTTGTCATCAGGTGTAACTTTGCAAACATGGGCGCCAAGGGACTTTTGCTAGACAGCAGGTGGAAGTTCTGTTAACCAAGACCACACCGGGGACCTAGCTGGGCAATGATTTCAAGAATGCCAAGAGGCAAAACATGAACTTTTGTTTTATTCCCCACCATGGCAGGAAACACAGTGTAAACCACAAACACTGTATTCTCTAGAACTTTCTGAAGAACTATAAAATAACTCATTTGCAGAAGTCGTTGATTTTGTACATGGGGACTGTTTTGTGAGATTGAGGAAGCAAATGATGGTTGACTTCCTGGAGTGAGTCATGGCTGTAACCCCCTTTGACTGTATTAATAGAACAGGGGGAAAATTTCCAGGAAACATCAATTACCACAACTACCAAAATAGAAAAGTTGGCTGGTGACTTAATCGCCAAACAGGGAGGGCTACTCCCCTATCTTCAGCAGAAAAAGAAAACAATAAGTCAAATTAATGCAGTTAGAAACAAGTTAACAGTATCCTTGCAGAGTTTGCAGAAATATGTTTTTTGTAAAGGAATGGCCATACATACTCTGGGCTAATTATAGTTGATCCAGAGTTCTAAAGATACAATGAGTCCTCTCAGAAATAGCATAATCACTACATGATTGATTCTTCTATTCATTACTTCAAATCTTAAATTAATAGGTAATTTACTGTGTGCCAGATTCACACCCCCTAAGAAACAAGGAACCAGATAAGAAAGTAACAACGACAATAAATGGCAGCTCAGTGCTCACTGTTGTAGCTAATTCTCTTTACCTTGTTTGTAGATTATGCTGATATTAAGGCTTAGATATTCATTCTGTTGTGTAAGAACAGGAACTCAAGAAGTATGAAAACCTTAGGTCCAAGCCGGGCGCGGTGGCGCACGCCTGTAATCCCAGCACTTTGGGAGGCTGAGGCAGGAGAGGAGGATTGCGAGTTCAAAGCCAGCCTCAGCAATGGTGAGGCACTTAGCAACTCAGTGAGACTCTGTCTCTAAATAAAAAATACAAAAAAGGACTGGGGATGTGGCCCAGTGGTCGAGTATCCCTGAGTTCAATCCCCGGTACCACAAAAAAAAAAAAAAAAAAAAAAAAGAAAGAAAACCTTAGGTCCAATAAATTTAAAAACCTTAGAGATTTTAGCCCCAACTCTAAAGGCACCCCATGTCTGCCACCACAGCTTCACCACTTCACAAACAGAAAGCAGAGAAGTTGCAACGTGTGCAAGCTCATGGACCAGGTTCTTTGAGTCCAAAGCCAACTTCTGTTACTTAATAGAGAAGGTTATTTCACTCCTTGTACCCCAGTTTCCCCAACTGCCCAACAAAAATTAATAATAGTACTATTTCCTATGGTTATCATGAAGATAAAATGAGATTGTGTGTATATTGTATAAAATGTTTGGAATAGTGTCTGAAACATAGTGCCCCTTTTAAAAATCATTACTATTATTCTCATTATCATTACCTCAGTTAATCCAAGATTGAGGTTTTTTATTAGTCACAGGAATAGAAGCAGTTCCCGCAGTTGTACTGCTGTGACTCTGGACAAGAATGCCAATTGATCTCTGCCTGTTTGCTCACTTAAAATCCATTGCCATGCTCTGCTGCCCTGGCCACAGGGATACTACATAATCTACCTAAAATAATATTATATCTGGGCAATCTAGCTGGATCCTAGTAGATCTGCCTCCACTGCCTATTTAAATTCAATGGGTGTGTCTGAGAACACAGACTGTGTATCCCATCTCCACCAAACTACCTACAAAAAAATCTTCTAACCTAACCAGTTCCAAACATCCTTCCTGGCACCCACGTTCTGCACCACCACTATCACATTCACTGCAGAATGGAATCCAATTAGAACAAAACTGTGGCAAGTACCAGTTCATGAACTATGATAATAAGTATGTTGCCAATCTTCTTCAATATGTCTGTCTCACAAAACTATAGCCAGGAAGACCTACGCTATGTTCTCTAACAAAAAATCACTGTGGCTAGTGATATGGCAATAGTTAAGTAAATTCTGTTATGTCCATTTCATGAACTTAATGATGGGTAACTTATTTTAAAACACTAATTAAAAAAAACTGTAAAATTATGTTTATCCCTGATTGCATATTATAAAAAGTATAGACGCATAAAAACTCACATATATAGAGAAAATAGAGGTTGATGTGTTAAGAGAGAGAGAATTGTGGTTTTATTTTTTAAAATATTTTTAGTTGTAGATGGACATAATACCTTCATTTATTTATTTTTTCGAATGTGGTGCTGAAGATAGAACCCTGTGCCTCACAGATGCTAGGCAAGTACTCTATCACTAAGCCACAATCCCAGCATTTTGGGTTTTTTTATGTATTTTTGTGTGTGTGTGTGTGTGTGTGTGTGTGTGTGTGTGTGTGTGTGTGTTTTGTCTCAGACAGTTGTCTCTGCACATATTTAAATGTACAGAAAGCCTTCAAGTTTACCTAAAGTCCATAAAAAAAAAATTCAAGATTTACATAATTAAAACATTACAAAATTGCATAGTAAATGATCCTCACAGCAGGACCTTTTGCTTTTGAAGGAAAAACAGGCATCATTCACTTTGGAGCAGAAGCTCTAAGACCCTTCCAGACCCTCCAGGCCTGAAGCCCACAGAAGCATGTGCCCAAGGCTCATTCAACAGCAGCTTCAAGTTGCTCAGATCAAAGATCATCATCTTAATTTCCAATTATCATCATGCAAACAGATGTATAAATGGCTCAGTGAGGTGTGATCCTTAATTTTAAGCAGTTTGTGTCTAACTCTCACTCTGGCTCCAGGTTCCAGGCTGGAAATCTTTTCTCTTTCTCTCTCTGATCCCTCTGATCATGCCTACTGTACCTAGGAGACAGCAGTGCCCAGGGGCCCATGTGCCTCAAGCCATAATCCCCACAGTCACACGCTCCATTCCAATGATCTTCCCACCCCATGACCTGCCCCACTCTTCTGCTCACAACACAAGACCCTCCCCATCCTCACCCCCAGCCAGTCTATACCTAATTTCAAAACTCAATTATTTTTGCCTATTCAGGTCTATAATACATATTCTTTCTCAAAATCCCTTCTAAACTAAAAGACTACGCCTTACAGTAAGTACTTTTGATTGGTTCTTTATTTTTAAAATCTCAACAAAAACATAAGGTACTGGTTTTTTCCCTAAGAAAATTAACAGTACTGGACAAATATTATATCCTAAGTAAACACGTGTTTAAAGGAAAATTAATTATACATACAAGATATCAAAAGTAAACAAGTTATTTATGAAATAAATGCACACATATTTCTCAAGTAATATCTCTTTGGTCCATTGCTGGGAACAGAAAGGAGGATATAAGGAGTGTTGAGACTGAGAAGCAAGGATCTGGGTCTGCATACTGACCTCCCAATCACTAGTAACAGCTTTTCTCTTGGCCTCAGTTTCTTTATCTGGAGTGAAATGTATTGAAACAGAAGATGGACTGGTATATCGGCCATGACCTTCAATGAAGCACCTATCCTCCCCTGAGCTAGCAGCAGAAGCCCTGTTATTCTAGTCCTGGTACAACTACTTTATAGTCAATGATGCCAGGTGATGTCACCTCTGGATACTTCAGCTTAATCACCTGTAAAATGGCAAGAATAACTCCTGCCATTTACATATCAAAGAGTCCTAAGGATCCAATAAAATAATGGCTGTGGATGTGTGCTGTGAATACAACATACCATGTACTATTAAAGGATTTTATTGGCTCCTGTCCCTGTTAATATTAGGTTTGGGACAGAGGAAGAATGAGAGTTCACTCTGTGGGAATGTCACTCTAGAAGAGACCGTGGCAAAGAGCAGGTCAGGGAAAGAACTTGGAGAGAACAATAAACCTTTCTGTTTCGTGTTACAACAGGAAAACTGTAGAGAACTGGACATTTGAGTGGGCTGTGTGAATGCCTGGAGCCTCCTCAAGAAAAGATGCAAAATGGAAGAAAAATTATAGACATGGTGTCCTTAGATTGATTCTGATTGTTGTGCTGATTTACCTTCTTTGACTTATTATACAAAACACAGTCAGGTTCAGAAAGTGGCATCTCAAAGAACATTTCCAACATCCCCAATATATACAGAATTGCCATGGTTTATAAGTGAGATCAAGTTATATAATACCCTTTCTCCCCTATCCCAGGCCAAGAAAAAGTTGTAATAACACTTTATATTGATACAAGCATGTGTCTCCCAGCAGCAGGTCACACTCTATGATATTATTTAATGAAACCTCACCTTACCACTGGGCAGCAAGCAATGAGTTATTATTAAGGAGTTAGGTTAGTTGGGAAGAAAATAAAACTGTAAGATACAGGAAAACTTGGGAGGAAAAAAGTCCAATCTGATAAACTCAATAGGGTCAAACACATACTGAAAGGAGGCAATTAAGACACTATTCTTCCACTACTTAAAACAGATCATCTGCCTGTAGCATTCTGTATTTTAATCTTTCCATCCCTCAGAGCCTAGTAAAAATGCTTCTTCCCCCTAAACCAGAGTGGACTTCAGCCCAAGCCTCTCAGTCAGATTAAATTATCCTTTCCTGGGTTTTTAAAAAATTTAATTCAACCCTAACTGTAGTGTTTCACAAATTCTGTCTTTTCTTGAAAGCAGTTTTGTATATCTACATGGTCATTTCCTCTATCAAATGGAGGTATCTGAAGTTAGGAACTAACTACTTTTTCTTCTTTCTTTTGAGAACATTTGTTCCTGACACAGCCCCTGAAGGAAGGAAAAACTTCATCAATGTTCTTTTTTCTAGAACTAAATCTTAGTAACAAAGAGATTAGAAGATTTTCAGATGCCCTTACAGCTATAAAATCCAAAAGTGCAGAACCAGGAGGAATTTGTGACATTATCTAATCAAACCCATCACTAATTAGAATGAGAAAAGGATGCCTCCAAGCCTCCAGAGTCCAGCCCAAGTGTTCTGGCCACCCTATGACACCTTTGTTAAACTGACAGTCCATCTTATTTCCCTAAATTCTAAGCTAGGACAGGACATTAGGATACATCTACTTGTCAGATGATAAGAAAACATTTAGCTACAATAACCACTACTTTGACATCACGGCATTGACCAAGGACTCTTCTCCATGGCTAGACTGGAGGCTTAACATCATTTTAATGAAGTCAAAATGGAAGGTAAGTGCTGACTAGAGACTAGTGTTTCTCTAGTAGTAGAAAGCAACTCATTAATGGGCCATAAAATCAATTTGGTTGATCTTCAAAAGAATTTTTATAAATAAAATACGTTAGAAAAATACCAGTGTGGTTGAGGAAGATTTTCTTTCATGCTTCATATAAATGTACATATGTGCAAATACATGCAAATGTCAAAGTAAAAAGTAAAATTTCTTACAATCATTTGTATAAAAAAAAGTTTGAAAGTCACTATGGTAAGCCAAAGTCTGCAGTGATAAATATTAATAGCTACAGAACTGATGGTTACACACTTCACAAGGAGATTAACAAGCAGGGAAGGCAATACCTGCTCCTCCAAAGAGCAATCCAGATCCCTACTGGAAAGTCCAGGCACAACACAACGAGGCACCATCAGCACTGCCCCACGCATCCTCCCATGATGTTGACTCCCAGTTCCTGTTTTAGGAGACAAAATTTCTTTTGTCCCTGCTTAGCCTCTTACCCTTTGCCCCTTTCCCCCTCTTTCTGAGATAAGTTTAAAAAGAGAGAAAGCAAGGAAGAGAGAGAGGGAGGAAGGCAGTCAAAAGAAAGACTGTACATTTTCATAGATTTTTTTTGTTTGTTCTTTCTCTCTTTTTTCTCGCTTCTAAAGGTTGAGACCCAGACCAACCTAGAGGAGCTGGCATATATGAGAGTCCTGTTCCTGAGCACTTTCAGCAGACTTTCAGAATATTTTTCTTTCTACTTCCCTGGCTGAATGGCTGGGTTGGAGTAATTTTCTTCCTCCTGGGGTTGGTTGCTAAGAGACACTCTATTACTTCTCTTTCTCTTATGACCCGATTACTGTGATCAGCAAAGACGGCATGCAGACAACATCCTGACATAGCTCAGACTTGATCGCTGGGCCCAGTTACAAAATAATGGACTTTCTTAACCCTCTCAAAACCATCAGACCAAGATTTCCTAAGCTGTTGTTCACACAGGGTCAAAGGATTTCCACATCTTCCTTTAAAATGGTGGCTGTGATGGATCAACTGTATCATTATAGTAGCTGATGTGCATGCTGAAATCATTTCAATAAGGGTTATATGTCTCCTCTTTATTCTTAATTTTTTTTTTTAATTTTCCACAGATCACTAAGCAGACCCAACCTTATTTCAAATTAATTTCCAGCCTGGAAAAGGACAAGCTAGTGAAGGGACCCTTAAATTCCTTTGTGCCACAGATCCCAACTGCTGTGTTTTTCCTGACATACAGATCCCATCCTGTCTTTCTCTAACCTATGTAGCTAGCTCTGGACAGAGCACCTTAAACATCCTGGGTGCCCAGTGGTGCTTACTGAATGAAGATACAAATGGGCCCTCCGTGTCAGCTCTCCCTCCATCCCTTAAGGCTCCTAGGCAACCCTCCCACTCACACTTCTGGAAAAGCAAAGAGAAAAGGTTACAGGTTCCTTTGTAAAGGTTCTAATGGCCTCAAAAGAGAACAGAAATTTAATCAGCAATACAACGAACGTAAATGTGCAAGAAAGTAACAAAGATTCTGGATCTAAATTTCCAGTATCATCATGGTTGATATTTCGCTCGTATTACGTGGAAGATGCAGTCAGACATTTATTTATGTATTCTACTGTTCACCCCACTGCAAGGTCAGCTTGGAAGAACTTTTCTTTTCAAACTCTTCTGACCACAAGGAAGGTTCACATATGATCATTCACAAAGACATCAGGCTTCCCTGATTCCACTCCTGATCGTTATCTACACTCTTATTATTAGAATTTCATTCTTTCAGCTTAAGGCTATGATTTCTATTAAAAATAACGTCCTCCTGGCAATGGTTCACTTTGACATATTTTCATCAAAGATTTAGACCTCTCTCCTTCTGATGGCTAGATAGAAACATATAGATATTGATAGGTATCTGCATTTCAGTATGTGCACATTTAAAAATATTTCTTGTATAGACTTTGGAAGTCAGCCCACACACATAGTAGAATAATCATCAAATCTGGATACAAAGATGGCTTTAGTCAAATCAAGATTCATTTTTTATTGACCACAATATCTTGGGCAACTTACTCATTATTTCTCTGAGCCCAATTTCATTATTTGAAAAGAAGAAATGTTAGTACCATATTTCAAATACTGCTATAAAAATGAGATACAAGGTGCCTATATACAAGATGGTAGGATACAATGATGGTAAGAACAAATTGGGTGCTAGTTCCCTCATGAACTTTCTGCACTTCAGAACATGAACATATACTTTGCTTGGGTGTAGGGGAAAAAATGTGTGAGAATATCAGCCTACGATGGGATAGGTGAAAGAGCACAGGGTCAGCAGGGGAACAACTGAGGGTGCACAGAATGGGGAGCCTGTGACCCATTTCACAACTACAATTCACCATCATTCGTGGGAACAAGTTGACTCCATGCCTTCCAGGAGTAACCAATTTACGCAATTTCTGTAGCTGAATCATCATTTCATACGATTTTAGAGGAAGGAAGTAAAGAGATTCTGTTCCATCAAATTGCTTTACACTTAGGGAAACTAACCCCACTAGTTCCATATTACGTAGGCCCAAAGTGCAGAGAAGTAGCCTTTCCATTCAGCCACACTTCCCTCTGGTAGCTCTTGTTTTGTTCTTGGTGCCTTTGTGATTGGCTGCTACCTCCTTCCTACTGCAGCTAAGGTAAAATTAGCTTTATCCTGATAGGCCTTTTCTCACTCCCCTTTGAACTGACTATCCATGAATAATCTGAGATTATGTGCAGAACAAAGTCAAACTCTAGGATGAGATGCTATTTACCAGGAATCACAGCTCTTTATACTCTGCCTGGGAAAGAAATAATAGGTGACACTTGAGTGGGGTTTATGCTTCCAGCTCACAAGATACCCAGCTTCTAACTTTAAGCCTCCAGCCCTTCTTGTGTGATTCCAGTCTTGTTCTTCCTCCACTACCAACAAAATGCCCAACTAACACACTGGTCTATTACCAAAAACCAGCCTGGTAGCTGTTCCAGAGAATGGAAATTTCTAGGTATCCCCAAAATGAGCACAGGTTCTGTCTAAGATGTCTTCAACCTCGAGTTCATCCTATTTGCTGGTGATAGGCAATCATTACAGATGGAAATTCAATCTAAATCTGACAATATTTCCACAAAGGTTAATTTCATCTGGGCTATATTCAACATAAAGGAAATGGCATGTGATAAACTGCTCAGGAAATTAAAAATTCACCACTAGCAAAATATGGTGTCTCAAAGTCTTAGGTACTTAAAAAACTATTAAGTATAGGTTCTTAAGGACACTGTGACTGTAGCTCTCTGAAAAAATGATTTCTTGAAAAAAGTCAAGGAACCTGAGGGAGAGAAAAAGAAACCCTTAATTATGAAATGGTTCAATGATTGAAAGGAAAATTCTGGAAGAAATAAAAATATGTATTTTTTAAAAAGAGTCTGAATCCAGGGTAAGAGAGGGGTGCTCGAAGTCATCAATGACAGTATAGAAGTGTTTCCGATTACTTTGCAGTTAGTCTTATCTACCAGACTTTGAGTTATGCCTCTGCTTTCTCAGGCAGCCATAGAAAGATTTTCAGAAGTTTAGGGTGATGATCTCACCAGTGCTTCTGCTCCAGATGCCTATGGATATTGAATCACTTGCAAATCATTACTCTAACTGCATGTTCTTTACATTCTGAGTGAACACATCATATCATAAATCAGGAAGATAAGTTTAAGAGTGCAATAACTGCTGCCACTTTGTCACCTCAGTGGTGTGGCTTGAGTTTTAAGAGCTTTGCTCACTTTTGCAATCATCCTATCCTTCAGGCATGCCACAACCAGACAGTTGTGGCATGAAACTGTGGAACCTAGATAACAAGTCACTGATGTAGTCACAGGGTGAAGTAGGACAGAAGAGGCTGATGCCTAATGGATAAGACGTCAGCCTTTGAATAAACCTGCTTCCTGAAAATTCCTTGGGTGCCCAGCCTCTTCTGTCCTAATTCCAGGGAAGGTAACAGATTAGTCTACTTTCTTAAAAACAAAGAATAAAAATTGAAGAGCTAGAAGACAATTGAACCTCACGGACAAGATAAACCAGAGCAAGCTGTTCAAACAAAAAACAAAAAAATTATCACATAGGTAATTCTGATAATGTTCTTAATAATCTTTTTTCACCTTACTATTATTTATTCTGAACTCCACCTTTCCCAATTGTTTCCTTAAAATTTGGACTAGGATTCTAAGAACTGCAACTTATTTATTCAGCTATAAACCCTTTTTATCCTAATGGAGCTACCTAATCTAATCACAGGAACTATTTAAATTCATTTCTTGACCTTCCTGTCCTAAGAGATCCTGTATTGTTTTCCATAAATAGTAAAGGAAATTGTATTTTTTTTTTTAAAAAGATACACCATAAAAATAGTCAACCACTGGAGGCAGGGGCTGTGGCTCAGCGGCAAAGCACTCGCCTAGCATGTGCGAGGCGCGCTGGGTTCGATCCTCAGCACCACATAAAAAAAATGAATAAAATAAAGGTATTGTGTCCAACTACAACTAAATATATATATGTATATATTTAGTATATATGTATATATATATATATATATATATATATATATATATATATACACACACACATAAAAATGGTCAACCACAATGATACCACACAGAGCAGTCCTCTGGGTGAGCCCAACAAGCCACACAGAGGATGCAGAGGTGCTTCTTGGCACCTGCACATTCAGCAAAGAAATTTTCTGAGTCTGCCATTCTCCACCTGCATTCCAGAGCATTCTGTGTCATTCTGGGTCCTCAAAATGAGGGTTTCCAGGACAGGACAGATTAAATCATTAGAGTTTTAAAGATCCTACAATGGAACCACCCAGCCAAAAGGAAAGAGGAGCCCATGTGGGGACATCACAATTTTGAAAGGTTTAAGGATAACACAAGGAAGAGGAATTAGACATGTTCTTTGCCACCTGCAATGGCAGAACTGGACCAAAGGTAGATCTGAGGAGCAGCACATTTCACCTGAAAGTGGGAAAATACTTTCAGTCTAAATGTAACATGGGTGATGCTATTTAAAAAAAAAAAAAAAAAATACCTCACCTCCACCACGCAGTCAAGCCAAAGTAAATCTAGGATTGCTGAAGAGGATATATCTGCACCTGGGGGACTACTACTACTTGGTCTTTTGTCCTTTCAGAAAGATTGAGGGTCATTATTTTGCTTTTATTGCTGTTGTTACTGTTAGGATATAAAGCCCACATAGGTCTTATTAAATTTGTGCCTAGGCATTTTAAGGTTTATTCTCGTGGCAAAAGGGACTTTCTCCCACTATATTTTCTAAAGTGTTGTTACACTTACAAATATCAGTTTTTACTAATTTAATTTGAACTGTGCCACCTTCATAAAACTCCTAATCATGACTTACCCACCCAATAATCATCGAACGTTTCTTCTGTGTCTTGACCATGTGCTGAACTTAATGGTGAAAAGCACAGAGCCACAAGCTCTCCAAGTCAAATAGTCTGGTTGACAAGGGAACTTCAGTGTTGTCTCACTGTAATGAATACCTGCCTCATGTTTGTCTGTTTGCTCTTCCTTGTTCCTTTCCCAGAGATTTATAACTCAGAAGTGGAGACAGGAGAGGTCCCATCTGATGAGGACTGGGTGACAATTACCAAGATGTGATCAGATTGTTAAGGGTTTTGGTTTTTTTGTTGTTGCTGTTGTTTCTTTTTTAGAGGGCAGGTGCTTGCAATTTTAAGCACTAACTAAATTACATGTAGAAATTATAAATCAATAAGACTAAAAAGGCAGAATTCAAATTAGATTAAGGATAAACCCCTAAAATCACAACTGTCCAGAGACTTTTAAAAAAAAGTACCCTTTCTGTTCATTATGCTATAAATACTGAAGATAAGCCTGAAAAACAAATTCTTAGAGCTGGTGGGACTCATGCATCAGGAGTGGGGTGGGCCTACCTAAATGTCATTTTTTAGAACTATGTCCTTGAGAAACGCCCCTGCTGTTCATAATTTCTGTAGATCACCAGGCGATTCTTTACAGAGTGAGGGCAGAGGATCGCCATTGACAGTTAAAGCCCCAACAACACAACACTGGCTGTGTTCCAGGAAGTTTGTAGATTGTCAGCCCTGGAGTAGAAGGAAAATACAATAAGGGACACTGCACAACCTTTTCCATGTTAGCAGGGTCCTCAAGGAAAAAAGTCTATGGGTTACAACACTGGATATAGGAAGAGTTCAAGTTCTCAGATGTACACATGAGGGAGAAAGCCCAGAACTAACTGCTGGATGAAGACAGAGAAAATGGAGCACTCTCATTCTTGAGCTTCCAGAGATCATGATTCTATCCAGCTCTGTAAAGAATAGCTGTATTGAAAAAGGTATGCATTTGGGGTTGTTAGTACTGCTTACTCTCTTTCTTTCTTTCTTTCTTTCTTACCAGAAAATTCAGTAGTCACAATCCTACCTCTCCCCAACTGCATTTAGTTCAATGAGAAAATTTTGCAAAGTTTGCAAAATTCACTAGAATGTTGGGAAAACTGGAAGGGGGGAGAACCTAACAAAATCATTTTATCAAGGAAAATCTGTGACTTAGGGTGTTAAACGGTTCCACCAAAGGCATAGAAGCAAAAGTTAAGTATACAAAATACTCAAAGGCCCCACTGAATGTCAAAGATTTCCAAGTACTAGGATATGCTAACACTAGAAAACAACCTATTTTTAGTACATGAGGTTGTTTTTGAGAATCACCATGCCATTGAACCAATGTTTTCCTATTATGTTTTTTCCATTCCTCAGTAATTACTGATGATGATTGACCAAAATACGCTCCACCAAAGGGAACAGTTGTAGTAAGGTTGTGACAACCTGTTTAGGAAAAGGTCTACCTCTGCCCTTCAGGCAGACAGAGGAAGAGAAAGATAAATGGGGAATAAAAAGGTAAATGCATTGGTCAAGGCCAGAGTGAAAACTGGTATTAGCCCCAAGAGAAAAATGCAGAAGTTGTAACTCTCAGCACTTATTGTAAACCACCAGCCATTTTCACTTCCCCTGACAACAGAGGTGACTTTTGACAGTGAGGGAAGAACTAGTTTCATAAACAATTATCAGAATAAGAAATAAGGGTGGAGTGCTAGGGGACCAAAACCATGCTGGATTACTTTTCAACTAGAAGGTCAATGGATTTGTCCCTTCAGCATTCTACCAGACCATTTCATACTAAAATCAAGTCAGCAATTATTGGTTGCCTCAATGTAGTTGAATCTTTCATTCAGAAATACAAATAGCTTAAAAAGATGGAGAGAGGTAAACTTGACCTAAGAGTTAACTTTCATAATATATGACCTGCCATAAGAACCAACAAATGAGCTGGGCAGAAAAGCAAAAGGGGATTTACTAGAGTTATTAATTGCCATGTTATCATTATTATCATTATATAACATAGTAGCATACGGGGAGCATTAAATGGTGTATTTTCCAAAGAGTTTCTGGCCAACGGGGTGAGGCAATGGCCTCCTTGAATCAAAACCTATTGCTCCTTAAAGCTTGCATAGCTGCCTTGATTAAACACAGCGGCAGGCTTCAGTTGAAGGGACAATTCTTCTTTTTTGAAGGGAGGTAGAACAGAGTAATTGCCAGATGTTTGCAATTTTAGCTATAAAAAGATGGCTGCTTTCCATTCCTGAGTATGTTGGATCTTTTTTTCTTTCTACCCAAGCTATTGTGGTTCACTAAAATAGGCCACTGCACTGATGACTCATCATTCAAAACGGCAATAATGGAAGCAGAACAAATATGACATTTTAAATTCACATATAAGAGAAATAAATTAAAATGTACAGGTAATAGTTATATGCTAAGCAACAGAAAAATGCTGCAGTCTCAAAAACTCAATTTTGATTCAGAAGAGTTATGCTTGGATCTCTCTTGACTATCTTCTTCCTATAGGACTAGGTGCAAGTAACCTCATTATCAAGGATCAATCCCCTCAACTGTAAAATGGGGATTAGTATCTCCCCCTGGCCTCCCATGCAGCAAGAAGAACCCAGGCCTTATTTATCTCCATGTCCTATCTTGCACATGTGTAGCCCAGAGATATACAAATATTTGTTGTATGAAAAAGGAAGAAAAATATATGCATGTGTTTAGAAGACATATATCATAATATAATTGTGTGTAGACATTACACATTATATTGTAAGTACATGGTATTTTCTGATGTAATTATTAGAACTATTCCCATAGCCACAACCAAATATTCAGTTCTCTCTTCCAATTCTGTCTACTAAATTTAGTAAAAGGAAAATAGAAACCTGTTCTTTATTTAAGCAGCACCAATATAAGTGGCTTGGGCGACTAGTGTCCCCTTAGGGGGGGGGGGGGGGGGGGGGGGTTGTTATCTTTCTTAATGAGTGACTTAAGAATCTCTTTGAGGGTTTGGTGACATATGAATCCTTTTCCTGGAAAAGACATATACACGGGCCAACTCTGAATACGATTTCAGGAGATGGGCTGAACTTCAAGTATGAATCCCCAAAATAAAGAAGACCCATGATAAAATCTCTAACTAAACTAATTTTTCTGCTATTCTGTAGTTAATAACATCCCTAAAGTCTCACTTTGTCATTTGATGTTTAGGAAAATTAAAGATTTAAAAAAATAAATGACTAATTATTAGCCTACTTTATATAATGTTCATCTACATTGTTAACTGCAAATAAAGTTCAATCATAAAAATATTACTTCTCAAAAAGATACTATAAGCTCAAATCCTTCATATTTCTACCTTGACACAGCTGAAGTAAAATAGAGCTCTTTGCAAGAAAGATGTTATGAAAATTCAAAAACCGGACAGATCAACATGTCATAATTCTAGCAAGAACAAACATCAGGCAAACCAGTCCTGAAAAGTCAAGCAACAAATACATTATCATAGTGCAATAGAAGCATAAAACAAAGATTTTTTTTTAATTGGCAATATGAACTATATTTGGGCATTTATGATTTGAAAATCTGTGGATTAAAAAAAAACTATGGATTATGACTCGCAGAGGCAAAGTTGGTGTTTTAATTTTAATAACAACAGCAACAACAATGATGGCGGCATCCATTGATTTACTCATTATATTGGGCCAGCTGCTATGCCACTTTTATCACTTTGTTTAACATTCAAAAAAACTCTTTGAGATACACATCTCTTACTTTAAAAGTAAGTAAAAATGGAGAGGTTTTAGGTTGGCACTCAACCTGGTGAGGCAGGGTCTTAGAGATATTAAAGGGTGAAATCAATCAAAACTTGAACATAGAACTCTCTGGTGCCAGAATCTACAAGCTCAACTGCTGCCTCCCCTGATTCTCTCCTCTTTGCAATCTTCCAGTGCTATCTTGGCCCCAAGTAAACACTTCCTTCTGACTCCTCTGATAGAGTTAACCCTAGAGTCACTTCACAAATAGAGGCTTTAATTAAAGCTCTATACTGTGAGTTAAATGATCATCTTCATATGCCAAGTTCCTAATGAAAATGTGAACTTCTTCAGGACTAAAATGTGCTTCTAATTTGTGTTAACTATTATATATAGCCTTGTTGAATAAAAATGTCATGAGATGCATCTGAACTGGCCCCAATAAAGTCACTGAAGTTAAGTGCAGAGGTTAAGATATGGAAAAGCAAAATCTGTCTACCAGGGACCCTATAGGGTGGGCATGAATGACACTTTATCATCACTTCAAATGGTGATATTTCTAGGTACACATAATATAACTTAAATATTTCTTTTCCAGCAACTAATTGTTATAGAGGAAGCACTAAATAAAACTGAGAACTGTAACATATGAGCAGATCAGTAACAAAAATAAATCCAAATTAAAATGTCATTTTAATGTCAAAAAACTTGTCAGTGATATCTAAGAAGTTTAAGCAATAAGATGTTACTGACTTCCATTAATGCAGATATCAAGTGTTTATTCCACAGGTTTTCTGAAATGTTTCCTTGGTAGTGACTTCTTGAGATTACAATGGCTGATTTATATTTTCATACATCATATGCATCCATGAATAGATTGATCCTAAATAATTTTCAAACATTACTTAGATGTCAATTTTCAAACAGCTCTGAATGGTAAGCACTGGGGGAAACACTATAGAGAAATTTTCTTTCTTTTATTAAAAAAAAATTAACAACATTAATGTGAGATTCAGTGTAATGTTGAGATAAAGCTACAGACTTGGATCAGGAGACAGGCTCAAATTACAGCTTTGCTCTGTACTAGATTTTCACGCTGTGTACATTAAACCCTCTACAGATGGAAGGGTGATGACATCTTTTACAGTGTGACTGGAAAGATTAGGTAAACAGTAAAGCAAAATGGACTTTAGATGCAAGAGAGGCTAATAAATCCACGAAAAAGTTTTTTAGATCCTTTAGACACTGTTGTACCAGAGAAATTGTTTAGTTCAAACTCAAATGGAGGTGTAACTCAGGGGTAGAGCACCTGCCTAGCATGTTTGAGCCTATGGATTTAATCCCCAGCACTTAAAAAAATTAATGATTTTTCCACTATATAGTATTTAGTTTACATTACTAAAACATAAGGGAAAATATTAAAGCTTGGTTAAAAGTGGCTTCTCTGTTTATTAGCCTCATGGTGGGTCCTCTGAATCTCAGATTTTTTTTCTTAAATATTTAATTATTTGCTTTAGTTGTACACAATGCCTTTATTTGTATGTGGTGCTGAGGATCGAACCCGGGCCACACACGTGCTAGGAGAGCGCTCTACTGCTGAGCCATAACCCCAGCCCCTGAATCTCAGATTTTTATTTGTGTCTTGGAACCATGATAATATAGGAACTATAATGAAATTACAGGACATATTGGTGATTGAACTAAATATGTGAGAAAGTGCTCCGAAATTACTCACATGTATGCACATGTACACACACATATTTAGAGTTGCAAGTTGTGATGAATATTTCATAATAAACTAATGATTTCATTGCTTCCTGTCTTCTCAGGGTCACCCCAAAGTGTGAATAAGTAAGAAAGCAAAACAGAACAAAAACAAAAATATGTTTAAGTTGCTCCATCTCACATTCTTCAGGGTGTTGTGTCTGTTTAGGTAAAAAGGATGCCCTGAGATAGTTACAGGAGAATCAGGAAGAAGAATATTCCTCACCCTTTTTGCCTTAGTATTTATATGTACAGAAACATTTCATTCTAAAGCATAAAAGATGACTGAAGAGAGATGGCAATGATACTTCGAGCCAGGACTACCAGGACAGTACTTCTTTCCCATGTTCCTAGATAAGTGTTCCATTGTTTGTGGGTCCTTCCTCTCTGTAGCTACCCAACTTCCTGGAACTATTCTTAGAGGTGCACATGAGAATGTCTAGATCTACCCAGAGTGAAGTCACCCTACTCCCACTGCGGAGCTACTCCCAGGAGTACACAAGCACTCCTTGAGGACATTAGCAAAGAGCTGCCGAAACCACAAGGGTCACAATGGACTCCATTCTTGGCTTTAATGCATCTGTTCCTGTTGCTTGGTATGTCATGCTGTGCACTGTCCTTTTCTGCTTGGTAAACAACTAACGCATTCTACGAGACTCAAATAGGACATCCCCTTCTCTGAAAAATTCTCCCCAGTTCTTTTCATAAAACATGCTTCATCATCTATTATGGCGCTAAATTTACATGATGCATGAGCAATGCCTGTAATGCGTCTATCTTGACCAGCAGACTAGCTATTCTGTTTGAAGACAACAACACACAAAACAATGCAGAAAACAAGTCATAAGGGAGAATGATGGAAGGGCAAAGTATTGAGAGCCTCAGCGTACCACATCTCAGGGACCTGTATTCCTCCGCCCTAGGAGCTGTCCTTGGCTGTCCAGTCTCTGTCTGAAGTAATTTTAAGGAAGGAAGATATAAAAAAACACCATGCCCTGACTTTTTTTTTTTTTTTTTAAACAGTTCTCTCCTTAGGTCAATCGCTGTTCTAGGCTACAATTTCTTTATATGGTATATTTGCCCACAGGCTCAGGTGTCAGATTTATTTTAATAATATCCACAATGAATCCATGTATAGATGATTTACATAGACCTGCCATGACCCAAATTGACTGAGATTTCAGGCATCACTTCCTGAAGTAACACAAAAGCAAGTGCTCTATAATACAGAAAACTGAGCATCTTGTGGGACATTCCAGAAGAATCAATCTTTTATTGTTCTTATTTTAAATATTCTTTCTTCTGTTTTTTGGATCCTAAATAAAAGTCTCTGGGACAAAATATGTAAACAAATGATGTCTGAGATGAAAGCTCAGAGGGGAAAGTATAGCAATGTGAGACTGTTTGGGGTCCATGAATCTCTCCATTGTACACCTGTAGAACTATCAAAAGACACTATCCTTTGAGAGAGAGAAAGAGAACACCCAGAGGACCCAGAGAAGGTTCAAAGAGCACTGAGCACTGGTCCTTGGAGTGAATGAAGTAAAACAGTTGTGACCGAATTTTGGTTAAGCATCAATCAAAGGACCTAGGAGTGTTGTTTGTTCTGTTTTGTTTCAATGCATATTCTTTCAGTCCATGCACTGAGATTCTGATTCTGAAGGACTGAGGTGATACTTAGGACCTGTATTTTTTTTTTTTTTTTTTTTTTTTTTTTTTTTTTTTTACGTTCCCCAAGTTTTCCTGAAGTCTGGTCAGCTTGGAGAACCACTGAGAAAAGCTGTACATTATAGCAGTGATCTTAAAATGTACAAGCAATTTAGGTTGTACAAAAGATGGTACTTTAAGAAATCTACATGTATTTCATTATCTTGTTGTTAATTACGCTTTTTATTTTGAAATGTAGAATCACAGAAAGTTCCAAAAATAGTACAGAACCTCATGTACACTTTACTCAGGTTCTGCCATCCCATATAGCTATAATGCGTCATCAAAACCAGAAAATTGACCCTGCTACATTACTGTGAATTGGACTCCTGGCATTGATGTGAGTGTGTATATAGCTCTATGAAATTTCATCCCATGTATAGATTCATGCAATTATCACCCCATTCAAGATACAGACCTGTTCCACCACCACAAAAGTCTCCTGTTGCTTTCTCTTGGTTTGAATGCTCACTTGCTGTCCCACTCCGCCATCTCTGTTCTTTAGCAGTCACTTGTCTGTTCTCTAACTCTAAAGTTCTGTCACCTCAAGAATATCCTATACATGGAATCATGCAACATAATAACCATTCAAAACTGATTGTCTTCTATTCAGCTGAATGCTATCAAGATCATTCCAGGTTTGCATATGTAGCAACAGTCCTTTCTTTCTTTATTGGTGAATACTATCATTCCATTCTGTGAACAAATCACCAGACTTTGCTCAAACACTTGCCCACTGGAAAACACTTAAGTTGTTTCCAGTGTTTTGTCACTATAGAAAAATAGTTGCTATAAACATTCATGTACAGGTTTTTATGGAAACGTCATTTTTCATTTCTCTGGGTTAAATGCCAATTGGTTCAACTGCTGAGTCATATGGACAGTACAAGTTTACTTTTGTTAAAAACTGGCAAAGTTTTCCGGAGTGGCAATAACCAATTACACATTCCAATCAGTAATGTGAGAGATGGTTCCTCCGCATCCACCCAGCATATGGTATAACTTTTTATTTTAGCTGTCCTAATAGCTGTGGTGGTATTTCACTGTGGCTCTCTATATTCTTATAAAGAACAAATGAAACTAAGCTCTGTCTAGAACTAAAATATGCAGTGAACTAGTATTGTACATTCTTATACTTTAACATAAAGACAAATAAAGAGGATCTCACCACACAAAGCAGCATTAATCACTCACCACTTTTGAAACTATGTAGGGTTTAAGAACCAACCCCGATGCCCATCAGCAGATAAATGGATAGGGAAACTTTGGTATACATACACAATGGAACACTACTCAGCACTAAAAGAGAATAAAATCGTGGCATTTGCAGGTAAATGGATGGAGCTGGAAAAAATAATGCTAAGTGAAGTTAGCCAATCCCAAAAACCAAAGGTCGAATGATCTCTTTGTTATGAAGATATTAACTTATAAAGGCAAGGGAGTGGGGATGAGAGAAATGAAGAAACTTCAAATAGAATAAAGAGGGGGAAGGAAGGGAAGGAGGCAAGGGGATAGGAATAATGGTAGAATGAGTTAGACATCATTACCCTAAGTACATGTATGAAGACACAATTGTTGTGAAAATACTTTATGTAAAGCCAGCAACTTGAAAAATTGTGTGTTTTATATGTAATATGAAATGAATTGCACTCTGCAAGCATGTGTAACAAATTAGAATAAAAATACATTTAAAAAAAAGAATCCATCACCTTATGAACAATTCACTTCAATGGTTAATTTAGGCTCACAGGCTACAAAATGAATGAGATTTCTGTCAGCATGTACATGAATTTCTTTTTCTAACACATCTTATCCACTCTGTACAGGTATATTTCTTCTATCACTGTAGTCTCCAAACAAGTTACCCAAAATGCATCTGACAGGACAGTGGCAATCATGGAAAGAATCCACAGGATCAAGGCTCTGCTTTACCACCTACTGTTCGGAAATACCAAACAAGCCACTTGGCCTTGCTGAGTCTCTAAACTGGAAAATAACCCCCACCTGCATGCAAGGATTCTCTGTTGCAAAACAGCATTCCTAGACAAAGTTCTAGCACCTCCTAGAACTATAATCAGTGAATTAACTGATCTCATTTAGAAAACAAAGATTTAGCTTGCCAGTTTCAGACTTCTATAGTTGATATTGAGGTACTATGATTCCTATCACTATTATTAGTAGCTCATAATATTTATCATTATTTATAGAAACCAGTATCAATAATAATATATTTATATTAGTACATGTTTATTAGTATTGTAGAATTTGTTTTGTAACTTAGAATAATTATTAGCAAGAGTGTGTATAGTTTATAAAATGCATTTATTAAACAAATAATATTTTATCATTTGATCAACATTACTTATTATTAATAACAATATAAGCCATGTTTATTACAGAAGGAAAATACAGTCCATGAGGTGAAGGATTAGTTTCTATTTTGCTTATTGCCATTACTTCAGCCCTAGAAGAGTGTCTGGCACCAAACCTATTTTACATAAATGACTACTGAATAAGCATACAATAGCAATCCCTTAGGGCTATAAGGTATTTTATGTTTCAAAGACATTTTCACACACATCATTATAGTTGATTCCTAAAACAATTTTTAAAGGTAATTAATACTGCCAGTTAATGTATAAATTAAGGAGAAGGTGGTGGAGTAAAAGAGTGTCATACCCAAGGTCAAGTGCTAAAACTGAGGCTAATGTAAATGCCCAGACCATCAAGCCAGTGCTGCACCATGGAGCTTCTGAATTTGATAAGGCCTATGACAATCTGGCACGATCTAACAGCATCCCAAGAATTACAAGTCATTTTCTCTGCAAGAAGATGCAATGTAAAGATCAAATTAATACAATTAATATCTGATCCTTTAATAAATAAACAGCTTGTCCTTTTTACCACCTGAGGATCTGAAAATTAAAACTCATATACTGCACTCCATAGCAATAGATGAGGCCCAAGATGCTTACTCTGATCCAAAAAAGGGGCATGCCAATCAAACCCGTGTCTCATTAGAGTCTCATTGTGACTGTCCTCCCGGTACACTATGCATAATTATAACTACCATCAGAGACACTGCGACCGCTCGTTTGTGACTGCTCACAATTTAACAAGACTGTCAGGACTACAAAAAGAAGATGGTTCCCATTTGTACCTCCAAAGTCACGGGCAAATGTCACCTTGCATGGGAACAAGGACTATAAGACTCCAGAGAGCTCAGAGCACATGGTGAGACTAAATATTCAGATATTGCCATGTTCTCCCACTGATGACTTCAGGTATAAATGGAAAGAGGTTTCCTTAACAGGAAAACAAGAAACAGCACCAAACTGGCCTATGCATTTGAGACAGAAATAGTGAGTAAAGTCCATTCTAAGTGATTGCTTTAAACGTACTGCCACAGTGACCATCCCTCTCCCTCACATGCTACTTCTCTGCTGACAAAACAAATGTGTACTGCCAAATCAGAACACATGACTTTACATCACTAATGGCTAACTCTCTACCAAGTATCAGTAACCTAGCAATCATCAATCCAAGGATGCAAATGCCAATCTTGCCTTATCTGGTAGCCAGGGTGATAGTACAGTGAAAAGAGTACACCTAGGAAACCAGCTCCAACCTCTTGGGTAACCTCAGGAAAGCCTCTCACTGTCATTTCACAAGTATGTCTCACATCTGACCAAAGGAAGAACTAGACTGGACAACCTTCAAGCTCTTTTCTGGTTCACCTACTCAAAGACTTCATGATTAGTGCAGGAACAATGGCCCAAGCATAAAAGTGTAAAGAAAATAAGCTCAGCTGTCAGCTCCATCACGGGAACTCCACCATTTATGTTGTATCAACATTTTGTTATAGGTACTGTGCCAATCCCATATTAGCAGTGATCTATGACTATTTCTTCCCCATGGAATAGATTAATAACCTCAGAAAGCACAGAAAGTTCTAGCAAAATAAATTCCAGCTTAGTACTCCCATTTAATAAAATTTCCCTCACCTCTCCTGGTCTATCTTTAAAAGCTTAGGTAGAACAATGTAAGCAAAGCTGGAAACAGAGGTCTTATTTATATCATATAGAAGTGTATGAGGTAATATGTAGGAATAGTTTATAAAAAGGGTCACCATTTTGAAGTTAATTTCAAGGAGGGATCATAGAATAATAAAACAATGGAATTAAAAAGGACATGAAGTTGTCTATCCCAACCAAGAAGAGTCCTTGAAAATCAGCTCAGAGCTCTAGATATTCTTTTACCACCTCCATCATACTTAAATAAACTACTTTACTTCTGATAGTCCACCAGTCAGTGAAATGGCAATAATACCTGTTCTGTGTACCTCAGAGAGCTACAGTAAAAGTTTTCTTCTGAAAATTAAAAGAATGAAATGAAAGTGCTGAATAAACTAGAAAGGATTGTACCAATATAAAGGGATTCAACTGAAAGCATCATCTTCACCAGGGACCTGATGGATTCACTTTTCAAGAATCTAACATACAATATTTTTTTAAAGATATTTCAGGGGCTGGGGTTTGGCTCAACGGCAGAGCGCTCGCCTTGCACGTGCGCGGCCTGGGTTCGATCCTCAGCACCACGTAAAAAAACATAAAGGCATTGCATTGTGTACAACTAAAAGTAAATAAATAAATTTTTAAAAAATTAGGAAAAAAAAAAAGATATTTCAGAGATTCAAAAAAAATTCAATTCTAGCTAGGTGTGGTGGCACATGCCTATACTCCCAGTGACTCAGGAGGCTGAGGCAGGAGGATTACAAGCTCAAGGCCAGCCTTGGAAGCTTAGCAAGGACCTCAGCAATTTAGTAAGACCTATCTTATAATAAAAATTAAAAAGACTAGGAATGTAGTTCAATGGTAAAATGCCCCTGGGTCCAACTCTCAGTACAAAAAAAAAAAGAAAAAGAAAGAAAGAAAATTGTCCATTCTAGGCCATATGACAACTCCAAGTTTACAAATTTGTAAACATTACAAATCACTCTAGATTGCTATCTATTACAATGATGTATTTTTTAAAATCTGCAAAATTCAATCAGCCAAAGTATTAAAAGAAACAGTAAAAAAGAGTAGGAAGAGAGTAATAGAGATTGTAATTCCTACAGCGAATGAAGCATAGGAAAACTCAAACTTTACTATCTACCAAGAACAGAAGAAGAAATATATATTTTGCACCATCAAAGTTTAAGACTTTGTTTTGTCTTGTTGCATCTATGATGTTTTTTTAAAATTTTTTTTCTCTTTTTATTATATGTTTTTAGTTGTCAATAAACCTTTATTTTATTTATTTATATGTGGTGCTGAGAATCGAACCCAGCGCCTCACACATGCCATGC
This sequence comes from Tamias sibiricus, assembly GCA_025594165.1. Lineage (NCBI taxonomy): Eukaryota > Metazoa > Chordata > Mammalia > Rodentia > Sciuridae > Tamias > Tamias sibiricus. The sequence goes on from CM046668.1 coordinate 81,047,169, forward strand.
AAGCGCTCTACCACTGAGCCACAACCCCAGCCCTATGTTGTTGTTTTTTAAAAGCCAAGAAGGAGCCCAGTTTGCAGGATAAATCATATTAAATGGTGGTGGTTCAAAGAGCAGAAGAATATTGCTCTTTAAATAATATTGTGTTTCCCTCATCAGTATAGAATAAAGGAGTTGATGGAACAAAATCATAACTACCTACCAAAATAATTTCACAGAAAATGATATTGACAACTGACACTATAAAATCTATAAGAAGATAAAACAACAATAGCCACAGATATAGACAGACAGGTAGGGGGACAAGCTTATAGTATTAGACACAGAAGGGCATTTAGAAATGTAGGAGCATTTTAAGAGAGCTGGGGAAACACAAATCTTTACAAAAATTAATGAAAAGTAGGAGAACAATGGGAGTAAAATAAAGAACCTAAGGTGTAAAGAGCTACTAACTGGGAAAAAGCACACCCCACTTTTAAGTGTGCCAAGGCCCTTTAGAAAAAGGTTATTAGCAGAATATCTTGTAAAAGAAAATTACAACATATGGGTATCACATAAATATAAGTTGATGTGGAAAATGTGGGTACTTTTATACTTTCACAGTTAGAATTTAAGAAGGAGAAAGCAGACCCCAGAGGTTACAGACATAATATCAAGGTGAGAAATATAATTGGTACTGTGAAGGGAGCAGTGGCTAATCAACTGCCGGACTGCAAAGCTCCAAGAGTGGGCAGAGTAAGGTCAAGGGAAATGCAAGATGTAGGCTGAAGCTGCTCCCAGAAAGACACAGACAATAGCTCCAGTTCAGAAACTCACGAGCCTCGAATTATAGAGACGCCCCCTCTATAGAGACACCACCTCCCCTCACTAAGCTTCCATTTCTTTATGGGAAAAAACACGGTTCATAGGGTTAGGATGAAAAGGCGATAATACTATCGTGGAAAAGCCTAGTGCCTGGCATATACTACATGTTGTAAAGGTGACGGAATAAAAGCAAGTGCAATAACAAAAGTCAAAGAAATGTGACAGTCACAGAATAAGATGTTAGAAATCCAAGGAAGGGGTTGATTACTTCAGATCTAGACTGTACCAGACATTTGGGGGGAAGTGATACAAATAGGATTTTAGCCAGCAGCAATCCATGTGAGATGGCCTGGTGAGAAGGGGCAAAGAGTCATGAGCCACAGAGTATGCAAACAAATCAGAGTTTACTCCAGTGTCTTTGGAGAATTAGAGCATCTCAAAGCAGGGGAGTTATCCAAGGGGCTAACTCACTGCAAGTCACAGTATTCAGAATAAAGTCATGGTATGTGGTATGTGTCTCTCATCTCCTTACCTCATATGTGTATTTATTAGCCAACTTAATACAGAACCTGCAGTATATAGCCTAACCCTCAGGCACGACATCAACTATCATACCTGCTAAGACTTTCTTCACATTGCCTCCAACTTACTCTTTAACTGACCTTGTCTGTGTTCCTATTAGAAGGAAGTCCTTTTGAGTATATCTCCAAAGGTAGGAGAAAAAGTTGCAATGCCAGGGAGTAACTAGAATAGCAAAATGTTGAGAAAACAAATGAGGGAGCCAACACATTGCTCCTCCTGTCCCCCTGAGAGCAATCCTCTTCCAGATCCCATTTCCAAGCCCCACAATCACTAAAGAATGATGAGTCAAAGAAAACCAATTCCACTAAGACCCTGATTAGTTGCAAAGATGCAGTCTCTCCTTCAAGGGCAATAAAACTTCAAGCACTGCTAAGGATAACAGGAGATTGCTATGGGCTTCATTTGTTGTTTCTCCAGAGCAACTCTTTAAAGGTCTGGTCACCTTTTCTGGGGAAAGGACACCCAAAGATCCACAGCCACAAACATGCTGAGGCATGACCCTCCCTACACTCTTCCTAGGCATTCGGCCACATCACACAAGCTAGACGTCTAGACATCTCAACCCGGTTTCTGACATCAGTCCTTAAACACTAACAGACTAGCAAAGTATTTACTAGGAGCAGGAGAGAAATAGGAAGAAAAGAGAAAGACTGAATGTTAACGCAGAACATGGAAAAGTCTTGTGAAATATTCCTAAAACAAACAAAACAAACACGCTAATGTCATCCAAGAAGTAATGGAAAAAATCATGGAAAGACTAAGATAATCTTTTTAAAAGGTGAGATGGGGTGGAAAATAGGGACAGAGCAGCTGACTCTCCTTCCACTACCTCTTCTTTCTTGGTTTCTAGAAGCATAGCATTCTTCTGTGTGTTAGTTATAATTTATGGTTTCATGGGTTTGAATGAGCTGCTGATATTGACTGGCAAAAATATGCTACTATTTCAACCAAGAAATACAGCAGCATTTGCACTGGCTTGTACAGTTTAACACAAGAGTGTGTATATCCACACATGTGAATACTCACTTCAGGCAGACCTTTTGTACCCCACTTGGTGTAAACTGAAGGTAAAATTATTAAAAACCCCTGAAAATAAGGCTTAGCTCAGAATTGCCTGTGAGCTTCAGCAAGTGAAGACCTCACAGAGCTGCGAAGACAACTTCATCCTCCAGCAGCCTAAGGCAGCAGAAAGAACTGGAGAAAGGAAAACAATTCTAGGCACTCAATTAGACTCACTTCATATGGGTTTCTCATCAGACTATTGCTTGGCAATAATTTGGAGCAAATGATCAATGGTAATGGGAACCAGTGGATGGTGAACACACCCCCACAAGACAATGGGCTGAGTTAGAGGATAAGGCAGCACAAGGACACTAAGCTTTGAATAAAGAAGCCATATTTCCAGTTTGGATTCTAATCCTATTTATAGCTGTATAACCATAGACATATAACCCTTGTGAGGTCTTGTTCTTTTTGTTTCTAAAAAACAGAATGATCTAGGTAATTGCTGGAGGCTCATTAACCTTTGATAGTCCAAAAACTATGCTAAATACATTGTAAATTAATTCATGAGCCACTTTTTGCCCACACAATAGTATACTAGAAATCACTTCCATTATACTGAATTTTCCCATGGTGGAATTTTCCCCTTTCTGTGAAATCTGAAATGCCAGCACTTACCCTCACCTCCAGGTTGCTTGTATGGGTTATACTTGGGTTTTGGAGCAACTACTGGTGCAAACTTCTTGGGTGGCTGTTGTGTAGACACTGAAATACTGGGGGTCCCAAAAGAATGGGTGGTCTCCATCCGTGCAGGAACGTGGCCAAGGGCTTCACCAGTGCTTTTGGGTGGCAGCCAAGATGGATGAGACATTGTTGGAATCTGCAATAAAAAAAGAAATAAACACTGTTTTTAAAGAAGCATGAAAATGAAGGTGGCATACCTCACTTCGTGGTTATTTCATCTTAATCCCTGCCTAAGGACTTTTTATAAAGCTCTCTGGGAAGAAGAAAAATAAAGGAAGAAATAAGAAAGGTGAAGGAATATGGAAAAAGGAAAAAGAAGGGAGGAAGAGATATCATCAGCAAGAAATGAAGGAAGAGGAGAAGGCGGGTAGGAAGGGGAAGGAAGGTTGAGAAAAAAGGAGAACAAGGAAGAGGAGAGTCCCTCATGTTTGAATATCTCCCCTCCAATAATTATTTATTTTAGTACCCCACACTCTCAAAAAGTAGATATGCAAAAAAAAAAAAAAAAAAAAAAATGTTCGTAACACGAAGAAGTTTCTTTGTAGGAAACTGGGGGGAAAGTTTCAATTTTGTTAATAATCTATGAAAACAATTACTATACCAATTCAATTGTGATACCTAAATGAGGCAATGTTACCTAAGTGAGGTTTTAAAATGTGTTGCTGGGAGGCAGAAAAGGATAAAATGCGTCTTGCTTGGAGCAGAACCAGCAAGACCTCACTGAAGAGAGCCACCCAGCTGGGCCCTGAGTGCTGACCAGAGGCTGAGCCTGAACAACGACAGGAAAATCACATAGGCAGAAAAATACCAGCACTTGGTTTCATCGTGGCTGGAGGGGAAAGAAAAGAAAGTAACTAGCAGAACCAAAACACATGATAGAACCAAAGTGAGAGGAATTTACATTTACCTTGCAGGCATTAAGGAAACAATAAAAGCTTATTTTGGTAAGAGGGGCATAACAGGTACCTGACAGAGCACTTTAAAATGAGTCCCCTCAAAGAGCAGCTCTACTCCCTACCAAGGAGCACTTGGAGATGGGAAAGCAGGGGACACTGGTTGCCACAATGCCAGGAATAATTACTGGCATTTAGTGACAAACGGATAGAATATTCCCCATCTGTAATGCACAGGTCAGCCCTGAACAACAAAGAGATGTCCATTAAGAGCTGCACTGAGCAGACAATATTTTGGAAATTAAGGGAAAAACCTAACTTTACGTGGGGAACAACCAGCCCAGCCTGAATGCTATTCTGATCAGATTATACACACTACATGAAAAAAGGAAAGCGAAGTCTCCTCTGCTGGGATAAGCCAACCACTCCTCCATGCAGCCTGCCAAGGAGGGCTCTCCAAGCCTGATTGCAAGAGCTCTCTAGCATGGGAGGCCCGGAAAGGTACCATTTACCCACCCCAGCCCTAACCCACCTAGTAATTTATTAATTGAACTGAATTAATTAAGAGGACTACATGATTACCTCCAGATGTCTGTAAAGACAAAGAGCAAAGAAAATGCAGGAAGAAAAAAAAAATGGCCTCAGCACATGGCATAGCAGCAGAGAGACAGAGTGGAGGAAGAGAGTTGGGACACAGTGTAGCCCAGGAATTAACATCGAGCACACCGTGGATGAGTGGCATGACTGTGAACCCTCTCCAGTGTCTCAGACACCTCCACTACAGAAAAACGAAGATATAAAAGATCTTCTCTGCCAACCAGTGAAACAATATCAAGTGTTTTATATGCTGTTAAGTGCTATGCAAAGTGGGGAGAAAGGAATGCCTCTGTTCCCACAGAAGGTCATGAGAATTATATGACCATCTTACAAGGAAGAAAACATCTGGAGGTGGAATTTTGTCAGGAGAATAGGATAACATGACTCAACAAGGAATACTCTGATTGGGAATTGTGACACATGTCACTGAAGCCAGTGACCACACGGATCTTTCCCTCTGAGTACAGAGCCCTTCTTTTCTTTTTCTTCTTCTATACATTTTTATGTGCATGTATACGTGCATACTTGAAAAACTGCAAGTTCCTGGAAAGGCAGGAACCATATATTTTATACAATTACTAAACCACCACTAAGGTGTGGCACAAAACCATATAGAGGAACGACCAATAAACATCGGTTATACTCTTAGTTCTTAAATCTGCACATTTGGAATCATTTGAGGAAAACAAAATTAAGTACCAAATCAAGCCCCCATGTGTCAAGGTTGAGAAACACCATATATGTGTGTGCAGTGCTTGCACATGCACTAGGGATTGAGCCCAGGACCTTGTACATGCTAGGCAAGAGCACTACTACTGTATATCCTCCACCCCAAGGAACACCAATTTTGCTTTGGTTTTTAACCAAGTCTCAGTCTTCTACCAAATGGGGAGAAAAGTAATTATTTAGCTTGCAACATATCTAATGTGAATGTAAGTGAGGAGTAAATGGGATCAAAAAATGTTTCAAGGTTTTTTTTTTGTTTTGTTTTTTTTGGTACCGGGGATTGAGCTCAGGGGCACTCAACCACTGGGCCACATCCCCAGCCCTTTTTTGTATTGTATTAGAGACAGGGTCTCACTGAGTTGCTAAGTGCCTCGCCATTCCTGAGGCTGGCTTTGAACTCACGATCCTCCTGCCTCAGCCTCCCAAGTGCTGGGATTACAGGCATGCACCACCGTGCCCAGCATTATTTCAAGTTTTAATGCACCATGTAAATCTGTATATACATTTTAATTGTACACTTTTAAAATAGGTTAATACCATACTTATAACTTCTCTGTAAATCTGAAGTTATTCCAAAATAGACACATTTAGAAATGGGTTAATACAAAATGTACTAGTCTCTAAAACAAAGATGCACATATCCACAGCAATCCTATGTTATTTATTGACTGTGTCATGTTGGCCTTTCCAGATATACTATAAACACAAAGAAAAAGCAGCTTCCAGGAGAATATATTTTTTTAAAAATAAGATAAATCTTAAGAATCAGTATGCAAACCATTACCTCCAGAGTTGCTTCAATTAGCCCAGCACCAAGAATTACACTGACACTGCCCTCCCTGTGGAGGCACTTGAAGCTCCACCTCCTGAGAGAGCCACAGGTGTTTGCATCTTCTCTTGCCATTTGCATCTTCTCTTGCCATTCTTCTCCATATCAACAGTGACCCAGAGATACCATTCCCAAACATCCATAATAAGCTTTCATTACTCTGAACACTTCTTCAAGCTATACCCACTATTAGCAATGCCATCTCCCTCCCTTTACTTTGCCTCAGTTCAAATATCTCTGACTCTGTGATTGTTTTCCTAACTTGCCCCAATAGGAATAGCTTAAGCCCTTTTCTGGGCTCGTCTAGTACTTTTTTTTTTTTTAACTTCCAGTCCACAAGGAAGCAATTTGTTCACTAGCTTATCTTCCCAAAACTCTGCATAGTCTCACTATACCAACACAATGCCTGGCCAACAAGCCATTGTAAGAATATTTTATTCAGAAGAAACTGAATGAATGAATATAGTTCTCCCTCAGTCACATATACCCATCTAGAACTTCTATCTCTCTGCCATAGGGAATATAATCATCTCATTTTTGCTTCTCTTAATTTGGTGGTGTTGCTTCTCTTAATTTGAAGCATGTTGATAGATTTCCAGATATTGAACCATCTTTGCATTCCTAGAATAAATCCTACAAAGTCACATTTTTGGTGTTTTGATACACTGATGAATTAACTATGTGTTTAGAATTGTTGTACATACACTTGTAAGTAAGATTATTCTATAGTATTTTTATCTCTGCTAATTTTGCTTCTTATTATTAGGTTTTGACATGGGGATTTGGTATCCTATGTTCCATTGTCTAGAATAGTTTAATAATGACCTTGGAATTATCTGATCTTTAAAGGTTCACCAAGATTCAGTGTAAAGTCATTTAAACATGAGAATAAGACATTTTCTTAATCGCAGATACTAGTCATATTTCTAATAACTTCAACAACAATGGCAGCAGTCTTTTACTTCTTCCAAGGTGATTTTTCAACAGTTTTAGGTTTCAGGAAATTCATCCATTTCCTCTAGGTTTTAAGTCTGCTCTCTTTCAAACAAGCTACCTCCAGTTGAAAATGATTTCTCATTGACTACACATCACTTAGCTGCTAAGAATTACTTCCTCCATGTCCTTAAAGCCATAAGCCACCCACTGTGTCCTTCAATTCATACTTTGTGCCCTGTTCCTACAGGTGGACAGCACCTGGCACCCTGCTGTCACATATTCATCACATGGTACTCTGCCTGATGGTGTGCCTGCATCCCCAAGTAAACTCTCGAATCCTTGACAGCAGAAGTGCTTATTGTTTTCCAATCCTAGAGTCTAGTGCATGATAGGCACTCAATAAAAATATCTACTAATTTGCTAAATAAATGAGTTTATATGTTTATCACTGGAGTTCCAGATGAATCAGAATTTCACCCTTGACTTGAGTAGCTTAATGTCTGTCTAAGGAAGATATATTTGTATGCGTGTAATGAGAAAGAGAGTAACATAGAAAACATATGGGAAATGCTGGTGTTTGTTACAGGAGCTAGCTCAGGTGCACCAGGGGTAGCCCTTAGCTAGAGCTTCTAAAACTGAGAGGATTCGAAAGGTAACTGAAGCAACAAGAACAATGACTGGCAATAACTACACAGGAACAAAGCCAGGCATGCCTGAGGGCCAGGGACAGATCAGCTGTCCTGAAATGAAAAATGTAGGGAAAGATAGTTGGGAAATGGTCTTTCCTTTTAAAGGTCTCTTATAAAGACACATGCAGCTAGAACTTTTATCTTTGAAGAGGAATATAATGAGAGTGAAAGCTGTAGGTAAGAAAAATTAGTCCATGTGGGATGGACCCATGGAAGTTAATAAATACAGTCATATAGATGCAGAGTTCCTGGGGCCCCAGTTCTAGTCTCAGCTATTCCAGAGTGATGTTTAACAAGGGAAAACACTCATGAGCAAACTGGCATCTGTAAAGTTCCAAATGACTCTGATATTCTATAGTATTTTTCTTCTCTGAAGTCTTTAATATGGCCCTTCCATTTGATAAATGGATTTGAAGAAACTGTAAAATTTAATGAATGGATGAACTAGCAAGTCAACTGGGGCTTCTCGGCATCGCAGAGAGACCCAACATAAACACAGAGAAAAACAAGGGTAAGGGCTGGTTTTGCTAGACCAAAACTTACCCTGCTCTTACTTCCTCTGGTGCTAGATAGGTTTCACTCTAGGCTTATAATCATCATGAAAGCAAGAAGTGAAAGGGAAGATCCCCATAGAGGCTCTAAATATACATAAGCCCATCAGAAGAGAGGAAAACAAGAGCAATAGGCCTCCTCTAATCAAGGTGCCTACTGTGAAGAGAGGCTCAGAGCCTCAGCACCCTGAGCACCAATTTTTCAGGAATTGTGTTAATGAAAAGAAATTGATAATTTTTGCTTATTACCTTCTCTGTTGCTCCTCTGTCATGTCCTTCTAACTATCCAGGGAGTATACAAAAGCCACATATTGACAACAAATAGCAAGTATGCATTTAAGATTTGCTATCTGTGAAGTGATCTTCTAATGGCCACACAGTCATCCCATTGCCATATGAGTTAGTATTATAATTATCCACTTTTAGCAAGGCAAGAAAGCAAAGCTGGGGGCTGGGGACGTTGCTAAGTAGTAATGCTTGCCTAGCATACAGAAGACCTTAGGTTCAATCCCCAATACCACATGCATGTGCGTGAGCGCACACACACATACACACACACAAAGTAAGGCTGGAAGGCTGTAAGTGGTTAAATGACTTGCTCAAGGAAACAACTAACACATTGCAACTAACATGTAGACACAGATTTTTTTTACCCCAAATCCATGGTCTCTAGCAGAAGTAGATTTTGCTTTATTATCTCCATTCCTACCTCTTATATTCTACTAGCTATGATGTCTTCCCTGTTCTGTTTCCTCAAACCTAACCACAGTGAGCCACACTGTAACAAAGTGAAGCCAATAGTCAATAGACCCAATTAATCAAGGCACCACAGAATGAGAATGACTGAAAAAGGCCATAGGATGACCAAGTCCTTCTCTAAGGGCAGGAAAACTTAGGGCCACAGGTAAAGTAACAGTTAATACTAGCAAAGCCACTATGCCTCTCTAAAGGTATCATGTGAGTACCAGCTTACTGTCATTCACAAAAGCAGAACTAACTAGTGTTTGGTCATATTGTTTTTTCTCTTTTCCCTCCCAAGTCAATATTTTATTCTATAAATATTTACATAGGCCACCAAAATTTAAAAAGCACAAACCATTATATGGTCTAATATCTAGTACTATAAGCTTCAAATGGTCATTTTTAAAAGTTGCACACTAAACTTGTATGAGATCTGTACACATATATTATTTATTAATTTGTGGTGCCAAGAAATGAACCCAAGGCCTTGTGCATGTTAGGTAAGTACTGTTGCCACTGAGCTACATCCCCAGATCCTTTATGAATACATTCTGATTCAAGGATTGAGAATGATTGACTTAAAGCATTTATATTAATCTCTAAATGAAATCCATTAGCCTCAAAATCTCCCTTAGTGACTAACTCAAGGCCTGGCTCTTGGTCAGTATTGCCTGAACAAATCAATGATATTGAGGGAAGTAGCTGAAATTAACACCACTATTTTGGCAGCAAAGGGTGAGGAGTTCTGACTTAAACACAGGAGCAGCTGAGGGCAGATTTAACATTCATGTTCCTCAGCCACGTTTTCTTCATTTAAATAAGCAGTTACATTTTAAATAACACTTTTCTGAATCTTTGCAAGTTTCTCCTTAACTTTTTCTCTGTATATAAAAAAGTCAGTACCTGCCTGGACTTTCAAAACTGCTTTCTTAATCATCTATTAAAATAGGACAACGTGCACTCTTTTCTGGGGTACAGCTATTTATCCTTTTCTACCCGCTGGATTTGGCTGGAGGATGCGGGAGCTTCGGATCTCAGACCCAGCTTCCAGTCTTAGCTCAGCCATGAGCATACAGTACAACTTCTGCTCTCTCTGAGATGTGGTGTGTCCTTCTCTAGAAATGGGGTGATCTTAGATTAGATGAGCACTAATGACAAACCTGCTCACAAGCTTTTACGACTGTATGAAAGATTCTGACTGTAGAACTAGCTAATAATACCAAGCAAAAGTCCGGCCTGGAGATTTCAAATCATGTATAATTCTTTTAGCTCATCAGCGAAGAAGAACAACTCCTTTTTTTTTTTTTTTTTTTTTTTTCCTTTTCTTTTTTTGTCACCCGTTTCCCTGACTCTTCAACCCTCCCCACTGTGGGAGGGAGTCTTGGATGGGTCTCAGAGATTACCAAGGTATCAATCAAGATTTATTATTCACAAGTAAATAAGCACTTTAGGCAAGCCTTTTCCAAATGGCGTAGGTAAGTCCCTGCGAGTGTAATTACGAAGCAGATATGCTGTGGCATGTGATGGAAGCGTGGGAAGACAGCACTGAAGAATAAGGCAGGCTGAAAATTACACACAATTGTTAGTTGAACAGCAAATGTAATCACCCTTCCTCTGAAGCATTGGGTCAGATAGAGCCGGAAGGGCAAAGCAGGACCTGCCATGGCTGAAAATGTCAATGTATTCACTCAACTTCTCTTTACAGACAGCTTTGGCCCAACACTGGCTAAATGCCCCACTCTCTGCATGGACAGCTGGCATTGCTCAGAAGGGGTAACGAGAGAACAACTCTACAGAAATGCCAAACCTTTATATAGGCTCTGAGAGATACTCGGAAATACTGGAAACAGCACTAGACTTAGACGCAGAGGGCTTGGGTATAATTTCTTGCTCGGTCACTAACAGGCTCAATGACTTTAGTTCCCTGATCTCCTTGAACCTCAGTGCCTTTCCCCATCTGTAACTTAAAGATTAGACACCTGCTATACCATTCCTTTCAAATCCCATGTTCCATAATTCCCCCACAAGTCCACAAACTAAGTAGGTTGAGGTTTCTTATCAAACAATGTTTTAGCTCCTAGGAGCCCCACAGACTGGGGAGTGTGGAGTGAAGGGAGAGCAAGAATTGACACATTCAACCTGTCTTGCACAGTTAGTACCCACAGAAAAGAGTACCAACAGTGTACTCCCTGTTCCTGGCAACACTGTGGGTGGCAAGACCAAATACATCAGATGATCCCAAAAGAACCAAAAAGCAGCAAAGTACCAGGTCCAGACAAGTAGCCGTCCTCGATTAAAAAAAAGTGTGACAGAATGGAGACATGCCCCTATGCTGCACTTTCACTTCAGATTCACAATGTCACTGCAGGAGGAAACAATCAAGCCTGACAGGGACACAATAGCACTGGAAGACCAGGACTCTCCAGAGAAGGTTAAGGGGAGAGTGGAACGAATACTCACTAACCAGCCTTTTGTTTGCTACAATTTCTATTAGTCATGGAAAAAACCAGCCATGGTTGACAAGCGCCCGGATAGGTTATTCAGGAGGCAAGAGGTCACTGAGAGTCCCAGTGAGGAGAAACCTTAGGAACTGATGCATTTCTTGTACTTTGAGCACAGTGTTCAAAATAACATGTAGAAAAGCTTATCGAATGTATCAGAACAGTGAAAACATATCAGAGGCTGCATCCAAACTCAGTTTTTCTGCCTACCAGTAGCTTTTACAGTGGGTGAGTTTTACTAAGCAAGTAAAAACACTCCTGGTGGCTGGATGGACAGGATGAAGTGGATAAAAGGCATTGAAATGAACAGGGGAGTAAAGAATCTGTCTGCCAAAAAGTCAGCACCCCTGCCATTGAAAATCAGAGTGGAAAATGGGTGACCCCAGCCTTATATCCTATGGCAACTGTTCTAATGGCCAAATGAGCAAGAAAACATTCACTCTCTCTGGACCTCAGTTTCCCCAGCTCTAAAATAATAAATAATTAGCAAGATGATCTCCGAAATCTCCTCCCACAACAACAATTTAAGTTCTGTAATGGTATGACTTGTCTCTTGAATGCCCTGCATTAGGAGAAAAAAAAAAATTGCTCTTGGGCTGGGGTTGTGGCTCAGTGGTAGAGCGCTTGCCTAACACATGTGAGGCACTGGGTTTGATCCCCAGCACCACATTAAAAAAAACTAAATAAACAAAATAAAGGTATTGTGTCCATCTACAAATAAAAATGTGTTTTTTTGTTTGTTTGTTTTTTAAATTGCACTTAAGGACATTTCTCCAATTCTCTAACTCTAGCAACAGACTGCTTTTCTGTACAAGGCCAGGAGAGAGGGGCAAACAATAGCTTAAGCTCTTCTGAGCTCAGTAAATCTACTTCTGAAAGTGGAAATCTGGGTTTATAAAGATGACATGTGGCTGCCTAACACATGAAGGTTTTGCCCCTCCAAAAGGATGAGAAAGTGATGATGGGAAAAATCAACAATCTAATCTCCAAGGAATCCTTAGTGGTTATCTGGAATCTTCTCTTCCTAACCCTACCAATAAGTGGGTAGGTCTGCAAGTTAATTGCTGCTCACTCATCTGGTTCCCCTGACAACTTGTTCAAACTCGTATTAACCACATAAACACTGTGTTTTAGTTATCTGTTTACATGTCTGCTGTGCCCATTAGACAAACCATGGGAGTTTACTAGCACTTGCGGGATGTTTTAATTACTCTTAATTTTTTAATAATTTTGTTTGTATTTTTCCTTTATTGCAAATTCACTTTGATATCCTAGTAAAAATAAAGAAGATAACAGAAAATTTTCTATCTTATGTGTAACTGGAAAAAGTAGAAACACTTGATTTGTTTTTCAATGGATGAAGCCACTACTGATAAATCTCAGGCCATGTTTACTCCTGATCATAACGCGTGTTTCTGTGATGCTGTTTTTATTCAGCACATACCATTACATGGAGTCAACTAAGAGTGTTCACAGATACAGGATATGGCCTGAACCACTACACATGAGCTAGTTGAATATCACAGTGCTCACAAAACTGTCACCTGTCAACTATGCTCTTCATACCCTATGACACAACCATTATATGTAAACCATCTCAGAGCTTTTGCTTTGAGTTTGAACATTATAATTTGAGTTGATATCATTGAATTCAGATATTATTATTATAAATTAAAATTTCCAGTTTAATGTGTCTCTAATTACTTGTCACCTTTAATTACTAGCAAGTGCTAGTAAATTTGTCACCTGTTAAAAAATGAAATCAACTTCATCCTGTTGTCAAAATATAAAAATATTGCTCAGTTAATTTTTTTAAGTGCTCAGATAATGGAAAAATAAAGCAGGGCAGAGGGAAATATAAATTCTCAACCTTCAAGAACCACAAGTTAGTTCTAGAAAATAAAGACAATCAAATTCATGCATCATATGCTTTGAAATAATAACTTTGTATAATACCAATTCAAAAGCCTAAAGAAATTGTTTCTCAGTGTTTGAAATGGTATGAAAAAAGACAAATTTCTCACTAGAATGTACTATAAGTTTGAATTATGTAAAGAAGGCTGTTTTTGCAATTACATATTTAATACAAAAAAAAAACAATAGGAACCATTTCAACTGGTGACCTTTTTCTTAAACCATGTTGGAAATTGTTCCACTTTTATTTCAAGATTTTGAAACAGAGACAAACTTTAGTAAGGCACTAACCAATGTCAGATGAGTAAAAATGAACCAGGCTGTTTCAGATCGCTTTCAGAATCATACCAGTGGATGCCTATTCCCTTTTAAATTTCTCTTGATGAGAGTATAGTGTTGTGACTTCTGCATTTTTATCAACCATTGACCACTACGTAATTAAAGAAAAACCCAAGCTGCATAAAGAGTGTTTTTACTTTGCTAATATTCTGTAGGAACTACACACACACATACATTTTAGACATTTTTAAAATAGGAGCCAGTTACTCAATATTCACCAAAACAGAAAAAAAGTTCATCCTTGAAATGGAATTGCAAAATTGGTATTGAAGATATTTCTTCTGATGTGGTGTTCAGGCCGATGTTCACCCACCACCTGAGAGTTCACTGGTATATGTCCAGTGACAAGGACGTAAAGCAGCCCCTTCCATGGCAGGAAAGTGATTACTGTTGAAGAATTCAATGTAGCCAAGACCTGTTTTTCCACAGAGTCCACCTATCTTGCCCTGTCTTTGTGCTCTGCAATCACAAACCTCAACACACAATCGTCCTTCAGATATTGAAGGTAACTTATTTGTTTCCTATTCAGTTTATATCCTTCTGTGTTTCATCAGTTCAGTTCTTCCCTTTGTATTTTCCCCACTATCCTTTTAGCTGTAGAACAATAACAACATTTTAAATCCCAAAGCAGTAGCTTTCAAAGTTTTCGTTGACTAAAAATAGTTTCTTCATGTCAAATCCAAAACAATATCCCAAGTATAAAATAAACAAATTGATAAAACCCGTTACCTTGGGCATTTAAATATTTTTACATTGGCAGAATACACTTCAATGGGGGAGAAGCATAAAATAAATTCCCCTGGACTGTGAGCCAGGTATAAACCCAGTGTCCTAAAATAATATTACAGCACTGATTGTGAACAAAGGACAAAGATGACATTTTTCTCAGCTTTGTTTTCCTTAGTCCCTTAATACACGGTTATCCCATCACCAGTGATCAGCAAGTTATATTATTATATAAAAAAGAAAGTAAGCTTAAAGATTTGGAAAGAGTTATAAAGAGTTGAAACAGAGACAAACTCTGGCGATTCCTCAGTTGAAACGGAGGGAGGGAAGGGTCCAAATGGACCCATTAGGTTGCAAGGATAAAGGTGTAAGGGATTACTGACGATTAGTTCACATTTCTAAATAAGGAATAAAGGGAATCATTTTAGTACATATTTCAAACACTGCTTTTCACGGTTCCTTATAACTAGGGTGACCATACATCCAATTTATCCCTGCTGTTATGGTATAATTATTACCAATGTCCTTGTCCATAAGTGCATCAGTTTAGATGATAGCGTCCATAGTCACTGATTTACAAAGCCTTGGTAATGAAGTACTAGTCACTTGGTGCAAGTGAATCCTGAATGAGTCAGACCCTCCCCCAAAGGTTCTAAATGGCTCAAGACCTCCCAGACTTTGAATCTGTGACAGCAGTTGCTCAGAGGTCAGAGCACACAGCACAGAAAAGCAGAGGAGGCTCTGGGGGCTTCCCTACTCTAGAAGCATGTGCCCCCAGTAAGGAGAAAAGAATGGAAAAAAAGATTCTGCGAAAGCAAAAGAAAGCAAGATATGGCAGAAATCTAACAGAAGCTGTTATCAACTCACCTACTCATCAACGTTCTCCTGAAGAAAGGAATGTCACCTTTGATGATAAAATCAGATTATATACTTCGATTACATCTCTACCACCTCTATCCTCCCCTGTCCCCACCCATATGAATATTACCCGTAACTTCACAATATCTATTTTGTTACAAAGTAGAAGGGCAATAAATTGGCCTGATTCTTAATTTGAAAGAAGAAAAAAAAAAAAAAAAAAAAAGAGTTCCCAAATTTATCCACTAGGATGAAAGGGTAAAGCTAGAGGGGATTACTAACAATTATTTCACATTTCTAAATAATGGTTATATATGAGTTAAAGAAGTCAGAAAAAAAATCAATAGAGGCTCATAGGTCACTTCTCCATTTAAAATCTTTTAAATAAACTACTTTACATTGATTTTCATTGCAAATTCTACATGTGCATTTAGGAATAGGGAGGGGAAGTGTAGGGAGGGGACCACAGGATGGAAAGTTAACAACAGAACTCCCCCAAGACATGGAAAGCATTGTTATATATTCCACATATCCCTCTAGTACTTTCCAAGATGTTTGAAACCAAAACAGCTTAGAAGACACTCCCAGGTCAGCTCAGGGTCTTCCCTCCTTATGGCATTTTTCTGATAAATAGGAATTCCCCATAGGGGAAATTGTTCTGTTATATAATTAATTACACTAACTAGTGGAGACCTAATAGAAGACAATTGTTACTGCAGCCTCATGGGAGTTTCTACTAGATACTCAGCTGTATGGAGGACACTCCCACCTGTGAAAGTCTTAACATTTACTGTGTTGGGTATGGTGAATCAGCACACAAATTTGCCCTATCAACTCAGATGCTGCCTTGCACATGGTGTTTGATTGCAAAAGATATCCTTCAAAACATATGCACTGTCTTGAGATTTGGGAGTCAATGAATGGTAAAACGGAGGCCATCTTTCTGCTGCTCTGGCCTGTTTGGAAGCATGGCTGCATAGTAGAGGAGACCTGAGGTTTCTGCATCCATGTTCTCATATTCAGTATTCAGCTTTGTGGTTGTTGAGAAGCAGCTGTGATAGAGAGGGAAGTTGGACTCCATGCCTCAGAGTCCAGTTACCCACTTCCTGATCATGGCTTCTTGATTTCTGGTTCACAAATACAGCGGTATGCTCTTGAAAGAGGCCTCATGGCTTTCTCCTTCCTAACCAAATAAAATGGAGTAATTCTCTGTAGTTCTGGGATCTATTACTAGCCACTCAGCCTACAGTCTGCTCTATATAGTCTTTCCAATAATTTCAAAGCAACTCATACCCTATATTAAATACCTTCTGCTTAAAATATCTAGTAGTGTGTTTTCCATAGTAAACCCTATTTTAAAAACTACTCAATGTTTGCCACATGCACCTCAGATAGAGCAATAATCTCCAAGGTATATAAAGAACTCAAAATTTTTAAAACCAAGAAACAAATAATTCAATCAATAAAAGGGCTAAGAAATTGAATAGACAATTCACAGAAGAAATACAATCGATCAACAAATATATGAAAAAATGTTCAACAACTTTAGCAATTAAAGAAATACAAATAAAAACTAAGATTTCATCTCACCACAGTCAGAATGGCAATTATCAAGAATACAAACAACAATAAATGTTGGTGGCAATGATGTGGGGGAAAAGGTACACTCATACATTGCTTGTAGGACAGCAAATTGGTGCAACCATTATGGAAAAGGGTATGGAGATTCCTGAGAAAACCTGGAATGGAACCACAATTTGTCCCAGCTTTTCCACTTCTTGGTTTATACCCAAAGGACTTTAAATCAGCATATTACAGTGATGCACCCACATCAATGTTTATAGCAGCTCAATTCACAATAGCTAAACTATGGAACCAACCTAGATACCCTTCAACGGATGAATGGATTAAAAAATGTGTAAATATGATATCATATATATAATATGATGGACTATTACTCAGCCTTAAAGAAGAATAAAATTATGGCATTTGCCAGTAAATGGATGGAGCTGGAGAATATCATGCTAAGCGAAATAAGCCAATCCAAAAAAAAAAAAAAAACGAAAGTTGGATGTTGTCTCTGATGTGCAGATGTTAATTCACAATGGTGGGGGTGGTCCTAAGGAAGAATAGAGTTACTTTAGATTACATAGAGGGGAGGGGTATGGAGGTAGGAAGGATGATAGAATAAATCAGACATTACTCTATGTACATATATATTACCAGTGTGAGTCATGTACAATCAGAAGAATGAGAAATTATACTCCATTATATATGCTGTATTAAAGTGCATTCTACTGTGATGTATAACCAATTAAAACAATTTTTAAAAATTAAAAAACAACTACTCAAGGGGTTGGGGTTGTGGCTCAGTGGCAGAGCGCTCGCCTCGCACATGCGCAGCCCGGGTTCGATCCTCAGCACCACGTAAACATAAATGCATTGCATTGTGTACAACTAAAGTAAATAAATAAATATTTTTTTAAAAAAACAACTACTCAAGATCCTTACAAATTAGTTTTCCAGTTGGCAATTATGTGATATTTTAGCAAAAAAATATATTCAAATCATTCATTGTGCAAATAAATCCTGAATGACTATGCCAGTCAGGGCTGCCTGAGTTCTCCAGCCATCACCATGGAGAAGAGCCATGCCAGGGCATGCACAGAGGGAGAAGGTAGGCTCAACTCAAAAAGGACTCAGCGGTGCAGGGAAGATGGTGGCAGCCTCAGAAATCTAATCTCAGCATTCTGCCCTCAGCTCTATCAATCACTGGCCATGACTTCTAATCAAGAAGAGGTCTATGGATGAAAGTCCCTTTATCTCTGACATTCCACAACTCTGAGTCTTTGTGCTCATGAGGGAATTTACTTGGATTCAAGTCCTAACAAAACTTCCTAAATTTTTCTGTTCCCTAAAACTGAAGGTCAAAACACAAAGGTCACATAACACAGAGACCCGTGATAATTAAAAAAGGAACAGGACTCAGTAATCCATAAATGCTATGCTTTATGACAGCCTACATCTGGAAAGTCTCAGGGAAGAAATTCTAGTATTGTAGTTGTAGGGGTTAAGAAGACCAGAGAAGGAGTAGTTTCTTCAGGGTTTCTGTCTTTGAAAATGTTTGCCGCAGTGTTTGAGCCAAGTGCAACATTTAAGGTACTGTCCTCTCTTAAAGCACTCAGACCAGTTGATGGAGGAAAAAAAATATTAGAAAAAGGCAGTCATGTTGAGATCTCACAAGAAAAAAAATCACTAATTAATTCATGTCTCAGTTTTTAAAAAAAAATTCCCGAAACTCATATAATAGACCTAGCAATGTTTCTAATCACAACTCTGACACCAGCTCCAACAGCGGCCAGAGGTCAGGGCCTGCTGGTTCTCAGGGGCCTTGATTTCCTCATCCGTATAATGGGGATAATAATCCCTGCCCGGTTTGCTACCCAGGAATATGACAACCAAGGGAAATGATAGATGTGAGAGCATCTTGTAAATATCAAGGTGATACAAATGCAAAGGACAATTATTCACAAAGGAATTTCAAAGGCTCACTATAAATGGTACTTTTTAAGCCCAGAAGACAACAGGAAATATAAATATAACAAGTTATTTTACAATTTTATAACCTGGGGAAAGAAATAATGATCAGAATTGTGACAAACAATGATGTCCAAAAGAGAAGAGAAACCAGCTTGACTCTGCCATAACCGTATCAGTTCCTGTAGCACACACAAGAATGGAAAGATTGTAGGGAGGGGCAGAGGCAGACATTTCAACTGTGGCACACCAAGGACATGGGGACACAACCCCAAGAGAACTGTGCTCCTACCTAGTAATAATAACCTCACAGCACGTGTCCTCTAAGAATTTTTATGTGGCTTCTGCAAGTTTCTCAGTTCTATCTCTTGGAACACAGAAATAACCATCATAATTTAGGGGGAAACAACATAGGTGGTTCTTTGATACAGGCCAGCTCTGGGTTTGCTTTTCTGGATGGACAGAAATGCAAGGCAGATGTCACCCAAAGCTACACTTCGGGACCCAAAGGGCTCAGGCAGGTTCACATAATATTCACACAATCACTACCTTAAAAATTTCCAAGAGGCAGGAGAGAGGGACCCAGGACAAACAAAACTGTTCAGACTGACAAAGGCAGAGAGAGAGTCCCCAGCAAGCAGCCAGTCAGGGAGATACTTACAAACTTAAACAAAAGAAACTCAATGTCAAGTGCCAGGGCCTTGGGCCAAAGGTGAAAGAAGACCTATAATTTATGAATCAAAATGGCAACTTCTTGGTCTACATCAGGCTAGAATTATCACAGAAGTCTCCAGGGCACTAAGATGCCAGGGACAAGGAAGTCAAATAAGAGGGATAAGTTAACCCTGCCTGTAATTCATACAAAAGAAGACCTCAGTAGCAAGCACATGTACCAAACACACACACACTCTCTCTCTCTCTCTCTCTCTCTCTCTCTCTCTCTCTCTCTCTCTCTCTCTCTCTCTAACTTCAGCTGTACTTAGGAAAAAGCAAATTAAAACCAACATGAGGTACTACTTTTTCACAGTTTGCCAAAAAATTTTAAAAGATTTATAAAACTCTCTTTGAGAATGGATACGCGGGGAAACTGACACAATGACATAATTCTCCTCTCTTTATTGGACATGTCACATACCATCTACTGATGTTTTTGGAGCTGAGAACCTGTGACAGAAGCCATCTAGACCATAAAGCCTAAAACACTCACTGATTGGCCCTTACAGAAAAAGCTTCAGGATTCCGGGTCTAAACTGCCAAAAAAAAGTTACTGCTCCAGT
Organism: Tamias sibiricus; assembly: GCA_025594165.1. Classification (NCBI taxonomy): domain Eukaryota; kingdom Metazoa; phylum Chordata; class Mammalia; order Rodentia; family Sciuridae; genus Tamias; species Tamias sibiricus. Next base: position 81,067,412 of record CM046668.1, read on the forward strand.
TGCTAGAAGTATAATGAATCTCACCTCCTTAAGCCAATTTTTAACCAATTTGTATCAGAATTGATTTTTATATATATACATGTATATATATATATATACACACATGCATATATATGTACATACATATATATACATATATTTATGACGTAACCATTCCATTAATACCTATGAATTATCCCAATGACTCCTTTTCAAGGACTGACCCAGAGGTGCTTAACCACCAAGCCACATCCCCAGCCCCTTTTAATTTTCATTTTTATACAGGGTCTCACTAAGTTTCTTAGACCCTCACTAAATTGCTGAAGCTGGCTTCAGACTTGGCATCCTCCTGCCTCAGCCTCCTGTGCCACTGGGATTACAGGCATGCACCACCACTCCTGGCCAGATGGTTCCTTTATTGCACATTACACTCTGTGTGCAGTTTTGTTTTGGGGTGAGATCTATTAGTGCAATGGTCTCCACCTGCCCCAACACCAAGACTTCCCCACTTCTACTAGAGTCACCTTACAACGTGCTTTAGGATCTGGCCATGCTGTTCCCTGTTCCTCATTATGCTTGTTCAAATTTCTCTTAGCTAGTTTTCCTGTTTATTATCAAGAAATTTTTTAAAATTTTTTGTTGTTGTTAAAATTCAAGAGCAATTGACTTAAGAGTTGTGCCAAGATTATGTAAAATGTAGGAGTAATGGCCACTTAACAACCTCTATGTTTCCATTTAGGAATAATGTGTGTCTCTTAATTTATTCAAAGGGTCCTTCATATGAGTCAAAAAAGCTCAAGAGCCACTGTTCCAAGCCCTGCACAATTCACATTAAAATGCTTATTTTTTATTTGTGAATAGAATCCTGAAAATTGCAAAATATTCATTTTCAAATGAGATATTAAAAAATATAACTAGACATATAGGCACATGTATTTAACCTCAGAATAACCAGAGAAAAGTTAATACCAAAAAAAAAAAAAAAAAAACCACCATATTTAATACTGGAACAACTGGGGATATACTGACTCACACATTCCTGAGAAAGTAATAGAAACATCCCATAAAGAAAACAAATCGCTGGGCGTGGTGGTGCACGCCTGTGATCCCAGCACTTGGGAGGCTGAGGCAGGAGGATCGTGAGTTCAAAGCCAGCGTCAGCAATGGTGAGGCACTTAGCAACTCAGTGAGACCCCCGTCTCTAAATACAAATACAGAAAAGGGCTGGAAATGTGGCCCAGTGGTTAAGGGCCCCTGAGTTCAATTCCCATACCAAAAAAAAAAAAAAAAAAAAAAAAAAGAAAGAAAGAAAAAAGAAAACAAGTCATCAGGGCTGGGAATGTAGGTCAGTGGTAGGGTACTTGCATAGTATGCACAAGGCCCTGGGTTGAATCCGAGCAACAACAACAACAACAAAAGACAAGGAAAGAAAAAGAAAACAAGTCATCAGTAAATGCAAATAACAACAACAACAACAAAAAAAATGTTAACCTCTGACCCAGTTTTCTCACCCCTCCAGCCATCATCTTTTGAGATTTCTGAAAAACTAAAGGATATTTAGGAAGAAAAATTTTTATCACAGCAAAATTTTCAAATAATGGAATAACTGAATAACTAATAAGGATATGCAAAACCACTAAATTAAATATCACAGATTAAAATTGTAAGTATTCAAGAAAAGGCAGGAATACAGAAAATGCTCAGTGTATAATATTGACACACACACTGGGTAATTGATGCTAACATCTAAAAACTGGAAAGGCATATAAAAAAATGACAGGTTATAGATGCATCTGGGTGGTAGATTTATGGGTGACATCTTTTCATCTAAATGTTCTGAATGTGATACAATGTTGCAAGTTTATTTATACAATCAGGAATAAGAGGGCATCTATTCTTAGGTGCCTACCAGATCGAAAATTTGTAACTTCTTTATTAACAAGGGTGGGAAAATGAAATGAAGAGATGTGAAAGGTCTTTTCTAAGACTTGCAGAACAGGTCACAGACAGAACTGGGACTACAAACCAGGTCTCCAGACTTGAGACATTTTATTTATTCTTTCCTATAGAGCTTTTCATATCCTCATTTTTCTAAAGGCAAATTAACTGTGGGGGTCATTAAAATGTTTTCAGATATGATAAGTAAGTAACTAAAAATAACAATGCTCCATTATCTCTCTAAGATAGTAACTACTTTTAAAATCTCACAAATGCTTGCATGTGCTGGAGTCTGAATTAAATATGTCTTTAAATATGGCTGCTCAGCAAAGAGATGGGCTTTTCTACAAAAGCCTTTTATTTGTTTTGGTCTGTTTGTTTTTAGAAACAGTTTTTTCCTCATAATTTCAGTATTAAGTTGAACATTAACTTAAAATAAAAGTAAACTTCAGCTTTGGGTATTTACTTTAAAACCTGAAAAAGTCTCAACCTGCAGTATTATCACTCTTAGGGGAAAATCTTTATGAAAGTCAGAAGCTAATGAAAAATAGTTCCTTGACTTTTTCACTGCAATTTGACAATAAAAGCAGCAGAAAAGGTGTATGTACCTGTATACACAATGGATAACTATAATTAATGTCTAATGTTCTGTGATACCGAAAGATAACATTGGGAGCCCACATCTATTCTGATATTCTACGAATTCTGAGCAGTTGTAATTAGGTCCCAGAGGAGATAATATTTAGAAAGGAACAAGGTAAAAGAAATCATCAAATAAAAGATAGTCAAGAAAAAGTGGCTAGTAAGGCAAAAAAGATTGTGTGTGTGCGTGTGTGTGCATGCACACGTGTAATTTAAGGATTATGTATTAAAGGTACACTTTTCCAAGTGTCTAAGCAATCACCTCCAAAAAGTGGTGAGATAGTTTCCTACTGCCTAATATGCTATAAACTTTTCTTCCTAATTCCTAGGGTTTTGTCAATATTGAAAGAGGTAGCAATCATCCCTTATACATTTTATTTATTTATTTATTTATTTATTTATTTAGGTTCACCTTTTGAAAACAAGAATAAATCTTTTATTCCCCTAAAATATTGTTCAAATCATGATACAATAATAGTTGAAAGACTGGGAGTTGGAATGAGGCATAAAGCAAGTAAGTAAACTTTGAGATACAAAAGAATCACCTGAGCAGACAGAAAGAATTTTGGGTTAAACACATAATGAAAGATAGATACACTGGCAACCTCACGAATCTCCTCTGGGGCTAATCTTTCCTTCTCCTTTGCTCCTATACACACTTTGTGTGCATAATGCTGGAAGTGTCTCAGCTTAGCTAGTACTGGAATGTTCCTGTAAAAGTGTGAGTCTCCTGCACAAGATGCACAGCTCCTCAAGACTAGGAACACCACCTTAATCATCTTTTCCAGTCACAGAGCTTCTTAAACAGTGCCTGGAGAAAGAGAGAGAGAGAGAGAGAGAGAGAGAGAGAGAGAGAGAGAGACTGATTCAAATATTTGCTCAATTAAACACATGCTCTTTGGAGGGAGGGAGGGAGGGAGGGAGGGAGGGAGGGAGGGAGGGGGAGGGAGGGAGAGAAAGTCTGCAGAGACAGGCTGCTTATTTTATCTTAGATAGTTTTCTATACCACAAGTATGGCAACCTAAGAACCATCCTCATCCTCTTTGTGGAATTGACTAGTGTCTGTTTCTTATGTGAGTTTGGAAAGCACAGCAAGCCCTTCCACTGTGTGGTCACACTCAGCACTTCAGCCCTTGGGGTCCATGCACTGCCAGTGCTGCTGGCCCTTTCCCTCTCAGTTCTGTCACAGGGAGGGTGTGACTACACCACCTCTTCCTCCCACACCCTCTCCCTTGCTTACACAATCATCCCACAAGTCCTGTGTTACTATAAAGTTTTTGTCTGAAAATAGACTTTTAGAATTCATAAATAACTTTAGGAGAACATAGAGAGAAAAGTTCCATAGAAGGGATACCTCTAATGCTCTGTAGAAAAGTGAGGGAGGTCCACAGGGAAATAATTCTTTCTCACTTGAGGTGGATGGATAGAAAGAAAGGAGAGAAGATTCCAAGAAGGAATCACAATTAAATAAGGCCATAGAAGATGTACTGTCCAAAGTAAGTAAGCAGCTAGATTCTCCAAGCAAACAGGAGTAGGTATGTATGGCCACCCCAAGGAGAGGCAAAGTCTTGGCCAGAAAGACTTGGTGGTCTGAAGGTATCTTTCAGTTACTCCAAAACCATCTACCTTGACCTATAGGGTAAACGCCAAAGGGAGAGCAGCAAGGTGTGTCATGTAGGGCATGCTTAGAACTCTGTCCCCTCAACTGCATCCATGGAAAAGCCATAAACCAAATAGATTAAATGGACAAGGCTGTGAACTTACACTTCATGGATGCCATTACAGTTACACCTAGTGGTAGGATTTGTTGTTACCTATTGGTACATGCACAAAATATAACAATATAATTTGGCTCATATTCCTCTTTTCCTCCCCTCCTCCCTACTCCAGTTCCTTTCCTCTACTGATCTCCCTACAATTTTCATGAGATTCCCTCACCTTTCTTTCCCTTTTTCCTCTCTAGTTTCCACATATGAGAGAAAACATATGACTCTTGACATTTTGAGTTTGGTTTATTTCACTTAATATAATGGTCTCAAGTTCCATCTATTTTCCTGCAAATGACATAATTTGATTTTTCTTTATGACTGAATAAAACTCCATTGTATGTATATACCACATTTTCTCCATGCATTCATCTGTTGATGGACACATAGGTTGGTTCTACAGTTTGTCTATTGTGAATTGTGCTGCTATAAACATGGATATGCATGCATCACTGTAGTATGATGACTTTAATTCTTTAGGATAAATACCGAGGAGCAGCATCACTGGGTCATATGGTGGTTCCATGTCTAGTCTTTTGAGGAACCTCCACACTGATTTGCATTAGTGGTTGTACTAATTTATAACCCCATCAAAGGTGTAAAAGTATTCCTTTCTCTCCATATCCTCTCCAGGATTATTATTGTTTATATTCTTGATGACTGCCATTCTGACTGGCATGAGATAAAATCTCAGAGTACTTTTGATCTGCATTTCCCTACTGGCTAACAATGTTGAAATTTTTTCATATATTTGTGGCCATTTGTATTTCTCCTTTCTAGTGTCTGTTTAATTCATTTGCCCATTTATTAACTAAATTATTTTTTGGTTCACCATTGAGATTTAAAGATGGATTTAAGTGTAAGTAGTAAAGTACAATTTCTGCATATTTTATGATTGAAACAATGTAAAAATATATCCATATTTGAGCAAGAACTGACTAAAAGGGAAAAAGGAAGTATCAGATGATGTGTTGAGCCCAGAAACTGAGATTCTGAGTGACAATGTTCCCCATTCTTTTTTGAAATTTTACATGACTGCTGAATTAATATTATATAATCAAAAGTTTCACAGGAATTGTGACCATATTTATGACACACTGTGCTCAGGAGACAGAAAGCAGAGAACACTAAGAACGATATTAAAAAAATAAAATCCATTTAAAATCCATTTAAAAGGACTATGTATATTCCTAGTACCTACATTCAACAGGATAAAATGAACTTACTAAATTTTCCATAGAACACAGCAAAATGTCTTCTGTGACTGGTGTCATCTTTGGTTATGTCTAGGAACAAATGTACCACAACAGGGTAGAAAGAGTATAATTCAAGCTAGAATAGAATGGAACTGGATTTCAAAAATAGAATTCTCATAAAATTTTGATGAGTGACAAAAATCAGTAATTTCATCCCAAAAACTAAAAAGAAAAGAAGAAACAATGCAAAAAGTGGAAGCTAAATGCCACTAAGCCTCATTGAAAGCACCATGCATGTGCTATCTACAAACTGGTACCTGTGCAGACTCCAACAGACAGAGAGGACCCCTCTCTGACCTTCATTCTCTGAGAGGCAGTGGGACCCTATGTCCCTAGAGGGTTTTAAGTGTCAGACACACCAAGGTCATCACTGTTGGCAGACTGAGTGTCCCAAGAGGCATCCACCTCAGAGGTTGGCAAAGGGCACAGCTTACAGAGGGAGAGACACAGGAGGGGCCCAGGAAGGCCAAAGCCCGCACTCCCTAAGGAGAAGTTAACATTCCCAATGACCTCCTGGAAAAATTCTCCCTAAAGTGCTATAACAAAAAATAAAAATAAGAAGACAAAGAAAGAAATCAGGCTGTAATTATAATCATACATGTAAACACCTAACACACACAACAGTGTTTTAGGTATTGAGGAGGCTAAAAAAGAGTGTATATAAATCCAAAGGAGCTTAGAGTTTACCCAGAGAGAAGAACCAAACAAAGACTCCTTTTAAAGAGCTTTCTCATCCATTATTCATACTTAAAGAACAAACACCAATTTTGTGAGATAGACAGGACAGACATTATTATTAATCTCATTGTATAGACTTGGAATTTGATGCTAAGAGAAAATCACTCAATCAATCAATCACACAAATAGCAAATAGCAAAGCCTAGTCGCAAAGCACAGATCTACTGATTGCTACACAAATAGGATTTGCACTCTACTGTGACCCCCTCCCTTTCATCCAGGTGACCTAGATGAGCACATGATTGGAACAATTAAAAAGGCTATCTGGGCAAATGGAACTTGCCATAGATGACAGACTCTTGAAGGAATAGAGTAAGAAGGGCATTTTTCTCTCTCTTCAGAAGTGCCCTGAGCCATCTCATCTACTGCTATACATTTAGTATACTCTGGTCAAGTTCCCAATTTGGCCTTTCCTCCAAATTCCAGCCTTGAACATCTCAAGGCTCTGAAACTCATTTGCAACACTCTAAAAACCAAAAACCTCCTCAAACTCTCAATCTACCCCCACCCACATAAAAGTGGGTACTGACTTATTTCAAAGAACAGCGCCAGCCAAAAATCACCCCAAAATCAGAAAGGTGGCTGCTGACTCCTATGTGCCAGGGTTGAGGTACGGGCATTGGTCCTTTCTCTCCCTCTACATTGAATCATGTCTGACATCTCCACTGAGAACCTTCTAAGGCAAAGAGGTGCTGGCCAAAGAGGAATAGAATACTCCCCATGCTCCCTAACCATAAAATTATTTTGTAACATTAAAACAATGTATTACCAATAATTCCATCTTACTTATGAAGGAGATGAGTGCTCAGTAATGCTTCTTGAATAGAGAAAAGGGAAGGAGGAATGAAAGTGGAGTGGGAGAAGGAAAAAAAAGGAGACATGAAGACAGGAAAGGAAGAGAAAAAAATGAGAGTCAGTGGCAGAAGCAAAGGCCAGAAAGGTGCATTTTTAAATTTAATTTAGAAATTATGTGTTAGAGTTGATTTGGGGTTTATTTGCATTACTACCACATGATGACAGCTACCTGCCTTTATTGCAGGACCATCTTGGACATATGTCACTTCTCTCTGGGACTCTACTACCCATTTATGAAAGGAGAATCATTCAATCAGAGTAGTTTAAAGGGTATGCAGGTTAAAATGAGGCTTCGTGTCAGAATGTAGAGCCTGAGTCGAGATTTTGTGAACTCACTGACCTCAGGCAATTCAACTTTGCTGCAGTTATGACTCAGTTTCCTAATTATTGAGGCTGAGGTAGAAATACTGAATGAAATAAGTAAGGTGCTTACAAGAGTCCTGTACATGGCACCATGTAACCACTCAATAAGTCATCCATATTATCAATAGATAAATGATTCTTACCCCATAGAGGAACACAATCTTATGGGGAGGAAAAAAAATATCTGAACCTAAATATAGAGAATTGTGCAAACAATTTCAGGAGACTCATGGACCACTAACCCTTAACTTAATAACCCTTAAACCATGTAATCTCTAAAATCCTTCCTCTTGCAAAAGCCTATGACGTGAGCTGCATCTAAAGAGCAATGAGGAATTTCTCTTGGCTACAAAAGATGTAAACACGGGCCAAATACCCTCAGGATACCTTCAGCTTCCTTTGGACTGGCAGGAATTTGTCAACAGAATATAAGCAACATACGAAGGACACAAGACCAAAAGAAACAAAACAAAGAAAAATGGTCTCCAAAACAGCAGTATACAGGGTCCTGCAAAGGCAAACAAATGGGCCAGAACAGGGCCTGTTTCCTCCTAATGTGGTAAGACACAGAGCGGACTTTGCCATGAAAATGCCACCTCATACCAAGTGCCCAGAACAGCATGTGTAAGTACAACCTGGAAAGGCTTATTTTTTTCATGCTTCTAATAATTTAAAAAACAACTGTAGCTGAAGGAAAAAAAAATCATCTGTGCTTTTTCTACATACTTCAGTTAACAAAGAGCAACAAGCAGACCAGTAAGAGGAGAAAGTACTTGGGATTTAGGTGTTCTTGACTGCACACGTGGCCCTGCATTGCCAACCTGGATGACCTTATAATATTAATTATCGCTTTTCCTTCAAGTCATGTCATTCACCTTTCAAAAACAGCAGCATGTCTGGAAAAGTCCGAATAAATTATATTCTCCATAATCTGCTCCCAACTTGTATTTCTAAATTCATCTCCTAGAATAACCCCTAGAGCCCCTTCTCTTTAGACCTAATATTCTACTTCAACCTTTCAAACATAGTTATGGCTTTTTGCAAAGGTCATTCTCTAAACTCACGTAGTACTTCACTTATTTTGGGGTGAACCTCTGCTGTGATTTGGACATGGCTTGAATGTCCCCCAAGACTTCAAATGCTGAAATTTAATCTCCATTGTGAGGTATTTAAAAAATATATATATATTGTTTTTTTTTAGTTGTACACAATGTATTTATTTTTAAGTGGTGCTGAGGATGGAACCCGGGACACGCATGTGCTAGGCGAGCACTATACCACTGAGCCACAACCCCAGCCCCTCCATTGTGAGGTATTAAGGGGTGGAAATTTAATCCAATGATGGTAGCTTAGAGGCAGGGAATCCATAAAGTGGTAAGAATTAGATGAGGTCATTAGGGTTGGACCCTCATATTTGAATTCTGATGGCTTTAGAAGGAGAGGGAGAGAGACCATAGAGATAAGAGACAGAAACAGACAAATGTGTTCTCTGTCTCCTGCCATATGATGCCTTGTGCTGCCTTGGGATTCTGCCAGCAGATGTACTCCCTGGAACTCCCCCAAACTGTGAACTACATAAACTTTTTTCTTTAAGTTAGCCTGCCTCAGGTATTTCATTATAGCAACAAAAAGCTAATTAATACAACTTCTTCCCATTTACCACCAATCAAAAACCTATTCATTGTGCTACAACATGGATGCACCTTGAAAACATTATGCTAACTAAAAGAATCCAGTTGCAAAAGACCACATATCATATGATTCCACTTATACAAAATTGTCCAGAATAGGCATCTTCACAAAATAAAAAGCAGATTAGTAGCTATGTAGGACAAATGAAAAGAGGATTGGGGAAAGTAAAGAGCAATTGCCCATGAGTGTGGAGTTTGCTTTGATGTGATAAATATATAATTCTAAAGTGATGTTGGTGGTGACTCTACAACTCTGTGAATATTAAACCACTGGATTGTATGCTCTAATTGAGTTAATTAATCAAATTCTATTTCAATAAAGCTGTCATTAAAAAAAAAGTTTGCCCCACCAAGGAGGCTCTTTACATGTCATGTAAATCAATTCTCTCTTCCCCACAGAATAAAATACTTCAACCAAGTCCCCCTAGAATGGTATTTGTACCTCTAGTTAAAATGATTGGCAGTATAATTACTTTTGCTTCTTCCCTTGTCCACCTCCCCAAATAAACTATATGTGCTTTTAAGAGAAAAACAAGCTTGTCATACATTTCCATACCCAGGCCTCCCACAACCATTAAGTTCTTTTGTGCAAATTAGAAAGAAAAAAAAAAATAGACTTAATTTTGGCCTGGCAAATGGAAAGCAGAATTTTTGCCTACTTTCCCTCAAGCCAAGACACAACCTCAAAAGCTGTAAGCAGCAGCCCTGCCTATACCCATTCCCTTCTCACCTCCAATAGTCCAATGAAGTGTTACATGGAATGCACACCATAAATAAGAAATGCATGAGGGATGAAAATGATAGGACTGAAATCATTTTGTACAAGACACTCTCATATTGTAGCAGAAAATTCAAGGCATTCACACACACACACACACACACACACACACACAGATTTTTTTTAACTGTTTATTTTTGTGCTAGTTAACAATGACATAAAGTGTTTTTTCTTACTAATTGCATTCAAGGAGCTATTGTGTACATACGAAATACAGTGAATTATTTTAACATATTTAGGTAATAAGGAAAAACGAGACATTTTTCTTATATCAATTTACAATGTGCAATAAAGGTCATGGCGCCATTAATGCCCACCATGTATTAGGGGTATGGGGATATACAGAAAGGAATTTTGTCATCAAGCCAGTTTTTAAAAAGTGCTTCCTACTCTCAGCATCCACAAAACATGAGCTGGCACTGCCCACTTTCAACTTAGATGAGAGTACCTATATCTAAGCCTGCTCTCCCATGTTTACCTTCACCTGGCTACCTCCACTTCCCTGAAGAATCATACGTTGCCCCACAAGTGAGTTCAAAAGGAAACAGTGTCTAACATTCCTGCAACACTTGGTGCCCTTCCTTTGTGGCACCAATCACAACCACAGCTACATAACTATTTGCAAAAGTCTAGGTGAAAACACGATCATATTCCAACTTTCATAATTATAGTATCCACACTACCAATGAAGTGCCTAATATCTGGTCATGGGGAAGCTGTTGATTAATAATGAACACCCCCTTCACAGAATTAGGACCCTGAAAGCAGGGACTGAGCCTAATCCATTTTGGTATTCTCTATGATACCTGATTCAGTATCTAACATGTATATATATCATATAATTCACATAGAGATAATTGAATAAATTCTAAGATTGAATAAATTGCAAGGTTATTTAATGGGAATTAGAAAGGCTACTTATGGTGCATTCCTGGTAAAATAAGGACACTGAACGAGTTAATAGTTAAAGGCAACCCTCTTGAGAAAATCAGTACCCAAATGAGTCCTTAAGATAGTACCATGCAGAGAAGGAAGTCAAGTGTCAGATTTCTAAAACATCTGCAGCCTGATTTATGTCAGTTTCCCAGAGCTCCAAGAGTTAATTTTCTCCCAGTTTCAACAGGTATGACTCTTTCCCAGATGAAATTGATCTGCAAATCTTGTGTTGTATCCCATCAGAGCCCAAGAAAATCAGGTCTTTAGGAAAATGCAATTTTAAAAAAGCAAAGCAAAATGAGGCAGAAGCAGCCAGAAGACACCAGCAGAGTTATCCAGCCATGAGAAAAAATCAGGGTCCTCGTCCCATGTGGAAAACAAACAGGCCACAACTTGAAACATGTTTCCCCTGGGGAGAGACTTGTCCAGATTCATGCCAGAGCAGCCTCCTCAAATGCCCTTCCCAGCCCTGCATGGGGCAATGTGAAAAGCCATTCTGCCAAACCCAGTTTTGGTAGATGCCAATGGCAGGCGTCCCTGAGGAGTTCAAAGAATCAGAAAGATGGGCAGAAAACAAACTGCACATAAAGCAAGACACTGCCGCCTGCCACACCCTGAGCCGAGGCTGGAATACACATTCCACTACAGAAAATTCGCAATCAAAATGCTCGGAATCTAATAGTGGAAAAAAATAACAGCACCAAGTGAAAACCTAAAGAGCAAATTGATAATCATGATACTGGCTTTATGTTGTTAGTAACATAACATACCTGGATTGCTAGAGAGTTACCCACATCTATCTAGTTGCCATCATTGGGGCACAAGAACAAGCTTTGAATTCCAGCCCCACCACTTCCAGCTCTACAGCCTTGGGAAACTGACATGAGTTCCCTGTGTTTCTCTGTGTCCATGTCTGTGAAATGAAGATTACTCATAATAATAATCAGTGACTGAGCCTGTAAGGACCAAAACACTGACTGACAAAATGATAAATGCCACAACAGAAGGACCTTGCTGTAGCCGTCTGAAGTGATGGCCGCTTGGAGCAGCAAAGCCGCGGGAATAAGTTTAGAGGCAGACTGGGAACAAAGAGGATCTTTATTTTGTCAGTTTCTCTCTCTGGCTCTAACAACTCTAACACGTACCACACACCACCAAACAACCAACAACCAAAATGGCCCGGATCCGCTCCGCACTCGGCCCAAGTTTCTCGAGATCCCGGGCCAAGTCTCGTGAGACTATGGAAGGCGGCAATGTCCAAAACTCCATGGCCCGAAGTCAACCGCAATCATAGCCATCTCCCCAAACAGGGCTCCTACACCTTGCATTCCACCTGCATCTGATTCTTTTACAAAGAGTAACACTTGAGTAAGGGAGGGGATATGCCTACAAACTAGAGTAAATCACCTGTGGATCCAGGTGAGCTCCAGAACTGCTGATTTACCACGCTTAGAGCTGTAAATTGACACACCAGAGCTGCTGTCAGAATTCAGCGAATTAGTAGATATAAAGGGCTTAAAAAATATCTGGCCAAAGAAATCAGAAGCACTGTATGTTTGCCATTACTGACAATAAAACCTTATGCATAGGGTGCCTTGTAGTTCACAAAGCCTTTTTACATTCATCATCACTTTCAGTAACCAGAGGTTAATCATAACCCCTGAAGCTCAAATGAAGAAACTGAGGGCAAGGGTGGCTCCACGAAATTCCTTGACATTTCCAGAGTTCCACTGCTATTTACAAAGAAGTGCAGCCCAAAACCCATGTCATCTATCACTGAATTCAGCATACCTCCATTCATGTGATTCTACACCACAGATATGCCTAGCACCAGACTAACCTGCATCAAACCCTTCTACCTGTGGCAAGAAACTCAGGGGCATGATAACTTTTGTTTTTGCACAACTAGATTAAATCTAGCAGAGAGGATAGCTTCCTTGGACCTAACCTTCTTTCTGTCCATGGAGAGAGACAGACCACCACTTGCTTAGACAGTGGCAATGGAGAAAGAAGAGACTGACACTAGGGTGGGGAGTAATCATATGATGACACATAACAAAGCAATGTCCCTCAATTGCTTGGTGATAAGCCAGTCCTTCTCATGATGAAAAATTTTAGATACTACTTTGATAAACTGACAGAATCTGTGATAAGGCAAAATGTGGAACTTGATCCTCTATTTCACACACCTTTTCCTTTAAGTGAAGCAATTTCTCAAGTGACCAGTATGGAAGGACCGGCCTGAGATAAATAAGGCCAAGGGGACAACCAAATTGCTATAAAGGATTTTCTTACCTTGAGGGTAAAGAGCTCCCAGTCACAGGCTTTTATCTACTATTTATCCATCTATCCAACCATCCATCCACGTATCTACTATCTAAACAAAATAGTTAACTCCGTTCTTCATCACAGTGTATAACAGGCAAAGGACCGGTAAGTGAAGGCCTTGGTTTTAGTTCTGGTTATGTCACTAACTAGGAGAGAGATTTAGAAAGGTTACTAAAGCCTGCTGCTGGCTCAGTTTCCTCTTCTGTCAACTGAGGTCCTGCAAAAGATGTCTAAGGACTCTCCCAGCTTAATATAAAGGTAAAATTCCAAATAAGCAGGAAAAAAATGATGTGATGGTCAAGCCAACTGTTTCCAAAAAGTTAAAAGATTGTTTCCTCCACAAACTCTGGTTTCAAATGCAAGAAGATGTCACAGTTTAAAAACGCCTATCCTTGGACCTTCAATCGTGAAAAAGCCTCCCACCAAAAGCCAACAAAGACTTGCTTTAAAACAAGCTATTTTCAGGAACAACTCTCTAAGTTAAAGCTCTAATTCACAAAATCGGTTTGGCTGGTATAATGCTAACTTTTTTTTTTTTTTTTCCTGCAGTGATTAGGCTCTAAAAGGTCCCCCCATCAACATTTCATCTGAAAATTGTTTGATCCTTAAGTAAACCTGTAATTTCTCCTGTGGAGAACAGAGGGCAGATGGAGGTCTACGGTGTAGTCCAAATAACTGCATATTTCACACAAGATCATTACAAAATGACAGATGTGAACCTTACAAATTTTAACAATAAAATCATGCTATCCAAAGAATGTTCCACAAAGCAGGAATCTGGGAAATCATCCACAAAATGGTTCCATTATAAGATAAATTTGACAAAAATCAGAATTTAACGTAACAGAAATGAAAGTTGTGGTCGTTGTTTTTACATATAAGACTTCTCAGAGTTAAACTTTCTGAGCATGCATTGAGACTCTAGAAAATGGGTAGACACAATACCAAGGGATTCCCAAAGTGATTTGATCGTCTGTAGAGCTAGTGTTCCACAAAGCACATTTCTGCAGATGCTGCCAGGAATATGACAACTGATTATGAAAAAGACATAGCTTTATACCTGACACCATCCCTCTCCATGAAAGTTAAGTTCTATAATCCAATTAGGAACTTGCATGTTTGACACTATTTTTATCTACACCAGATTTATATATTAACTAGTATATTTAACACTATTTTTATCTACACCAGATCTGTCTTTTAATAGATGTGACAATAACCAACTAAAAGCTTTGACACTCAAAGGGATTTTTATTTCTTGAGATTTTTCTGAGATATAAAAGGAACTCCACTCCAGAAGGACTGGGCTCTCCCTCTGCTACTGATATACCCTGTGATATTAGGCAATGCCAAGGGGAATTTCTTCTCCATCTCTCCCTCTCTTTCTCCCCCTCCCTCTAATTATTTTTCAGATTCACTCAGAATCAATTTTTCTTTATGGCAAAAGACGACAAGACAATACCAGGCACAGAGCTAGGAGAGGAAGAAGAAACGATGCCGCTCCTATGTAACTGAAAAACTCTGCAGTACAGGTTCATGTTTGTCTTGAGGCCTCAGTTTTCTCAAATACGTAATGAGATAATTAGATTTCATGCTTTTACATGTTGTGATTCAGTGACTTCTGGGGGGTGGCTCACCATTATCTCTGAAGACAATTCCAAGATAGAGTTACACAGAAAGATGACAAAAGAGGCGTTTCCAATGCTCATCCATCCCCTCACAAAAACATCAATTTGAACAACTACCCACACGTAAAAATGCATGTGCAAGAGCTAAGGATTCCAGGTGAAAGATCACAGCAGCTGGGTGGAGCACAGAATAAGGAAAGATGCTTTGAAGAGGGTGAGAAGGACATTTCACATTACCTGGGTCACCCGTCTCCACAGGCCAGGCAGCACAGTACTAAGCGAGGTGGCACCCAGATGATAGAAGGAAAGGAAAGTGAGCATCCACTTCTCTCTGGACCCCAGCACCAGATCCACCCTTAAAGCAAACTTAGTATCTGGAAAAGACATCTGCACTGCCATGTTCATTGAAGCACTATTCACAATAGCCAAGATACACAGTCAACCCAACCAATGGCTAGATTAAGGAAATGCAGTGTATATTCAATAGAATATAGTTCAGTCTTAAAAAAGAAGAAAATTCTCTCATTTTGGACACCATGGAGAAACTTGGAGGGTATTAAGTTCAGTGAAATAAGCCAGGCACAGAAGGGCAAGTGCCATGTGATCTACCTCATTTATATGTGGGGTCTACAAGAGTTGAACTTATGGAGGCAGAGAATAGAATGGAGGTTACGGCTGGGGCTACAAGAATGAGGAGACATTGATCAAAGGGTAAAAGATTCAGTGAGGCAAGATGAGTAAGTTCTGGAGAACTGATGTACAGTGCAGTAACTACAGTTAACAGATAGTACACTTGAAATTGTGCCAAGATTGTAGATCTAAAAGAAAGTAACTTTGTAAGATGATGGATATGGTAATTAGCTTGATCATCATAATCATTTCACACTGCAAATGTATATCAAAATATGTTGCACTCCTTAGATACATACAACTTTTATATGCCAGATATAACATAATAAAGCTACAAAATTTTAAAAATAAAATTTAAATTTAAAAAAATTTTAAATAACTTTTTGCAGACAAAAACAAAAACAAAAACAAAAAACATTTTCAAGCATGTTTTGAGCAATGGCAGGAACTTCAGAGCAAGCATTGCCTGTGTTTGTACCCCGCCCCTGCAGACTGCAGCCTGAATACCTCCACCACTTGCACGTACATGTTCTAGGGTGTTGGCTAACTCTCCAGTCTTGCTGTTTTGCAACCATGACATGTAATATTTGGCCAGCAACATGTACATTATGGTGCTTCATCAGGTCACTTGCTAAAAGTGACAGTAAATTTCAAACCACCTAGACACAGCAGAGAGTTTAAGTGGGGCAGCCAGAGCTGAAACACACTCGCCATGTACCACTGGGCTGCTGGTAGCATCCCTCCTTGTCACAGCGACCTTCAACACATCCCGATATACTGCCCAGCATATAATTTATTCCAGGAAATTCCCATCTACGCCCTCCCAGATTTATTTTTAAAGGCAGAGGACAAGAGTGCTTTAATATAGACTCCTTGGAAAATGAAGAGATAAGGAGAGAAAAGTGAGATTCAGATATTTTTTAAACACCAAACATACTCACATTACCCTGAAAACTCACGAGTGAAAAAGAAAAAAAATAAATGAGTGCTCTCTCTTAGTCTTCCATGTAATTCCATGTAATCCTCTAGAGAGGACTCTTTTTTTTTTTGGGGGGGGGGGATGCTGTGTATTGAACCCAGGGGCACTTAACCACTGAACTAAACTCCTAGCCCCTTTTATTTTTTATTTTGAGACAGGATCTTAACTAAGTTGCTGAGGATGATCTCAAACTTATGATCCTCCTGCCTCAGGCTCCTGCCTTTGTCTTCCTATTCTTCCTCCCTCTGATCTGGACAGAAAAGTAAGCCCCTTAAGAGATATTTTGAAAGATGTCAGAGTGCTTGCTCCTCTGTTCACTTTATATACAGGACATGGAGACAATAAGGTCTTGCTCATTCTCTCCCTGGTGTTAGAACCTGGGCTCAACTACAACAGCAGCTCTCCAAAGGGAAACATGAAGAAAGCCAGGGCAACTCACACACTTCACAGCCCAGGATGTCTTTTCCCCTTTACTGCCAAATTCCTGTCAAAGTCTATCCCTTGTACAGGTACCAGATCAAAGTTAAGACAATTATATAAATAAGGATCACACCGACTCTACTAAAGATGATAAGACGAATATAGGAGAAGGATTCCAGGCTGGAAGTAATGCAAGTCAAGGTCAAATGTGAAATAAAGACCTTCAAACACAGAAAAATATATTCAACATAGGGAAGAATGGAAATGGGTAACATTAAGTGGGCATAAACCATACAGCAGGGTATTGAACATTTTTCAGGACTAACTCTGAATTGTCAGAGGAACCCCTGGTTGTTCCCTCCATTAAATAAAAGGAAAATGAACTGCACAGAGTTCATGTAACTTGCCCAAGCAAATAGAACTGGTTTCAAAATGAACCACAGCCACTCTGGCTAGTCTGCTTGACCATCACATTCTACTGCTTCTGCAAAAGACTGCCCCTGCCCAAAAGAAGAAGGAAGAAAGGGCATTTGTAAAAGGGCCCCAAGAGTAAAGGGTCTATACAAGTAAGAATGAACCTCACAGCCTGGGATCTGAGCCTGCCTCCGTGGAAACATTAAAGTTCTGGAGTAGGAGAGGGACATACACAATACACTGATCAGGCTGCACTTTTTCTAACTTACCTCCGTTCTTCAAATTGGATCCTACACATTCTTCACCAAAGCAGTGAGGTTGAACTTCTGATTGTACTGCTAATTTGTGAGTGACAGAAATGTGGTTGTTACCTTAAAAAAAGAGAAAAAAAAAAAAAAAAAAAAAAAAAAAAAAAAGAAATATGGTTGTTA
The DNA here is from genome assembly GCA_025594165.1 of Tamias sibiricus. Lineage (NCBI taxonomy): Eukaryota > Metazoa > Chordata > Mammalia > Rodentia > Sciuridae > Tamias > Tamias sibiricus. The sequence continues at coordinate 81,085,184 of CM046668.1, forward strand.
CCTTGACTGTTGGCATTAGAAATGCTGATCCTGCTCCATGAAGGGCCCACAGGCATTTTCCTTCCAGAAAAGGTTAAAGACCTTTTAGCAAAGGACTGGGTACGAAAATCGAACTTGAATGGTGAAAGAGCATCTTGTGGCCAATCTTAATGACACTTAATTCTCAGATGAAGAATTCTGTAGTAAACAACCTCTTGATTCTGTGCAAAACATTTTTAATTTCATGCCCTGCTAATCACACAGCTGCTAGATTTCTCTTCCCATCAGTTGTAAAAAAAATAAATAGATAATAATTGTAATAATAATTTCAGAAACAGTTGGGCCTCAAACAAAATTTGAGCCCTAATGAATTTTCCCATCTGGAATTAATAATGTAGTAGATGGTGAAATTGCCTGGATTCAATTGATGTAAACTTATCTTACATTATTATAAGTATCAAAATGTAAGTCTCTGAACATCAAAGCTTCTGATGAGCCGGCCAAGCCTAGCACCTGATGTTTCATTCCAACAGATTCTAACAGCTTCTTTCCTTCACTGTGATCCTCTCTGCCCTCAGCCACAAAAGGCACTATACACACAGAAGCACTGCTGCACTCGATCCTAAGAGGTTGATGACCCAGACCCTTTCAACACTGGGGGAATCCAAGGTTGATGCTGCACACACACATTAATCTAATCAATACAGGGGAATTTTTTTTTTATGGCTATTGCTGATGCCCCCAAATCAAAATAAGAGCTGAGAAGTAAAGTGGGAGATTTTAAAACATTTGGAGGCCAGAGAAAGAAGAAGTCCAAAGGAGGCTGGTAGTGATGGGGAGCCTACCAGGCAGGAGAGAATGTCTAAGGACCAGTGAAGCAAACTCCAGACAAGAAGTAGCCAAAGGGGCTTGGGTTGTAGCTCAGTTGGTAAAGTGCTTGCCTACCACGTGTGAGGCACTGGGTTTGATCCACAGCACCACATAAAAATAAAATAAAGGTATTGTGTCCATTTACTATTTAAAAAAAAAAAAGTAGCCAAAGGAACATCCTGCAAACAATTGAGCAAATGTGCAAAGGAAATAAAATAAGCATGGTCACATGGACCAGAATATCAGCAGAAGATCTTCAAAGGAGATATTCTCATATTTATAATGTATCACTTTCCCCATAACCTCAGTTCTAAAACAATAGGAAATTCTCAAATATTGACATACTCTTCCTTCACTGGCAAGTTCCTACCCAGAAGTTCATCTGCTGAAACCTGTCAGTTTTTAAAGTGTGTTCAAGTACCAGTTCCTTCAGTAAGCGCCCCCCCCCCCATGTCCACATCCACCTGCAGGTTCCCCCAGCCTGCTATCCTTGCCTCTCCTTTGTCGCCTAGTACATTTTGCTTTTGTACCACCAATAATTAGTTTCACGTGTCTCCCATTGAATCTTGGCCTCCAACGGGAAAAGAAGTACCCATAACCCTATTTTATGCCTTGGTATGAGGACTGGGCTTTGCAGAGTAGGTACTTGAGGAATAAATGTGCTTTCTTAAAATCTAGAAGACACTTTCTTTTTATGATATTTTTGTTGTAGAAAACTAAATTTTAAGGATTTATAAATTTACCTATAACAATCACCCTACAAGCCCTCAGAAATGGTAACCTCTCTTGATGTCTCATTGCTTTTCTTAAGTTCACGGGAGAAGTTCAGAATACAATCGTAATACTCAAAATCATTATTATGGTCTGCAGGAGAAAATTTACAGTGTAAATGTAATATTGTTCTGACCTGAGCTCACAAGCACTGGTATGAGAATCATTTCCAGGAACCTAAAAGAGATTTCTTGAAATCTCAGCATCTCCACCCACCTCTCCACATGTCAATGAAAACTAACAGCATTTCTTTCATGCCTCATCATTAATGATAAAGTGAGTCAACTACATAAAAACAAACAAAACACCAACAATACTGTACTATGAACACCATTGCATCTGTACAGGGCTTTATATATCTGCTAATTCATTTGATTTTTTTTCCATGAGTCTTGGCAGTAGAAAAAAATGGAATAAGTATTTCAGAGATAAGGTCACTCAAAGTCCCTAAGATATAGATAGTTTGCTCAAGAACACAGAGCTAGAAAGAGGCTAGGACAGGATGTGATGGAGGATTTGAGATTTCTTATCCAGATTTTTGCTCAGTTTTACAAAGCTGACTTTCTTATCTAAGTGATTACCAGGCACAAGAAGGAAGGATGAGGGGGTAGTAAAAGAGGAAGGGAAAGAATAGGCCATCCAGCTGGCTGGCCGAGAGAGATTGAGAGAGAGAGAGAAATGAGGGAGGGAAACAAGGATAAAAGGAAGAAAGGAGGAAGGGAAAGGAAGGAAGCTTCACTTGGGTTAAAACAGCTAGTTAAATTTCCTGGAAAACAGGGGTCTTGACCTGTATTTTACAGGAGCACTAATCACAGTGAGCCCACAAACAGAGTTTCTGCATCATCTGGGAGCACAATAGAAATGCAAATCCTCCCACGCTGCCTCAGACCTACTGAACCATTACCTCTGAGGGTGGGATTCCCCAGGTGGTTCCAATGCATGCCAAGTTCAAAAAGTGTGGGTGGAAAGTTAAAACAAGACCTAGGCAACTAGCAAGAAAGTAACAGGCGTATACCAAGAGGGAGAAAGTGACATTAAAACTAAGAAGGCTCAGGGTCCAGGAAACTGAACCCATATCAGCAGAGAAGGGATAGAAGATGTGCTCAAGAGGAGGTCTCCTGTAAGGGACTGGGTCTAAATAGTTCAGTGAGGTCACACAGGAGAGAAGGCTGACTGCAGACCGTGCAACAACGTAAGCACATGGATGAACGCTGGAGCCACCTGCACCCAGCATTGGGTCTGCAGGGCAGAAGGAGGAGGAGACAGAAGGAACTAGAGTATCATCATAGATTCAGGCCTAGCATCACAGACACCTTCATAGGCCTTTGAGAGAGCTTCATTTCCTTCCTGGGGGAACACAAGTTCAACAGACAGATAAGTAAGGAAAGGTACAAAGCAAACGTCCAAGATGTCAAACAACATGAATGAGACACCTGGGATTCACTATCCTTATCCATAAGAGATGAATAATCCTGACACAGGCGGATTGTTGAGGGACTAAATGGGATAATCCAAGATGGCAGTTCCTCATGCCCTACCCTGCCCAAAGTAGGCACTTTGTACGGTCCACTGCCTTTCCTTCCCTGTTGGGCCAACACAGGGTGAAAGAATGCCAAAGATACGAAGTCCTCTCTGGGACTCACAGATAAGCTATTGCTCTTAAACACGTTTCCTTCTAATATGTTCTAAGGGCTGCAGGTTAGGGGACTTCTTGTGGTTGGTAACTACCATTCTTAGGCACATTCCATTTCAAAACCTGAGGCTCCTTCACTTCCTGCTTCTCACTTTTACTTTGTCAGAGGGGCTGCAGGTCCTCAGGTTTGTAATCTTAGGCACAGCTTTCTTTCTAAATGACACATGACAATTTCAATAGGCAAATGTGCTCTAACTTCTTTCAGGATGGGACTTTTGGCTGTCCTGAGAATGGATCTAGTCCTGCCCTAACATGACCTGTGTTCACCAGAAGCACAACTTGTTGGAAAGTGAACACAAAATCAGCCCAGCTGGTTAGCTGAACGGGGTCTCCTGGAGTGATTTCTTTGTTTGTTTGTTTGTTTTTTATTTTTGTTTGTTTGTTTTATTTTGTTTTGATACTAGAGATTGAACCCAGGAGCACTCAACCACTGAGCTACATCACTAGCTTTTTCTTAAAATCTTTTTGAGGCTGGCTTTGAACTTGCAATCCTCCTTCCTCAACCTCCGGAGCCGCTGGGATTACAGTCATGCACCATGGTGCCAGACTCCTAGAATGTTTTCTAGGGGATGCTGACCAGAGTTGATTAAAGGAAAAAACTCTCAAGGTCCAGAGTCAGAGTAAACAAGATGACTGCTTTCCCACAGGACTTCCTAAAAGACTGAGCGTGCTAATGCACACTGTCAGCACTAAGAGGGCGCCAAAGGCTACAGCATATTCTAGACTATGTGGCTGCTCTATCTAGAGTGGTACCCTCATGGACTAATATTTATGGATGATACATTAAAAACAGATGAGCTAAAGCATGATAAGGGTAAGAAGGGCTCTTCTATTTGCCCAGAGTTGAACTCCTGAAAGATATGAAAAGGCTTCTGCTATGCTTTCATCTTCCCATTCAGGACCTTCCTCGTGGTTTCCTCTCCTTGCACCACAAGCACCTTCCCTTCCCCATTCATCGTTACACACTGTTTGAGATAAGATTTGCTAAACTAAACAGCACGAGATGGGTACTTCTCCCACTGTTTACTCCCTTACCTTAGAAAGTGTCTCCATTTATCAAGATCTCATAATGTCAAGGCCAACCCAACTGTCACCTCTACCCTACCCACCCATGAAGAGTTCCTTCTTGAGTCCCTGTTCTCCATCCCGGTTAGAAGTAATTTGTGTGTTGACTCAACTTCACCAGTTGATTCACACTCTCCCTAAAGCTTTCACACCTACCATTTTGTTTTAGTCTCCCAACACACAAGAAGGCGGAACAAATGGTGCCATTAATTATGATGATTGTACAGAGACAATATTGCTTAGTAGTAGTTCAGAGAGTAGTTACTGAAGACAAAGTACCTGAGTTCAAATCCTGGCTTTACCTATCATGAACCATGTGACCTTGGGTAAACTATATAACATTTCTGGTTCTCAATTTCTCACCTGTGAAATGGTGATAATTACAGTATCTTCCTCAAAGGTCAGTTGTAAGAATTGAGTTAATGAAGCAAATACTCAGAAAAGTGTCTAACTCAGTTAGCATCTAGTAAAAGTACCAGGAAATTTAGAAGTGGCCATATCAGAATTTTCCAGAATGATGTCATTTTCCCTTCAATATGCTATCTTCCACAAATCATTTTATCCATCCTCTGAATATTTATCAAACTCATAGATGACCCAAATGTGAATCCAGGTCCCAGGAAACAGGCAATGAGACAGAAAAGTTCCTGAATTCAAGGACTTTAAACACTAACAAGTAAAGGGGGAAAAGCAGAAAGAAATCAAAACAAACAATTGAGCAAACATGCTAATTTTTGGTTTATTCTATCATACCTCTAGCCAAATAATCCATGATACTGTTCTATTTTGGACAAAACTATACACAGAATGTTTTCTGTTTCATTTGTAACTGCGTTTTTAGATTTCAACATTTGTTTAAAATATTTTGCCTCATCCCACCAATTTCTTCAAGCAGTAAATAAGGAATCGCTCCTGGGTTTTATATACATATTCAATACATGGATTTTGGTTTAGCCCCCTCTGATAAACTCAGGTGCATCCCTAGTGGCTGATATATGACTTAGGGAAAGAATACTGCTGACTTGGCACTCAGCTGCTATTCCTGAAATCACACAGTTTTTATGAGATTTGTTACTAGAGAATTTCACTCCAAGAAAGTGTTCGGCGTCATTCACAGAAGTATGGCATTCTCTTCTTTATGAATTTCACCTGTTGAAAGAATGAAATCAAACTGATCCCATAGTTTTACTGCTGAGTAACTTTAGAAATGAGGCTTTAGCATCTGGCAAAATAGCCAGAGTCTCTATCCCATCTTTCTATCCATTGTAAAAATATTTTCTGCAATTTTATTTTGTTGTATTGATACTTACAGGCTTTGGGGGAGTATTGCTAATTCATTCCCTTTGACCATTTGTCATTCTTCCAATTTCTGCCTTGACTTATAATGTACAACTTTTCCCTTTTCAAGTATCCACCACATCTGGGGACATACACAGGGATACACCATGCAAAGTGGATCCCAGGACAGTGTGTTCATGGGAAAGAAGGGAGACAGCAGAGAGTGGAAGTTCATGAATGAATTAAGATTTCAAATAGTGGGTGTCCACCCTCCTCTCCAAACTGGTTAAAACTCATTTGCTTTAAGGACTAAAGTTCATATACTCAACCAGAAGCAAATGAAAGACCTGCCAAAACCTTCTATATTTTCCTCTGTCTCCACTTGTTCTAAATAATGGTCTTTAACGAACTGAAAATCTGCTAAGTTGTAAAGTCTATGGAAACTAAAATGATAGGAAAGAGGGATTAAAATCAAATTCAGATGAGGTCCCAGTAACTCTTGGCTCAAATTTCAGTATGTATGGAGAATCCTGACCACTAGAAGAACTCCTACAGAAGCCAGAATAGCCATGACCATGAGTACTGCCACCCATGGAAAAATTGCAGGAAATCAGCCACAGAGCGAGAAAATGCAGAGTCTGGATCAATGAGGACGGTGGTTACCAACCGCCATCAGGCCAACCAGTGGAATGTTTTGTTTAAATGAAATAGTACAAAATACTCTAACTTTTAACAAATCAATAGCAGAATTGCTGGGCTTGCCCAGAGCACTCACTGCCACCCTAACACCCCTTCACTGGAGGTTTCTCTGCTTCTCTAAGCATAGAGCTCCCTTAAAGCACAAGTTTAAAAATTCTTTGATCTAATCTAATTTCACACTTAATAACTCTTCAGAAGAAACTGAGGCATGGAGATTAAGTGTGGTCCGTGGACAGGCAGCTAGTAAATAGCACAACCATAAATTTTCTTAAAAGAAACTATGTTGCCTTTCCCCAAATACATAATATTTGTGTCCTAAAATTCAGTCCTTTGAGAAGGATAAAGGAGTTGATATAATTAATGTGCCAAGCAAAATTCAAAAACACATCCAAGGTCAGAGTGGGCACTAACAAATACAGACAGCTAAATGATACCCTGGGAAACCCAGCTCAGAGAAACACAAAACGTCCATTCTATAAGTCAAAGTTTCATGTGATGGTTCTGCAATGAAAACAGCAAAATTACAGTAGAGATTTTTTTTAAGCTACTATACATAAATGTGTCAGGCACAAAATCAAACCACTCTAAAATGATGTGAAATCCATTCAGTTTTAAGCACAGAAAAAACATAGCAGCATTTGTGTGAGGTGTGGGAGACATGTAACCCAAATGTGCTCCTTGGGTTAGTAACTTGAACTAAGAATTCAACAAAAAAGTGTGAGGAGCCTACCAAAGAGAGTGTTGAGCAAAAAACATTGTGAGACACGTTTGATATAATAGTCATATGATTAACAAACTGTCACATCAAACTTTTCTGCAACGTGGGAACACTTTGACACTTCATATTTTTAAAACTGACATTTTGATTCATTACTGTAAATAGTACTTTGGGTTAAATATTGTGACAAGGAACAGATCATATATATATGTACATATATATGCACTCTATATATTATATGTGTATATTTTTCCTAGCTCTGCAACATTTTATAATATATGAAACCTTTTCCAGCATTAACAGTTTGGGCCAGTATGTAAACAGGCTATTTCACTCCTGAAGCACCCTTTCTTTTGAAAGAAGGCAGATGGACCTCATTCCACAGAAAGTCTATGATGCAGAAGGATTTGAAGAGTAGTGGGATGAGTACTAAAGAGATTCTGAATAAGTTTGTAAACTCCCAGCAAGGGATTTTATAAAGATCATTTTAACTTACTACACTTGAGTTCCCAAAACCATTGTCCCAAGCATACATAAAATGTCCCTTTTATCTTCCAGGTGCTCCAAATCTACCTGGGAAACAGACACACAATGTAAGAAATTCTAAAGAAAAGCAGGTATGTTCCAAGCAAGAAAGGTGACAAGGGAGGCTTTTTTTGCCTTTTACTTTTTTGTTTCCTCTTGCTTCCTTCCTTCCTTCCTCCCTCCCTCCCTCCCTCCCTCCCTCCCTTCCTTCCTTCTTTATTATAGTAAATAACATGTTCCCAAAATCACTGTCACACAGCAAAGTGATTCAATTGAATTAAGCAAACTATGGGTATCAATCAAGGCTGAAGAAATTTAGGAAGTATGTGAGATGCTCAAATTCCCAAAACAAACTTTCTCCTCAAAGAAAGTATACAGTGTTTGACTCTCATCTACTACCAACTGATATAATTTTCTAGCTTTTCGCTTCACCTGAAACTCTAAAATAAAATATAAAATATCTATCCCTTCTCAAATATCAATTTAATTTTTCTCTTTGTTAAGTCCAAAGTTATTATGTACTTCCAAATTGTGAAAACTAGGAATAGACCATCATTCAACACATACACATGCACACATGCACACACACACAGTCACACACACAAAATACAAAAATAGATCCACATGCATATTTGTCTTTGGTATTCAACTTTCTATCTGGACACCATACCATTATTATTCAACTCATCCTCCTTCTTAAACACCTGGAAAGACACAAAAAGGAAACATGAGATCTATATATAACAAGATATTATACTTACTACAGATCAGCTTTGCCTCTGCACTTCAATTTAAATGAGGCAATGATGTTCTGAGTACATACATAGAAAAAGAAGACTGGTCCACACTTGTGATTTTTTTCAAAAAACATACAAATTGTTATCAAACTCAATCCTAGAGAATTTAGGAAAGCATCAAGGGTATTATCTAATCGATATGGAAAATATTGAGAAAAACTTACAAAACTTACAAAAACAGTAATAATCAACAAAAATCTGGATTTCAGTGGTAGCATTCAATTTCTTCATCTGAAAGGGGAATGATATTAGCCAAATTATATGTTATATTGTGTACATGTATGAATAGGTAACAACAAATCCCACCATTATGCACAACTGGAACGCATCAATAAAAAATACAGGAAAAAATCCTGCATCCTTTTTCATAATTTAAAAAAAAAAAATCAGTTTTGTTCTGCACTCAGTCAAGTCACCTAGGGCAGACAGCCTTTTCCCCTGTATTCTGTCAGTACCCCAATTTGTTAAATGTTAAAGGACTCTTACAAACTACGTCAAAGCTTATTTCAAATTAAAAAAGATAGAAAGGCAGTATTTTTCCCCTGGCTTACTGGAAAAATAAATCAGCTAAAGTGTTGCCCAAAGCATAATAAATTACTGTTTGAACCCGAGGCCTTGTAATTATTTCCCCAAACACTTAAGAGGGTAAGTTACAACCTAAAAAAGCTGGAGACTTCTTGCTAGGAGCCTGAACCACTTGCAAGGAATAAGTCCTCTTTGGTACATCTTGGAGAGGAGCAAAAATAAAATTACAATATTTGAAGACAGAATATCTAGACACAAATCAATTCTCTAGCACATATTACTTGAGGTGAATTTGAGCAGGTCACCTGACTTCCATATTTTCATTGCAAAATGAGGATAATAAAAACATATTGAGTCTTATGGAAATTAAATAAGAACATACAAAATCTTAACAGAATTTACATTGGAGAACACTTAATTAGACAACCTTCACCAGCAATTAATAACAATTTTTAAAAGGTCATCTGTATCCGAATAAGTTCAATTCAGCTAAAATTTACTAGGTGCTCAATCTTTTTTTTTAAATATATTTATTTATTTATTTATTTTTATGTGGTGCTGAGGATTGAACCCAGTGCCTCACGTGTGAGAGGCAAATGCTCTATCGTTGAGCTATAACCCTAGCCCCTAGGTGCTTAATCTTTGTGTTTGGGTCTCTGCCATGTGCCATTATTGAAAGACAAAAAGGAAGGAGAATGATTCTTCTGTCATGATTTCTGTATTCTAGGACTTTGTGGAGAAGACAGTATTTCACATATGAACTCTTAGAATAATACTTACCATTATTTTAAAAAAGCATAAAAATAATAATAAAGTATGGTACTGACAATGAATGGCTATACTGGGAGTTTTAAGTGAGATCTTATGTGATGGTAAGAAAGGATTCAGAGCAACAGAAAACATGATATTATTTCTTCCCTGACCTGCAAGCATCCACTGGACCTGTGGGATCTGATGGAAGAGCTCTGCCTAGAAGGGCATTGCAAATGGTCACTGATTGCTGACTGGCACTTCGGGCACTTACTGAGTGTCTTACTCCTTGTCTTAGCTGTTTCGTGTTGCTCTAACAGAGTTGATGAGACTGGGTCACTTATAAAAAGTCTGTGAACTCCAAGAGCACAGCACTGGCATCTGGCCTGGGCCCCGTGCCGCATCATCCCATGGTGGAAGGTGGAAGGTAAGAGAGGAAAAAAGCAAGAGGAGGCCAAACTCATCTTTTATAACAAGCCTGCTCTTGAGATAACTAATGCACTCCCCCAACAACAGCATTGTACAATTCTGAGAGCAGAACCTTTGCAACCCAATCCCCTCCAACCAATGCTCTACCTCCCAACTTTTGCACTAGGATTAAGATTCCAAAGGATGAACTTTGGGGGACACACAAACATACCATTCCCCCTCATATTCTCATTCCTTCCTCTGTGCTGGGTTACTCTCCCTTTTCTCATCTTCTATCCCTGGGGACAGTAAAATCCCTAGGCCCAATCCAGTCACAGTCTTCATGGCTAAAGAGGGCACTCAGGCAGGGGTCAGTGTGACACAGAAGGAACATCACCAGGCTAAGAATCAGGAGATCTGAGTTCCTGTCCCAGCCTTGTCTCTATTTCAATCTGTGACCTTGAGCCAGTCCCTTCCACTCAATGGACCACAGTATCCTCACATATCCAGTGAGAGTAAGGACATTTAACAGCCCTTCTGGCTCCTAAATGATCAATGTCTGTGTCCTACAGTTTTCAGCAGCTTCCAAGTAACAACTGAGGGCTCACCAGTCACAGAGATCCTGAGGAGGCTCTGACATGACCACATCAACGGTTTCTATTGTGGGGAAGGTCAGGGACTCCTTCAGAAAATAGCTGATCTAAACAGAGCCCAGAGAGTGTCATGGCAACACTGCTCGCAAGCTGCCAGAGGTAGGGAGGAGAAGCAGCCAGTACGTGTGTGCAGCTGCCACATTTCAGAGCAGCACTCAAACCTCGTTAATATCAACTTGCTTAATACCGAGCCCCATAGATCATAAGCTATTTTTACTGTGTATTTAACAGATTTGTGGATCGTCTTCCCTGCCAGCTCTTTCACGGCCCAGTCCAGAGGACTGTGGCATGGGAGAGCCTTCAAGACCTTAGGCCACCCAGGGTTAACTCAGAGGAAGGAAGAAGGGGGAACAGCAAAAGAAACAGAAGGAAAATTAATAGGAGGGGAAAAAAAAGATTCTCATTGAGGTGAAACCTAGCTCGGAAGGCAGAGAGAGTAAGATATAAGAAGAGCAAGTAAGAGCCAATACTAATAATATGGACCCAAGTCCCAGCTCTCCAGAGGTTCAGAGATGCATGTATAGAGAACAGCATTGGGGGGTTGAGTCCCCTGTTTACCAGGGCGACCACAGGCCTTTCACCTCAGTATGGATCAATCTCTGCCTGTTTTCACTAGTCTCCACCATCCAAGTCTCTCAGAATACTTCTATATGCCTCTCTGCAGAGCCCTGAACCCAAATTCTAGGAGGGAAGCATCTCTCCACTATATCAAGTTTTTCCAAGCTTATAGGTAAGAGTTTGGTTAAATGTCCTCTTTACAAACAACCTGTCTCCCTCATATAGGAATGGGAATTTTAGCTTTTGTCAATTGACCAAGCTAAACTCTGGGAAAGCACCCAGCACAGGGCCTGTCATGTAGTAGACAGCCAGTGAGTGTCTGCTGACTTCCATCTGTTTAATACAGCAGCAGTGCCACCTGGACCACATTATTACTAATGGTCTTCATGACAAGCAGAGTCCAGCCAAGATCTGCTGGTAGGAAGAGACTCAAGCACCAACCATCTCTCTGATGTTTGATCAGATGTGAGCACCATTCTCAGACCTGCCACTAACTAGGCAGGTAAGTAGGGGAAGTCATTTCTTCTCTGGGAGGATGGCTGCACAACACAGTGTTTTCAAGTTCCTTTCCACTTCTGAAAGTCTACAAGCCTATAAGTCACAGATATCTATTTCAGAACGAGCCATAAACAGAGGGAAGAACTGTTGAAGAACATGGTCATGTGCTCTGTTATTGAACACCATGCCCAGAGCATTGTACCAGAGAAATCAGAGCAGCAGAAAATGAAAATGTGGCAACAGAAAATAAAGTTTGATCACAAAACAAAGTTGAGCCAGGTGTACAGGAAACAGCTATAGTCTCGGCTATTGGGGACATTAAAATAGAAGGATCATTTGTGCCCAGAAGTTGGAGGACAGTCTGGGCAAGATAGTAAGAACCCATCTCAAAAAAAAAAAAAAGAAAGAAAGAAAGAAACGAAAAAGAAAGAAAGCGAAGACTGGATTCCAGAAACAAGCTTGGCAGAGAAGATTTCCCTTGGAGGAGGGCAGTGCTGGTCTTTCAGACAAGGAATCAAGGACCATAAAGACATCAAGGAGGGAAATGCATGACATATAAGCTGACTTTCTGTAGCAGAAGGGTCCTTAATCCTGGGATAGGTGAGTTCCTTACAAATTCCGTATCTTGAAAAACTTTAATATTCCATGTTTCATACAGTAAAGATTAGAGCAATGCCTACCCCACCTGCCCGCCATTGGCATGCCCTGTGGTTAGTAAGAGGAGAACTGACACAGGAACAGGCAGTTGAGTTCTGGGCCTTACTCTGTCACTGCTATTCAATTGTCAGGTTCAGCTAAGTGACTTATCTGCCTGAGGACAAGAAATCTTGTAGAACTCTAGCCAGAGTTCTTAAGACTTCTTGAGAACCATCTGTCCACAGCTCACATATTACAGATGAAGAGACTGAAGTTCATCAGAAATGAAGTGATTTTTCTCAAGTACACATTTCAGTGATCTATGCCTAGTTCTCTAGTCAAGCCTGATAGTCTCCTGTTTCTGGGTCCTGCCTCAAATAGATTCTCTTCTTACCTTCTACAGATTTATTTTTCAACTCCATGTAATGTCTCACCAAAGCCCATGTAATTATGTTTCAAAGCCAATTCCAGTCACTGGTTCTATAAGAAACCACCAGGAAGAAAGAGTTCTCCAAATTCTCTTGCTCCCCACATGCATTACTAGCTCACACACTGCACTGGGTCCTGACTGACCCCGGATCAAACTCACAGCCACATACCAGCCAGCTCTCTCCTTCAACTTCTCAGCAAGCTAAATTGCTTGTAGGCCCTAAGTAAAAGCTTATGAAGTCAGCTTGGTACAGAACGTTGGTTTTCTGACACTCCGCCAAGTACCTTCTCAAACATATCATGTTGCACTGGGTGCGGTGGCGCATGCCTAATCCCAGCAGCTCGGGAGGATTTGTGAGTTCAAAGCCAGCCTCAGCAAAAGCAAAGCGCTAAGCAACTCAGTGAGACCCTGTATCTAAATAAAATACAAAATAGGGCTGGGGATGTTGTTCAGTGGCTGAATACTCTGCAGTTCAATCCTTAGTATCTCCTACCACCCCATCAAAAAAAAAAAAAAAAAAAAAAATCACATTGCCTCTAATCATTACAAAAACGGCCAAAATCATTTCAACCACCTTTAAATCCATAGAGCTTTTTATTAGACTGACTAAATACACAGTAAAAGAGAAGAGATGTAAAGGAAAGAAGAGGATGAACAAAGGGTATAGACTACAAATTGGATACACAGACATGCCCATGAACTAAGGAGCACTGGTATTATCATTCCAATTTTACAAGAAAGACATCTGCACGTGGAGCTTCATGGGTAGGCCACACAGAGTCCCTTGTGGAGCAAGGAGGTCCTAATTTTTCTGCCTCTTAGGATTTTGCTCACTGAATAGAAGGACTCTAACTTCAGCTGAACAGGTCCATTCTGTCTACTACAGAAGAAAAGAGACATCTGGAAGGAAGACCCAGTAGTTACTAACAGCAAAGATTTTATACTGAGTAGACACTCACCTGGGAATGTCTGAGTGTAAGCATGGTAGAAAGATTTATGAGGCAGAGCTGTGAAATTCTAGAGGCAAACCAAGGCACATATCAGATAGAATTTTTTTTTTTAAATCTCTCCAAACACATGAAGACTGAGATGCCAGCACACGTAGCGATGGCCCCAGCCAGACAGCAAAGGCATATTGGCACCACTGTAATTTGTCCATCCACCAATATGCTTCCCAAAAAACACCCATATGCTTTCTTTTAGCTTCCATATGCTTTTTTGTAGCAAGGAAACTAAAATATTTCATTAGTTTTGAGTAATTAATAATTACTTATTTCACAATAGTCACCCTCATTAAAAAACGAAAACAACTGATTAAGCTGCAGGATCCTGGCTTTCAGCTCAAGTTCCTTTTAATTTTTTTTTTTTAAATTCTTCCCCTCTAGGAATTGAGTAATAGAGTAAAACAGCCAGTGTTGAAATATTCACACTATGGGGAAGGCAGAGTTATCATACACACAGCCCAGCATTCCTCTTGACTGAGACACTGTGATTTAATAAAAAGAACATGGACTTTGGGATAGGAGAGACTTGGAAACCAATCAGGTTTGACCCCTTGTGAATAGTACTTCTGAGGAAATGAAGGGCGTTGAAAAGATAAAGCCTGCTGGATCCCTTCAAGCTGGTCCTCCGTTATTCCCCGGGAGTGATTCCCAGGGTTCCCTGCCGCTATCTGAAGGTCTGGGTACTGCACGCCCCAAGAATGCAGGCAGAGTGCCAGTCATTGTCAGCAGGTCATGGCCAAGATCCTTGAAATTGGTCTCAGGACTACAGGAATGCTTCTTAGACCCTAATGAGCATGTGAACTACCTGGGGATCTTGTTAAAACACAGATTCTAACTCAAGATGTCTGGAGTATAGCCCGAGATCTGCATTTCTAACAAGCTCCAAAGTGCTATTGGTACCCGTGGTCCTAAGACAGAACTGTGAGAAGCAAAAGAACTGTCATGATGAAGTTAGGAAACAAATTCTGTAAAAATAAGATAATTGTGTCTGTCTCTTTGGGCTTTGATAAGGATTACTAATAATGGGGACAATGTGTTGTCTCTTCTTTGTCTCTGTGACCAAAGTACCTAAGAGGAACAACTTTAGCGAGAAGGAAAGGTTTATTTTAGCTCTTGGTTTCAGATTCAATCCAGGGTCAGCCAGTTACCTTGATCTGGACCTGAGGTGAGACAAAACATCATGGTGGAAAGCATGGAAGAGCAAAGCTGATTACCTCATGGCAACCTGTCAGTCAAGAAGTAGAGAGAGGATTGGGGTGGGCAAAGAAGATAAACCCTTCCAAGACACACCCCCAGTTTCCTTCCTCTAACCAGGTCCCAATTTCCAGTAATTCATTCAGCCATCAATGGATTAAGCCACTTAAAGTCAGAGCCCTCCTAATCCCATCACTTCCCAAAAATCCCACCAGAGAACATATGAGACTTTGGAAACATTCTAGAACCACACCATGACAGGCAATAATGCCTCTGTGTCCTGAATAGCACAAAGATATTTCATTTATCCTCACAATTACTTTGTCAGTAGGATATGATTTCCATTTTACAAACAGCAAAACTGAGACCCCCAAATAATCATGTTCTTTATTTTAGGCCATGTAGGTAATAATGGTGGGTTCCAAATTCAGGAATATCAGCCTATCAGTGTGAGTATGTGACAATGGAAGTCAGAAACTGTGAGTCAGCATTACTGTAGTGCCGACATGAAGTCTGGTCCTTGTTCTGCCATTATTCCCAGGGAGTCATTAAACTGTTGCCTGAATTTTGCTTACGGCCCTATCAGCCTCCACTTCCCCATCTGTAAGGTGAGGTGTTGCCCCTGACAAGCTCTGAGGCCTCTGCCATCCCCAACACTGGTTTTCACTCCCTGACTCCCACGTGTGCTCGCAGAGGGTCACCAGCACTAAGAATTAGCTTCCCACATGTGGCAGTCATTACAACTTGGCAGAATCCAAATTCTAGCTGCTCACATCTGCATTTGTGCTGATGTAGGCATGGTCAGAAATCTATCTCTGTTAAAGTCCCACGCTCAATATTACAGGGAAAAAACAACAACAGATTCCCCAGAGCCCTGAAATTCCAGTTCTGTCAATAACTCGAAGTATGATCAGGGCACTAGGATCCCAATTATCCTTTGTCTCCTCATCTCACTTACAGAGGCAACTAACCTGACAGAAGTTTGAAAAACAAGAAGAAACTATGAGTTGTTTATAGTGCATTTATATAACTGTTCAGCGTTTTTTTTTTAATTTGGCCTTAACGTTTGGATAAAAATTTAATTACTGAATTATCATATAAGTGATTCAGAAAGTGTGATCTCGTCCCTCACCAAACTCCCACAGCACACAATCACTGTACTCCTTTGGGGCCCATTTACCATATTCTACCAAAGATTTCCATGGTTTATGAACTTGCTTCATCGTCCTTATTCATATTCAGTGTTATCTCTGAAGATAGTCATGTATTTTGGAGCAGATCGGGATTTAAACTCAAGCCTTGCTCTTTATTAACTGTACAACTCTGAGCAAATTATTCAACCTGAGTTTGGTTTCCTTGCACAAAAAAAAAAAAAAAAAAAAAAAGGGAGGAAATAACTTTCCATTTTATAAAAATTAAATAAAATAATGTCAGGTATTAAAAGTAACTAATACTTTAGCAGATCCCAGGTTCAAAGTGCATCTGAGTGAAAAAATGAATTAATTAATGAATCAGTAAGATTTTCAGTATGAAAATATCACTTTAAAGTTGATGACATGTAAATGTCCAGAGCAGAAAAAATCTAAGCCAGACTGAGAACCAGAGCAGAACAATAGGTGAACTGTGGGAAAAATCCAACAGCTAAAGGAAATGGGTGCCAACCACATATCATCTCAGACTTCCCACGCTTGCCTACCCTAGAACCCTAGAACTCATGTATGGCCTTCAGAGTAGCTATAAAACTCCTGAACTGTGGCTAGTATTCTCTGCAGATGCACTGTTTTTGTTTTTGTTTTTTAAGATACTTCACAAGTTCATCTGAGTTTCTCAAACTTCCATAACGTTCCCCCTCCCCCAAATACAAGTGCATGTAGGCATTTGTATACACACACATACACACACACACATAAATTAGAAACCACTGCCTTAAGCAAGCAGGAAGGAACCTGTCAACTGGAAGGGCAAAAGTTTATTTACTAACACAAATCTGATGATGTAAACATGGTCAATAGAAGCTATAATGATAACCACACCACTTCTAATCCACACACACTTCTAATTCAAAACATGGCATGGTTACAACCTTGCTAGGAGGGCTTAAATGCATCTGAGACTCATGACAATTGGAGCTTGGATGACCTTTGACATCCTCTCCTCCACCCACCAACACCCATATCACAGATGGAGAAAGTGAGGCTCAGAGAAAGGCCACGCCTTCACTGAAGTCACAGCAAATTAATTAGAGCCAGGTTTTGAACCTCTGACTCTGTACTATGTGGTTCATGTATGTGTTCAGACCCAGTAATCTCTCTCTTTTTAATAATTACTATTCTTTTCTCTGGACCTTGAAGTCCCATGAAAATAAGAGTTTGGTTTTGATAACAATTTACCAGCTGCTTCTCAGTCCCAGCCCAAGGCAGCAAGAAGGTGTGAAAAAGTGTGATGCACTACAATAAATCCTGTGTGGCCCCAGCAATTGGGAATATCCTGCACTGAACTAGATATCAGTGTGTGGATCTACTCTCCTGTCCTCTTGTATATCAATCTCTCATCTGTCTTCTTTTTATTAATGTTTCCAAAGATGTGCAGTCCACAGACATCTAATAGTTCACCCTCAGCTTCCTATAATATAATGGATCAGAAAAGGGCAGGAGAAAAATGGCGGAGATGTTTGTGAGGTCAGAGCCAAATAACCTCCTAGAGGAAGGTCTACAAGGGGAGCCACATTCTCCTAATCAACAGAGGGTAAAAAGAGAGCAAAAGCCAGCCCCAAACCTCTGTGCCTCAGCTGTATGGAATAAAGTTCACTTATGCTTCAAAGGACATCTCACATTAACCTTGAGACTGGTTTGGTCTGAAAGACATGACCCTTTAAATATTGGTAAGAGAAGAACAATTTAAAGGAAGAGATTTCTCAACTAAAGCAAAGATATAATTATGAAGTGAAAAGAAGAAACCACAGCCCAGGACTGGCTACCACCCCTCAGACAAATTGGATTCTCACCCTGACCCCAAAATCAAATTGGAAAATTTGGTTAGATTGAGTCTTAAAGTCCCTTCTGGCTTTAATGTTTTAACACTTCCTTATAGGTCCAATTATTCACTCTAGAAAAGTCAGGCAACAGAAGAGGAATCCCCTCCTCCTAATGGTGTTAAGAGCAGTGAGGGCACCAGGTCCTCTAAAAACAAGGACTAGAATGATATCATGGATAAGGAAAGGTGGGCTTATTCTCCTTTCTAGCTTGAAATTGGATGACACTGGAACTAGAGGACAACCAGAGTATGAACAACAAATGAAGGGGCATATGTACTTCAAATCACTAGCTGCTTTTCTAGTAGCTAAAAGAAGTAAAAGCTAAACAGAAGAATATTTTCACCAGAGCTCAGTTATAGTCATTGGATTTTGGAAACGTGGCAGCAGAGGGGAGAAGGGACTGGCAAGGAAATAAAATAATAAAGAATAGAACATTTAACTAGAAGAAATGCCATGGTCCACTGGTACAACTCTGTATATTGTTAGATGCTGAAACAGACCACAGAGGGGGAGGATGACTTGCCCAGGAGATAATCACTGACAACAGGGCTTGGATCAGAAGCAGCTTCTCATGGTTTCTGGCTTACATGACAGATAAAACATTACTTCAATCTCAAAAACAATGAGATTCTATCCAGGTAACTAAGGAGGTAAGTTCAATTCTAACTACTGCCCCTGCCTTCCCTTCAAAATAAATTAAGGGGCTGGAGTTGTGGCTCAGTGGTAGAGCGCTCGCCTAGCATGTGCGCGGCCGGGTTCGATCCTCCTCACCACGTAGAAACAAATGCATTGTGTACAACTAAAAGCAAATAAATAAATATTTAAAAAAGAATAAATTGACAATTTTTTAAAAATAAATTAATTAATTAATTAAGAAATATATCATTCTATTTAAAGCAGACTAGGGCTGTTTCCCCAAAATTATAATAAACAATCCACTCTGGCAATCTAGAGAAGCACATGAAAATTAATTAGCTATTATTCATCCTTGTTAATGAATCACCCTGTGGAAATGAGTGAAAATTAACAGTCTAGAGGAGGCCAGAAGCCTGTCCTTATTCTAGAACAGATCTTGCCTATTAAAGAACATGAGATATCAACTCTAAATAGTAAACAGGGTATACCATTTCAGATTCCAGGGAGTACAGCTTTAAATAGATTTGGTTTGGAAATGGGACAGAGAACACAACACAGTTAGTAGATCAACGTGGAAAACAGAGAAAAACGATGATTATACTCATTAAGTGGTTACCTGTTGACACCTCTACTGTCAGGTCTAATGATTTATTTAAACTTATTTATTCTTTCTTCAGTACTGCCACTGATGCCATTAATTACCACAGATTATTCTATATTTCCACAGCATGCCCCCAGAACATTTACCTCCCCACCTTCCTCAGTTTATTCAAGATGTTTCTGTCCTTCCTTCCTGACCAGCCCCTACCTCCAAAAGACACAGATTTGATTTATGGGTAGATAGATAAATGTGGGGGTGAGGGAGGGGGGGGGGGGGGGTGTGCACCAGACAAAATTCCTCTCTTTCAAGCAGAGTTTGGAACATTTCATGGCTTGCTTAAGATACCTTTTTGTAGTTTCAAGATGGATTTCGGGGGAATGGGGACATGGTTAACCATTTTTCAAAGTTTATTCTATTCACATTTAACAGCTAGCATCTGGAGGAAGGTTCTGCAGTTTCTAAATGAACAAGCTTTGCCTGCGAGAGCCATCAAAACTGTGAACGGAGATGCCTACAGGACATTCTCTTCTGATATATTTGTCCGTGAAAATAATACATTGAAAAGGAGTTTTTCTGTAGGGACATTTTGTGGACTACACCGAAACTAAAAATTTGGACAAAAAACATTCTTGAATTTTTGTCTATACCTTTTTCTTAATAATACCCTCTTTTGTAGGTATGTGGGGGGTGGTCTAAAAGTCTATAGTGGGTGCTATGTCTGATTTTATTATAGAAGTTTCCCAGTCCGTACACCATCCACCTGTTTGTATATGGTATGTTTCTTTTTTAAAATACATGATGGATGTTAGCTTTGAAAATTGCATTAACTTAACACCATAAATTCCACTCAATTCCAAATTACTAAGTCCTACAAATATGGGGCAAAATCAACCAACCTCAGATTTTCCAAAGGCCTGTGCAACTAAACTCATGTTTGCAGTTCAAGATCATAGAAATGATATACCCAAAATGTGAACAACATATTCAGGAGAACTAATCTATACAGTACTTTAGATGATGATATCACATCTTCCACCTAGTTCATTCTAAAACAACTACAGTAAGGAACATCCTGTTGACTACTTCTCCTTTTCTTTGGCTAAGACTTCTAAAATAATTACACAGTAGAGCTCACTAGGAGGTGCAGCTATCAGCAGGTTAGCTGCAAGAGAAAAATCACACTGCAAATCTTACAACTATGAAACTTCTCTTAAAATGTTTTCCTACCACTGACCTCCATTTCTTGGCAAACTAAGGATCAATGTATTCATCTGACAAAGGTATGAGTCCCTTGCATGAGTCCCTAGTAAAGTGGTAAGCAATTTAGTGAGCCCTGGGCTTTAAAAGACTTTTAACTCATAATCTATGTGCTTGGGATTTTGTTCCTATTGTTATTGCAATGTTGGATTATATTTGTTTGAGATGATTTGTTGAGCAGATAGAAAGAGTAATTGATACTACTAATATTCTTTGGTCCCATCAGAAACAGGTAATTCTGGCAACATAAAATAGTGAAAAATGCATTTGATGAAAGGTGATGAAGGGTGAAGAGACTAAGTGAAAAGTCCTACTGTCACATACTAACTGCAGATGCCATAAAACAATAAGAACATTCCAGTACACAGCATATTACAAATAATTAAATACTCATTAAATCTGAATCTTTTATACTTCCCAGATAATCATGCATTTAGTATCAAACCTTAAGAAGTAGGAACTTTAAAAGAAAATTAAATTAGGAAGACATAAATGAAGGGCAGGTCTTGGACATTTTTCAGGTTCTGTTGCTCAGAAAATACCTTTGTATTTTTTCAATTGAGGGTAAAATCAACCTTGGGCATTATTGGCTCTAAAGCCTCTGAGCACTTGTTTTCTGAGCAAGAAGTCACCACTCTTCTCTTACCTCAAGCAGCTGACTCTTGGAGCAGATAGCAGACAGGAGGTTCAGCCAACCAAAGTGCTAGTGCCTGTCAATGAATTAGATAGAAGTTACTCTTGAGCACTAAGCCTGTTTCTCTTCATCAATAATCATGACCTCTCATATCTGCACAGCAGTGTCTTGTTGTACAAAACATTTCCACATTCATTTTCTCATTTCTCCCCACAGCAACTGATGAAGAAACACAAAGGGATTATTCTATTCTAGATGAGGGATCCAGAAGGGACAGAAAGGAGGAGAGAGAACTAACAGCTCTCACATGATTAACTTCACAAATACTATGTGAAATGGCCATTACTGCACTCCATTTACAGATGTGGAAACTTAATTTCAGAAAAAGTGAATTAACTTACCAAGACTGCACAGTACTTAGTACATGGCAGAATGGGAGTTTGAAACCAGGGGCTCTGCTTGCTTATTCAATGATCTATCTTTTCCAAAACTCTTAGTTTCTGCTAGGTTATTTGGATGGGAGAATCCAAACAACTCATTGATTTGGTCCATAAGGCTTGGTACAGCACTGAGCATCAATGTCCTCATATGTAAATTAGGTTTATAATATGTAATTCACAGACTAAATTGTCCTGTGTTAAAACTTTTTCTGGAACGTTTTCCTCCATTATTCCTTATATATAAAGATAGTATATAAAATGATAACATTTTTTTCCAATGTTTATATGATCAAAATATGAAGTTATAAGCACACAATGCTGGAAATTATCTCTGGGTTGGATATTTCTTGGATTCATGCTCCCTAGTTTTTTAAACACACCATATTTATCTATGTCAATTTCACATGACCTCACCTAACAACAAGAAGCATAAAGATTTTTTGTTCTGAAAGACAAAACATCAAAACAAACAAACAAGCAAAAATCAAATGCCCCTCAACCCCAAAAAAGCAAGAGTCACAGCTTCCAGTAAAAGACCCACTGATGAATCACACATCATTTTAATATTTGTGCCTATAACTATGCCTTAGGTTCAGAGAGATGGAGACTCCAACAGAATGGCAAGAACAAAGTTGAACAAATCAATTTATTGAAAAGCATAAGACATCTGAGAAGTTTCATTTAAATGTCCAAATTTCCTGAAGTATTCATGATTAAGAAAAGAACATGTTTGATAAGATGCCCTGTAAGAAACTCATAATCTGCTACCAGAAGATGAACAGTAATCATCTTTTAACATTATATTTTATTTATTTATAGTTTGGTAAATATTGTATATGGTCCTTACAAATCAAATACGATCTCATTACCCCAATTTTGCAAATAGAGGAACCAAACTTCAAAGATCATGAGATGAAAATGCAGCAGATAAAAATTCAACTTTGGATCTGCATACTAAAACCTATCAGTACCCCTCTATTACATGGTGTAGTCTCCCAAGTGGGAGGAAGCTACTTGGAGAGAGTAATTTAACTTCACGAAAAGGAAGACAAATAAATAATATATAAAATTCAGTTGTCAAAGCACTTAAGTACATTTCATTTTGGGTTCTGTTTCACTGGCAAGCAAGAGGAGAGAGAGAAGACTTCACATCTGTGGTCCAACCAGAAGGTGACACATTACTAAGCTGAGACAGAAGGAGGGATCGATACAGGGTTACCATAAACACTTTCTCAGATCTCCCCAGTGAAGTTTCACAGATGCAACATCCTTAGGCAAAGTGTTGAAACACAAGTCATAAAACAACAAGAGCCTGCACCAGTGAGTTTTTGTGAAGAAGCCTCCATCAATAAATCACATCTTAAGTGGTAGAAATGCCCAAGTCTTCCAGCAATGAACTTCTCCAGCCCTCTTCACATGGTTTGAGCCTCACGTGTCCTCAGTAGCTCTTGGGTATTTCATAATGTGATGAAATTCTCCATAACCCATAAAGACATCTGGGACAATTGGCAAATCCCAACCTCTCCTCTCAGTCATGAAGTCAGATATCCTCAGCTCTGCCTCTGTGCACTGCAGGACTGCTGACCAGACATGGCATGGCTGCAGCCCTTGTCAAATCACCTTCTTCTCCAAGAAAAATGTTCTCACCTCCAGAAGTGATTTCCGCCAAAAATAATCTGTACTATCAAGCTGGAACTTGCAAAAGTTCAACCTATTAATTGGAATCCATGCAAAGCAAAACTCATGAAACCTAATTGAGACTGCTAGAGGATTATTAATAATTTTTGATGTATTTTATAAAACAAAGGACATAATACATGAAGCTCAGACAAAAGAGAGAAAGAGAGAAGCAAGAGAAATGACAGGGAGTAAAGAAGGAAGAGAAAGGAAATTAAGAACATGGTAAGTGGAGAGAGCAGAGAGACCTGTTTTTCACAAAACATAGTATCTTGAATCAATCACCACACCCCATGAAAGACAAGTTCTCTGCAGCATAACCTTTAGCATGATGATCCTAATATAATGAACAAAAGGTCTAAGTGGCATTAGACCAGCATAAAGATAACTCACAATGTGTGATATTTTTTAAGTGCTGTAATATAGCTGAGTAATAAGACAGAGCCCTGTAAAAACTTCCATTACAGCCAATAAACTGGCAACCTTCTAACCCTGCTGTCTCAGATGTTCTTTCTTTTTAAAAAAAAAAAAAAAAAAAAAAAAACATTTATTTATTTGCTTTAGTTGTACACAATGTGTTTTTGTTTTTGTTTTTGTTTATTTTTACGTGGTGCTGAGGATCGAACCCGGCCGTGCACGTGCTAGGCGAGCGCTCTACCGCTGAGCCACAATCCCAGCCCCAGATGTTCTTTCTTGATGGGGTATTAATATGAAAACAACAGTGGGATGGAAAATGGAGGACCTGGTTTCTGGTTTTAGCCCTAAAATTCCCAAATATTTTGAATCTAAGTTGTATGAAATGTACATGTTTGTGTTTGTCTCATCATAGGTCTTGACCATGGTTATCCCTAAACCACTATGGAAAGACCAAGAATTATTTTGTCTAGCTTCTGTGCATTTTCCTATGTTTCACAAGGCAGCCCAAGGAGTGGAAAGAGAATTACTTAGTCTAAGATTTGTTTAAATTAGATAATGGCATAATTTTAAACCTGAAAGTCTGACCCCAGAAGCAACCAAAATGTTAAGTTAATACACAGGTTAATACATAGGCAAATGTTAGGGTAATACACAGGCATTATAAGACAAATATGGAATGTCCTCCACTCCAGTCCTCCAATCCAGCACGGAGAACATTTTTAAATGCACTCTCTCACCTGCCACCCCAAGATACTTATCAAGAATACAACATATTCCATAGCTTATGAATGATTTGGTTGTCTCATTAAAGTAATGTTTGTCAGTATTTAATTGCTTCCCTCCCTGATTTTAATTTCCTCACCTGTCAGCATCGATCAGAGGCACTGAAATCATCTGACACACTGGCTGATTGTGTTAAAATTAATCAGATTTTTAACACGTAAATTGCTTTGGCCTAAAGGTAATGCTCAACTTCTTAATGTGATATTTATAAGGGTTCTATCAATGGAATGTATAATCTAGAAATTAAATGAGAGACTTCAGGAATCCTGAGTGGAAAGGTAAGTTCGTGGCCAAACTTCAACACTGAACCTTAAAAGATCAATTTGTGTTTGTGTGTGTGTGCATAAATACAAATATATATTTTTCCTCAATCACCAAGTACTCACTGAGCAATATTATACTGCCTGCTAACATGTACTTTGGGGTAATCAGAGAAGCATAAGACATAAAACTAAAAAGGTTTTACACTCAAAAAGTTTGGATAACCACGTAAGAATTAATTAAGCTGAACTCAACTTGACAAAGTAGCTGGCAATCTGGTCACTCAAAAGTTACATCTTATATCAACAATAATTACCACCAATATACATGTTCTTTCTCACAGAAAAAGGATGTAATTCTTCACTGCAACCCAGTGAGGTGCAACTAGTATTATTACTAGTAGTAATAGAATCCTCTTGTTTGATGAAAAACAATGCAGAGGCATAGAGAAGCAAAGGGACTTTTCCTAGACACCTAGGACCTGGTCTTATAAAAGAAGTAGAGCCAGAAAATACAGCATGACCACTTTGGAATAGAGGAGAAAATTAACTGCAAATCTCCTGCATAGAATTATTCAGCGTTAATTCTTGTGCTAATATCTATCAGAAACAGCACTTAAGATACTCAGGAAACCCTCAAGCACTGTACTTTTTTATGAGAAATATGTGAGTCCTAGCATCATGAGATTATTTTTATGCACTTATGTTTGTATTCCTACTTAGAAATGTAGAATATTCATTAATGTAATAACTACTTCCCAGAAGTGAGCACACACTACCACCACATCTATCTTTGAGTTATTCTGCTGATCCTAAGGCTCCTAAATTGAGCAGAAGAATGGGAGATTTGGGATGCACACAATGGGTGGGGTTGGCTGAGAGTAACAAACACAATTTAGAGGTTATTTTTCACAAAAACAGCCTGTAAAAAAACATAACCAAACCCCAGTGTGTTTCCTGTCTTTCTCATAGACTACTCAACCTTAATAATCTCCCGATATGAAGTTTTTCCCGATGCAAAAATGTTTGATGAAGCAACTTTCTTAAGACCACCATGATATCCAGTTGTACATACAGACCACTAAAATTACCACATTGATTTATCACTTTTAGTTGATCATACATCTTTAAGAGAGGTACCTTGACTAGTAGGTTCTTGAATTACAACCCCAAGTTCAGAATTTAGTCCTTTTGTAGATACTTTAAAAAAAAAAAAATAGATGACTGTGAGATGATGGATATGTTAATCTGTCCCTCTATAGTAACCATCTTACTATACATGCATCTCATCCTGTTGTATACCTTGATTGAATGAGAGACATGAACAAGGCATTCCATGTGCCTCCCATAACACCTAGACCAATGAATACCTGAGGAGATGTGCTTGGTAAATTGTTTGTTGAACTGAAATTAATCAAACATTTAATTTTTTAAAAAAATACACAACTAAATTATTCCAAAAGTTTATTAGGTGAGGTATTCAGTGAGGAGCAAAGCAACCTGAGCCAACCATTAACCCTTCAGGAGCATCAGAAAGACCTGAACAGTTTAGAAATCTCATGTAGAGGAAAACAGTATCTACCAAGAAAATCATGTTTAAGTTCCAGATAAAAATAAAAGGGAAACAAATTTAGAGGTGATGGGGATTTTTACAGGAAGGAGTACAGGTGTTAATAAAATCCAGGAATGGAGGGAAAGAGGGAGAAAGAGGGGGAGGGACTCTTGAAATAATGAATTTTAAGCACCAACTGCATGTATATAAAAGAAAGAAAGGAGGGGCTGTGGCTGTGGCTTATTGGTAGAGCACTTGCCTCACATGTATGAGGCACTGGTTTCGCTCCTCAGCACCACATAAAAATAAATGAATAAAGATATTGTGTCCATCTACAACTAAATATATAAAGAAGGAAGGAGAAAGGAAAGAGGAGAGGAGAGGAGAGGATAAGAGAAGAGAGGAGAAGAGAGAGAGGAGAGGAGAGGAGAGGAGAGGAGAGGAGAGGAGAGGAGAGGAGAGGAGAGGAGAAGAGAGGGGAGGGGGGGAGGGAATCACTGTAATCACTGCATATACCAGACAAAAATCTGTTCCTCCAAATAAGTAATATTTATAGTGGTTAACAGGTTTGGAAAGGAAGGGGTGCTGGTAGAAAATAGGCGGATATAGCTCAAAAGATACAAAGTAGCAAATCATAGGATGAACAAGTTAAAATGTAACATAAAACCTGGACTATAGCTAATAATGACACACTATGTTTGGGATTTTTGTTAAACCATTAGATTGTAATTGGTTTTGTCACCAGAGGAAAAAATAGATGACTGTGAGATGATGGATATGTTAATCTGTCCCTCTATAGTAACCATCTTACTATACATGCATCTCATCCTGTTGTATACCTTAAATAAATACAATTGTTTTTTCAAAAAAGAAAATAAACTGCATTCAAAAAAATTAAAAATAAATTTTAGAAACTAATTTTACTAACCATATTATGTTTCAGCAACTGGGCAAAACAATCACATACATTTATCTTTAAAAATATTCTTGAAAATCATTATTATGTCCACTTTGAATCTGGGTAAACCAAGGCTTGGAAAGATGAACTGACCTCATCAAGTTCACTCATGTCTAATAAGTGTGGTACTACAAATCATAACACAGCTTTCAGACCCAGACCTTCTTACTTTTTCTACTATACTATCAGAAAAAGGAAATGGGCTTGAAAGATGCCCAAATAGTTGGATGGCATGGTGAAAATCCAAGAAAATAATGTAGAAGTGAGGAAAGCACAAATATTGTGACCATCCAGGGTTTTTCATTAGATGTAGGTAGCAAGGCCAAGTCTTTAGGAGAAAAGAAGCAGATGGGGGAATTCGTGCTCTCTTTAAGTATCTGAGGACATCTCATGTGTGAGCCATACTGTACTCATCCAAAATATGCAGTATTAGAAATAATGAGGTTGAAATGATGGAAAATTCAGTTCCAGGGCCATACAAAGATAAAATTTTAAAATGAAGCTGTCCAGCAGTAGAACAAACTGCCTCACAGAGAGCTGGAAGTGTTCAAGTTGAGGCCAAACAGCCATCTGTCAGACAAGGTACATGTGATATCTGGCAGTGGGAGGGAGTCTGCAGAAAAAGATGGGCATTGGTATTCTGT
Organism: Tamias sibiricus; assembly: GCA_025594165.1. NCBI lineage: Eukaryota > Metazoa > Chordata > Mammalia > Rodentia > Sciuridae > Tamias > Tamias sibiricus. The sequence continues at coordinate 81,113,128 of CM046668.1, forward strand.
GTTTCAGAGTTTAGCAGCACAGTAGTGGGAGAGAGACAACAGCTCAGATCTCTAGATAAAAAATCCGAAGGATGCCCTCCAAAGAAAAGAACGCTGGGTAAAATCCATTCAACACCTCCTCGGGGCTTCTATGATTCACTAAGCGTGAGACAGTCCCAACCTTCGGAAGCCTAAACAAGACAGGAAACACAATTGAAGAATTCAGTCAGCTACCACTAGACTTATACCGGGCTAGAAAAGACCACACTTAACAGAGAACGAAGAAGACAACAAAATGGCTTGCAGAAACCAACAAGGGCAGGAAACATCAATTTTGTAGGACAAGAGTTCCAGGACTAGAGCTTCTAATTCACAAGGGGAAACGAAAGGTTAAATGGGATTGTTCCTCGAGGGAGCCAAGAAAGACATGGATGAAGAATCAGGAAGAAGCTAATAAAATCTGACTCAAAAAGGTCACAGGTGGAGAAGGCCAAGTGAAAGCTGGGTGAGAAGAAAGAAAAGCCAGGGTCTTGCATAAGAATATCCAATTTGAAAATAAGAGAACAATACAGCTGAGGTTCTGCAAGCCTTTCACACTTTACCAGATTTACTCATAAATGTTCACACACAGAGGCCCCCACAACCCCAGCTCCCCCAAAATACCACTCTAAAATGGGAGAGAGGTATTAAAGGGAACACATAACATCTGGGTCCAATTCTACTGCCTTTCTCAGCCTCCTGCATTACAATGTCAGAGTCTGACTAACTTTACTAAAGAAAACAGATTCCCCCAAAATATTAACCATAATCAAAAGCACAGGTAAGAGACATTTTTATTGGGCAAACTCCCTCCTGAATGATAGGGAAAGAGGGAGTGAAAAAGAGGAAGGGAGGAGAGAATAACGGAAGGGGTGTCCAGTGAAATGACATATAGGAATATGAAAATGGTAACGGTGTATATAATTTTCTTTCTTGCAATGTTAACTAATTTAATCTAGACAAAAAAAAAGAAAAAGATGGTCCCTTCGACCCAAACTCACGAATTCTTTTTTCCCCAGAGATAAAACCTGAGTTTTATCCGGAAAATGAACAAAGAATCACTGGATCCTGTCACTTTCCTCAGTCTGGGCAAAGAAAACACCTGTTCTGTTTAGAGACTATACTGGTTACTACTGCAAAGCAGAAGAGACTGGAATGAGTAAACAGCAGGGAAACCGTGCAAAGTGTATCATAGTTTGAAAAAAATAGAATTAATCCTAAATCAGTCAATACGTAGGTGCACTTGTCATCATCATCTTCAAGAAACAAGTTTGAAGGCCAACATGGTGGCACACGCCTGTTATCCCAGAAGCTCAGGAGGCTGAGGCAGGAGGATTGCAAGTTCAAAGCCAGCCTCAGCAACGTAGTGAGGCCCTAAGCAATTCAGCGAGATACTGTCTCAAAATAAAATGTAAAAAAAAGGGCTGGGGATATGGCTCAGTGGTTAAGTACCCTTGGGCCCAGTCCTAAAGAAAGAAAGAGAAGTAAAAAGTAAGAAGTGAGAAGAGAAGAGAAAAAAGAAAAGAAGTTTAGAAATATTTACCTTGAAATTACTGAAATTGAACCAGGAGTCCAAAGGATTAAATAAATAAATAAAAGAGGAATTCATTAACAACTGGGTTCTTGCCCAGCTTTGTCACTAACTCATGCCACCGCCCTAAGCAGGTCCCCCTTCCCCTCTCCTCTCCTGTACAATAAAAGGACTGGATTATTTTTATCAATTTTAACAACTTTAATGAGATATCATTGGCATATAAAAGTTACAGATATTTATTTTATATGACCTGATGTTTTTGATATAGGCATACTGTGGATTGATCACTTCTATGTAATTGCCATTTTTGTTTGTTTTTTTACTGATGCATCATAATTATACATAAGTAGGATTCATTATGCCTTATTCATACATGTATATCACATAATTTGTGTGTGTGCATGCATGCAGTGGGGAGATTTAAGATCTGTTATCAAACTTCACATATCCAAAACTATCATTTATTCTATGCTATACATCTTCCCATTAGCCTTCCCTCAAGCGCCTAACCACCACTATCCTACTCTCTGTTTCTAAAAGATTGACTATTTAGACTCCATATAAAAGAAAGATTGTGCAGTGTTTTTCTTTCCCATGCTTATTTCACTTAGCATAATGTCCTCCAGCTCCAACCGTGTTGTTGCAAGTGTCAGAATTTTCATCTTTTTTAAAGGTGAACAATATCCCAAAGTGTGTTTTGTATGTATGTGAGTGTGTGTGTATGCACACATACCACTACAACATGTGAACAAAGAACAAATGGTATATATACACAATGGAATAGTATTCAGCCATAAAATCTTGTCATTGATAACAACCTGGATAAACCTAGAGTTTACTTAAGCTAAGTGAAATTAGTCAGGCACAGAAAACCAAATACTGCATTATCTCACTCACTCTTAGGTGGAATTTTAAAAAGTAGGTCTCATAAACATAGAAGAACAGCAGTTGCCAGAGGCTGGAGACAGAAGAGAGGGGAGAAGCCGGGGAGAGTTTGGTCAGTAGGTACAAAGTTATGGTTAGGAGAAATAAGTGCTGGAACGCTCTCATATAATGAGGTGAGTATAGTCAATAATGATGAGTTTTTTTTATATATTTTAAAGTAGCTAGAAGAGAGGATTTTTAATGTTTCACCCCAAAAATAAGATAAATTAAATGACAGAAATGCAATTATCCTGATTCAATCATTACACATTATACATGTGTCAAAATTCCACACTGTACACCTAAATTTGTACAATCCTGATATGCCAATTAAACAATAAAACAGAACAAACCCAAAGGTCCTGGATTCTATCAGTGGCCTCTAATGTGTGATCCACACACATGTCGGGGTCCCCAAAACCTTTCCAGAAATCTACCAGTTCAAAACTATTTTTATCACAATGCTAAGAAGCAATGAGGTTTTCACACTGTATTGGCTGACATTTCTGCCAATAGTACAAATACAATTGTGGGTAAAACTGTTGGAGTTTTGATATGAATCAAGGCAGCAGAACCAAACTGAAGTGGTAGTCATTGTATTTCTCACAACAGCACACATACAGTAAAGCTGGACAGAGAGCCAGTTTCACTTAAACTGTCCCAATGCACTGAAAAATATTAACAATTATACTCCATGTATGTATACTATGTCAAAATACGTTCTACTGTCATGTATAAATAAAAAGAAGAAATACAAAATAAAAAAATATGAACAGTATTATCTCTGAATACAAATCTTCTTAATATTCTGTATGAGGAAATGGAAAGTATCCATGAAGTACCTCTGCTAAATATCAAACTACAATTGTTATTTCCAAGAAATGCTGGATTTGAGAGCTGCTAACTAACCAATCTTTCCAGGGAACGTCATTTTACTTGAAACAATGACTGACAAATTACAGTTGTTTAAACTTAGGTTTTGCCAGACATTTTCTTAAAAATAAACCATGAAAGCCTATCATTTAGAGGAAAATAACTAACAGGATTTGTTGCCAATAATAAGATTCAAGTTTTAAAGTGAAAATTAGAATTTTGAAAACTTCACCTATATTAAGGTGTACTTAACATCTTCTTCATACCTCAAATATTTTCTTGATGAAATTGGAGGTAAAATTAATAAAAATTATTTTTTTTTTCATTATAGAATGAAATACGTCAATGTACGGAAGATCTGGAGAACTCAGTGAACCCTTATTTTCCAAATGACCAATGCACAATGTTACAAAATCAAAAGAAGAGAGCCAACCAAAATGAAAATTAGACCAATGGATTGAATACAACAGAGATTCAATGTGACTTCAGATTCCACATTGGAATTAACCTTTATAAGCTACACATTATTTTAGTAATTGTCAAAACTTTCAAATTTTGGTATAATATCTAAAAAGAAAATCCACAATTACCTCCCTTTTTCCTTTTTTCCTAACCGATAGTTAGGCAAAGCTAGATTTCTTTATAAACTTGAATCAAAAATATGTATCCCAACTCATTAAATGCAGAATCCAGATACCACTTTCCTCACTGTTAAAGTGCACATATATCTTCATATGCAGGTATTTTTCATTAAGATATATTTGATTTCTACTTTAAGTTCTAATATGGCATATATCAATAGTCATAAATAAATAAAATTCATTTTTAAGAAACTAAAATAATCTAGAGATGCAACCATTGGGCTAGGCAGGATTTCTGCCCCATCCCTGCCCATCACTAACCTCTTTTCAGTTCTAAAACCCATAGGAAAGATAGAATGGTTCAGCTCTACTTTCAGATCCTGCATCCTGTTCATCATTATGGAACCATCACTCCAGGGAGCCTCTAGAAACACTGAAACATCTGTATGACGTCACTATGAGTAGACCACAGGTTAGTTATTTAAAAAAAAAAAAAAAAAAAATTCACTGGTGCCTACCACAGGGTAGACAGTGGTTAATAGGGTACCTGGATTAGAATTACTACTCTTGATGAAGATGCAAAATCTCTCTGAGCCTGTTTCTTTAATATAAAATGAGAATGACAGTGAGACTAGTTCATAAGAAATTGTGTAGACCTGATGAAATATTTTATTAAAGAGTTTACTATGCATACTATCTAGCATATATTAAGCATTCAGTAAATCTTTTAACCATTGTTATTGTAATGATGATATTTCTTACCCCCAAAAAAGCATATGTTCGAGGCAAAACAAAGGCAGTCTAACTGTATATTCTCAGAAGCTCAAAATCTATCTCAGTTGCCAATTCATTTAGTTAGATGACAAAAGAGAAGGAAAATTACCCAGGAGTGTTGGCTTCTCACCTCAAGAGCAGAACAATCAGTCTATGGCCAGGAATGAAATCGCAGTTGTAAACATGATCCAGCAACTATGCAAGTTCCTAAACTTTATGTGACCAAATGGGCAAGCAGTTCAGACCTAACATCATTCTCAACACTGTGTTGACAAGACAGAGGATGACAAGGAAGTGAGGATTCAAACCAAGTTCCTGATTAGACAAGTGAAGATTTTTTTCCTTTGGACAAAAAGTCATATTTCATTGTATCTTTTTACCTCACTTAAACTCCAGAAGGAAAAAAAGTTGAGCATGCTGGTGCACACCTATAATCCCAGCTACTCAGGAGGTTGAGGCAGGAGGATCTCAAATTCAAGGCCCTTAGTTACTTCAGTAACTAAGCAAGGCTCTGTCTCAAACAAAAATAACAAGAAAAGAAAAAAAAGAAAAACCTAAAAGGAATGAGGTTGGGGAAAAAATAGGATGCTTGTCAATCTGAGGTCAGAGCAAAAAGGAAAAAGGATGTTCTCATATTACTAAGAATAGATTACAAGCAGGACAGAGGGAAGAAGCCCCTTGAAAAATTCCTTTAAATTAGAAATACATCCTGAGGAGCAGACATATGCACACTTACCTACAATTTCTTTATAAATATATTGAGTTAATCATTAATTATATTGGCAAGGCCCAATTTCACTTTTAATGGAAAAAAGCAGAATGCCCCTTTATTTCACTCTATTTCATCAACTTTAAGTATAACTACTTCAAAGTGGCAATACCTTCCTAACATGATAAGACTTTAATGGCTAATTTAATAGAATGATGTAAGTTATACTCCCAGCATAATGTATAGAAACCATCATGCCCCCTTAACAGCACTTGGATCTTCAATCAGGAAATTCAATTTTAGCTGCAAAACTATGTTTTGGCAAAAGTGCAATTGAACTCAGTGTACTTGTCACATTTCTAAATATACTCCGGTCACCATGACAACAAGGGAGACTGATGGATTGCTTAAAAGAGTACGGTATATTTAATTGTCAGCATTTTAAACTGACTCAGAAAAATGCTGTGTGATAGGTCTACTCACCATGGTTACTGCCGGCTGAGTCCATAATAATAAAAAGGTTCACATACGCACATTACCGACGTGCGCACAAAGAACGTAAAAGTCGGAAGGGCCTGGTATTGCCAACCACGCCAAACGCCAAACTTAAGGCTTTAGAAAAGATTTGTTCTCATTAAGTTGCCACTCAAAAACCTCTCTCCCAGCATGGGCTGATGAATCCCAGGATCTACATCTACACTCAGGGCCACTAGAACAAATCCTAAATCAGCTCCAGCACCTGATTCCTTCTCCTGGGTGAAAGATAAGAAAAATGTGAGGCTATATTCTCCAGAAATGTATCTGGAATAGAACACGAGAGAGAACTCTTTGTTCTTTCTTTTCACGTAGTCATGCTTCCCAGTGATGACCTTCTTGGAGTCAATAATTTCCTTAACCAACACTTCCTGCACAAAGATCTTCCACAGGTTAGTGACAGAGATGCAAAAGTCATCTCTCAAGGAGCTAGCATCCTAAGACAAGAGGAAAACAAAAAGATAAACAAACAACCCATGAAAGAGAAGGAAATAATCAAAATGAAATGATCCAGTAAATCATTCCATTTACTATACACAATGCCCAGCATGTAGCAGGCACTCAAGAAATCTTCACTATGATTATTAAAACTAAGCTACCTCTCACCAAAACAGTTTGCAATGTATACAAATCATGCATCCAGAGAAACTTTACTGCTAGACAGAATATAAAACAAGATCATGGGTGGGGGGGAGGGATGCTGGAGGGTATGCTACTTTAGTCAAAGGTTAGAAATACATCTAACAATGTGACTTTTGGGCTAATGCTTACATCATGACTCCAAGCCAATACAGTATAAAATCAGAGGTAGGTCAGGTGGGGACAAACTTGGTTTATAATCTAGGCCAAAGGTAGGCCAGTGTGTCTATAGTTTACTGAGTAAGTAAAGTGATGAGGGTATGAGATAACCCATCTCATAGGGCTTTACAGGCCACAGAAAGATCTTTTCAATGTTTCTAGACACCACAGAAGCCATTGTGTGATTGTGGGGTGGGAGAGAGTGTATGTTGAATATGATCCAATGAAAAATTTTAGATCTTACCTTGTGGTGTAGAGAAGGGTCACAAGGGGAAAGAGTAAAAATGTGGAGACCAGAATCAAAATAATGAACTGCAATTTGGATCGAGGTAGATGTAAAAGAGGAGTGAGAGCACAAGCATGTCCTCTTGAGCATAAAGGTGGGAAAATCAGTGGACTGAGGAACCATAACACTGCAGAGAACAGACCCATGACTCGGCAGGTCTAGGCAGGGTGTAGGATATGATGTTTCTAGCAAGCACCCAGGTGATGATGCAGCTCTGTAAACCATACCTTGAGAACCAGGACTCCAGGACAGTCTGAAGACAGGAATACAATTAGAGCCAGAGGGGAGAGTTTGGCTTAAGGTAATAAGTAGAACACAGGAAAAAAGGAAACATTCAAGAGATGTAGCAAAAAAGAAACAACCTAACACTTGAAGACAAATAATCTATAAGTGGAAATAAAAAAAGATGGTGGTATTGATTCTGAGCTCTCTTTAATGACACCGTTCACTATATAGATAAAACTTCATAGTTTCTATCTATCTAATATTAACCAATATTTCCTGTAGTCACTGCCTACCCGTAGGGCCAGGGAAAATAATTATGGTTACAGATAATAATAACAAGAACCACAGGAGCCATTTATTGGAGAGCTTGTTCTCTGCTAGGCATATTACAACATGTGCCATCTTCAAATCTGACAATAACCTTATTTTATTTCATTTAACAAACAACAAGCTGATGCTCAGAGACATTATGTAGCTCACCCAAAAGCACTTCTGTTTCAATTGGATTCAAACCCAGTGGTGGACCCCAAAATCCATGATCTTCTGTTTAAGAAGTTGTAGGAGAATAAGATGCACACTTTGGGCACTCATCCTTAATGTCAGGGTCTCCTTCTAATGTAGGCTTCAAGTCTACAACTGTCAAAGCTTTATCCACACAGTCTAGGAACATGGGAGTGAAGCAGGCAAGGTGAGGAGGCCAGTCTACAGCAGAACCATGACTCATTTTGTATCCACAAAAAACAAACCTGGCTTCAGTGCTTCATGGCCGTTCACTGTGCTCACACTCAGACTCGCATCTCTGTACTCCTAGTATGGTGCTTTTCCACAGTGTCATGTTTACCTTTGATTTTATTCTGCTTCTCCTTTGCAAGTTTTCAGCCCAGAAAGTAACCAGCTCTCTGCACTAGCAATGTGTTTGGCGTGAGAATGTGAGAAAGAGGCCCTCATTGTGAAGATGCACGGGGAACGGTAATAGATATTGACAAGGCATCAGCAGATAAGAAAGATGAGCTTAGACATTTCCCCAACCCAGGAAGTGGGTAAGAAATGAGCCACAAGATCTTCCTTCTAGTCACCCACAATGTGCTTTCCCAAGATGATTCACAGGTATGGCTCCATGGACCTGACAAAGGGGACCATCTCAGGAAGATGAAAGGATGTTTTTATGCCTGCTCTCTTTTTCTTCTTTTTTTTTTTTTTTTTTATTTGTTCCTTCTCGAGTAATAACTATTAATTGTGCTATGTGGGCAGTACAGAGATGAGTCTACCGGGAAGCCAGTACAAATCCATCAAGTGCTTTTAGCCCAAGCTTTTTAGAAGCAATTGCTTACCACATTTTCACTGCTCTTTTTCTCACAGCTAGAATTAAAGTGGATTTTACCACACAATCACTCCAATGCCCTTCTCCCCTAACTCTGAAGTGAAGACAGAGGAGGGCTATGGGCCTGTCACCAAAAAAATCAGACTTGTGAAAAAACCTATTCATTTAGTATTTATAAAGACCAAGTACTGGGCCCTAAGGTAGGTACCCTGCATGCATTAACAGATAACAACTCTATAAGGCAGATATTGTCCACATTGGACAGATGAAGAAATGAAGGCTCAGAGGAGAGGAAGTACTTGTCTGGAGTCAGACAACTAGAAAACAGCACAATCAGGAAATGAACACACAGGTCTTCTGACTCCAAGGCCAACACTGTCTTTTGCCATTCCACAGGTAACCTGCACACTTCTGAGAGCACCCACAATCTTCCTTTCAGTTCTACAAAAGAACCAAAGCTTCAAAATTACCTAGAAGGGAGGCTGTATATGAGCAGGGACAGACAGCAATAAAGTTGTGGTAGATTCTCTGATGGTTGCCCCTGACCAAGATGACATGAGCTATAGGTGGTCTCAGAGATCACTGTGAGTCTGCACCATGACTATTCCAGAATCACGGAGGCGCTTCAATTTGCCCTGACAAAATAACATCACACAAAGCCTGCACTCACGCCGAGCCCCAGGTCAGGCATTGAAGAAGGAAGAACCAAGACAGCATACCCTAATGGCAGACTGAGAGACTATAAGCCATGTGTTCACAGAGTGCCTGGCTCATTATAATGTTATAAAATAAAATAATTAAAGGAAAAGTTAATTTAGTCCAAGATTAAACTTGCCCTTTCATCATTATACCCACATCCTCATATAGGTAGATGTTGAAAAGGATCAAATACCAAGAAAAAGAAGAAGAATCTAGTCTTGAGGCTTTAAGACATAATATCTGAGCCAAGGTGAAGATTAATATATGTAAGCAGCATCCTTTCCTGTCTCCCTTACCCAGAGGGGGCGCGAGGCTAAGCATTTCCAAAGATTCTTTATCATAAGCTGAGCTGACAGGCACACCTGATGAGAATGGTAATTAAATCAAGAAGTAAATAAACACTTAGCTCAATGTTCTCTATTTTTGGTGGCTGTCTTTAGAAAATGATTTGCCTTAAAAGGGTGGATTTCTCTCTTCCAACAATAAACAATAAAGGGTAGCTTCTCAAGATTTTTTTTTTTTCTTTTTAAAAAGTTTCTTGTTTTTCAACAAGTGCTTGTTAACCACTTTCTATACGTACGTGTGTGGTCTAGGAGAAAATGGATGGTACAAAGAGAAAAAGACACAATTCCAATTTTCGAAGAGCTGAAAGTCTAGTACCTAAGGCCAAGCACAAAATGTTGTGATTTTTTTTGAAGTCAGCAAGTTATGTTCTCAATTATGAAAATACCAAATGTCAGATTCGTCTCCAGTCCAAGCAATAATATGAAATGAGCCAATTCTTCTGAATCAGACTATTTTTTAATGAAAATTATGACTGTTGAAGCTTTTCCTTTTAATGCCAATATTATTAGAACTCAGAGGAGAACACAAGGTCAATTTACTATGTTCCATATTCTTCCCAGACTCTAACCCAGCGCCATCCAATAGAAATATAATACGAACCACATATGCAATTTTAAATTTTCTAGTAGCCACACTTTAAAAGATAGTAAAAAGACATTTATTTTATAAATATATCCAAAATATTATCCTTTCAACAAGTGGCACTAGCCATATTTCAAGTGCTCAATAGCTATTTATGGCTGGTACTATCATACCAAACAGCACATCACCAACCACTCCTCTACCTTCACCTTCTAGGCTGGGAACAGAGCAAAACATTTGTTGGAGACAAATTTGACAAGAGTTAACAAAATGCAGGTACTCCCACCCAAGCAGACTCACTGCTCCCAATATTGCAGAGTTTCTCCTAATGCTACTCCCTGGGACCAAGAAATTATAAGACACCATGAAGGCAAATACCAGAGAGGGAAATGGCTCCATCCCATAGGCAAGAATGAGCAAAACCAAGAATTATCCTCAACACAGTAGCAGCCTGCCCACTGTACCCACTGGAATACCCTTTCATTAATACTACCTCATTTAGGACTTGAGATTCTACCCTCAAACCTTTTGTGGCTTGAAACAAGGTTCCTTTTCTAGCTCTAGTCACCAAAACTTCCTCTTGCTAACTCTTCTGTGCATCCTCTGAGAATAGCACAGGATAGGAAAAACTCAACAAATGCATGAAGCTACTGGGAAAAAAAAAAAAAAAAGAGCCAAGAAACCCTCTCCTTTCCAACTTACTGGTTTGGGTGCATGGGTAAGGAAATTTCTGTGCCCTTGTCAGGAAAAAAAAGAGAGAGAGAGAGCACTCCCTCTACATTTCATCACTTTGTCCTGTCTAGAGAATTTTGCCTGATGAGTAAATAAATGGTTGACATTCATTAGGATCATTGGCAGAAGTCAGTGTGAGGGATGGGTAGGGTCCACCTCTCACTCCTCCCTACTTTTTCTAGTGTCTTCCTTTCCTTTGGAAATTTGGTTTCTAAGGCAGGTGCCAATCCCTGTGCTGTGTGCTGGGTAAGTAGGCATAAACCCCACACTGCAACGAAACTCATCCATCAGGTGGGCCAGGACTGAGAATGGAAGGCAGGGTACAGCAAGCCCAACACAGTCCTCAGATGCTAACCATAGGTCCTAATTGAGGTGTGGGACCCATGCACTTTGGGAGTTTGGGCTCTCCCTCATAATAAAGTTAGAAATTTGAAGACTAATCAGTAAGTTGCAATGATGTCGGAACATTAATAGTACCAAATAACTGGTCTTCCTTGAAAACATAAAACAAAATTGGCCACCATCAAGGTTAGCATAACAATTCATATTGAACTCATGTACTCTCTGATATGAATCCTCGAGAAAAACACTTCACTTCACCTCTATGGTAGTGTGCCCAGAAAGCTACCATCCCAACCTAATCATGAGACAGCATACACACACTGGAACTGAGAAACATGCTGCAAAATACCTCATCATGACATTTCAGAAGTGTCAAGGTCATGAAAAACAGGGGGCAAGTTATAGTCAGGAGGAGACTATGAAGATGTGATTACTAAATGCAAAGTAGTATCCTGAATGGGATCCTGGAACAGAAAAAAAGGTAGAATGAAAAAATGGGGGAAATTTGAATACTTTCATTAGTCAAGTTATACCAGTGCTATTTTCTTAGTTTTAATAAGCATACTTTGGTTAGGAAAGATTAGTGGAACTGGGTGAGAGCATATAGGAAATCTCTGTACTAGTTTGTAACTCCCAGCATCAACAGGTGAACATTCCTGGGGGATGAACACCCTAATATTACTTCCAGCCAAACCAAAACTCCATCACGAAAAGAGCTGATGACACTGAACTACAATAGAAGACATTATATAAAATGACATGGCAGGTTTTGTTGCTCTTATAATAAATTGAAGCCACTTCAAATGTACTTGATTAGGATTTAAAAAAAAAAAGGCTCACTGGAAACAAGAAATTAGCTGAATTAAAGTCTTTTTTAATAAGATAAAATAAAACAAAATCATGCAAAAAGCCAGCCTTGCCAACAAAGAAATTGGTGACTAAAAAGAAAAAAAAAAAAAAAACATCATTTCCACTAATTGTTGAAATTTTAAATTTTATATTTGGATGGGCATTATATAAAGAATCATCTTCCCAAACCTCATTTGAAGGTTTCAATGATGACACTGGCCCTGTTTTACTAAACAAATGGGCTCCTGAGAAGGAAAGACACAGTGATAGGTTTCTGGAGATTCAGTATGCCTGGACTTCTTAGGACCCATCTCTAGAGTTTGGGAAGCTATGTAACCTAACCTGGGAGAAATCCTTTTCAAAGAATCATGGTAATTTTATTTTTCCAGATTTTTTCATCAGAATTCAGTTTTTCCCTCATCTCAGTTTATCTGACTCACCAAATCAACCAAAGACCACAGAATAAGCAAAAGCAAATTCCAACCATTTTCCACACACAGCGAGGTGGGTAGGTAGAATAAGAGCTAAAAACCATCCCAGCTGAGTTTACAAGCTGAAGTCTTCTACTAAACATTAGGGAACAATCTACTTCATTCCCGAACCCACAGCACTATCACAAAAATATCTACATATTCCCCACATTTTTTTTTAATACTAGTTTTAGAAAAATGTTTTCCCGTCAGTGAAGGTACTGAGTGTCATAGAAACCATGTCATGGAGCCCAACTTCTCAGATGAGGAAATGGTGAACCAAAAAAAGAAATGGAATCATCCAAGATAGCTTGTTCCTATCAGAAACCCTCCTGAACATTCCTTGAGGTACTCAGACCTTAAATTAAAAAGTCAGGCCCAAAATAAAATAGTACTGTAAGCAAAGTACTATGTAAATAGCAGGGATGCAAAGATAGATAACTGAGAAGGATCTTCCTGGCCAGGAGCAGCTTAGGAACCAGCTCCGCCCTCCTTGGAGGGCACTGGGAGTTTTCTTGGAGAAGGCTCTACCCTGAGGATGCTGTTTTCCCTACAGCCTCCCTGTGTGTGTCTGCCTGTCCTCCCACACTCCAGATATGCAAGTCCAAAGACAGTGCTGGCATTTTTCTAATTGCCGCTTGTTGCCTACAGATCATTACTAGCACATGCCCTCACTGGAGCCTCCTGTCCTCCCACCTCCTTTCCTTCTCCATTGAGACTTTCAGTCCCTGAGGCTCTCTTTACTCCCTGTGCACCAGCCCCTCATGGCTTGATTGTTTTCCCAGTTCAAAGTGGCGATCCCATGAAGAGCACATTCATATAGCATTTGGGGTATGACTTTGGTACTTTACCTGCCCTGACCTTCCCTGTCATTGGATTCACACAACAATATGCCTTCCCAACCCTCATCCCTACACTGACTGCTGGATTGTACCACACTAAATATCACTTTAATGAGCTAAGACAACACTAATGCAAAAATAACTTTAATAACAATCCTTTTAATTTACAGTGTAGAGTTAATGAAGCATTCCTTATGCATTACCTCATTTTGATTCTCACAAAATGAATACATTAGGACCCACAGAAATGGTGCCCATTTAACAGACGGAGAAGCCAAGTTGCAAAGATGGGAAGTAACCTTTGTCAAGCCCTCACAGGAAACTTTTGGCACTGCTGGAACCACCTCTCCTCATACCTGGTACAACCTGCCTTTCATTATACCACATATCCAAAGCACTAGAATCCCTTGCATTAAAAATGACACATCCATAATGGCAACACAAATCTTTAATTGACACCTGATAATATACCTGCATTTTTAGTAGACTTAGAGAGGGAGAGAAACATTCAGAAAGAGAGACTTCTCCAACTGATTCTGGTAGAGATGATTAGCAGAAATATCTTGCAAAGAACGTGGGTGTCCTGGAAGACTCATCGTCGTCATCATTATAATTTCTAATCATGCTGTGTGGGCAGGTGTCCGTGTGGAAGAAACACCATTGGCACCCAGATTAGCAGTTTCATCGGGAGACTAGAAAGGAAGTCTGCAATTCTTAGACCTCAGAGCCTAAATCACAGCTTTCTCCTCAGGGATCAGCAAATACACAGTCTGTGCCTTCACAAGGATTGTTGGGCCTGCCAAGGGAGGTAATCAAATATCAAGTCCATCTAAAAATGCATGCTAGAGCAAGGTACAGGAGGCTCCCTGGGAACCCGGAAATAGCACTGGCTGCAGACAGAGAAAGCTGGAATGGCAGTCCCACGTTACATCTCTAACTCATCAGTGTCTTTGAATGAATCATTGCCTTCTTTGCATTTTTGTTTTTGCTCTCATCTGAAAATTGAGTTTTTGAACTAAAATTGTCTTCCAATGAGACACGGGAGGAAGTCAAGAGGAAAAGTGGCCAGCAGCAGAATTTTAGGCTTCTCCTGTCTCTGCATGGTCCCCTCCACATGCACAGGTCTGTCTTAGTCATTTTCCATGCTGTACTTGGGATTCTCTGCAAGATTTAGTTAAACAAAGCATTCAAGGTCATCAAAATCATGAGCATCAGATGATCTTTACTATGCTGTCAGTTCTCACATTCTGATTTGACTAAAATATTGTTTTCTCGTGGGTTATTCTTTTGGAAAGATCATCCAGGCTTATTTGATTCAACAAAAATTGGTGGAATTTAAAATAAAATCTGTTAATACCATCCCCTGAAAGTGTAATGTGAAGCAAGTCTAATATTATCTTATGCCTCCACATTCACTGGTACCTAGAGAGAACATCCAAAGAAGGCAAGGACAAAGGAGAGTGATGGGAAGGGAACCAGCCTCAGGTTCCATAAAATTCTATAAATTTTATTTATTCATTAAAAATTTTTATTTTTAATGTTTACCAGTTTCTTACATAGGCTATTACAAGAGGTGCAGATGAAGAAATACATTGGATGAAGTAGGGGAAAGGGCAAAAAGTTCCCAAGCCCTCTCCAGGGTGCCACACCATAGGAGCTTATTTATATTAATTAAAATTAGAAATAAAAATATATGCATTGGGGGTCAGGTTCAAACAATAAGAAACATAGCAAAATAAATGTAGGCAAAGCAAATGGTATTACTGAAGATTTAAGAGAAAATAAAGAATTATAAGATGAAAGAGCCAACAAATAAATTCAATATCTGCTTTTTTTAAAGTAAATAATGAACTTTTGCTAAACCAATCAAAAGGAGGAGAGGATAGAGAAATACAGCACAAAACCACAGAATCGTATATAAGGTGAAAACAACCATACATGCAGAGAAAACTACAAGAATCAAAAGAAAGTATTTAAGCTTTGTGCAAATTAATTTGAAATGGGTAATGTTCTTAAAAATTTTATCAAAGGTGGCCACAGAAAAGGCATAAAAGGAATCAGTCCAGTTACTGTAGAAGAAATGTAGAAAGTTTTTAAAGAGCAAAGATCTCTACCCCTCCAAAAAAGGCACCAGAGCAAGGCAGTTTCACAGGGAAATCCTATCATATTTTTAAGGAATAGATTATATAAATGCTATTCAAACTATTTCCCAAATTAAGTAAACAGAAGTGCTCCCTCATTCTTTCATTTATGATTTAACCATAACATTGATGTTAAACTTGAAAATGCTAATAAATACATACTACCCAGAGAGAAAATTTTCATATCCACTCATTTATGAGAGTTGATGGGAAAATCATTAATAAATGATTAACCTCTAGATTCCATCAAAATGAAAAATATCATACAGAAATTGCTTTTTATATATTTTTTAATTTTTTACGTGACTGTAGAGTATATTTTGAAATATTATACATACGTAGAATAAGTATAATTTGTTCCAATTAGGATCCCATTATTGTGGTTGTACTTGATGTGGAGTTACACTGGTCGTATATTCACATATGTGGATAGGAAAGATATGTCAGATTCATTCTACTGTCTTTCCTATTCTCATACTGCCTCCCCTTCTCTTCATTCCACTTTGTCTCATTCAATGAATTTCTTTTTTTTTTTAATTTGTTCTAATTAGTGATACACAGCAGTAGAATGCACTTTGACACATCATACATAAATGGAGTTTAACTTCTCATTCTTCTGGTTGTACAGGATGTAGAGTTACACAGGTCATGTAATCATATATGTACATAGAGAAATAATGTCTGATTCATCCTACTATCATTCTGTCCCTACCCCCCTCCCCCGGTCCAATGAACTTCTCATCTTCCCCTCCCTTGTTGTGGGTTAGCATCCTCATACTGGAGAGAACATTCTGCATTTGGTTTTCTGGGGACTGGCTTATTTCATTTAGCATGATAGTCTCCAGTTCCATCCATTTATCAGCAAATGTCATAATTTCATTCTTCTTTATGACTCAATAATATTCCATTGTGTATATATATCACATTTTCTTTATCCATTCATCTGTTTATTATAGGGCACCTAGGTCGTTTCCATAGCTTGGCTATTGTGAATTAAGCTGCTATAAACATTGAAGTGGCTACATCATTGTAGTATGCTAATTTTAAGTTCTTTGGTATAAACCAAGGAGTGGAATACACAGGATCAAATGGTGGTTCCACTCCAAGTTTTTTACGGAATCTCCATACTGCTTTCCAGAGTGGTTACACCAATTTGCAGTCCCACCAGCAATGTGTAAATGAACTTTTTCTCCATATCCTCGCCAAATTTATTGTTGCTTATATTCTTGATTATTGCCATTATGACTGGGGTGAGATGGAATCAGTGTAGTTTTGATTTATATAACATGTTTTACTGACATTATATCATATTTGAAATTTTTATTTACCCGTTACACCAAATTTACAGAACAAAAGAAAAAGTATACATCTTTTTGAATGGATGATAGTTTCTAAAAAAGACTTAATTATTTAACAATCTCAATTTTAAAAATTTAAACTATCCTCAAAATAAGCATGGATATTTATTAACACAATATATATCTCAAACCAAAAGCCAAAATCACAATTAATAAGCATTCTTATCAAACTCAGAAATAAGAAAACACTATTATTTAATATTTGCTCTTATGAAGAAAGTAATGCCTTTAGAAGAAAGCTGAGTTATAAAAATTAAAAAGAAAAATGTAAATTTAACATATTGGCAGGTGATATGATGATTTAACTAGAAACCCAATGGAATCTATTTAAAATTTATCCAAATAGTGAGAGAATTCAATAAAGTGGCTGAGTAGAAAATCAACATACTAAATTCAAGACACTATATAAATACGCACATACAATTGAATGGTGTAAGAAATAATTTCAACTAGAAGAGGCAGAAAATATTTAGAAAGATAAATGTGTAAGAAACATGCATGGCCTATATAAATGTTCTTGGGGACAAAAAAAAAAAAAAAAAAAAGGTGACTTCAGGACAGAGGAGGTAGCTCAGTGGAAGAGTTCTTGACAAACATGTGCAAGGTCCTGGGTTCCATCCCCAGAACTGCACCAAAAAAAAAAAAAAAAAAGACTTTAACAAATAGAAAAAGAATTAACATGTTACAATGCACAGTGCATAATGTTAATGAGTAAAGTTAGAGTAATTGCCATAGAAATGCCAACAGAATATTGGTTTTAGAAACAGACAAATTCAAATGAGATGGATCAAATTATGTTATGTACATATATGAAATGGCATAATGAATCCCACTATTATGTATAATTGTAATGCATCAATTAATAAAATAAACAAGTTCATTCTAAATACATGGAAAAATCTACTAGCACGAAAAGCCAAAAAGAACTTCCTGAATAAGAACTAGATAATGGTACATGAAGTGACGGATGAATGGAACAGAAAGTCCAAAAATAGGTGCAAACACCTAAGTATTAAAGTATTTAATATTTAAGTACTGATGAATTCAACATACAATAAAGGTAGCTTTTGAAATCAAGGTGGAAAAGATGGACTCCTCAATATAGAATATTTGTAAAGGTAGGTATGAAAAAAATCCTTCCTCACACTTTTTTTTATCAAAATAAAATTGTAAAATTTCAATGAACCACAGGAAGGAGATAGAGAAAGGGTGAAATCAGAAAGGTTTTTTTAAAATAATCAAAAAGTGGGAAAGGTATTCCTAAGTGTCACATAATATCCCAAACCACAATATCAAGGAAACAAGGAAGGAAAGGAGGGAGGGAGGGATAGATGGGTGGATGGATGAATGGGGGGAGGGGAGGTGTTCCATGGAAGCAGAAGAGAGATCAGTGGAATAGAGAAAGAGGACTGAGAGGGAGTAAGGAGGGCCAGGTAAAAGGAAGAACAGTGAAATGAATTCAAACAAATTTTCCTGTGCATATCTACGAATATGCCACAGTGAAGCTCACCTTTACGTATATCCACAAGGCACTAATTTAAAAAAAAAAAAACTATAAATAAATAGAAGAAGGATCAGTAGAGGCAATGGAGGAGGAGGAGGGAAGGGAAAGGGGAGCAAATTATATTCCATGCTTGTATAATTATGTCAAAATGAAGCCTAATATTATGTAGAACCAAAATGAGCTAATAAAAAATTAATAATATGTAACAATCTTACAAATTTTTAAAAGTTGAATTGAATATATAAAACTTTTAGTCAGCAGGGGTAAAAAAGACAAATACAAAATGGTGAGATATTGCAACCGTTATCACAGACTAAAGTTAATTGAACTTTTTTTTTTGGTGGTGCTGGAAATCAAATACAGAGCCATGCTAGACCCCTAAATTCCTTAACTGTAATAAATTAATAGACAAAATTCCAACAATGCAGTAGAAAAAGAAGTAAAAGGCAATTCGCAAAAGGAATTACAAATGGAATGAAAATAACTAAAAATCACTTCTTCACAGAAATGCGAATTAAAACTACAAGACAAACCTTGTGGGACTTGTAATCCCACAGAGACTCAGGAGGCTGAGGCAGGAGGATTGTAAATTCAAGCCCACTCTCAGCAACATAGTAAGATCGGTTTCAAATTTTAAAAAATAAATAATAAATAAATAAAGCTGGGAATATAATGGCGGTGGCTAGGGACAACAGAACTGCAAGACATCAGACATAAGATAGAGTCATAGTGAAATGACCATCTCGATATGATTACATGAAAAAGTAAGATACAAAGCAATGTGTGTAATATTCTTCTCTTTGAGTAAATATTTTATGTATAGTAGATTTAAAGGAATATATTATATTAGCATACAAAAATATATATTATACCCCACTTATTTCTGAAAGGGTATGCAAGAAACTGATAACGGTGTTTGCTGCTAGGTGAAAGAAGCAGAGAGCATAAGGGAGAGATTTATGGTCTTTATATTCTTTTGAATTTTGTATAATAATTTTATGTAGCTTATTCAAATTAAATTTCAGTTTTCCTTAAAGAAAGGCTAGACAAGCTGACTGAGGTGGCACACACCTATAATCCCAGTGACTCGGGAGGCTGAGGCAGGAAGATTGCAAGTTTGAGTCCAACCTCAGCAATTTGGGGAGGCCCTAGGCAACTTAGTGAGACCCTGTAAAGGGGCGGGGTGGGTTGGGGATGTGACTCGGTAGTTATGCACTCCTGGGCGCAATGCCTGGTACTAAAAGACAAAGAAAAGCCGGACACATAAGAGATCAATAATAATGAGAGACAGAGGAGGGCAGCCGGGCCATGGTCTGGACCTTCCAACTCTACCACTGAACTAGTTATCAGAATGGGCATAACCTAGATGCCAAAGGTTGCAACCTACTCTAGTTCCTTTATCAGGTTGACTTTTTGGAACTTCTTTATTCCTTTAGCACATCGGTTTTTAGAGAAAGCTAAAACTTAACGGGTTGCTGTGAAAATTAGCTAAGAAAACAGAAAGGAGAGCACCCAGCCCCTGAATATTAACTGCCTCTACCTCAAGGACCCCCAGGACGATGAGGACAGTGATAATAAGAAGACGCTCAGCTCAGCCACACCGACTCCAGCCTCAGCTTCCCATCCCATTGCCACAACACCAAAGTCCCCATGAAGCAAAAACTGGCTAAAAATCACACTTTCTAAATTCAGGTCAAAGACGACTGGCAGGCATCTATGCTATAGAAATGAGTGGAGGCCCCGTGCAGTTAAGTGGCTGGATGAAGGGATGGATATTCAAATCCATTGACTCCCCAACAACTTTTCACAACATTTCATGCATCAGCAAGGAATGGGCCCCTTTTCCTCAATTACACGGGCTACTCTTTTTTATTTTTTTTTTTATTTATTTTGTGTGTGTGTGTGTGTGTGTGTGTGTGTGTGTGTGTGTGTGTGTGGTACAGCATATAGGGTATTCTACCACAGAGCAACATCCCAAGCCCTTTTTAAAAATTCTGAGACAGGTATTGAACCCAGGAGCACCTAAGGACTGAGTCACATGAAGTTGGTGAGGCTGGCCTCCATCTTAGCATCCTCCCACCTCAACCTCCCGAGTTGATGGGACTATAGTTGTACACCATAGCACCCAGCTGGCTACTCATTTTTTAAAATTTACCTTCTTTTTTTTAATTTTATTTTTATAATTTTTAATATGTACAACTCAGTGCATATATTTAGTATCTTTTTACATACAACTGTTTGTATACAAAGTATATTCGTACAATTCAGGTCTTCAATCATGCATTAAGGAAAATGATATCCATCTCATTCAACCACCTTTTTTTTTTCTTTTCTCCCCCTCCTTCCCCTTGCTCCCTCCCTTACCCTCCCTTCCCTTGACCATTCTAGTGTTCCTCTAATCCTCCTATGTACCCCCATCCAACAATACTTTGAAATAGCCTCCTTATATCAGAGAAAACATTTGGTACTTGGATTTTTGAGACTGACTAACTTCACTTAGCACTATGTCTTCCAACTTCATCCATTAAAATTTACCTTCTTCTACCTCCAAAGCACCTATATACAGCACACCTAACCCTGTTTCTCCTTATTTTTTTTTTTTTTTTTTTTTTTTTTTTTGTACCAGGGAATGAAGCCAGGGGCACTCAACCACTGAGCCACATCCTCAGCACTTTTTTGTATTTTATTTAGACACAGGGTTTCACTGAGTTGCTTAAGACCTCACTAAGTTGCTGAGGCTGGCTTCAAACTCGCAATCCTCCTACCTCAGCCTCCTAAACTGCTGGGATTACAGGTGAGCACCACTGCACCCAGCCAGTCTCTCCTTGTGAACACAGAGAATCACAGAATATACATCACTTGCTGTACATTTTCACTGACATTAGAAGACAAAATGGTCCTTCTTGCAGGCTACCTCTGCCACCTTCCAGAAGAGGGGAGAAGAAAACTCTCCCCTACCAAACACATGGAGCCCCCTCCTCCAGAATCTGGTGACTCACAAGAGAAGGTTAAAGGCAAAATGTATCCTCAGAGCGCTGGCTGGTGATATGATGAGGGTTTTGTGTGTTTGTTTTGTTTTATTTTTCTTTCTTTCTGTTTTTGGTACCTGAGAAAGATTCTGTTATGGTTGCTATCAATTCTCATTTAAAGAAATAAGGACAATGGTATTAATAATGAAACAAAAGTACTCCTTTTTACTCTCTGTGGTCTGCAAGAAGTTTCACATTTCACTCAGATCAGAACTCCATGTCTTACTGATGTGAAAGTGTGTGGTTTTGCAATAGCCAAGTTCTTCTAATATTTAACTTTCTGTTGTTTCTTACTTGCAATTTACAGTAAACGAATCCCAATTTTTCCCCTTTGTCAAAATCAGTCCATTTTCAAAACAACTGGGCTATCTCACATATGGCAAGTTTCACAAAAATCATACAGGCAAGGGGCTATTTAGACCCAATTTATAGGATTACACAATCTCAACTATGAAAGAGATTGCACAAATGTTATCTTCGGAATCCACAGGACATAATTTTTTCTGGACAAGCACAGAAGAAAGCCAAGTCCTGCAATTGCTTATCACCCCTTTCTGCCAGTGACCCCTCGACCTTCCTTTTTGGCTAAATTTAAACAGAAAAATCAGTGATCAGTCCACAAGGGAAAAATCATCACCGTCAGCATTGCCTTCACCATGATCTTTACCTTGGTTATGGGGCTTGTCTTGAAAGCTTTTTCGTAGGCACTTAATCATCCTATCAAGCTTTTGAAGTAGATGTGGCAAAATTTACTCTGCTTCACTATGTATTAGAAGACACTTAGGCTCAGAGAGAGCAAGTGGTTTGCTCAGGCGCACTCAGCAGTAAGCACAGGGGCAGGTCCTCAATCCCACTTTTATCACTCCTCAGGGAGGGAGGGCTCCTTTCACTCTCCACTTTGCCTAGAGAGAGAAGCCTGGATTCCTGCTGGTCTCCTACACCAATGGCTCTTAGCTGCTTCATCATGACACCTGTGACTCCATCAGCAATGGCGACAGTCGGCGCACACTACGGAGCACCACTGTTTGTATCGAGGTTGGTTTTCAGTTGTTCAGTGCCAGGGCCATATCGGTGGTGAAGTATTTTCATGATCACCAAGGCCCATCCATTGTCAGATGTGTCGCAAGCCATTTGTTACCAGTAATAGTTAAAGTCCTCAAGTGCAAAATGATTCGCTTTTCTTTAGAAATTAGTGCTCTTTCAAAGCTATTACTGTGTCATTATCACGTGCACTCCCATTTTCTCAAGTATGGGAGCAAAAGGCAGAGTCACAGGTAATTCTTCCACCTGATCACAGCCTGCCTTCCCCCTCTCATAGCCCATAGCGCACTGTTACAGGAAAGCCATCCATAGTGTCCTGGATAAATAAAGGTGGAGTACTACTTCTGTAGATGGTAGGGACAAAGTGACTGACAAGGTGGCTTTCCTAGAAAGAAAATATCTGAGTTCCCTGTAAACTGGCTAAACCTCTACCTAAGTCCTGAATTTGTTCTATGAATTAATAATTGAGTAAAAAAAAAAAAAAAAACTTAAAATGCCCCAGTTTTCATCCCTAGCAGTGTCACTGAAAACCTATGGCTAAACAAAGAGAATGAATATGACACCTATTACCAAAATCTCACTCACACACACACACACACACACACACA
This sequence comes from Tamias sibiricus, assembly GCA_025594165.1. Classification (NCBI taxonomy): domain Eukaryota; kingdom Metazoa; phylum Chordata; class Mammalia; order Rodentia; family Sciuridae; genus Tamias; species Tamias sibiricus. The sequence goes on from CM046668.1 coordinate 81,136,247, forward strand.
CACACACACACACACACACAGAGGCACAGAATGAATCCATTCTAATACCAAATTAGCCCACAATCCATTCAATGCATATCTGGACAATTTATCCAAACAACATCCAAAAGATAATCAGTAGCACTCCATAGTTAATAGAATCATGTGGAACATACAAAGTTACCAGCTATCTCCTGGGACCAAGTACTATTGTGTCACCCTCATTAGATGATAAGCTCCCGGTGCTGAAGGACCTATTATTCATTCAAATGAATGTTTACTGAGAACTATATGTTCCAGGTACTGATTTAGCAGGTGAGGATGCAGCAAAGAACTAAAAAAAGATAAAGCCCCTGCACTCAAGGAGCTTCCTTTCCAGAGCTGAAGATAGAAAATTCACAAACAGGAGAGTGCATGCAGAATTTGCATGAAACAATAAATGCTTTAAAGAAAATAAAATATACTATAGGTGATAGGGAGTGCCTGAAATGGGTGTAGTGGGGAAACAGACGTTTTCTACATGATTCCAGCTCTAACCATATATTTATGCTTGGATTCCAAACTAGATATTCCCCAATACTCTCTCTGAACCTCAGCGTCCGTATCTGTAAAATGGGGTAATAATAACAGATACGTGTCTGGATTATTGTGAGAATTAAATGACATATATGTAAAGTGCAGAAGAATGTGTAGCACACAGAAAGGCAAACCAGGAGTATAACGTCAATGCTTAGTCATTCAATTTAGCGTTCTTTTCATAGCGCCATGCCACAGTTAATGTTCACAGTTAAAAATATGCGCAGAAGATGCAAAGGGAAGAGCTGTAAGCCAAGTCTGGTCCTCAGGTGCGTTCTGTTTGCCATGTAGGGTGGACTTTTAACTATATGTCTGAATCACAGATAAGCTACTAAATGAGAATATAAGTTGCATTTCTCCCTTTCATGCATAAGTATCTCTCATATCATTTTTTAAATACGTGAATGGTCTGCCAAAATTTTAAAAACCAAAGATTTTACACAAAATCTGGCAACAATGCATCCCACATGGCTGTAACTGGTGTGCCCAGGTGGCAGCCGCCTCTCTTGGAGAGGATGCCCTCTCCAGCTTCCCAGGTTCCTCACCATGCCCTGCAGCTCTTTCCCCAAACATAAGCTCATACTGTGGCCAAGGATCAGCTGAATTTTATCTGAATGCTTGCACCATTACCTAAAGAGAAAAGAGTGGAGAGAAAAACAAAATGTTTCCTATACCCAAGGTTCTCAAGTGAGAAAAGGTTAAGCTGGATAAAGGGCTTTGTGTTTCAAGAAGACTTTCCTGGCTCTGTAGGCAAATGACAGAACGCGTCCTAGATACTGAATGGGGAGCTTTGCAAACACCAGCTCTTTTCAATCCCACAATTCTGTGAGGCACTTGCCATTATCACCATTCTCAAGGATGAGGAAACTGAAGCTTGAAATGGATAAGCAACAGCCTTCAGTCACACACACAATGAACAATAAAGTCAGACGCAGAAACAGAATTGCCTGACTTCCAAAGCTGAAACTCCTTCCACAACGCCACGCTCCCGCCACCCAGAGAGCTATGTAATGTAATTGCACCACAGTAGAGAATGACAGGTAGATGGGAAAATGCTTAGTAAAGACCGATATTCATTTAAAATACCATATGCCTCTCCCTGGCCAAGATACTCTCTGTTCATGCAAGACCTTTATCCCAATAAGATCATGCAGCTGTGCCTTTCAGACTTTGAGAAACCTTCAGATTACACCGTAAACCCTGCTACTTGTTTCTTTTATCCTGCATAAAGACAGCTCTACTCTTTCTTACATCGACAGATGAACTGATTACAGAAAGAAAAAGCATCCATCACTCTGTGTGTGTGTGTGTGTGTGTGTGTGTGTGTGTGTGTGTGTGTTATGTGTGTATGCGCGCGCGTGCAGGCACACCAATGAATGGGTGTATTAGGTTGGGAAAGATCAAAAACAGTGGCTGAAATGGAAGACAGGGCACAGTACGGCTCATCTCAAATACTCCTTGCTGAAGCCTCCCTCACTCTGCCAGAATGAACTGCCTCCACATTCTAATAGGGGTTGTTGGAACCTAGTTCAGATTTCTGTATCACATTATTTTTATGTGTTGTGTGTCACTATTTCCACCAAACTGCAACATTCACTGAGAGAAACAACTACATTTTGGTCACCTTTATTTCCCCACTCCAAGCCACCACTACCTACCATGCTGAGCACAAGAATGGCGCAAACTCAGATTCTCAGTGAAAGGGTTGTTGAGTGGAGGGCTGCAAAATAAGGATGAGTTCAAAGTAAGATTGACCAACTTCTAATAATATTTCCTTACATAAATGTGTAGTTAGTATGCAGTAACTTTAGAGCTAGGCATTGTGGGAATGCAGTTTTGAATATATATATATATATATATATATATATATATATATATATATATATATTTTAGTACTTGAACTTCAAAGAACTCAATATCTACTGGGAGAGACAAAGGCACATAAATAATCCTAATAGGAGAGAAATAAAAGCTAAGTTTCCTGAGGGAGAAAAACCAAAAAAGAAAAGTTCTGGCAATGGAGAGAAATGTGCAAGCTATGAAATTTCTTGGTATTTTGCTATAATATTTAAGTGGTCAATTAAAATATTTCTCCTCAAATATATACACAATTTCTTTCTTGGATAATTTACTGACATTTCTTCTTTTGAAGTTGCTGACATTTAACTATCAGAAGAGCTGCTAAGAAAGGTCTCAGTCAAAATGGGGAATTCAACTTTTTTTTTTTAAAAGGAAGTTTAAGAGAAAGCATCTTTGTATTTCAGCAATTTGGAAGAGCTTGACTTTTTTGACAATATAACTGCAAAGGAACTTGAGTCAAAACACATGAGAAAAGAAAAGATGTTCGAGATATTTCAAGTCTACAATTATTTGCTGAACACATGCTAAGTGCCAGGAAATATGTTAAGCTCTCCAGGGAAACAGAGTTCAGTCTTTATCTGGGGTAACAGTGGGTTACTGGTCCTGGAGAAGACATTAAGATACAACTTTATGATATGCGTTACAGATGGCATGGTCAAATGGCTACAAGATTCAAAGGAGAGAGAGATTATGTAAATTAGAGACCTAATTCGTAAATGTGGCATGGTACTCTAAAAAAAAAAAACACTGAATTGAATAATTTAGCATTTGCATTATACTCCTAGTTCTGCCAATAATTTGGTGACAGAACTCAAGTAACTGACAGTCTATCTTCTAGGCTTTAATATTCCCCCATCACTAAAGAGGAGACTTAGACTATACAGCCCTCCCAATGGTCACCGTCTACACACATAGGCATTCAACTACCCTCTGAATTGGAGTTATATCAAAAAAATGTGGATTTTCTGTTGTGTCATTTGAACCCATTTGCCTTCTTAGATGTTTGCCAACGAAGAGATTCCAAAGCAATAAATCTAGTAGCAACTAAGAACTGGATATTTTCATTATGATCTGTACAACTATAATTTATGGGCTAAATTACATGTCATTTCATCATAAAGGCTGTATCACTGCTACAGTATCAACAGGGGACATATGAAGGGTTGACAGGTAAGGGTGGATTTCTACCAGGGCTCCCCTTCCATTCTATGGCACTGAAAGAACAGGGTAACCATAGGTCCTGTGACCATTAGCTGATATTGGTCCTATTTGTGAGAAAAGCAAGAACTCTATTTCCCATTTCAAATGGTTCCAGTATATCCTTCTGAAGTCATACTCCTTTTCAAATATTTATTTTATAAATTATTATTGGCCAAACTTGCCTCATAATCTCAATCTCCAGGGAGAGCACTGGGAATGTATTTTTAATAGCTGGTGATTTTGAAGATCAGGCCAATCAGGGAACTCCTATTAGAGAATATCTGATCTATTCATTATTCACCACAAATGTCATGCCTTTGGTCCCTTTTGTGTATTTCTTCTGCCTGAAATGTGCTTCTTCTATCTCTTGCTGATAACATATACTTACCTATTTTTCAGGACCCAATTCAAACACCACTGGTTTCCCCTATCCTCCATACTCTACTCTTGCTACAATACAACCCACAATCCTTTATACTTTCTTAAAATATATAAATTACATGCATGTATTTTCTAGATCCCCTAATAGACTACAAGCTCTAAGAGAAGGGGTTCTGCTTCATTTGCCAGTTTTTAGTTCATTCATTCAAATATATTTATCGGACACCTATCACATACCAAGTGCTGCAAAGAACAAGAAAAAGTCCACTATTATTATGGACATTCCTGTACAAGTGCTGCAGACTACAGCACACCAGCCAAATCTAACTCACTGCATGTTTTTGTAAATGGAATTTTATTGAAACATATCCATGCTCTCAATTGCTTATAGACTGTCTATGGCAAAGTTGAGCCTTTTATGTATTGTCTGAGAGCAGAGAAAGTAGCTGCGACAGAGATCATATGGACAATAAAAACAAAAACACTTTAGCATCTGGTCCTTTACAGAAAAAGTTTACTGATCACTGCTCTAGTACACCCCTCTCACATAGCACAGTGCAGGGTACACAGTAGGTAGTTAGATGCTAAAAAGAACGAAATAAAGATTGAAAGTAAGAATAAAATCACATAAGTCCTAAGACAGAGCCTCTTTTACCCATTTCCCTCTTCATTCTTAATTATGCCAGAATGAATTCCCACCCAGAATAGAATGTTGTTAACAAAGCTACAGTTTAGCATGATAAAAAAGGAGGGAGCAAGCTTTCAAACCTTTGGAAAAGTTAAGAACTAAAGAATTTTGCTGTGATTTCAAAAGTCATTACTATTTCAGGCTCATTTGTGATTGTAACAGCTGGCCTGGCACAACATATTACAATAGTTGTCTTTCCTGGCTTTCTGGAGAGTATTAATGTTTGGGGAGGGTAACTGTATTCCATTGAATTGTTTACCTTCCTATAATGTATCTTGTAGAGGAGACCTTTGTGTCTTGGGTCAGGTTGATTCATGAAACTCTCGTTAAAGACAGACACACAGCAGCATACAAGGAAAGTCCCATTTCACCAAATGCCAAAGAGATTTTATAAATTCAAACTTCTCTTGGGATCCAGAAAGTTTTCTTTATCACATCCATATGAAAACTCTCATCTCCCAAGAAAAGGATGAAAACTATGCTATTTGTAGATTCCTCTTTGGAAGGTGTGTTACTATAAAATTTCAAGTGGAGAGCTAATACACAGCTAAGTTTTTACAATTCTGAATGATTCCTATGTGGTTTACTACAGAGAATAACTGTTTTAGAGTCAAACAAACCCCTTTTCCACAAAAGCTGTGCCACTCACTAGCTAACTTCCATATAAAGTTGGGCAAAGCATTTACCTTCTCTGGGTCTCTGCTTCTTATCTATGAAAGGGGAATAAGAATTACATTGCAAGGTTGATGGGAGAATTAAAAATAAATAAAGTGCAAAGCACCTTTCTCAGACTTAGGAGAAAATTGGCTTTCAGTAATGGTTGGTCCTTTCCTTCTACTGTGTCCAATATGAAGTTCTACACAACTCCCCCGCACCACAAAAACACCTTCTCTCTCACATATCTAACCTCTCTGAAAATGTCACAATGTTTTTCTTCTCAACAAATTTGGAGACATGGCATTTGTACATCTTTGACTTTTTCTTAGTTTGAGCTCAAGAAAATTATTTTCTTTATTCTGTATTCTGGTGACTGGTACCTAGCAAATTATTAGCTAAAACTATTTGCCAAAATGCATTACATTAAGAACATGCTGGTGAGTACCATAAATAGGGTAATCAGGTCAGTTTTGAATATCCCTCCTGATTTTGAAGTAGAATATAAATGGCTGGGTTTCATTCATTTTCACCTTTTAGTTCTCATGACCTTAGTGTAATCCTCAAAGTAAAATGCAACAAAGAGATTCATAAGCTTTCACCAAAATCATCTCTACTCACTCTAAAGACAGATGGATAACATAGGCTTGTGCAGGTTTGGACAGGTGAATGAACACACATGGGTGACAAATGAAGGCAGAGAGATAGGAATGAGAGAGATAGGTAAGGACAGCCAGAGATGACAGAGTTAAGTAAGGATGGCCAGAGATGGTTAGATGCCTGTCTGAATGGACAGGCCAGAGGATGGACAGCTGTACAGACAGGCAGGTATGGACAAACAGAAGGATGGAACTCAGGCAGATGTAGAAGACAATATGATAAGCAGGTATACAGAAATGCAAAAAGATCGATCCAAAGACTAAAATACTAGAAAATCCTCCCTACTCCCCCTTAAATTTTCATTTTTAAAAAATACTTAAAGGTCTCTCTTCATCATTATAGTATCACATTCAAAAATGTGTAACTATAGAATTACATACATACCCAGCAACAGAAAATAAACCCATTGGGCAAAACAAATCTAGTCATCCTTCTAAAAAGAGAAAATAAAAATTCTTCCAGAAAGCACAAGGCAATTTATCTAATATAGCATCTCCATGAGACTAAATAATTTTTCAGTATTGCTCTAAATAATGTTATATTAATTAAGATGACTGGAGCTAAGAAGCTTTGCTATGGTCAAAATTGTCTCTAAGTTAACAACTCTATACATGTAACTTTACTTTGAGATCTTAACTAAAGATCTATACTCCAGCCTAATACATAGTAATTTAGGATGAAATGAAATACTTCAAATTCCTCTAATGTTAAAAAAAAAAAAAAAAAAACAAGTTCAGCTATCAATCAATAATGGAAACATCAGTCAAATATATTACAATGCATGTAAATATAAAATGCAATGATTACAATTTATATTTTGAAAAGTGTCTGATGACATGGAAAGATGTTTAACCCAAAATAGGACGATGTATAAGGAAAACAATAAAACCAAATATATATATGAAACATGACTCTCCTTTAAAAAGGCAGTTGCCTATTTTAACTTGAACAGTAGTGTGTCTCTGAATGATGAACTCAAGACTGTTTTAATTTTCTTCATACTTTTGTGCACTTTAATTTTCTAATGTGTTTACATAGCTTGTAGCTGAAAAAGACAGCATTTTTTTTTTTTTTTTTAGGGAAAAGATAAGATCCTGGCTAAGATAACAAATAGATATTTTCCTGTTTCCTAAGTATCTTCCATGTGCATAAATTCACTGATCCACTGAATAGTTTACAGTGACAGGTTTGATGATGATCACCATTGATGGCTGAGCAGTCAAGCTCAGAGACAAAGTGTGACAGAGGCAGGTCTGACTCAAGGTTTCCCGGTTCCCTATTATCTTGTTTACAATGTCCATTCACTTTGCTCAGAGAAAGAGTTTCATTCTTTGTTTTTTCTCAAAGGCACCAAAACTGTTTCACTTCCCTCCCACCCCCAAGTTCCAACACCCTATTTCAAAACCCAAACCGGCACATGGAGTTCCCTGGGCCCCTTAGCACCTCACCTCTGCTCAATAACTTTAAATTTTCTTACTGTTGCTACTTTCATGAATTCCTAAGGCCCATTATCCTAATAGGACCAGTCCAACCTACCCAGAGGACATGCAGGCTCAGTATTTAAAGCAGACACAGTCTGACCTAGAAAGGGAATCAGAGACGAAGATTCAAAACCTGCTTGAGACAACCGCACGTCGAGGGAGAGTTAGAGTCAGCATCGAGGAAGCCAGGCTGCTCAGATCGAGTAGCTCTTGGGATGACTCACCAGGACTGCTGTGACGCTTTCCTGTCCCCTTCACCAGACAGGTTTTTCCATTAGAATTTACTGAGACTGTGCTCCCCAGCATGAGGGTAAGATCAATTCTGTAGTTTTAAAATAAGGAAGATATGACTGCATAGTTATAACAAGGTCTCCACACAGTAAGCAAAAAAAAAAAAAAAAAAAAAAAAAAGCCCAGTGTGAGCCCAACACTGAGGGAAGGAAAATTGGCCCCCTCCCTCCTCAGCCAGTGAGCAAACTCGCCCATCTGTCTATTCTGGAATTTTCACTAAACAGTTAACTGATTTTGACAAACTCCGGTGCATTCATAAAGACGAGAGACAGAGAATCTATACAGAAAAAGGCTGCACATGCTTAGGGCCTGGGGGCAAAGAGAGAAGTTGAGTCTTGATGGAAACACTGAAGCCTATAGAATAAGGCTTCAGGACCCTCAACTTCAGTGTGCTGAGCTAAGAACTCCTGCCCTTGGCCTCCTCCTCCCATGGAAACTTCTAGAACAAAACCCATGGTACATACATGTAAGAACAATGAAAGTGTTGCTGGGTGGGATAAATAGTAATTATGGGAATGAGCCTGGGTTATAAAAGAAGCAGATGGCCAGAATTCTGAGCTTTAGTTCCCTGCAACCTCATCTAGCTTTCCTCTCCAGCTGAAACCACACCCGTTTTTTGACCTTCTCACTCTTTCCAGGCCCTGAGTGTCTTTCTCTTTCTGGTACCAATACATTACAAGTTGTTTTAAAATGCTTTCACTCTAAGCACTGTATACCATAAGTAAACTGATATCAATAGATTTTGAGAAAAAGTGCCCATCAAAATCCTGGGAAGGATTTCAGTATGTAACTGCACTGGTCTATACCAAAGATTTAGTGATACAATTGAATTCTAATAACACCTCCCTAACTGAATTGTATCCGCAAACTTCAGTGACAACTAGTGACCAACGGTGTGATCATCAGCATGGACACTTAAGAGAACCAAAGGTAAAGAAAGTCATGAAAGACCAGGCTTGCGTCCCCAAGAGAATCAAGTGGTTGGTGGCCTATGTTCATGGTGGATGAGGGAGGGAAACCAGAGTGGCCAGCGTGGCAGAGTGGTATCTACTCTGGACAAGAAAACAGCAAACTGCCCCCAAGAGAAGACCAGTATGGTCAGTTAAGATCTCTAGAAAAGAGGATCCACAAAAGAGCTCTGGGGTGAGGCACACTGGGAAATTTAGGCAGGATTTGGGTTTGAAGGGAAGCATCTGCAAGGGTATTCACCCTAGGAAGGCTCATCAGTCAATTAATCCATATAACATATTTCTTGAAGAAAACATAATAGGCAGGTCAAAGTAGATGACCTACCCTCTAAAATTACTTTCAATATTGTTCAAACAATGTTAGGCTCTGAAGAAGTCGTGAATGAGAGGAAATTTGTCAACAATGTATAACCCATCATTTAGGCTATTAATTTCTAATCTCTGCAGCCAAAATAGACAGCTTAACTAAGTACATCTACTTGATTCCTTCGAATGCAAAACCAAATCCAACTCAGTTGGCCTTGAGAATCTCTATAAATAAATTCTACTGTTTCACTTGGAGATGAAATTCCCAACATGGAACTAAGGATTAAGCTGGCCAATGAAACCTAACTCAAGCGTCCTTGGATAGTGATCTTTAAGTTTGTTTACTGTTTTCTCTTCTGTAAAATGGAACAAAAGACTTTAATTAGTGAATGAAACAGATGTTCAATAAAGTTAATTTCAATAATGAGATACTTATTTCTAATTGCTAATTAAACCACTGACTCATATTTTTCAAAATCTAGTAGGCATTCCTTTGTTTTCCATAAACACATACAGTTCATAACCTGCACCATTAATCTGTTCAACTTTCAATTTGCAAAAGTCCCTTCTGCTTTCTCTAAAATCCCAAAATCCATTTATCTATTCAGTTAGATACTCCTACCTATGGTATAATTGTGGAAATTATGCCTTTTCCTCTTGGATTTATTTATCTCATGACATTGTCTAAAAAGATATTTTGGAGGGAGACAAAGTCTGATATTCACCAGTTGTGTCCAAAGCTTGACTCTGAGGGGTGGCTGTTACTTCTGAGAGCAGCTGATTCTTACACCATGGGCCTTGATGGCATTACACAAGATCTGTTTACTCAAGTCTGAGTTATCTAAGTGGATCCTTCAATTGGAGTTGCATAAGTAGATTAACAAGACTGAATTTCAAACTAAATTACATCACTCCCTGCTCAGAAAACTGTCCTCACTTCCACAAGTTGGCCCTATTCTACCATTCCAGCCTCCCATTTTTTCCCCTAAAGAAACTATGTTGAGATTTGGAGAGAGTTGGGGAGGGGCCTGGCACTAGCATAACATCTCCTTCAGCCCCTGCATTTTCCCTTTCTGTTGGCCTCCCTCTACTCCCTTCTCCACAGGAGAGGAGGTAGTGAGTTACCCAATTACTGAGTTTAGAGAAGGAACTAGCCATGTGCAATTCAATCCCTTCTTCCCAGGCTTGGAGATTTACGTGACTATTGGAAGCTTATGCTCCCTCATCCTCAGGGCTGGGGATTTTACAGGCACAGTTCCTTGTGGGAGAGAAGTTATTGGAGATGAAAAGGGTAAACTGATTCAGAATGCTGTGCTAGCAAGCCCACTGAGCTAAGAGACCCAAAGGCCATTAACAACCTAGACATTATCTCCACCTGACTGGCTCCTGCATTTGTTTCAACTGGTTTCTAGATGAGTGCAAAAGAAGAGGCATCAGAACAGCAAATGGGACTGGGAACGAGGCTTGGTAGCCAAGGTAGATGTTCAATTCAATTTCAATTAGGCTCTCAAGCCCTGACATATCCTGTGCTCTAACTACACTGCATGTTGACTCCCTTGCCCTGGTAAATCCATGCTTCTACTTTCACACATGCTCATAGGTGGGTCTGAAACTACATTTCCAAACTCTTACCTGTCCTCACCCTAACCCCTGCCTTCTCATATGCACCAACCTCTGGGATCTCTCCATTCCTGAAATCCCCACTGCTCATTCTCTCTCTCAAGCTTTTGGTCTTTATCACTATAATTACACTGATCTTTTTAAATCGATGTCTATGAGACTCTGAGCTCCTGAACTGTCAAGAACTGTGAGCCCCATTCATCTCCAAATCCTCCTTCCCATCCATCCCACACTGGTCCAAGTTAACACAAGAACTTATTATGTACCAGGCCTGAAACTAAGGTATTACATTTATCATCTTGTTAAATATTTTCCTAGGAAGTGGGTACAGACATCAATCTCTAGACAGAACAGGGTCCATGCCCAAAATAGATCATCATTCTGAATATACCTTGCTGTTTCAGGGTGCAGCTATGGAGACTTACACACTTGAGGCAGGTGAGCAGAAGAAGATGGAAAGGAAGAACAGGGAGGCTGAGTTCAGTTCAGAACTGAGTGTTCCATCTTCACCTGCACTGCCTGTAGGTTTCAAGAGAAAAAGAATTCTCACTTAAAAAATAATAATAACAAAAACAGACAGATGGAGAAAATACAAGTCCAAATGGTCATTGTTCCACAAAGGGCCCAATTGTTCAATGTGAACAAGTCTCCCCATGCCCAATCCTTGCTCTGAAAACAAAGGTCTGGATGACTGTGGTTTTGTCACCAGATGAATAACAAGCCCCGAGGATTGCTAGAATTACAAGGCCCAGACCAGATCCACTCAAATATAGCTGGAAGCTTTCTAGTAACTCTAACCGTGCATGGGGAATGAGCTGCTCAGAGAAGTGAGTCACTTACTGGAATCTGTGCTGCCTACATTACTCAGCTGATATTAATACACCCACTTGTTCATTAAAGTTTAATTGGAGTTCATGTGAATTGGTTTCACCGGATACTTAATCAAAGAGAACTGTTTGTGTATGAACTGTTCACATGCAAAGCTAGAAAGCACATCTCTCCTCCTGCCTGAATGCACAACCACTGGCTGGTCTTTTAACTCTGTTGACACAATAAGTTAGTCAGAGAGGGTGGAACAATGACCTTGAGGGAAGGGATCCTGAGCCTGTCCATGTTAAAACTCCAAACAAGAGTAAATGACAAATCTTTTGTGAGGTACCAGCCACTGGGCCAGGACTCAAATGCCACCTCCTAAACAGGAGGTTGTTCCTTCCAGTTCCTCTCTGGAGTTCGTTATCAAAGCAGATCTCCTTTTTTCCCTGGGCACCTGTCTTGCAGCCGTATATCTTTATTTTTAAAATGGGTGGATAAGGAAATTAACCATCATTCAACATAATCACACATTTCTCTTGTGCTGACAAGCAAACCATGCACACAATCCCAAACGCCTATTTATACAATCAGGCCTGTCAGTACCCTGTTATTTCTTATCGGATATCTCACTAATCAACATTTCAGGAAGTATAAATTTTTAAAGCTCCTTAAAAAGGTCGTGCATAAAGTGAGGGGGAAATACATTTCAAGTTTGGTGGTTCAGGTTGTATTATCAATTTTTCTTTAATTGTGCTCATCATTGTTAGGTATGCATGATTTCTTTGCCGAAAACAAAACAAGAGGAGTTAAAAACTTGGCAATAAGCAGGGCGCGGTGGTGCACGTCTGTAATCCCAGCACTTTGGGAGGCTGAGGCAGGAGGATCGCGAGTTCAAAGCCAGCCATCAGCAATGGCAAGGCACTTAGCAACTCAGTGAGACCCTGTCTCTAATAAAATACAAAAAAGGTCTGGGGATGTGACCCAGTGGTCGAGTGCCCCTGAGTTCAATCCCCAGTACCACAAAAAAAAAAAAAAAAAAAAAAAAAAAAACTTGGCAATATATACTATGTTGATTCCCTAAAGCAACCTTCAAAAACTGTAGATTGAAGGACAATCTCCTCTTTTATAACAGTTTTATTAAGATATAATTGATATGCAATACAATTCACCCATTTAAAATCTAAGTTCATTTTTTTGTGTGTATTCACAAAGCTGTACAACTATCACCACAACCTAATTTAAGACCATTTTAAGCATCCCAAAAAGAAACCCATACCCATTAGCAATCACTCCCTATCACCCCCAACCCTGCCAGAAACCACCAATCTACTTTCTGTCTCGATAGACTTTATAGAATGGCCTATTGTGGATTTTTCATATAAATGGAATCACATAATATGTGGTCTTTCGTGACCAGCTCCTTTCACTTAGCATAATGTTTTTCAAGGTTTGTCTATATTGTAGCATGTATTGGTACTTTCCTCCTTCCTATTACTGAACAATATTCCATTTTAAGGATATACATCATTTTTCCCATCCATTAAGCAATCTACTTTTTAAAAATAAAACAATTTCCCATCTACCAAAAATATAGTAAGTTACTTAGCTCTTTCTTTTGCTTATCCTTTCCAGGATCCATTCATGAAATTATCCCACTACACATGTGAGGGAGGAAGGGCTGTGCTAGGGACCTCTCAAATGTGGGAGATGGCAGAACTGTTCTACACATGAAGCTCATCGGGATGGTTCGTGAGGACATTTGTTTCAGCTTATAAAGATCTCTCTCACTGATGTGGTATAGATGGATTGTGGGCTCCCTACGGGAGGAGCTGTGGCCACAGAGCTCCAAGTGGGCAAGTCTGGCATGTGCTGAAGGAGCAGCATTCACAGCCATCTCTCTGCACAGGGAACCCACATTCTCAGCTTCTTAAGACATGAAACCCAACTACTTAGCAATAAGCATCTACTATGTGCCATGCACCACCTTGGTGATTAATACATGACATCTGCCCTCTAGGACCTCAAAATCTAGCATTAGAGACACAGAGACCAAGTCAATGGTAATTAAACATGATTGAGGGTGTAAGAAACTCAGAGAAAGGAATGGCCCATTTGCTGCACCTCACCGACCACATTAGTGATTTTGTTTCTGTATGATTTAGTTATGAGATGTCCCCCAAAAGCTCATTTGCAAGACAATGCAAGAAAGTTTAGAGGTGAAATGATTGGGTTCTAAGAGCCTTAACCTAATCAGTGCATTAATCCACTGATGTGGATTAACTGGGCAGTTAACTCCAGACAGGTAGGGTGTGCAGGGAGGAGGTAGGTCACTGGAGCTTGACTTTGGGGTTCATATTTTGTCTCTGGTGAGCAGAGTTATCTCTGCTTCCTGATTGCTCCTTCCTAAGCTGCTCATGGACCCAGAACAATAAAGTTAGTTGGCCATCTATGGACTGAGACCTCTGAAACCATAAGCCAAATAAACTTTTCCTCCTCTAATTGTTCCTGTCAGGTCTTTTGCTCACAGTGACAAAAAATCTGACTAAAACAATTTCTAAACCATGTTTGTAAAAGTGAACTAAATATTACATGGCAAAGGTAGATGTTGCATAGACTCCCATGAGCATAGAGAATCCATAGCTAATAAACATCCAGCAAAAAATACAAGTTGATCAATATCTGCAGCATTAATCACACAAATATCATTACCAGATGATGTAGAACTTAAAGGAAACCATCAAAGATGGAAAGTCAAGGGGTCCAGAGGGTCATCTGTGGTCAGCTACAGAAACATGTGCTGCCTCCTTCTCAAGCAGGCTTTTCATGACATTGCCACCAAAGAAACCATGTACAGTGAAGGAAGGAAATTGGTTTCCAAAACACATGTCATCTAACCCACACTCTGGCATATGACACTAATAATACAGCAGTGGGCTTATTTGGTGCCATGTTCCAAGGGACTCAAAGCCACTTGCCAAAGAAAATGCAATCCCTTCCACGTCCCAAGAAACCATAGTGCAGACTCCATGTCATTAAGAAGCCCAAGAGCATCTTCCATTCCTCTGTTCTGTACTCTGAGGATACACCCAGGCTCTCAGATAAAGGCACTTTGCAATCAGAACTAGATATTCGAGTCACGCTTCTGTTTTTTGGTGTGTAGAGATACAGACCCCCTCGGATCCAACCTATGAAACAGATTAGCCTTTCATGCAAACCAGAAATAATTAATATGCTTAATGAGAACTTCTTTCACTTAAAATTTCTACCAGCATGAAACCCTCTGTAATGTACCCATCCAGTTTTTACATCAGTACAAGTGCTCCTCTTTAAATTCATATAGCAAGTTTGCATATCCTGTTTCCTAATTACCTTATGCAAAAAATTAAAAAAGGAATTTTGCCTTCACCTCTCTTGTTCATTAAAGCAAGTTTCAGGAAATACTTTGACATTTGATTTTTGAAAAACACATGCTGATTTAACAGAAAGTTCTAGAGATTTGCTGCTGTTTATACCAAGGGAGAAACAAGTTAACATCAAATTATAGCTGTTTTTAACCAATCTATTTGAAGAAGGAAAATATAAGGAAGCATTTTTAAAATAGATTGCAATTCTGTATAACCTGGGTAGCAGTTGCTAAGAATGACCTCATGACACTCAAATCAGGGTGATGAAGCAGAAAATACCCCAGAATCAAATGTTTTAGGTTTGCATCCATCATTGCTTTATAGAAATGAACCTCTCTGAACCTGCTATACTTACAACCTTGGAAGAGAAATAATGATCAGCCCTGCCTTGCTCACTTCATAGGGATGCTCTAAGGCACCCAGAAGAAAATGTGTATTGAAGTGCTTTGAAAACCACAAAGCCCCATACACAACGTAAGGAATCATCTTAATGTCCTTCCCTATAAAGACATTTTTAATGACATGAATGCTTACCTTTGTCTTTCTGTTTCTATTTTGAATAGACCAAAGAAATGCCCCAAAATCAACACTACGAAATCCAGGAAGCTACGCATACACACACACACACGCACTTTTGTAAAGATAATTGCTGTTTTAAGACAATAAGGCCAATAAAGCATAAAATCCTAAAGAATCCCTCCATTTTAGAGCTCGCCTCAGTAAACATGTCTTAAAATTAAGTATCTTCAGTGCATTCCTACTCTTTGAAAGTGGGTGAAATACACAAGCTAAAGTGTATTACCTTTAAAGAAGTGGGATACCAAAATTTCCCCCTACCTCCTGGTCCAAAGAAGAGGTAACCCCAAAATAGAAATGCTTTCTTTCTTTTTTTTTTAAATATTTATTTATTTACTTTAGTTGTACACAATGCAAGGCATTTATGTCTACGTGGTGGCTGAGGATCGAACCCGGGCCGCGCACGTGCGAGGCGAACGCTCTGCCGCTGAGCCACAACCCCAGCCCCTAGAAATGCTTTCTTGAAAGGAGAAAAACAGGAGATGGCTTTGAGGACAGGAACCAGGCATGTGTAGTCTGACGAAAGACAGAACATGCTCGGATGATACAAAAAAAAATACCACTCTAAGGCCAGCAAACTGACCCTTGGTAACCACCTAGCAACTTTCCCCAGGGAGTTTATCAAGGATGCAGCTATGTATTCTCCTTGCATACTCTAAAGGAGCTGAAGTTTACTTTCCCAACTACCTTACAGATTAAATCAGGTCAAAGGCAGAGAAACCAAGAACTCTTATTGTTCTCTCTCCTTGAGTGAATGGATAGGGATCCTACATGGTCCTAAACTTCACTTTGCACCTGTCCTTTCTCATCATTGTAGTAGAACAGAACAATAAGAGCCAACACTGGCCAGGGCTTGCTCTGTTTTACATGCTTTCTACATTTTAACTTATTAAACCCTCACAATAATCCTATGAGGTAAGTCCACTTTACAGATGAGAAAATTGAGGCACAAAGAGAAAAGTGGTTTGGCCAAGGTCATGACAGAATTTGGTATCATGGATTTAAACACAGGCAATGTGCTTTGCTGCCTATGCACAGACCCTTCCAAGATGGGCTGGACATCCACAAAACCAGGTACTTTTGGAGGATCTCACACACACTCACAAATTTATTCTCACAGTGACATTTAGAGGAAAATTTTATTACCCCTAATTCAAAGGAAGACACTGGAATTCTAAGAGGTGATTTAACTGAAGTTTTTACAAACACTAAGAAGAGCATGCTGGGGTCTGAAAATCCGTCCAGTTGCAAGATCAATGCTCTTTAACATACAGATTCTGCCATCCTCCAGCCATCATTACTGTCTATCTATCTGGCCATTCCTTCATTTGTTTTGCCAGGTAGTGGAGGTGTCAGAGCAGTTGTACTACTTACCAGTTTTGTGACTTGGGCAAGTTATTCTGTGCCTGAGGTTCCTCATCTAAACAACAAGAACAGTACTGCGGCTAATTCATAGGAGTTTTATAAAAATTAAATGAGATGATGCATCTAAGACACAACAAACAGTGACTGGCATATAACAAATGGTGCGCAAATGTTTATTCAATGAATAATTGAGTGAAACATGGAAATTAAATTACATAAGAAAAATTCCTATCCTATAATAGCCACTCAAAAAGAAAAACATATTATTAATTTATTATTAATATCCTTTCTAACAGTCTAAACATAAATTGAGTCTTAGGACCCAATCCAGTTTAACCTATAAACCCCTCAGAGGCCAGCACAGACTCTTGCATATCAGAGATGTTCAGAGTCAATGATTACAAGAGCTTTCACTGAACGTACCTTAGGATGATAATTTGATGCTAAAATAACTTCTCTCAAATTTTAGGTGCTTCAATTGTCCATTTTCACACAAATTTTTATCTTCAATTTGAAAATTATTACCCATAATTGAAGTCTCAAACACACTAAAAAGGCTCCATTTAATGTTCTTATTTATCTCTGATACATTTCTCAAGAACTAAAGAAGAAAAATGATTTCCCAATGTCCACATTTTTAAATCTTATCTGTATTTTCTCTACAAAGACTGATCATTTGTAGTGCACCAGGTCCAGATTGTAATCACAAGTACTTTCTGAGTCAGTCACTAGGGAAAAAGAGAATTTAAAGACAAAGGATGGAGGACATTTGGTGTCAAGAGAAAATCCAGTGGCAGAACTGCTTCAACCCAGACACTAAAGGAAAAAACAAACACAACAGCACATAACTAAGTTCTTTGGGGTGGGGGGGTGATATATGTATATATATGCATAAACATAAACGTGCGCACGTGTGTGTATAAGCATATACTTGTGTGCAGATGTGTTGGTGTGTGTGTACGTATGCAAGCTGATGAGAAAAGCCCAGGCTAAAACCTCTCTCTACCAAAAGGCAGGAGAAAGTACAGCACCAGGAGTTGAGGAGAAGGGTGTGAAGAGTCCCCATGTGGCCATGGGACTGGAGGCTGGAAGTTCTTGTAGCCCCGCTCTGCCATTAAACCGCCTCGTGTGAAAGAGTCATTTCAACTCAGTTTTCTATTTCTAAGGACGGAGAACTCAGAGAACTGATGTGAGATTTAAGCAACAATAGAGATCTGAAATTGTTTTGGAAATGTCTGTACAAACACAAAGGGACATTACCACTCATTTATTCTAATGCCTAGGAAAGCGACTTTTTGTCTGAGCCAACGTGCCTCAAGTGGAATCTATTCCCATCACAGCCCGCTTTCAGCAGGGGAAGAAGGGATGCGGACGATTTTCCAGAGAGGCAATGCTTTCTAATTTCTCTATTATTTCCAAAACAAAAAAGCAAAATCTTTTTCCCTCCTTTTGTTTTTCCAAATAAAAATAAATTATAACCCTAACTTGCTAATAAATGCAGGCTGGAGCTGTCCTTAAGTAAAAGCTTTTGATAACAAATTGCCTGTACTAACTGCTATTTTACTGCTGAATTTTTTATTGTTGCTTAAGCACAGCAATTATGCTAATAAGCCTGGGAGGATGGTACATCGAGTATTGAATCTGACAGATAAAATACTCAATAAAATGCTAATCTCACCTGAAAATTGGAATCAGACAGCCTTATTAGTATTTATGGATATGGCATCTTAAACATGTTTTTTTAAAGATGAATATATATGAAATCAATGTTGTCTCCTAATACAGCCTGCCATTTCTAGGCCCCTATGTGCTTTAAATTCAAGATGACGATTACTCATTGCCTTCACTTTGCTTCTTGCCAGAGAAACAAGAGCTTATTGGCCATCTCTACCACATAAAGAATCAAGCACCAAGATGATGTTTTCTGCCTTCATCCACCTCCCTCCCTCTCTCACTATCCACCACCCTTTCCTCCCCGCTAAAAAAAAAAAAAAAGGGAGGGGGAAGGTAAGAACTGTCTGTCAGAGCAGAAAGAGAAGGCAGATTTGACAGCAACAAGAACCATTTGTCAAACCATCTGGCTTCTCTCTTCACCTGACAGGAGGGAAGAGTGATGTGTCAGAAAGAGCAGAGAATTGAGAATCCAAAGAGTTGGCTTCTAGTCTTGATTTTTGCCATTTCCTCAATGTGTGACCTTGCCAGACCTCAGTTTCTTAAATATGACCTTCTGGAGCCCAGTGATTAAGTGTCTATGAGAAGTGTGTCTTCATGAGTTGCATTTAAAAAGGAGGGCCCAAGCCCCAGGTCTGTGAAGAACTGAATATTAGAAGCCAAGGTAGATGTGAGGCTGGTGGGGACCTGAGATATTTCAACCTGTGCTTTGATCTACACGAGCCTCTCACTGATTATCCTCAATATTTATTTGAAATGGTACAGGCTGAAATTAGGGACCTCTGACAGCAGGCAAAACCCACCTGCTAACTATCCTCGGAACTTAAAACTGTTTTTTTTTTTTTTTTTTTTTTTTTTTTTTTTTTAACATCAATACATTTGCTTGGACGGGACAAAGAAGTCAGTTGCCCATTTAAAAAGACAGAAAGTCATGGAATCTAAATACTGCAATATTATTTACAAATAGAAAAATGTTCTCTCTTTTTATTTCTATTTCTATACCAACATACCAATGCCATAAAGTAGTAAGAGAGAAAATAACTGCCATAAATAAGGAAACGGAGGGCCAGAGAGGATGTTTTTCATTCGTGCAGAGTAAGTGGGTTCCAGGGTCAAGATAAGCAGTTTTGCCTTCTGACTAATTCCAGCATGTGGCCAGTACATCACAGGGTCCTCTGGGTCACAAGTGTGTTGACTCATTCAAAACCCAAATACCAGGCTGGGGATATAGTTCAGTTGGTAGATTGCTTGCCCCACATGCACAAGGCCCTGGGTTCAATCCCCAGCACCACAAAACAACAACAACAAAAACCCCAAATACCCAAGGAACAAGTTACATCTGGACATGGACAGGAGGGCAGTGGTGCCTCTGCACCTGCAGCCACAATCACCAAAGAGACTTCTCAAAGATTCAGAGAGCTGACATCCTTCGAGGAAATTTTTGTCTTCCTCTGTCAAAGTCCTAGGCCCAGGAAAATCAGGCTCACATTGAATTGGACATATTGTGACACAGATCTCAAGAGCAGATCTCAGGATTCCAACTCACTCCAAGGCTCCTGGAAAGTCACTTCCCTCTATGGGCTTCCCTTGCTCCATTTCCTCTTCAAAATCTAAGAAGTTCCCCCTGTGCCACCAGAAATAGGGAGGGGAAAAAATGCTCCAAAAATACATAGAATTCAGGACAACTTCACAAGCCTTGGTTCGGTTGACCCTCAGCTCACACAGCCAAAGTTGAGTTTCTTATTACCATGGAAAAACGAAGGCCTAGAAATTCAAAAATCCTCCCGGGACAACACAGTGAACTAGGAAATCTCTCTTATTAAAGTGACATGTATTCAGAGCTGTCAAGGGTGGGGTAGGGGTTCTGGTGCTTTGCACAAGGCAGGACAGAATCAAGCAGTCAGTAGATTCTAGAATCACTAACCACCACATTCTAAGACCCACACACCCACACACACACCACACCCAAAAGGAGAAGATGCTGGCCTTGCTGTAATGTTAAACATGTGCACAACTCACACAAGCTGACCAATTCACCACCCCGCCTACTGCTTTGCAAATGTGGAGATGGAATCCACTTTATCTCTATTATACTACAACTGACACTGCAATTTGCAAAGCACTGTCAAAACAAATTTTTCACACAGAAATCATGATCCTCCAACTAGAGGGGACAAACTGAGGCACTAAGAAGTAGATTCACTTGCCCACTCCATATAAGTCTCTAGAAACAAGGCCAAGACCCACACCCAGGCCCTCTGACCTTCCAGACTTGTTTGCTCACCTGATTGGTGGGACACTTCTGAATTGCCAGTGTTACCATTTTTAAGTCAACAACCAGAGCTGAAAGTCAGCTCTGAACTGAGACATCTCCCAACAGAGGAACGATTCGAGTCATACTTCGAGGAATAATTTCTGGGAAAGCCGAGGAGGTGATGCTATCAAACAGAGAAACTCAAAACTCCTACTCACTACCTGCTTGGGAGGGCAGGAAATGGGGCTGAGGCCCTGTCTCTACATGTTCCCCCTGATCATTTCTGTCACTTGCAGTCATTACCAAACTTAGCAATGTGATCAAATGAAAGCTGTTTCCCAGCTGTATGGCCTTGAGTAAGTCCTCAGACTCCTTGGTCCTGTCACCAGTACACTCATGCACACATGTACAGGTACACATGCAGAAACACATATACACATGCACACACACCTCCAACCGTCCCTTCATTCTACTTAATGGGACGGTGACTACAGAGAGCATCCACCCTTCTAACCTTGCAAAACATCTAAGACTCTGTATCCCACACTTTGACTTGACCCACCCACCTCAACTTTGGTCCTCCTGGGTCTCATTCTGTTTCTTCTGCCCATTCTTCCTGCCAGCTTCTTGTCCTCAGCCCCACTTACCACTGCCCCAGATTAGGCCTGGTCACTACCACCAAGGGCAAGCATTAACTCCTGACTTCATCACCAGCCTCAACCTTTCTCTTCCTACCACATCATTTTCTGGGTAAAATACTGCCTGCTCTCCAACAGCTCCTATCTGCAAATGTGGAGATGGAATCCACTTTTCTACACATGCTGTGGCTCATGCCATCATAAAATCAGTGTCTCCATACCAGGGTCTATTCCATGAGTCTGGTTTCTAAAGAGAAACCAGGATACGAGAAAGCAATTTGGCCATAGAGGATAACTTCGGTCAACACCTCTGAGGTCCATTGCCCCAATAAGCAGACCCACAACTTCAGAGAAGCTGGCTCTCTGGAGCAGTACTGACATGCACTGGGCCTTTAGATTCTCTAATCTTTACACGTTGGCATGCAAAGCATATTTAACCCTAAATTAAAGCCACTTAAACTGGGGATCAGAGAGGTTTAATAACTCATTCTTACTGAAGCAATATAAATCATTCAAATTCAAGCAGCTAGCTATGGGAGCTAGGTTCACAGCAAGTACCTGTAACTTTGCTGGAACACTCCGTTGTTGAAAAGTACCAGGTCCTCTACCAGATGTTTCTCCTAAATGAGCTAAATTGATTTGCCTAACAACACTCCCTAATAATCATCAGTGTTTCCATTTTACAAATCTGGAAATTAAAGTTCCATGTCATACATGTCTCTATTAGATTTAGAACTGGGACCCAAGTGTCATCGAATTGCTTTTTCTCTTTCCTCTTCTGCATACATCCTCTTTTTACTTATGTTCTCCACAATTTAAATAGAAAGGATTTTTATCTGTGTGAGTCACTGGATGCAACATTCTTCTGCCAGCCAGTCAGGAAAAGGTGTTTCACAAGCAGCCATCAAGTTAAGAGCCCAACAGCACTGGTGGGCAGTGGATTTATGGAGTACATCATGTGAACAGACTGACCCTGGACTGTTCCCAAAGGTCAGAGTCATAAACAAAGCTGAATCTTCACTCAGTCTCACAAATGCAGCACCTTGGCATCTCTGCCTTCCTTATCACAGGGGCAACTGCAACGTCTTCTTCAAGATTAATAATCAAAGCCAGATATTCAGAGGTCGTCATGTAACCACTTCCTCTAACAGCTAAGCTTTTCAGATAGAAGGGTTGATACTCTAGGAACTTGAGAGCTGGAGAAGAGATGGCACATTCTGACCCAACTTCTCTGGGATTGTCACCAGCATCTTAAGCAGGCACCACCTCTCCTGCCTAGAGAAAAACAGGATGAAGGAGGAGCAGGGGGAAAGCTGATAGTTACTCATACAAGGTGTGCTCCTGAGCCTGGTTCCCAGAAGCCCTTCTGGTTCCCTGGGTTAGTTGCACTTAACCTTCCATAGTGCAAACCTTCTCAGTAATTCAATTTAACAGTTACAGAGTGCCTGAAAGTCCAGCCACTGAGCCAGGCTGTGAAAGCTCAGAGGTACCCTCTGATCAGAGCCCAGAAACAGACACCAGTCATCAAAACACGCACTGTGTGTGTGAAAGTGCTTCTCAAAGTACAAACTGCATGGCAGGGACTAGACAGGAGAGAGAGAGAGGCTCATTCCAAATGAAAAAGCTGATGTTTCTGAGAAGGTGGAATTTGAACAGGGTATGAAGGAAGCTACTTATCAGAGAGGGCCATGCAGGAAGGATGGCCCTCCAGTGGGGTGAGAGGTATGAACATGGGGTAGTCAGGAAGGAGTCAGGGAGGAGGTGTGAAGGCTGCCTGAAGTCAGAGGTGCAAGGCCTCTGAGCAGGCACATCACCCATGTCAGGAACACCAGGAAGTCAAGAAAACACACTGTAGAGGTCTCATGACAGAAATTCTGAACTCACTGCTCCCAGGGGCACTTCCCACAATGAAGCCCACTCTTCCAAGCAGTCCAAAGAGATAAATGCAAATGCAAGTCAACTTCCTATCACCCCTGCATATAGGACAAGAAACTACACAAGACCTGGGTCACTCATATGCCACCACAGCTGTGAGGCTGGACAATGATATCACAATCTCCAGTGTTGAGGACTAGGAAGCAGAGGCCCAGTAAATGTTATTGATGGGGTCCTGACAATTCATAGACAAGACGAGGTGGCCAGAGCCTGCTTCTCCAAGGGCCCCTAGCATCAGGTAAATACCTGGTCACTGAGACTAAGCTAAGGACAAGAGATTTATAACATAATAATAAAAAAAGAAAGAGGAGGAGACAGAGAATAGAAGAAAAAGGAGGAAGAGGAGGAAGTAGAAGAAGAAGAAAGGTGGGAAGGTAGACAATAAGGGAGGAAGGGGAAAGGAAGGGAATAGATGGGAAAGAACCAGAAGACAAATGAAGAAATGGGGAAAGAAGTGGGTAATAGAAAGAGGGGGGGAGGAACAATAACGAGAAACAAAGGAAGGAAGAAAAGTCTTAAGGATATGGTAAGAAGAGGGAAAAGAAGTACAGGTACCACTCTGTGGCTATAAGGACAATGATAAATAGGTCAACAGGGTGCTGAAGCTCCAAGAAACTGTTTCAACATTGGTAGTCATGATATTTTATGAAAGAACAAAAGAAATAAATTTTGTATAAATAAATTTTAATCAAAAAATCAAATTTATAGATATGTAAGTATTAGGAAAAAAGTAGACAAATACCAAAACTATTAATGATGACTACCAATTCATGGGAGGAAAAATAACGGGGGACTGGGTAGGGTTTAGCAAGTTGCAAAATGCTCACAAATTCTTCCCCTCCCTGCAACTTCCTCTTTGTAATACAGCTTTGGAGTTTTTGCCACCAAGATACACACTCTTTCTCCATCCACATTACTAATATGTGCATGTTTATTCACGTGCCCACTAATCCATCCAGTTTACATGTTTTCAGCTGATCCATGTAAAAGATTTTTAAATGCTTCACTAAATTTCCCCCTACTGATAATAACTATGGCAGCATTTATTAAGTATTTATTATATGCAGGTTTTTTTGCTTTAAGCATTTCCCATACGTTATTTCATTTAGGCTTCACGGAATCCTTTGTGAGTCCCATTATTAGCCAGAGGAGGAAGCTGAGTCACAAAAATTAAACAACTTAGCAAAGGTCATGTGGCTGCAAAACTGACAACCTTGGATTTAAACCCACATGATCCATCTCCAAAGCCTGCACCCTCTACACTATGTCTGTGATATTTCAATCCAACAGCTCGTTAACCCAAACAAAAAGGGAAATGGCTAAGTGACCCTGTCCTGGCTCCTGGTGAACACTACTTCCTTTCATAGAATCATAAATCATCTGTCTACTAAGCCATCCTAGAACTGTACCAGGAATCACAATGAAGTCAGCAGATTCTAGACTCCGGATACCTGTTTTTTTGATAACTGATATCTATTTCCTCATCTCCTCACTTCTGGCATTTCTGCTGATTTCCAGGTTTCCTCAAAATTACTGGCAGCAGTTCCCCATCAGAAGTTCTGAATCCTGAGATGCTGCGTGCGTGGCACACAAGCCCTGCAATCATCTCAGCAAAGTGAAGGGCTCCCCCACCACCTCCTCATGCGTCAAGGGCATCAGTTCCTTCTCAGTGATGTTGATTTCACCTTTTGTGGACCAACCCCATCCACTGGACAGAGATGAATGACAGGCAAAAAGCAGCCACGCAGCTCTGCTTTCTGTTTTCTGGGCCATTACATCACCCTCCCCAGGTTACAAAAATGGTAGGCATCCCCACAAAAGGACTCCCTCTTCTGGAGAGCATTCTAATCCCACCCATGCCCAGGAGGTAACTGAAAATGGAAGGCTGTGATTGGCTGCCAATGACATCACTGCTCTATAGGCCTGATTAAATTCTTAATTAATCAAATGACTCTTTACTTCTACACCTAACTCCACAGACAAATAACCACAAAGAGAAACAACACAGGGTGAAGGTAGTAATAAAGCATAGCTTCTGGCTCAGGTAGAAGAGAAAAACCATTTGCTGGAGTTACCTGTCATTAAGAGCGATCCGGTCACCAGGTGGGGACATACAGTTCTCTGTATTAAATTAAAGGAATGATTCAAAGGGGACCAGTTTCAGCTGACAAGAGCAAGAAGAAAATCAATTTCAGGTTGCCAGGACAACTAGACTTTTCCTGCAAGAATAAATTTGATACAGCCCTAAAATCTGACAACTAAATGTTTCCTCGCATTACATCACATCCCTAAAACGTGTGTTGAACCAGTGAGATAATCAAGCCTGCTAATTACTTTCTACAACACCCATAAGATACAGAATTGATGGTCTTGGCTCTGGTCTGATTTTCCTCTAGTAACTCTACTCACCATCTCAGTTTTATAGTGAGTGAGATTGTATGCTTCCTAAAACGAAGGTGAAGACACATCATCCTCAGTTAGTCCTTGAGCCTGAGAAAAAGGAAGGTGAGCACCTTTTAATACAAGTTCCCTAATGGTTTAGATCTATACACATGTCCTCTGTCATATAATTCACTGGCTAAACAGGGTTCCAGAGAAGTCCAAAGTCATTCAATTGTAGTTAACATGATGTTGGCTCTAAAATGACTTTGGAGAAAACCCTTTTCAACCAGAGAGCAAACCTGAGACATAGGTGAGCAACTGTTCAAGGTCAGTAAAACCAGGCAGCTGCAGAGTCAGGACTGGAATTCGGCTCTGTGAATAAGAGCTTCTATGTCATTTTCTTAAACAGCCACCATCATTTCACCTCTACCTTAGAGACTCTGAGAACTGAAGTTAAGTTCATTTGATTTCCTACTAACCCATATGAGACAGTGGCCTCAAATGACCTTATCCCAGGAGGTCAGAGCCCTGAACCCAGATCCAATAATATCCAGTGAGATGAGCCTTCTCTATGCATTTACATTCTCGGAAGACTGAGTATCAACTTATCTCCAGGGGCTATTAAAAACAAGAACAGCTCATAAATCACTGGAAAGCACTTTGCAAATGTAAAGTAATACAAAAATGCTAAGCACCAATACTATAAGTGTTCCAGGCTGAGGCAGTTCCCTGGAGAGTATGAGGAGCTCACGTGGGCCAGGTTGTATCACAAGGCCTCCTCCATGGTCAACTGGAAGACGCAAAGGCCGTGCCTCACTCCAACCTCACTCTCCTTTCTCAGGTTGCTCCCAAATTCTCAAAAAAGTCTCAAGTCTCTAGATCTTGTTATAACATATCGTGTTATGATGGACATGCAAAAAAAAAAAAAAAAAAAAAAAGACACTGAAAAGAGATCTGAATCCACCAGTTCTGTGTGCATCCCCAGACCATGGACATGAAAGCAATGTCAAGCTGCAAGAGAACAGAGAGGGCTTAAGTATGAAGGTGGGTCCCGCCAGCAGCAGCTTCACCTGCTGCGTTACCACGTGAGAAGCACGGGAAGACACAACAGGAGAAAAGATGAGAATGAGAAGAAGATACAGGTGTCGTGGTAAAGCAGAAGAGAAAGGAGTGTTGAGTAGGGTTACTCAGAGGGCAAAAAGAGAGAGTAGGAGGAAAGGTCTGAATGAAAAAGCTATTGTGTTCTGTTATGTTTATTATCTCTTTAAAGCATACTTCTGTCATATCATTTTTTTAAATCATACTTCTGTTAAATCCTTCAAATATTAACTCTAGCAGACTTTGTTCTGTTCACTGACCAGCACTTATAAAAGTACCTGAAATACAATAGGTGTCCAATAAATATTTACTGATTGAATGAATAGTGGCCAGTTAGAGTGGAATCTCATGACTAAGAAGAAAAAGGCTTTTAAAGTCACCAAGGAGAATAGCAAGATTCTGTGTAAGCCTCTACTTATTTGCTTTAACAAGGTGGGTAATGCAGGTGAAAACATAGTGGGTGACTCCTGGTGGCCAGCTGTCATTTATTCATCAAACTTGAATCAAACTGACCTGAAACCCAGGATAAAGGAATGGCGGGCAATTCCCTTGATAAATTTCCATGAGGAAAAGCAGGGTCTCCCTGGGAATAGGCAGGGAATCTGCAGAGAAGCACCCTGTATAGCCAAAAGAAGTTCTACTCTGAAACCAGAAGGGCCCTGGCCAGTCCACTGTGTCCTTTGGGAAAAGGTACTAACATCTACTTCTTAAACTACTATGTGCCCTGGGACTAAAGGAGGTAACTACTGACTTCTTTAAGGACACAGAAGTTGGGAAAGACATCAGAATCTAGGAAGGACTGAATGTAAGCTCTTCTAGGCTTGCCTGTCACTTTTCATGGTGTTTCCGCAGTCAGACTCCTAACACTAATGCAAGGATTAATTTCTAGAGAATTCAGAAAGTAAACTTTTCTCATAATGAGAAATATACGGTGACTTGGAGGTAAAAGTATTCCTCACAAAGTGAGGACAGGAATCAGTCTCAACCAATTCACTCCTCTACTATAAGCTCTCTCAGAAGTTCCTATAGCCTGCAAGGTCGGCACTTCTTTCTGTGGCTGTGCCTAATCTTGAGAGGCCGTTATTATTTATTACATATGAAGCACTTTCTATCTGCAGAGTGCTTTGGAATCGGTTTTTATTAGTTACTCAGCATTCTTAAATCTAAACACAGCTAAAGCCCTGGTGGAGGGCAGCAAAGCCCATGATTCACTTACTCATCACACTTGATGGGTCCACATTCGTCCCCCCAACCCCACTGATGACTGGACAAGTTGAATAGGAGCAGAGAGAGCAGGAAGATGAAAAAATCCAATCCAACTGAACTCTCTTTTTCTGAGGCCACCTGGCACTGGGCTAGGTGTTTGGAGTTACAGCAGGAGGATATACAGAAATAAATTTGACACTGCTCTTGACCTCACCGAATTTATAGTCATGGGCTATTTGAGAAGACCTCTGTGGTCCCCCTTTGTGGTTCTAAGAAAGTATAAATAGGTTTTAAGAATCATGTGCAGGAACACAGAACATGTTCCTACATGACTCAAAACTTAAGGAATTATGTAGATATAATTCCGGGACCAAAAATGGAATCAAAGGGAAAGAATACAGAATGAGCTTACTTCCCCAATTTATAATTTCCAGAATTAAGTTACGAAGCCCTAAATCACAGAAGGAGAAATTTTAAGGCAAATGAGAGTCAATAATTGAGAGAGAAAGAACGCATAGAGTGCCAACCCACAAAACTTGCTCTAAGAAGAAAACATACATTTCAGAGAAAGATTTAGTTTTCATAATGCCACTTAATGACTTTATAAACAACTATTGATGGAAGTCACAAAGAGTTTATAAATATCTCTAAGTAGTGAACGTTCCAGCCTCTGGAGCAATGATTCTTTCCTAAAAGATAACTAGTGTGATAGATGAGAACTTACCAACTGCATGAATATCATCAGAAAAGAGACTGAAGGTCGGGAGGGAAGATGGGGATTTATTTAAGTTTTGAAGTTCCTTCCATCCCTCAGTTCATAGTTCACTTCTACAGATCAAATATTAAATGTTCAAGACATATTAGTTCTTTGTTGCTTTAAATAAGTGAAAAAAGACACACGTGTGTGAGCAGTCAGCAAGTAGAAATATTCAATTCTGTTACCTGTCAGGGTACCTGAGTTGATAACTCAGCTGTGAAAGTTAACTAATCAACAGGCCTGAGTCACCAAATACTATGGCCCACACGACTCCCAACTCATTAAACACCACCCTCTACTGCTCTGGCTGTGTGTATGGGGTGTCTTGGTCCTGCTTTACCAGCTACGCTATAGCTTCAAAAAACAGGATGCAAGCATAAAAGCACTGGACAATCTCTGTTGCACCACCTCTTCACCACCTGACACTGGACGGTCTCTTCATTTTATTTGAGCATCACTCTGTTCATTAGTAAAATGATGGTAATGTGCCTTAGGCTGCCACCCTCCTGGGCCTGTTATAAGAACGTGATGAGTTAATGGGTGTGAAAGGGGTTAGTCCACTGCAAAGCCCTCAGAAGCCTATGTCACATATCTTACTCCCCAAAGGATTAGTCATGGTCAATAAATTATTACTGTTTATACGATTGGTCTTTCCTGTGGTTTTTCTCATAATAGCACAAAGCATTTGTAACCATTAAAATTTATGTTTTTCACTGAAGCAGAAGATACATTGCTTTCAGTGTCCCTAAATCTCCCCAGAACCATTTGTAGAGTCTGCTCCAGAACCCCCGAATCCTGGTTTAGAATCCTGATTTATTCTCAGTTCCACTCCTGACCCATTGACTCTGCCAGGTCATAGTGTGCAGATTCCTATTCTTATCCACACAAGTACCTCTGTAGTACAAAAGGCTCACAGAGAGTTCAAAGTGAAGGTGAATGCCACACTTAGAAGCAAACACTTGGCCAAAGCTAGAACCAATCAGCTGGAACTAGGTTGGGAATGGGGCTGAATGCCACACTAAAAAATCTATTTCTAGCCGGGCGCAGTGGCACACACCTGTAATCCCAGCACTTTGGGAGGCTGAGGCAGGAGGATCGCAAGTTCAAAGCCAGCCTCAGCAATGGTGAGGCACTTAGCAACTCAGTGAGACCCTGTCTCCAAATAAAATACAAAAAAGGGCTGGGGATATGGCCCAGTGGGTGAGTGCCCCTGAGTTCAATCCCTGGTACCACAAAAAAAAAAAAAAAAAAAAAAAAATCTATTTTCTAATATTATGGTGAGCAGATACCCACCAGGGGGATCTTGTGTTATACAGAGGGTAATGGTGTGCTCAGAATTTTGTGCAAGTTGACTAACTCAGTATCACTCAGGATATCAAGAAGAAGCAACATGAGCCGGGCACGGTGGCGCATGCCTAATAATCCCAGCACTTGGGAGGCTGAGGCAGGAGGATCATAAGTTCAAAGCCAGCCTCAGCAATGGCAAGGCACTTAGCAACTTACTGAGACCCTGTCTCTAATAAAATACAAAGAAGGGCTGAGGATGTGGCCCAGTGGTTGAGTACCCCTGAGTTCAATCCCTGGTACCAAAAAAAAAAAAAAAAAAAAAAAAAAGAAGCAACATGAAACATAAAAACAACAACAAAAATAAAAAAGAGAGAGAAAGAAAGAAAGAAAGAAAGAAAGAAGGAAAGAAAGAAAAGCAAGCAGGAAGTACATTAAATTCATGCTTTAAGAGCTAGAAGAGGCCTTGTAGGACCACTAGCACCTCCACTGGCCAGATAGAGAAACCAAGGCCCCCAACCACAAAGCCTCTTCCCTTAGTCACAAGGCAAGCATGTGGCATAGCTGCCATTGGAACACAGATCTCCTAGCCCCCACTCTCTCTGGAGGAACCCCTCTGCTTACAAGGATTCGTCCCCCTCCTTCTCCTTGCAGGACGTGTGGCTGTGCTGTGATCAGCTTCCAGTGAAGGGGAATCTGAAGCAAGTTAAGGCAGAGTCTGAGAGGCCAGCTGGCTCTTTACCCTCAGCATGCAGGAAGGGTACTGCTACACCACCATGGCTTCCTCAGAGCAGTGACTTTCCAGTCACTCACTGTACACAAGCTGGGGACCCAAGCTGCCATCAATAAATGCAAGCCCAAGGACTAGGATTCTTTGTCAAAGAATAAGGAACCTCCCTTTATCTCAGCCGAGAAGGGAAATGGGACAGGTGGACTTTGGCTAGAACCTTCTTCAAAAGGAGTGGAAAATTACAAACTTTTGTAACAAGACTATTGTAGTCTGTTGACAATAGTCTGCAGAACCCAGACAAAGAGGAGCGTTTAAAATCATGCCTTGTCTCCTACAGTAGAAAGGACTGCAGTCCACTCCAGGGCCAGAATTTTGCAATTCTATTTCTTTTTAACATCTGTGACAGCCGAGTGACTCATCCAATTACTGACTGGGAAACCAACACCTCAGTTTTACATCCCTAGTTCTGTATCTACAGGTGTGAGGAAGCTGTGGGATCTGCCTCCTGCTGGTCCCACTTCTCCCACAGAGAAGGCTGAATGTGTCATGGAAGTAGACAACTAACAAGGCCATTAAAAGGCTGCATTTGCTAAATGGACACCTGTTCCCACAACTATGTGTTGGACATATCCCCACTGTTTCTCCAGGAACAAGAAGGACAAGTGGAGAAGGAAGAGCATAAAGATACAGGAAATGCATTCATGGCTACCCTGAGCAAGAAATCACCCATCCAATAATGTGTCTAAAACATATTTAAGGAAATCACAAAGAAAAATTCAAGACCAGGATATATCTTTTAAAAAGTTCAAGCCACAGAATGTATTGGGAAGAACCAGAAAATTCTTTCTGCAGGGAACTCCACAGGAACTGGAAAATCTTTGACAAAATTAGAACCAAAGAAAACAGAAACGGTAGAGATCTTGGAGATTATCAAATCCAACCCCACTACTTTGCCATTGAAAAGTACAGGCCAGGGAGAGAGAGAGAGAGAGAGAGAGAGAGAGAGAGAGAGAAAGAGTTTCACAGTTGGATAGCGGTTGAATTGGGCAGAGAACCCATGTCTGCTGACTGTAAGAATAATTTTTTAGTCCACATCCCATGCTAGCATTGACTTGAACACTTACTCCAAATTAAACTGACATGTGACTAAAAAGAAAAAGGAAAATAAACTGTTCCTTGTGGCAGACGCTTGGAACATTGGCTTCTTTCTGGAAACTTCACAGTTCATGTTCTGCATAACATGGAAATCAATGAGGGTCCTGTTTTGTCAGTTGCGTATGCACATTTCTAAGGAATGCATTGTATGTCTGGCATTCTCCCTCAACTGCCTCTCCTGTTCCTCTTTTTGCCATATATGGCACTGAGCTCCAATGTCTGGGTCACAGAATTCAGGCCTCGGTATGAATGCAATCTGCTTTCTGAGCTGTTTGTCTTTACTGGAAACCCACTGAATCCATCTAGGAAACATTTACTAAAATGCAAAAGGCAGGGAGAAATTGATTTACACCCTGAACTTGGAAAGGAAAGACTGATTTCTGTTGCTCACCCAAAGGTATGTGAACCAGATTCTGAGAAGATGACAAGCTTAATGAACATAAGAGGCTTTCTTTCTCTAGAATTGTGTGTGTGTGTGTGTGCGTGTGTGTGTGTATACACAAAAGTGCACATATTTGAGGACAAGGGTTGTTCTAACGTAAGTATAAGAAAGAAAAAATCTGAGACCAAGAAGCAAGCAGTAAGCCTATCAGAACACAGATTGGGCATTTGTCTTTTTTGATATGATATAATTATTTCTTCATGTGGTATCTGACTTTCAAACTTTTGGAAACTGCATTTCAGAAGCAGAAAATCTCTTTGAAATATCCCTGAGATTGTCATCCCAAGTTAAAACAAAAATTTATTAAGTACCTATAATTCCAAACAACATTTTTTAAAGGAATCATACAAAGTGAATTCAATGTTCACATTCCCCAGACATGTGACTTAGAAAGATCTGAGCAGAAAGGGTCAGCTATTTTGCTAAAGGGTGAAAATAAAGCCCCAGGAATAGAAATAACTTGACCAACAACACATAGTTTCAGGAGAGTGGAAGACTCATGATTTCAACAAGGAACATGTAAAATCTAAAAAGGAGGCAGAAGGAAGAGCATAGATACATTGTGGCCTCCGCTAGCAAAAAAAAAAAATGCTACCTGCTAACCCTTAACAGTGTAGAGTACTCAACTATAGCACATGGTCACCCACATGCTAGCTTTGCTGTTTCAAGAATGTACTGTTTGTCTTCTTATGGGGACTGAGGAAGGGCAAGGATCACATCCTATGTTTGAAAAGCCCCTGGAAGCAGGGAGTCGAAATTAGAATCTTAAAACCATCAATTCTGTGAAGTAGAACCCTGAGCAAGTTATCTGCTGCACATCTTTAGTCATTCTTCTGCAAAGTGGGCATAATCGTTTCTACCTTATAGGGAAGTTGAAACGATTAAATGGGCTTTTTGTGAAGTATCTACCTAGCAGTGTTTGATATACAAGTAAGCACTTGATAAATTGTACCTGTTAATAGCATCCATAATTCCTGAAGGAGAATGAATGGTTGGTGCAATGGCATGAGCCAGTGAGCCTAAGCTTCACATTCCCACAGTTCTCCTCAACCTACCTATGACCTTGGGCAGACACATAAAATCTCATTGAGTCTCTTTAGCCTCAGAATTATTGTGAGGTTCAAATGAGATCTCCCTTGGGAAAAAGTCTTCAAAAACTGTCCTGCAATGTGAACATATAAAGTATGATTATAAAGGTCAGAACTGTTTGGGGGAACAGCAGAGTGACAGATGAATGCTGGGCTGAATGAATTCCAGAAGAAGGAAAACCCGTGCTCCACCTTCTTCTTACAGAGCAAACTCGGCACTTAAAAAACTTTCCTTAAAGATAGGTTGAATGCCATGTTCTTCTTCTCATAGAGGTTCCTAAGCACAGGCCCTTGTCCCAGAGCCCCAGTAGGGGGCAAGGCTTTCCTAAGACTGCAGCTCCCCTGCTCAGCATAATGTGACGCATAGTAATGATGGACTATATCCAGCTGCCCAGAGGATGACCAGATGCATAAGCATGGGCGGTGGAGGGTGGGGGGTGTCCTGGGCACCAAGGCACCCCGCTGAGAAGAATCACCCAACGTGAGTAAGCATAAAGGCCTTTGTCAAAGCCCATGTCCTGTCACCAGCAAAGGTCAAGCCTCCTCCAGAGTCCATCTTCCTGATCTGTACAGGTGGCACTTTCTTAGCCTTCAAAGACAGAGAGAGAGGCCCAAGGCTTAAAGAAGGTAGATGCATACCATCAGGGTTTCCACAGACCTTGAAGCACCTAAAATACTGTGGTTTTCAAAGTGAGTTCCATGGAGACAGCATTCTCAAGAGACAACTTGGCCCTGGATGGAAGCCTACTCAATTTTCGTGAGGGATGTAAAAAAAGATTTCACAAAAGAAAAGCATCTAAAAATACTGAGGCTCAAAGTATTTGCCATCCAAGATCACACAGCCAGTAAGTGCCTTCAGAGAAAAGCCCAAGAATAAGGGGCTAGTGAGAAACAGGCAGAAGAGGGTAAGAAAGCAGGAGAGAGCACATGTGGCAGTTAGAGAGTCAGCCCAGGCCTCAGAGGCTGGGAATCCCTAGAAGGAGCAGGTTCTGCAGGACGGGATCTAGGTCCTTGGCTCCTCTCCACCACGCTCACCTCTGGGTCTCCACCCAGACACACTACTGCCAAGGAAAGGCCCTCCTGCTCAGTGGCAGGACCCTGAAGGAGAAGGGCAAAGCAGAAAGGAGGAGAGCATGCGCCAATCCTCTGGCACTTCTGTTGCCCGGGTGGCACCTCAGGCAACCATCTCTCTTGGGCAACAATGTGCTTTAGCTTTTATTCCTCCTTCTCCCTATGTGCCAAACAGGGACAAGTGGACCGTATCAGCTCTGAACTAGCATGGCCAAAGGGCAGGGGGGGATTCTTTAATCTGCCCAGTAACAACAATAGAAAGTGCTAAATAAGTGAGCCAAGAAATATTTCTGGAAGAGCCACTCGGCTGGAATGCTTGGACAGCCACCCGCGTGGCAACAACTCAATCTGCTCTCGTCTTCTAGAACACGCATAAGCCGGGGTTTTAAAAAAAGGACTCCATGGCTCCAGAGGCAGCCAAATAAATAAATAAATACACAGAAATCTCTCTGTGAGTCATGGAAGCTATTAGTGAGAAAGTTATGTTCGCAATAAGAACTTGATTTCATCCTCCCTCTCTCTCTCTCTCTCTCTCTCTCTCTCTCTGCCGGTTCACATCTTCTCCCCAGCCGCTTTGGTAGTGAGCAGTTTGTTATGTATCCAAGGGAAGCATCGCAGGCTCCGCACTGCACAGCCGATCCATCTAAAAAACATATCATCTGTCTGTGCGGCAGAAAGCCCAGTTGGAATAAGCAAGTTCTGTGCGTTCAACTAGAAAACACTTCTTGTTCTCGCTGTCAAAATAATTCTGTATTAAACTTCTGGGATATGTGACTAATGTGCTTGGAACCTTTTGGAGCGACTGGTTTATTTATTTTAGGGAGGGGAGTGCTGCTTCTGCTGGTGGGGGTGGTGATAGAGAAAGAGGAAGAGGAAGAGAAAGGGAGGGGAGAAAGGACAGGAAGAACACGCACATGGTCGCTTCCTAGGAACCTCGCTGCCAGGCTTCATTATCAGAAGCTTGAGAAGGAGCCAGCCAGGGAAGAATGGAGAAGAAAAGTTGTATAGAGATAGGCACTGCATGCTCCCCGGAGTTAAGGTTGCCTAACAGTTCCTAAAAAGACTCCGAAAATGTAAAAAGTAAAAGCAAAACAAAACACACACCCCAGAGTGATCCTATCACAGCCCTTCTCCAAAACCTTACTGTATGTAACAGCTCCCCACTGCCTGTAGGGGGAAAGAAAAAAGAAAAAAGCCCAAATGTTACAGGAGGGCCCTGGAGACTTCTAAGATTGGAGACAGATGTCTCACCTCCTCGCACCTTCCAAACTCAGCCTGCCGCTCCCAATTTCTGTACATATTTTCATGCCTCTGCTGTTCCCTTTGGCTTGAAGAGGCATCTTTCTGCCTTGTTTAGGAAAGTCCTAGCCCCCTTGCAAGCCAGACCAACACCACCCCCCAACAAAGCCCTCCCTGGTGGGACAAACAAAACACAGAGCTCTAACTCAAGCACTGATCACTTCACAACCTGTCTGCAGGTACTGTCAGCTGTCAGCACACCTATTTACCCACCTCTGTCGACCCTCTCTCTCCTCCCCAGAAACCTGTCTCCCCTTGGCACCCACAGAGTGAGCACACACACAAACTGGAGCTCTTTACAATCTCAGCCTCACCTAAAGCTACTCTGAAGCCTGCACACATGGGCACTCAGCAAACGCATGCCCCCAGGTGAACATGTGTGCCCTCCACAGCAAAGCATGATTAGCAGTAAAAACAAGAACCACTTAAAAAGCTGGAAAATCTGCAGAATGACAAGGCCAGAAATCTCAGATTCATGCTAAGCCTCTGGAGTCAGCTCCCGAAACCTGCCCTGGTCTCTTCTCCAAATCTGGTAATGCTGTTCAGTTCTCTTCTGCTGTTGAGTCAGAAAGCAAGTGGAAGGCGGGAGGGTGGAAGGAGCAGAAAGTAGCCACTGGGAAACCAATGAGGTGGTCAGGTCCATACGTCGTGCTTATAATCTGGCAAATATTGCAGGTCGAAATCATCTGCTTACTTTGTGTTCCATTTTACTTTTCCCTAGTCAATTACTTGTAAGAGAGAGAGACAGAGAGGGAGGAAGGAAGGAACGAAGGAAAGAAGGAAGGAAGGAAGGGAGGGAGGGAGGGAGGAAAGGAAGGACAGAAGGAAGGAAGGAGGCAGTGGCAGGGGTGACAAGGACTGTAGGGACAGTGAGTGGACCTGCTGCTGCTGGTCGGCTGTGGTAGCCCTCCCCTCTGAACTTTCTGTCCAGGGTTATTTGGCAAAGACACTTTCAGAAAACAATTTTCACTTTCTTTTTCCAAACCCCACCTCCCTCCCCGACCTCATTTAAAAATCAGCTCCAACCTCCTAAAGAGAAAAAGAAAAACTGAGACTGGATTCACTTGGCATTTTATACCACTTAAGGAAATTCTGTTTCCCTCAACTTCTGCAGCTCTCTTCTCTCTCTCTTCTCTCTGCCCTTCTTCAACTTGGAAGTGGTCCTTTGCCTTCAAATACAGCTTTCCTCCCCAACAACCCCCCAACCATTACACAAACACACACATACACACATTTGTTCTCTGTCTCCATCTCTCTATCACATAGACAAATAATGTTTGTTCCTTTTATCCTTGCCTTTCTTGGAAGGTAGTTAATGCCCACAAGGAGTACCTCTTCATTTGTTCGTTCACTTAATCTTTTTAAAATTAGGCATAATAAGCACCTATTAATTGACAACCTACTCTCCATTAGCTTATATTCTAGGAAGGGAGACCCAACAACCCCATTACAAACCTTACAGAAATGTCCATGGTGATAAGCACAAGAAAGGCTACAGATAGGCCTCACCTGGCTTGGAAAAGGTTTGCCAAGTCAGGCACCTGGCACACTGAGCCCCTCCCATAAGCCATCCTGTTAAAGGAATGGATGAATGTGTGGATGAGTAAAGAATAAAATGGACAAAGATGCTTTTGAGCACAAATAAAGGACGAATAAGATTTGGGCAGGCAGACGTGAGGTCAACAACAGCTCAGAGAGGTGAGGGTCAGAGCTGCATGAAGGCAGGCAAATGAGAGAACCTTCTGAGGACTGACCAGATGTATGGTGCAAGAGGGAAACTCTATCGTGATGGGTTAGAAAAAAATATTTCTTTAAAAAAACTAATAGAACACTTTCTATGAGAAGGATCGTGAGCTAGTCACTATTTAAGCCCTTTACAATTATTAACTTGTTTAATCTCCATAACCCTATTTCAGGTTGGATATAGTGACACTTGCCTGTAATCCCAGCAACAGGAGACTGAGGCAGGAGGATCTCAATCTATAGGCCAGCCTGGGCAACTTAGCAAGACTCTGTCTCAAACCAAAAAAGGCTGGAGAAGTAGGTCAGTGGTGGAGTACCCCTGGGTTCAATTCCAAGTTAAAAAGGGGGGGGGGGGCTATTTTCATTGCACAGATGAGGAAACCAGAACACAGGGAAGTATGCAGCAAGCCACACAGGTGAGGTGCTAGTCAGTGGTGGCGCAGTCTGGCTGCAGTATGGCTCTTAACTGCTACCTCAGTACATCCCCATAGTTTGTTGCTGTCTGGGAAGATAGCTCAGAGAACTTTAAACACCAGATGGAGGAGTCCATGCTTTGTCCTACATGCAAAAGAAAGTAACTGAAGGTGCTGAGAGAATCACAGGGTCAGACTGAAGGAGAATGAATAATTTGGCATTTGTGTTTAAGACCAATTGTGGCTGGTGAATGGATTACAGACTAGGTGATGAATCAACTCCAACGTCACCCCTACCCTCTGCCTCGTCACACACTCATAAGTCACTGCTTCATTGTTATGTACGTAGTCCAACAGGATATGCAGTCTTTTTTTTTTTTCTTCTGTGTATACTCAGACTCTAAAATTTGAATTTTTTATTGAAAGAGTTTGTTCCCATCTGGTTTCCGGGCCAAGGATTCCATGGAATCTGCCACGGGGGACGGCATGGCTGCAGTCGGCAGTGAATGGCCTCTTAGTCTGGCTGGAACGCTCCAAGAGGCAGCATTGTACACGTACTGAATAGTCACAAAAATAGCTCAGCTAAAGGACACAGAAAAAACCTGCACTCTTTAGAACTGACGTGTTTTTCCCTTTCTCCCTTTGCCTCTGCTTCTATGACCTAGTAAGGACCTATCACTGGGGAAGGCGAGCGACACTGAAGGGCTTCGGGAGACCTGGGTTCCGTAGAGACTGTCACTTTTTTATTTTAATGTGATCTTTGCAAGTTCTAGACCTCAGTTTTCCTCTCTGTGAAATGAGAGGCTTATTCTTACCTTGAGTGATTTTTCCAGTGTGTGTATATGTGTGAGAAGGGAGGGTATTAAACAATGGACAAGGGAAATGAAATGGATTTCCATGCATGTGTGATTTTGTCAGGATGAACCCAACTACTATGTTTAACCATAAAGCACTAATAAAAAAAATATATATACAAGCGCATTTTGATTGAGACAGGATTTTTTAAAATCTGGAATCCTTTAACAATGTTATATAAAGTAGAGCTGAGAACTAGGTTACAGAGCATGAGTTAAGACTTAAAAACCCAGGGTCATATAGCAAAATTGACTTCCACAAATGAAATGTCACAGTAGTTACCTGTGAGTGGTAGGATTACAGGTGAAGTTCATTTTCTTTTTATACATGCCTACAGGTTCTAATCTTAGACACAAGCACATATTACTTTTACTATTAAAAAACAGTATATTTAAATATCGATTTGATTATTAATTTATTTTATTAATACTCTGAGTCATACTTGCAGAAAATATCAAGAGAGGCAAGGAGCTCACTGGCATGTGAGATTCAGTCTTCTCATTTTGTAAACGAAGAACAGTGTGAAAACCACCATCAGCCCTGTGCTGCTCTGGTCCCTGAGGGCACACGCCTCTTCCTTGATGTATCTACCTCCCCAACAGAGAGCCCTAGGGCAGGCAGAAGCAGCATCCTATGGCACCTGTCAACCCCAACACCCAGGCACAGTGCCTGCCACATTTTTAATACTTAGTCGATGTTTCCTAAATTAAAAAACAATCTTTCTAAGAATCACTACAGCGGCAAATGCAAATAATCAACTGTATCTAAAAAATCAGTTCTAATCATGAAGATATATAAATATGATTTTAAATATTACCAGTTTTTAAGAATAATATTTTATGACTCAGATAATATCTGCAGCTATTAAAAAGATGACAGATGTGCATATATATATTGACATCAAACTTTTTTTCAAGTCTTGTTGCTGGGTGAAAAGATACACCATAGGAAAACCTGCCATTATTCACATGAATCAGAATAAATGTAGTAATTCACATACATGCTGAGGTGTATGGGCATATATATATATATATATATACAGTATACAGACAACAAGAGCTAGAAAGTCTAAAAAGTATTTTCCAAAACTTTAACAATAATTATTACGAGAGAATATATTTGAGGGGCTTTTTATTTTCTTCTTTGTACTTATCAGCCCAGTTCAAATTCTGTTTAGTATTTGGAACACATTTTTTTAAATAATAAAACCATTTAAAAATAAAACAGGCTGGCTGTGGTGGCACATGCCTGTAATCCCAGTGGCTTGGGAGGCTGAGGCAGGAGGATCACAAGTTCAAAGCCAGCCTCAGCAAAAACGTGGTGCTAAACAACTTAGTGAGACCCTGTCTCTAAATAAAATACAAAATAGGGATGGGGATGTGGCTCAGTGGTCAAACGCCCCTGAGTTCAATCCCCAGTACCTGCCCCCCAAAATTAAAAAATAAAAAAACAATAAAAGAGAATAAGATAAAACCTGAAAACAAGAAATAAAGTGGGAGGGGTGGGGAGAAAGGAAACAAGAGCACCCACCAGCCCCATGCACTTAGCCAAACATGTTTTATAGGTACACGTTTTACTGCCTGCTCACCCAGGCCATGGCTGGTTTAAATGGGATGCACTGTGGAAGGAAAATCCCCTGTTCCTTAAAATCACCCCTTCTCCTTTTTTCCTAATTTAGCTGAGATCCTCATTATACTTAAGGTCCATAGACACTAGGATCTGAAGACCATGCAGGCTTTGGGGCCATTTCCATAAAGAGGAGCCCTAGGATACTCTTGGGAGAGTAAATCCCACCAGAAACAGAGTGTTCCCTGCCTTCTCACACCCCTCCTGAGGCCTGTGGCCTGGTCCCTCCCAGCCGGGCACCAGAACACTACTCCATCAACACCGCCTTTTTAGTCTTTGGTTCCACCAAGTTTGACAGCAATGTCACTGTCCTGACACAGCTGTTATTGAGGCACAGCCACTAAAAAAAGACAACGAAGCACCTTATAAATATTAGGTGCTTAATCCTGGTGCAGCCATGAGGTCCTTCCTGGCACTGTAGCAATGATAACAATATCTATTTGGTTCAGCTTCAGTGATAGTAATAATAATCATAAAATAATATAAAAAACAACTCTTCTATAGGACACAGTGGCTTTTCCACAGTTATTACAAAGAAGTGAATTCCTTTCTCTAAGCACAGGACACCACACATTATCATGTATTGCTAAACTGGGACAGGTTTGAGTAATAATAGGTAGACATACTGGAGACGATTTTCTTTAAAAAAAAAAAAAAAAAAACTGGTCTACATTTTCCAAATTTTCTGTGTGAGAATTTATTGCTTTTATACTTAAAAAAGAAAAAGAGGGTCATTTTTTAAAAAGACATGACCAGCACCATAAATAAGGCAGGCTCTCCCTTGGCAGAGTTTAGACCTAAGCCTTCGTCACCGGTGAGCCTGCAGGGGTTGTGCTGTAACTAGGTCACCGGATTTCACTCCCTCACAGTGGACCTTTCCAAATGTTCACCAAAGCCACCAGGAGCTCAGGAGGTTAACTCTGCACAACTGCTGAGTTGAACTAAAAGTAACACATTTATTCAAGAAACATTTATGGAATGTTTCCCATATTCTTGGCACAGCAAGAGCTGACAAAATTAAGAGGAGGCAGCCGCACCCTCCAGAAGCTTACAGTAGTAGAAGGGGAGGAATCAGACACATGCATAAATAAGAATAGCTCGAGGTACAATGTGATGAGTTCTAAAAGTGTTCCCGCTCAAAGCACCCTGGCAGTTCTAGGAAGGGGGAGATTATTTCTGGCTGCTGGAATGATGGAAGGCTTCAGGACAGAGTTAATGCTGCAGCAGGATGAGATCCCAGAACAAAGGAAGGATGGGGCAGATCCCAGGCCAGAGCACAGTTCAGCTGGCTGGAGCCCAGGGACAGCAAAGAGTCGCCTTAATTCTAGAGAGTAAGACTAGTGTCCGGTGTGCAGAGAACTACTGGGAGCAGACAGGGGACCCGTGGGTGCTTTCAAAGAGCAGGCAGAAAGTCTGTGTATGCACACCGTGCACCCCAGTGATGGTGTCCGGGTAAGCCATTCTTTTCTATGTATGAGTAAATTAAAGTAGTAAACAAAAAGTAAAGAGACTACAAACTAATAATCAAGCTAGGGAAAGCAAGCCAGAGTATGTTCTGGAGTAAAATTAATGGTAGTGATTGTGGAAAATAAACCCTTCCGAGTCGAAAATTTGGTGGAGGGAGGGAGAGAATGGATTATTAGGGAAGATGACAAAAGCCACAAATCTCTCCTTTGGTGGCCTTCGGTGACCCAATTCAAGGTGGCTCATTTCCTTTCTCTGGGGCCACTAAATTCAACATCTATGTCCATTCCTTTAACACCCTCTCCACAGGCTTAGCCATCTCAAAAACATCATGAATGCTCTTCATAAGTACATCTTAACCTTCAACAAAATGACATCATAAAATTGAGAGCCCAACGGAATCAAAGAAAACTATACCACAGCAAAGAGTGAAAAGAAAGCTTTCTGACCTTAAAGTAGGGGTTCTCTTCCCTAGAAGGACAGTGGCATCCCTGTAGAATTTTTTTAAATGCTGATACCCAGGGCCCCACTCCAGTCCATTCAAACCAGAATTTGTAGTGGACAGCCTAGGCATGGTTATGAATAAAAAGCTCCCCAGGTGGTTTTAATGTGCAGTCAGGGTTGGAAGTCACTGTTGGAAGTTTGGATGCTCACAGGGAAGCAAGAAGTTATCAAAGAACTAACTGATCATTCAAACATCACAGTCACCCGAATCATAAACCAGCTCCTTTTCACGGTCTCTTTGCCTGGTTGGGGTGGGGGGAGGGGGGGCGGGCAAGGTGGGACTTTTGTAAGGAGGACATCTGGGTCCCAGAGGCCTGTCAGCAGATGACACAGGAGCATCATGAATGTCAGATACAAGTTGAGGACCCATTAGTAATAAGTGCCAGCCCTGGCCTGCACAAAGTTCTACTCACCATTGTAATGAGACAGGGGACAGGAAGAGCACACATAAATCCATCTCAGTGCTGTGGGAGTGTGGGGATAATCAGGACACAAACTTTTCAAGGAGACAAACCAGCCACTGAAATCATGGCTCTGCTACTTTCTAAGTGAACCTAAGCAGGTCCTTTAACCTCTCTGAGCCCATTTCCTTATTTGCAAAGTAGCAATTAGAAGAAAAACAAGCAAGATGTATATTCTATGATTAGGAAGATCTGTGTGCATAGTCTAGGTGCTCAACAAACAACAAGGAATACTAATACTATTTTTGAGCAAATAAACCAATTCAAAGGTCTTCAAAATTGCATTCCATGACCAAACCATGAACTAAAAACAAAAATGGTGTTTTGAAAACCAATTTCATTGCCCATAAACCTGAGAAGTATTAATGACACTTTCAATGTCAACTAGTAGCCAGCCTCTTTAAACCCGTATGTCAATGTATTTCCCTCAGTCATGGCTCTTAGCAAATACACACTGGGTTGGCCTTCTAAAGTCATGGAGTTTTGCCTTTCTTCCTCAGTCCTCATTATCAAGCAGCAGATTATCAAGCAAGGCTGCAAGGAGGTCTCAGGAGAGGATGTGGCCATCCCCTCACTGTGCAGGTGAGAGAGAACACAAAGGCTTGCCCAGTTCCATACTCAAGAAGGCAATCAATATTAATTAAACCTACAAGTCATTAGCTGTCAGAACAAAAACTAGAAACATAATGCTAATTA
The DNA here is from genome assembly GCA_025594165.1 of Tamias sibiricus. Taxonomy (NCBI): domain Eukaryota; kingdom Metazoa; phylum Chordata; class Mammalia; order Rodentia; family Sciuridae; genus Tamias; species Tamias sibiricus. The sequence goes on from CM046668.1 coordinate 81,179,841, forward strand.
GTGAGTTTAACACCTCTTCTTCTCATAAGACAGGCAGTACGAAAATTAAATGCCTTACTATATGAGTACCAGGGGCAGTTCTAGAGCCAGGACTATAAGCCAGGTGTGTGATTTGAGCACTGAGCATGGAGTTTGGAAAAGGGGTCAGATGGTCAGTCTCCACCCCTCCCTCATAACCTTGGATAACTAATGCTTACCACTTCTCTAAGCCACCTGTTCCCTTCTTCTAAGGGGTGGATACTCCCTGACTTCATCAAAAATTACAAGAGAATTAGTGAGTGGTGGCCATGGAAACAATTGTTAAACAAGTTAATGGTAGGTAAGTGTGAGAGACTTTGTTCCAGGGTGACCCTGCAACACCATTTATGCACTTGTACCTACCTACACAAAGGTATGAAGACACACAGATAGAAGACTTGTACCTGTTGCCTATTTAGGCCAAGTGCCAAATACTAAATTTAAAATCAGTATTAAACCAAAGCTGTGGCAAGAATCTACCATCATCTGATCGTCTATGATAAAATAATAAATATAAAATTTATTTGTGTTGAAGACAATTTGTCATGTTGCTGTACATGATTCGGATAGTTTTCTGATTAGGAAATAGGAAGAAGACAATGTAAGCCATTCTATTTTTAATTTATCTTCAGAATATGTGGAACTCTTTTCTTCTTCATCTTCCACAATACTGAGGATTAAACCAAAGGCCTCACACGTGTTAGGCAAGTGCTCTGCCACTTTAGCTACATCCCCAGACCTTATGTAATTTGATTTTGAGGCAGGTCCTCACTAAATTGCCAAGACTGGCCTTAAACTTGCGGTCCTCCTACCTCAGCTTCCTAAGTAGCTAGGATTACAGGTGTTCACCGTTGTTCCTGGCAGAAAATGTACCATTCTTAAGGCCATGAATCTTTCAAGAAAAGACTTGCTTATGTAAAATCAAACAACTGAAAATTAAAAACAGTTCCAAATGATCATCCTGTTTAACGTTATAAATGCATTCACTGAACAATTCCATAATAATTATAATTGATATAATCTAATCTCATAATAATGTTCTGATTTCAATTCATATTTTTATAAACATTTGTTAGCTAAGAAAGGATATGATGTTCTTCCCAAAGTCACCTAGCTAATGTACTCTATTGCCTAAGATTCAACTAATCTAATAGTTTGAACTCTCAATTAATTTCCAATTATTTAACATTTCTCTAATTGTTTAGCTATTGAAAGTTATTAACAAATTGTTTTACCCATAAAATTAATAGATTCCACAATCACCATTAAATGCTGTAACATTTTATTGATAATATTTGCCTTATTATTTCGACTGGTGGAATCTGAGAGCAAAAAGCACTTTACGAAGACTATTCACTCCAAGTCACATGTCAAATGCTTAACCATATTTACAAGTATCTATCTTGATATTAACAATAAGCCAGAAACACGTTTGCTCATAGTACTCTTTTTATATTGATATGACAGTAGCCAATGTGATGATTACTTTATTGATCATGCACACACAATGATTACTGTATACAAATTCAGAGATACCCAAAATGTTAATGAGGGAGGTACTGGCTACTTTACCCTTCCAAAACCTAAAGCCAAGATCTAAGTCTTTTGGTCAAATATTAAAGCCAAAAAACAAAGTTTGTGCATCCTTAAATACGGGTACCTAATTCTAAGAAGACATGTCTAGATTTTTAATGTCAACATGAAAAATACAAAATGGGGCAAAAACTAGAACTTTCAACACATATGTAACAAAAGCCTGCTATGAATTAGATACCATACTAAGTAAGACATCTAAAAAATTCAGTCTAGCATGGAGACAAACATGAACACAGATAACCTTCACAGTGTTCAGAAAGGTTCATACAGAGGTTGTAGTGGGGGTGCAGGGAGATCAGAAAAGCTGCACAGGACACTCAAGCCCATCACAGAGGCGACCTGCCCAGAATCTATGAACAGATTAAAGAAAGGGTAATGTTCTGACATGATGTGGCAGGTGGCAAGGGGTAAAGGGAACGCACAGATGTCAAGGCTGTCTGGTCCTGGCTTTGAGTCTCAGTTCTGTGACCTCTAGCTCTTTGACGGGAAGGGTAACAGAAGTCTCTGAGCCTAAGTCTCTCATCTGTAGCAGCACCTATACTTTGAGTGAGTGTTGAAACAATACCAGGCAGTTAGCAGAAACACTCCACAAAATCTTCAGCAGAGTGGTATTTGCTATCCTCTCTGCTCCTTCCGTGGATGAATCCACACAGAAGATGAGTTCAGCCTACTAGAGTAGCACCTGCCCTATGAAAGGTTCACAGCCTTGTGCGGAAGCAACCAAGATGCTTTCTGCATCACCATGGAGGCATGTTGAGAAGCCATGACAGGAATAGTACTGAGACAAGCTACACTACCATTTAAGTACTCCCTTGGCATAAGGGAGGAGAAGTCTGGATATGAGGATTTATTTGTGTTTATCCAGTACTATACAGAGGAGGGAGACACTGTGGTAACAGCAAGTACAAGACAGAAGGCCTCCAGGGGTCTAAGTAGCTAGGTATCAGTTTCATGGCCATACTTTGGGAACAGCTGCCCTGGGGGAGTTACACATGCCCCATCTTTCACTGGAGGACCTGAGGACAGTCACTGAAGGCATTCTTCCCCCTGTGTCTGGCAAGTATGGAGTTGCAGGTGCCTAAAGAGGAAAATGCCTGTAGAATAGGGAATGTTCTTTAGATCCTTCAAATTCTTAGCCTGTTTCTTCCTTCACTGTATAAGGACTCCGACAACCAGTGCCACTTCAACAGCATCTGCAGCAGAGCAATGACACCAGCAAGTCAATTAATGAAAACCTCTTGCTCACAGATGTACATGAGAGTGGCACTGAGTTAATCATGGGCTGCCTTATGTGTCAGCCTAATGCAAGTCAGCTTCCTCCCCAGTCCCCCGTTGAAATCCTGAATTGCTGTTTTATAAAGGGGGTGGGGGTTTCCAGGCCTAAAGTAATGAAGACCAGATGCAAACTGTGCTGATCACACAATAAAGTGGAACCAAATCACAGACAGTTCCAAATCACCACAGGCAAACCCTACTGAACTGGTAAAATCTTACTGAATTCTTTCTGCCCATATAAGGGCAGCTTCATCTGTTTTGGCTCTCACCTTTCTTTTGTAGTTTTAGGATACATCATAAGTACAATTGAATTTCTTGAGAAACAGTGGGCAGATCCCTTTCCAGTTTAATGTCTAATCACTGAAATTTATCAGGCATTTCAGAAAACACCATGTGCATGGATGACCCTTAGCAAGACCCTGAAAGTACAAAGGTGAGTTGAGCTAGAATCATTGACCGGCCTAACTCAACTTTACATAACACAATGTAGGCATTAAGTAACAATTAACTATCAAGTGTTACTTACATAAATATTATAAATATTAGTTTTGTTGTTAAAAGAGCAAGAAGTCCTTAAAACAGGGGACTGGTTTAAAAAGCAAATCCCAGCTGGGATGTGGGTACAGAGGCATGTGCCTATAATTTCTGCTATTTGAGAGACAGAGGCAGGAGGATCACAAGTTCTAGACCAGTCTGAGTAAGGTGAGACTCTATCTTCAAAAAAAAAGCACCAGGCGGGCAAAAGAGCAGTCCCTAGTGTACACATGCACACAAAATAATAATATTCACTCTCATGTGATTTTGGATAATAGGGTTACAAGCAATCTTGATTTTGTTCCTTTTGTATTTGTGTTTTCCAAATTTTTTCACAACAAAAATTAATTGCATGTGTATTCCAAAAATTACATCAATAAAATTAATTTGAATATAAACCACAGTAATATTCCAGATTTGGAAATTCTAATTAAATGAAAGAGGAAAAAAAGCTACAGAATTTTGAGCTCCCAAAGAGCTCCTGCATTCAACCAAGACACTTGACATTGCAGTCCTTCACTATAAGGGATGTGTGTGTGTGTGTGTGTGTGTGTGCGCGCGCGTGCGCACACGCAGGCATGCACACACGCTCACGTGTGTATGCACATACACATAGTTAGAGAAGCTGTTCTAAAATATAGGATCCTTCACAGACTCCTGGTTGGGATAGGAGTATATGCAGGGAAGACCAGACAATTTCCAGGAGTTAGGCTGTCACCTCTAAGAGCAGCTAAAAATGGAGAACATCAGAATGGATGCTGGTCAAGAAAACTCTCCTAGCCTAAAAGAGTTAGAGGAGGGAAAAAACCATCAGTGGCGATCCAACATAAGTTCTAAATTGCAAAAACAGAAAGCAACATTCCCAATAGCAGGCATCAGCTCTGGAATCAACTGCTTCTCCCAGGGACAATTCTTTGTACCTATTCCTGGGTGACAAGCAGCAAAGATTAAACTATTTATTTAATAATAATTCACAATTAAGCCTTACAACTCTAAGAATGCCAGGAAGTTACACATGCAATTCTTTGCAAACATGTTTATCTAATTTTTTAGACTAAAAGGAAGAATCTATTGTTAAAAACATCTCTATTTGGGAGTGGGAACCAAACTACAAACTGCAGTAAGCTAAATGAGAACTGACAACTTCGATCTTGAAAATACTTCATAAGCATCTACTACAGTTCAGGCACTGTTTAGGTATTTGTACCACATTAATGAGAAAAACAGGCACAGTCTCTGCCTTCATAGAGCTTAACTTTGGAAGAATTTACAAGAAAAAATAAAATAAAAATGTAGATGTGCTGGGGTTTAGCTCAGTGGAAGAGTACTCACCTAGCATGTGTGAGACACTGGGTTCGATTCTCAGCACCACATTAATTAATTAATTAACTAATTAATTAATTAAAGTATTGTGTCCATCTACAACCATATATATATAAGTAGATGTGGAATCTAGTACCAGAGGTTACAGTAGTGTAGTCCTAACAAACTTGACTCAGCAGATCAATGTATTAAAGCTGCCAATGGGTGTTGGGGTGGGTGAGAGACTTTATTCCTGATCAAATACATTTGAGAAATTCACACTAAGAGCACTGAGGAGTGCTACTGCAAAGAAACAGATCTAAATTTGCTTAACTGGCCATTCTCCAAATATGTTTGACCACAAAAAAAATTTTTAAAAAATTTTTAAATTCCCCTTTTTCCAAGGAATTCTTACCAAGAGAGCTCAGGGAAGATTAACATGGCTGTGTCATTGATATTAAATTATCATCATGGAAAGTTTATTATGCTTCTATAAAAACTTGAACTTTCAACTTTGAAAGTTGAACAGTTATTGATTTGGGGGTTTTGCATTCTCCATTATCTGGGAGAAAGAGACTTTGGTCTGTTTTCCAAATTACCAGAGAATGGCAGATGTATAAAGCCAACACCCACCCAGCAATCTGCTACCAAACCCCAAAACTCCTTAAAGCCGAGTCTCACCCACCTGTGAGTGGCACACTCCCTGAATCAGGCAGCATACAGAAGCAGGCCCAGGGAGGCAGCAGCAAATGACCAGCAGTTAGACAATGACAGGGTCACTGGTGCTCACCAAAGTGAGTGCAACCAAGTTCCACATGGAGAGGAGAGCGGCTACAGGTCTGAGAAGAGAGGATCTTCTGTAAACACCTTTTCTGTTTTAATCTGCTGTCAGTCATTCTCTAGGCAGGACCTGATTTTCCTCTCCCCTCCTGACCCCTATGCACCATCAGTCATTCAACCTCCCTCACACCTAGTCACAGTGCAAGTAGAAAACTAACCTGGATCTCAGACAACAGGGGCAATGATGGTTCCATAGCACTGAGACCTGAGAGGGTCATTCGGAAAAAGTTAAAATTGTGATTCCATTCGTCTCCTCAAACACAGAAGAGACAGCAAATGAATCAGATCTAAATGTGAAAGATGAACCTACAGGCACTGGAAGACAAAGGAGTGAGCCGAGGTGTTGAGAAATGCTAATCACGACCACAATCTAAAACCAATAAAATGAATCTTAAATTTGTCTATATAAATATAAAATTTTTACATGTCAAAAAATTAGAAAAAAATCACTGTGGTCCAAATCAAAAGACAAATAATGAATTGGAAGAAACATTTTTTTTTTTACATATTTCATCAATTAAAGGCTCATATGCCTAATTTCTGGACACTTTTTTAATTGAGGGGGGAAATAATCCAATAGGAAAAACAAAATGGGTAAAAGACATGAACAAACCATTCACAAAAAATAGATATAATAAAATTAATAAATATGATCTTTCAACACAGAGAGGTGTTCAATTTTACTCATCATAGGATATGAGAGACAGATTCAAATTATGATGAAAGTTCATGTCTCCCCCATCAAATTGTGCTCAGTCAGTTGGTAACAACTCAAAAACTTGATAGACACTGTGAGTGAAGATACTGGTGGGACATCCCCATGGAGAGTAATTGGCAGGAAAGAAAAACTATTTCCCCGTGTATGTGTGTGTGTGTGTGTGTGTGTGTGTGTGTGTGTGTGTATAAAATTTCCTGGCTCTTCTCATTGAAAAGGCCTGTTAGTGAAGGCCACACCATAGCAATGAGCACAGCTAACATACTGACACTGGTCTTTAATAACCTTCTCTACTAACAAACAGGAGGATATTGTGAAAAATAGTTGCTTTCAAAGGACAAAGAAGATTTACAAAAAAAAAAAAAAGATGAAACTAAACTGGGTGTAGTGGCACACACCTGTAAACTCAGCAGCTCAAGAGGCGTAGGCAGGAGGATTGTTAGGGTTCACAGCCAGGCTCAGCAACTTAGCGAGTCCCTAAGAAACTTAGTGAGACCCTGTCTCAAAGAGAAATAAAAAGGGATGGGAATGTGACTCAATGGTTGAATGCACCTGGGTTCAATCCCTGGTACCACAGAAAGATGAAGCTAAAACAAACATGTATCCAAGCAGTTCAATAAGCTCTAAAAATAACAACAAAAATCATGGGGCGTGTCCCTGCCACAAGGGCCAGCTTAAAGGGACTCCCACTGGCCAAATCAGGAACATCTTAAGCTTTCAAACTATTACAATGCAGTAATAAATTATGAAAGTTCGAAATAGAAATCTGAAAGCCCATATCATATGAGAGAGAGAGACAAGAGAAGGGAAGTCCTGCCTAGAGCAGAATCCTGAATGATAAATGTGAAAAGAGTGGTAGAGATGGAAAATTCTAATTTTGCAAGCATCATAATATAGATTGCTTTGTGGGAAAATTTTGATGAAAAGCAAGAATAAAGTATCTCCCCAGAGATTAATACTTGCAAAGGAAAGAATAATAACTATACAGTGGAGAAACTGGACATCTTGACAGGGTGCTCAAAACTTAACATCGCCAATGAGGAGCAGCAGATGGACATCGTGAGCTTCCTGATGTGACACTCGAGGAGGACACACATTATCTACGTAATGTTCCCTTGGGGAATGCATAATTGAATCTAAATATGAAGAAACTATTGACTGATACAAAATGAGGAAGATCACATTGTTTAACAGAGGAGATACTATAGTCTACAAAATGTCAATGCCACAGAAGATAAAGAATGCTGTGGAAATTACTCCAGATTAAAGGAGACAAAAGAGACATGGCAACTACATGACAACCTGATCCTAGGCTGGATTACAGACTGAAGAGCGGGAAATGCCATGGAGATCATACCTGGGACAGCCAACAAAGGAAGAGAACATACAGAAAATGAAAGAACTGAGGATATAAAGAGACCGTGCCTATTTTCCTCATTCTTAGGAAATACACACTGCACTGAGGGGTAGAGTACCCTGACCAATGCAACCTACTCCCAAATCTCAAAAAATTTTTTTAAAAAATTACGTACGTACATACTCATGAAATCACAGGGGGTGGGAGACGAGAATGATAAAGCTAATGGGATAAAATGTTAACAGTTAAATCTGAAAAAAAGATAGGGGTGCACTTATTTATTTGGACTGCACTTATTTCAAAAAACTTTCTTATAAGTCTAAAATCACTTATAATTAAGGTTAGAGAAAAAATAAGCACTAGAAAGAGAAGGAAAAAAAGTAGCAACTTGGAATTAGCTCATTTTCTAGCAGGATTTGAAGATAGTACAAGAGGAAATGCAGGATTAGACCTCTGTTCCACCGCCCGAATAGTGTTAACACCTGAAATGGGGGTTCAACTGATTCCCACAGGAGCAAAATCAGGGGACCTCTTCCCTAAAAAGGGAAATCAGGGACTGTAGGACTTTTATTATCGGGCGCATTAGTCCTCAAAAAGCAATTATTACTACCCTCGGTTTGCAAGTGACCCCAGGTGTCAAATAAACTCAGACTACAAAGGGGAAATAAAAATAATGCTTAGCTCACCCCAAAGTGTAAGTTCTGTTAATCAAGGAGATAGAATTGCTCAGTTGCTTCTCCTTCCCAATTTACATAATTCATTTAAAATGGGTATGCCTCAAGAAGGGAACAATAGAGGATTTTGTTCCACTGACTCAAGTCCCATGGCTTGCTGGGTTCGAGACTGTTCAAGGAGGCCTATGTGTAAAATAAAAATCCAAGGAATAGAAATGGAGGGATTAATAGATACGAGCTGACTCTTCCATTATTAATTTACGCCAATGGCCCAAGCACTGGCCTCTGCAAAAAGCTTCAACCAGTTTAAGAGGCTTGGGATATAATAACCTCCCAGATAAAAGTGCAGTAATTTTAAAATGGGAGGATGATGAAGGCCATAAAGGAACATTTCAGCCTTATGTTTTACCTAATCTACCGGTTACTTTATGGGGAAGAGATATTTTGCAACAAATGGGAGTACACCTTGCAACCAAGCCTGCAGATGTTAAATGTGAAAACCTACAGGGTAATCTTAACCATAAAAGAACTCATTATCAAAAAGTACAGAGTAATCTTAACCCTAAAAGTAATCATTGTCATAAAGGAAAAAGATATTTTTTTTCGGGGCCACTGAGAAAATAATTTTGAAAATACCATGGCTTTCTGATAAGCCAGTGTGGGTCCCTCAGTGGCCCCTATCTAAAGAGAAATTACAAGCGGCCCACCAATTAGTTCAGGAACAATTAGAAGCAGGTCATATAGAACCTTCCACCTCTCCCTGGAATTCCCCCATATTTGTGATCAAGAAAAAGTCAGGAAAATGGCGATTGTTACATGATCTTAGACAAATCAATAAAACCATGCAAGTTATGGGGCCTACTCAACCTGGACTTCCTAGTCCCGTAGCTATTCCAAAAAATTTCCATCTTATTACTCTTGATATAAAGGATTGCTTCTTTTCTATTCCCCTACATCCTCTGGATGCCCCCAGGTTTGCTTTTTCCGTTCCTTCTATGAACAATAATGGCCCTGATCAGAGATATCAATGGAAGGTTTTACCACAGGGAATGGCTAATAGCCCACCATATGCCAAATATATGTGGACAAGGCTATCCAACCCATTAAAAATAAATATCCAAACCTCATGTGTCTACATTACATGGATGATATTTTTATTGGCCCACCCTAATCAAAAAATCTTATTTAATATATTCAGTGATGTGGTAGAAAATTTAAAAAAATATGGATTATATATAGCAGAAGAAAAAGTTCAAACCAGATCTCCCATATTATATTTAGGATTTAAAATCATGGATACTTTTGTTAGACCCCAAAAAATTTTAATAAATAAAGAACATTTGACCACCCTCAATGATTTCCAAAAACTACTGGGAGACATTAATTGGCTTCGCCCTACACTAAATCTCACTACTGGCCAACTAAAACCTTTATTTGACATCCTTCGTGGAGATCCTGATCCATCTTCACCACGAACATTGACTCCTGATGCTAGGAAAGCTTTAAAGTTAGTAGAAAAAGCCATCGAAGGAGCTCATTGTGATAGATTTGATTTAACTCAACCGCTGATGTTGATTATTATTTCTTCACAATATACACCCACAGGAGTATTTTGGCAACAAGGGCCTTTATTATGGATACATTTGCCCGTCTCTCCTAAAAGTATAATTGAATCTTATACCTCCATGGTGGCTAAACTTATTCTTCAAGGACTTAAGACTTCTACTAAAATATTTGGCATTCACCCTGCTACTATTATTACTCCCTATTCATCATCACAGATTGAATACTTATGCTTCAATGATAATGATTGGGCTATAGCTAAATGCTCTACTTCTGCAAATTTTGATAATCATCTTCCTAAGTCCCCTATATTATCTTTTTGTATTAATCATCCTATTATATTTCCACAGGTAATAAAAAATCAACCTATGCCTAAGGCATTTAATGTATTTACAGATGGGTCCTCAAATGGTACTGCTACAGTAGTCACTAAAAAAGAAAATATGACTTACATAACTGCACACAAATCAGCTCAACTAGTGGAATTGGAAGCTGTGGTAAGAGCTCTGGAAAATTTTAGGGACCAGCCCGTAAACATTTTTTCAGATAGCCACTATATTGTACAAGCCGTCCCAAAATTAGAGTTAGCAGGACCAATAGCACCTCATACTCCAGCCTTTAAATTGTTTTATCAAATACAAAAACTTTTGTGGGCAAGAAAAGAACCTCTATTCGTAGGCCATATTAGAGCACATACTAATTTGCCTGGTCCCCTCCATGAAGGTAATCAAAAGGCTGATGAACTTACAAAAACAGTATTTATACTTTCAGCGCTACAACAAGCTACTTTATTTCACTCCCAGTTTCATGTCAACAGCACCACCTTGCAACGTAGGTTTAAAATCACAAAGGAGCAAGCCAGAAACAATTGTAAAAGATTGTAAATCTTGTATGACACATTTGCCCAATCCTCATTTCGGCGTTAACCCTAGAGGATTGATGCCCAATCATTTGTGGCAGATGGATGTTACTCATGAGCCAAGTTTTGGAAAATTGCGATTTATTCATGTGACCATAGATACATGTTCAGGCATGATTTTTGCTTCCTTACATTCTGGAGAAAAAGTTAAAGATGTTACATCTCATTGCTTGCAAGCTTTTGCTGCATTGGGCATCCCTAAAATGCTTAAAACAGATAATGGCCCCGCATATACGTCCTCATCTTTCAAAGAGTTTTGCGCAAAATTCAATATATCCCATAAAACAGGCATCCCATACAATCCTCAGGGTCAGGGCATTATTGAAAGAGCAAACCGAACACTGAAAATTATGTTATTAAAACAAAAAGAAGGAAATTGGAAAAGTCCTAAGGACAGATTGGCAGTTGCCCTGTTTACCTTAAATTTTTTAACTTTAGACTCTAATGGTTATTCTGCTGGAGACAGACATTGGAATCCACACCAACAACATAAACCTTTGGTTTACTGGAAGGATGTTCTTTCAGGTACATGGAAGGGTCCAGATCCAGTATTAATTTGGGGAAGAGGATCTGTTTGTGTTTTTCCAAAAGACGAATCCTCTCCAATATGGATACCATCTAGATTAATAAAACAGGTACCACATCAAAATGATCAAGATGAAGTTATTGAAGAATCAAGATTAATAAAAAAGGTACAAAATCAAGAGGACCAAGATGAAGGTATAGAATGATTCCCTCAAAAGAGTCCTTCAAAATATTTCACAACTTAAGTGTCATTTCTCCCGGCCGGGACGAGGAGATCTCTCTTTAGTGTGCACACAATTGTATTTTTTTTTTTTTTCTTCTTTTTATATTTCTTCTTTTTATACATGTCTTTATGTCTGTACATTTGTCTATATTTCATGTTAATGTGACGTCACAAATATATGTTTGTATGTTTGTTTGTCCAGTGTGACGTCACATAGATCAAAGCGCTTATGAAAAAAGAAAATATATATATATATGGATCCAAATAACTTTAATTCATTTTAGGTTTAGAGTATTCAATTTAGGTAAATAATTTTATAAATGAAGGTACTTTCAATTTTGATTTATAGGTGTCCCTGGGACTTCTCTTTAGCAAACAATATGACTAGTGCTATATAACCTGATATTTTGATGTTTTGACTTAAGATTGTTTATTTGTTATTAACTTCATTTGTTTAATAGCTCATTAATTTCAATTATCTCAACAGGTAAAAGATTGCTCTGTATACAGAGACTCAAGGGTTCCAGCTAACAAATTATTTCTCTAAAGTGCCTTTACCTTTTCTTTAATCTATCTTTAATGCAGTAATTACCCTCAGTCTTTCTTTGTTTTGTTCTAAATATGATATTTTTCCAACTTATGTTTGTAGAAGCTCAACCAGCGATGTGTGTGAACAAAAATCAACTTTAATTTTCTAATCTAATTATTCTATTTTGTAGTTTGACAACTCGCCTCTTGACTCAGTGCTGCAATAGCACTGCCTTTCCTTTAATAATTGATGCTTGAGTTTCTAGGTAGCGGGCCCTGAAGATTTGCCGGTGGCATTGTCTAAACATAAAAAAGACGTCTACTGCTACAGCTGCAGGGATCGCGGCCGCCGCAAGCATCCCTGCTGCTCAAACATCAAACAACCTCACCAACAGTGTGGCCTCTGCTCTACATGCATGGGGCCTCCTACATCAACATGTTACAACAAATGGACATTTTGATCTTTCATTGTTTGGGACTTTACGGGACAATGCCTTGCGGGTATTTGTCTAGAGAATTCAGTGTGTTACTTGTTGGAACTTAGGGCAGCTGATTTGTTTAAACAATTTGATATGCTATGCAATTTGGCTCATCACCAAAAGGCTTGTAGCCTTAAAGCCGCAACATCTCCTCACAATTGGACGGCTGTTAGTCATCATATATAGTCGATCCTAAAGGGCTCCATTGGATGGCTGGTTAGCCAATGACGGGTAAGATCCCCAGAGGGGGACAACCTAAGACAGGCACAGTCGCACGGGACAGTCTCATGTGGCCGACATATCAACCTAAGACAGGAGTCAAGGGCACAGCCTTGATTATCCGATGACGGGTAAGAATGTTGGTTGCACATAGACGTCCTAGAGCATTACCTCTTTTAAAACAAAAAGGGGGAAATGCAGGAGCCCTGTTTGGGGATTGGCTTGAATTGAAGTTGACTATGAGCCGGGGAGATTTGGCCATTGTCGCCACCCGTAGTCTCACGGGATTTTGTTGCGGGATCTGGAGTGACTTGGCCGAAATTGCTGATCGGGTCAGCGCCATTTTAGTGGTGTGTTTGGCGTGAGTTAGTTGTTAGAACCAGAGAGAAAAGTTATCAGAATAAAAAGCTGTTTGTCTCCAGTTTGCTTCTGAAGTTCTTCCCGCGGCTCCGGTGCTCCGAGCGCTTCAGGCGGCAACACACACACACACACACACACACACACACACACAAACATTTTTCAGAACTGAAGAATTTTGTACATTTTAATTTCTTAGCATGGAGAAAGATTTTCTAATTTCTTCTCCTAAAACTCCTGGGGGTAGACAACATGTCCAAGACCACAGTAGATTGTAACTAGAGCTACAATTACAAGATTTGTAGGTCAATTCTAGCCTCTGAAATTTCAGTTCACTATGTTTGTAACCTGAGTACTGTTTCCCCATCTAGAAAGAGCAAGTTTGGAGTTGGAAGATGAGCTATATCTAACAACATAATAGCTAGCATAAATTTTTTAAAAATCTATTAGCAGTGGCCTTTGGGGTTAAATACTGTATTACCAAACCGATTGAAGAGGGAGCAGGGAGCTCTCTCCCTTGTCAAAATATGGATCGAGTCACATGTGCTGCCTCCCCCTATATACCTGAACTTCCTGCAGAAGAAAAAAAACCTAATGAATCAGGCCTCTAAGTCTCCTTCTTGGATAAATTTGGAGAGGAGGAAAAAAAAAAAAAGATATGAAGGTTAGACATTATGAGGTCAAGAACCATCAAATGAATGGAACCTGAAGTTTAAACAGAAACAGGTAAAATATCAGGGAAGGCAGTAAAGCCCTCAGTCTTCTGATTCCATAGCAGGCTGTGCTGACTGAATACATATATAATTAAAAGTTATACTGCAGCTGAATACTGGGTATTGTTCCCTTCCAAAAAGCATTAAAATATAAAGGTCAGTTAGCTTAAATGGTATTTTATTGCACATACTTTTAAAAGACCTTGAACAATTAAAGCAATGAAATATATTCCCTGCCATCATTTTTAAACATTCTTAGAAGCACAAAAAAGAAGGCAGGGCACAATGTAAAAAAAAAAAAAAAAAAAAAAAAAAAAATGTTAACCCATTCTCTCCCTTTGCTCAACATTTATTTCAAGGCTCAAAAGCCTTCTCAGTGGAGTTTCCATGGCATTCACGTTGTTTGGGTGAATTTCTGAATCATCATGCAGAATTTTCCACTTGGGTGTCAGGGAGTGGGTAACCCAAAACCACAGCCCACCAGGCAAGATACTGACTAAGATACTATCAAAGAAATGCATCAAAAACCAAGACTAGATCAATGTTCTCCACTCTGAAGAATATTAATATAAGACTAAAGCACAGGTCCCAGCCACTGAATTTGTAATTCAAAGGAGCAATTTAGGGACAGAATTTTTTAAATTTTCTTCTAGAGATTTTAATAGGTGACCCTGTTTCAAAACATTGGATTAGGAGACTCTAAATTCCTTTGCCCATCCCTAAGTTCTAAGAAAAGCTTCTACCCTCTGCTGCTTTAGTGTTCTTAGGATGACACTAATAGCATCATCCTATTTGTTGCAATTACTCAATTTCCAAAATGATACAATAGCAAAAATAACAAATTAATCTATGGAAAAAAAATTAATACATTGTAAAGTAGTCTGCATATGTGCATATTAGTTATATCATCTTCTTTACAGTATATTAAACCATTCCTCTTCTTCAAACTAATATGCAATAGGTTAAAGCCCTAAAAATAGCCTCAACTTTGTTTTCCACCAATGGACCTGGTAACTAGTATCTTGGGTATTGGTTGGTATTATTCACAGCATCATAGATCTCAGACAAGGAAGACTTCTCCAGAGGCTACCTACAAGCTCACAGTCTTCAGGCACAAAGAGCACCTTTCCCCATTTCACAAATGAGCCAAATGAGGCTCAGAAGAGTTAGGTGATTTGTGCTCAGTCATACTCAGGCCTCCACACTCAATATATCAGGCTTTTAAGGCTATACTGAGTAGATTTCCTGTTCTCATTCCCCTGGGCGCCTTAAAACAACCAGAGTCCTCTCTCTAAGCCTGGGTTCACCAATCTCTAGCAAAGGAGACTGAGTTCCTATAACCTCTAATCAGAGGCTGCAGAATGAAAGAAAAGCTTTAGACATCAGTAATTCATTAAGTCATTAATTGATTAGTAACTTGGTGCAAGATATTTAGTATGACCAAGCTTCTGCTTTCCCATCTACAATGACTAATTTTATGTCAATTGAGGAATTCAACTGATTCATTTACATAAGTATGTGCCCCTACTTTATGTGTTGTCTATATCAGTTGATATGACACAGAAGGTAGATTCAAGGCTCTTGCTCCCTGGGGCTCCCAGGCTTTACTCACTTCCTGGGAAAACTTAGGTCCTGAGTAGCAAATGTCAGAATTTTTAAGATCCCATGCCTTATTTAGAGACTACTTAAATGAAGAAGATGTGGAAAATCAGCAGAGAATTCTGGCAAGAGAAATGGCATACAATTGGTATATAAGCTATGAAGAGGAAAAGAATCCCTATAATTAAATTTCAAAACACTGAGCTTGGGATAGGAGAAAGGGCAGAGGATGTTAATCACAAACAAATTAGTGAAATAAATTGCAGGCTGTCTGCTTCCTAAAGGCTTCTGAAAGTTATTGAGGCTGATGATTACAAGAGTTGATGGGTCACCATTCCTACTTAAAGGTCAGAAAAATGAAAAAGACACCTAGAAATATCTGTCTGCTCCCAAAGCCCTCGGGTACCATGGATTTAGAGTTAATGAAAAATAAATGATGGAGATCATCTTGTTGAAA
Organism: Tamias sibiricus; assembly: GCA_025594165.1. Taxonomy (NCBI): domain Eukaryota; kingdom Metazoa; phylum Chordata; class Mammalia; order Rodentia; family Sciuridae; genus Tamias; species Tamias sibiricus. The sequence continues at coordinate 81,195,734 of CM046668.1, forward strand.
ATCTTATTTCATAGATAAAGGAAGAGACAGGGATAAAGAAACTGCCCATGACGACAAACAATTAAGAAGCAGGTAGAACTTCCAAGAGACCTTCTAAGTCATTTCTCCACTAGAAATCATTTCACAGTATTTTATGGTAATAGCCAATAAATAAAAATGGAAAACATTAAAAATGTATCTCCACAATTTTAGTCAAGAAACAGAAACCTTTTCATTTTCCTAATAAAATAAGATGTCATGGGCTAGGGGTGTGGCTCAGTGATAGAGTGCTTATCTAGCAATGCTGGAGGCCCTGAGCTCACTTCCAGCACTGAAATAGAAAAAGAAGAAAGAAAGAAAAAAAAAAAAGTCATGGACAAATAACAATAAAGTTAGCAAAATATATTTTCCATTATTTTTTTAAATCAGGGTACACCCAAAAGCAAAGTTGTTTTGATCTAAATAAAAATGTGGGAGTAGGAGAAGGAACCACATTGTTATTCTATAATTAAGGGTATTTTGCAGGTTTTATTGCATGGGTGGCATGATGTTGTAAGCTGGCTCCTGGAGGAAGGTGAAAGGCAGCAGTAGACCACAGGTGGCCAAAGGAACAGTGGCATCCATGGCACTTGCTCTCTGAATGGCTCTGGGCCAAAACCTCTGATGAACAGAATAATAAGAGAACTCCCTCCTGCCCACAAAATGTTTAAAGTCAAATGAGGCAGAATTATTATAACAATTTACCATAATTCAAGTCTTAAGTGCTGGGTACAAAGAAGAGGACAAATATCATCATTAGCCACAGCCCAAAGATGCGAGATCAAGTAGTCCCTAGCACAGTCTTCCAGGAGAGTCCAGAGGTGACTGACAGTGAGGGAATCAGGGGCAGTAATTACCTCCCTCCCCAGCGCACTCAGCCAGAGGCCCACAAATGCTCCCTGATCTCTGTCAGCTGAGTTTCCTGAATATATTGAATGTGACCAAGCTGAACACCATACATCCAAACATGTTTTCCCTGCTCAGATCCATCTCTACCTCTCTCCAGCGCAAGTCAATAAACAGCAGTTGATTACATACTTCATTCAAAGCCTTGGGCAAGGTGGGTGAGGGGAAGAACAGACGTGTAGTAGGTGAGACAATGGAGAATGGAGGGATAGGAGCAGGGATAAGCCAAGGAAAGACAGTGGAACGAATCTGACATAATTGTCCCATGTATATATATGAAAACAACATAGGGAATCCCACCACCGTGTACATCCATGAGAATGGGACTATAACTAAAATAAGATATAGTCCATGCTTGTATCATTATATCAAAATGGATTCTGCTGTCATATATAACTAAAAAGAACCAATAATGTTTGGTTTTGGTTTTGTTTTAATCTAAGGGAAATAAAAAAACAAAAAGCACTGGGTAAGATCTTCTGAGGAAGAGAGAAACTCATTAGGCAGGATCCAGGCCCAGAAAGCACTCAGGGCCCAGTGAGGAAATACAGTCATTTGTCCACCTTGCATTCACTCAGCTGGCACGTACTGAAAATTTCCTCCGTTCCAGGTACTGATGCACGCGCTGACTTCAGAATGGAACAGAACACGGCCAAGTTCACAGTCCAGGCCAGAAGACAAATGCAATACACTGCTCACGTCACACAGTGTGGTTAAGTCAAAGGAGAGATCGTCTCAAAGAGTGGATTACTCAGAGAGGACAGGGGTGATCACCAAGGATGGAATGGAAGGGGCACCTGCACAACTAATAGCCATGCTTCTAACTCAAGGAAAATGAACCAAGTGTTTAACAGAGACATGTACTACACAGGAAGAGTCCCTCGGGAGGATTCTGAGCAATGCCTGGACCCTGAGGGAATTATACAATACCATCTAATTGCTGTGTTGAATCACAGACCGATCAGTCAATGGGATTTGAGAGAAAACTTAGAAATGGGTACTCAAAGGTCTCACATGTGGTGAGTAGCAGAAGTTGGACTGGTACGCAGAATTCAGAGAACTAGACCTCTGCCTCTCCCCAGCCCGTCAATGTGCTGAACACCCCCAGCTAAACCGCACTGCCTAGAGCCAGTTCAGCAGAAGGCTCAGATAAGTTCCCACCTCCACAGAGTGAGTGGGCTTTTCATTATTGGCTTGAGGTGGCAGGTTTGCTTTTAAACACTCCCAAGTCAAAAGCCAGTCTCAGCCTTCCAACGCTGTACATAAAAAGATGTGGGTCAGGACTCACATGAGCATCAGCATGAGCACTCTACTTGACCTCCTCTTTCTACAGTGGGGAAGCTGAGGGCTGGAGAAACTGAGGTCACCCCGCTCGGTCATGCCCCGTCTGGTCATGTTCAACAGCACCTGAACTCAAGGTCTAGTTCCTCCGCCTCAGTGCTGCCAGCTTGGTGCCTGTGGTCTCATTTAGCACAGCCCACATTATTTGCAAACTCAAAGTGATAGACCCCAAGACAGCAAGAGAGGATCATGTGTATCGCAGAGACAGCTCATAAGAAATCCAGACATAAAGGAAGAGACAGAAAGAAAACATTTCGCAACTCTTCATACAAGCTTTGTAAAGGTCCTTCTCAGATCTGACTTTCTGCCACACCACCCCCAGAACTCTGGAGGTTCACTCTCTAATTAAACTGCCCCCTATCACACTATTTTCCTCACAGTACCCAACAGCAAAGGTGGGAGAAAACAGCCAATTTCTTGTGAGTCCCGAAGATTCCCTTTATGAGTCACGAGAAACTGAAATAATGTAGGGGTTGGGGTGGGGGTTAGCTTTAGGAAAAAGCCTCAGTTTTAAACCAGTTTCCACTGAGTTGTTCTATAATGTGGTGTAACTCCTGAAGACAGGAAAAATTAAGTTTTTAGAGTTGATACAAAAAAAAAGAGGAACGGGGAGGAGTTTTTGTTAGACTGTGTCAATTGGCGCTGTGGCATTTCTTGTTAGGATTTTTCTTACTGTCATTTTTTTGTTACATTAATTATAGTTTGATCAGTGTAGAAGCTATTTTGAATCTATGGGACTTTCCTAACCAGATTGTTTTGGCATTTTAAAGTCACTCACATTCAGGGCCTAAACAATATGGCAAGTATCTTTCTTCCCTCTCTCCTTTATACTCAAATTCTAAACAAAGGAACCATCTGTTCTGTCTCTAAAAACACCAGCCCTTGTTTTCGTTTTTCCATTAATAATAATGCCTCAAACTTATATAATATCATTCTCCAACTTGCTTATTAAAGGATTTTGTAGACAGTGCCTCATTCATCTTCAACATTATCCCCTATAAACTGGGGAGAAAGGGAAACTATTTGCCAATTTTCAGTTTAATAAATAATCACTGGATATTTAATGAATTTTGTATGGATGATTGCATGTTAGCCTCAGACGGGACCCTAGTGGCCTCCTATACCTCAAGTCTGGCTCCTATGTATGTAAGAGACTCAGAAAGGAGAAGTGATTTTATGTTCTTTGTGTACTTGGCTCTCTATTTCTGACTGTAAGCAGAAGGGTATAAACTGCATCTTGCAAATATAAAAATCTCTGATACCTCATGTGTAAAAGTGCTCAATTAAATGTTTGTTGAATGAACAAAAATGCTTGTGCACAGTTAATTACACAGGTGGCTCTGGCCACTCTGGGATCAGAACTCAGTTCTTCTGCCTTCCTATTCAGTGTGTTGATATTTTGTTTTATTTTATTTGTTTTATTATTTTTCTAATAGCATGTTGACCTGAATGCAAAAAGGAACAAATAGAGACACCATTAAAAAGGGGTTTGGGGGAAGGGAATGAGAAGCAGACCCAACCTAGAAATAAAAACTTTGTTGACGAAATTCAATAGGAATCCTCAAGGTAGGCCATTGGCAATGCTAAAACTTAACCCCTGTGAAGGCTGACTCTCCAAATGCTCTGCATTCTTCATGTGCTCCATCTATTGGGGGATTTGGCAGAGCTATTCCTTAAACATTATCCTCTGGAAAAAAATGATCTGTCTAAATGCCAAAGGACAGCATGTCTCTGTAACACCCATTAGCCCAATAAGAGTGCATCCTCTACCCTGCCATTTAACCTCATCACTCTGTGTAACTTGAGAGGCCTTAGAGCGTCAGGATCATGAAATCCACCAGCCCAAAGTTTTCCAATGAACAGAGAGGTCACTGGAATGGAGACCTTTTTTCCATGTGCCTAGCTAGAAATCAGCAGCTCATTTGGCAAGTTTTTCTTATTTTCAGAATGTCCTATTTCCTACTGCTAATCCTTGAAGTTGTCGGGAAAATTAATGGTTCCAGAAAATCAAATTAAATTTGAGATTCTGACATCTGAATTCCTTCTTTAGTAGTAATTCTAACAAAGTCAATAATTCTCTAAAGATTCTTCAAAAATAAGCTGTCCATGTAGATAAGAAGCTGGAGGTGCTAGGAGGGAAAGATCACCTTTTTATTATTAATTTTTGGTACTCGGGATCAAATCCAGGACCTCATGCATGCTAGTAGGCACTTTACCGCTGAGCTACACCCCCCAAACCCAAGATCACTGTCTTTTAAGTCAAAGAAAACACAAAAATATTACAAGCACGTTATAATACGGTCTCACATCAAGTAGATCAGTTACATACATGAGAGGGAAACAAATTAGTTTCAAAATACAAATAAATCAACATAAATGAACCTTCAAACAATTCTGATAACTTTTTCCCCAAGGGGAGATGTAGGTGGGAACAGTAAAACAGAGAAGAGAAAAACAAGTGCATTAGGGCTTAAATCCCTAAGACAGTGTGTCAGACATGGGCACAAGAGACTGCCATCAGTGCATGGATGGTCTCGCACACCAGAGAGCATTTATACCAGGCCATGCAGTATCAGCTGGAAAAATGTACAGTATGTCCATCAAGACAGACAGCTGCAGAGAGGCCTGCACAGAGAACAGACACAGCAGGCTGGATTCTCACTAGATCAGTAGTCCCTTCTGCACCACCACCCTCTCCTAGAGCATCAGGCTTCTCATGACCCTATGTTGTTCTTGCAGGAACTACAAGGAACATTCACCTTCTCTCAACACTTCTCAGATGAGACTTGGCCCTTTGCACACATATGGACATTCTTGCTGTCATGTGATTTCCAAAAATATCACTTTAGACTTTGCAAACCTGCCTCATAATCTAACATCCTAACGTTTTACATTTAAAAGCAAAAAAGGGTCCTATACCTAAGAACACAGAAAAGATCCACTCAGTGTTACTTAACTGACCTCAATCTCCAACCCTAACTCTTTCAGAGGATTCTCTTTCATACAGCCACTGTGGAGGTCCATTCATAAAGTGTTTATGTGATCTCTGATTATGTGGCTGCTCATGTCTGCAAAGGCGAGATGGCCTGCACATGGAGTTCTCAGTCCTTGCCATTCTCCTCCTGCCAAAATTATGTCTGAGGGAGGAAGCCCAAAGAATGCAGATGTTTCATCTAACCTGAGCAGCCCTACTCACTAGCTACTAAATACAATTTGATAGTTAAGATTGTACTTTACCAAATGAGTTCTATCAAAGAATGTTGTTGTTCTAAATATGCTAACCACACAATGAAAGTTAGATGATCTTAGGCAAGGCTCTATCACTGTGGACATCAGTTTCCTTTTCTACAAAATAAGGCAGACAAACCAAGTAATCACTAGATTCCTTCTGACTCAGGAATGCTGTGCCCAACATGCTACTGCCAAGTGGTCTGACATCTCCCTTTTAGTTTATTTGCCTCCATCCACCCTCTATCTCTAATGCACCAAATCTACACACACACACACACACACACACATTCTTCTTTCCTCTCTCTCTTTTTCTCCCCTATTATCCATTCAATAATCTTGTTAGGCAATTTGCAAGCAATTCCTACCCACATTTCCCCTTACTATGTCTTTGCTTTAAATTTGATACCCAAAATATTTTTAAATGAAAGAAAAACGAGACACACACACACCATTGACAAACAAGCCCCACCTTGAGATGAAATCTGTGGGGTCCAGCAGTCTCTTCATTGTCCCAGGCCATGGTCCAGGGGGAAGGTCACCCAGAGTTCCTGCTCTGGTTAGTCCAGGCTCTACTGCTTACTCTCTTAAACCTCAAACACCTCATTTTGCTTCTCTGGGCCTCAGTTTCCCTAACTGTAAGGTGAGGTGTTTGGGATGCAATGAGTCCAAAATACCTACCAATTTTGATATTGCACCCAAGAGCTCTGGAATCACATTAAATATAAATGCAAACCATCACCTAAGACCTCTAGCTGATAATGATGTTTGCCTACTGACAAATAAAAGTAACTTTTTGCATGATGTTGCATAATCAATAATAATAGCACATCAATAGGGGCTAATACTTCTAATTTGTTTTGTTTATTTGTTTATTTCCAGGCTAAGGAAGTTGCAGGCATCACCTGCCAATGACCTTTGGAAATCCCATATGCCCTTTTTTTAACAATAGGCCCCAAGTTCAGGAACTAAAAAGGTAAAAATAGAAACCACACAATAAAAATATGGAGCCTGAAGTATCGAGAAAATGATTTAGGGACAGTAATACCATATCGCCCATTAAACCTTTCTTTAAAACCAACAATGATAGTAAGAAAGGGTTGTATGAAGCAAAAGTAAAATTAAGCTCAGAAAAAGACTCATTTGCCCGGAATCCCTTTCAGCCGTGTAATCGACACAGACGGCAAAGACCCATAATATTCATGTTTCTATTTGCTACCCCCAACTGACATGGTTGGCCGTTTGTTTTGTTTTAAATAAAATGGGGAAGCAACAAATATATTAAATTCGTCTGCAAAAAACCCACATTTGCATGTGGAAAACAAATAAGTGGGTGCCTGAATGGGTGATTAGGCATGCAATTGCCCATCTGCGCGGGCCGAGTATCCCTGCAGGTGTGCGCTGCGCAGGAGCCCACAGAGCATCCGCACAGCAGCCCTCCTTGCCTCCACCACAGAGGGCTACAGGTGGGAGGAAGACAAACTCCTTTAGCCCCTGGACTTGTTCTGCTCTGTGGTCTAGAGCTATGGTCTCAGCTCCCGATTCACTACCCTTTGCATCTTAAAGCTGAAAAACAAGAACACTTTTTAGCATCTTTGTTGGGTTTCTGAGAATTCTTTAAATCATAAAGGCAATTCTCCCAGAGCATCCTTGATGCATGCTTAACCAATATTTGTCACTTCAACTGTTTTGTTGCCATGTGTGACTTCTCCTACAGTCTTCACTCCAGCTCCACCAGGCTCCTCTTCCTGGCATGCATGAGTCAAGCACACTTCAGGTTCAGGGTCTTTGCAACCACTTTTACTCAGCCTGAAGCACTCTTCCTCCCGCCCTACCCTATGTCTCTGGTTGCTGCCTTGCTTCAGGTCTTGGTTCACGCGTACTCTTATCAGCAAGACCTTCTCAGACCAATGAATCAGAATCTGTGTCCTCTTAACCCTTTGTGCCTTTAACTTCCTTTATTTTTCTTCTTCTTAATAAAGCTCTTATGTTTCATCACCAATTTGTCATATTTTGTTTACAGTTGCTTCTATTCCCAGAATCTAAAATAGTGTCTACTATATAGTAGGAACTCAATAAAGAGTTGATAAATTAATGAGTCATCATTATTATTATTTGCAAACCACTATACAAGATATCTCTTGGGGAATAGGACAGGATTCACACCTTTGATGAGCTTCTATGATCCTGTAGAGAAGGAAGACTGAAAATCTGTTTATATGGCAGAGGAAAGTGGCCTGATTACTCTAGGGGATGCACAAGCAAAGCACTCTAATAGAACTGAATCAGTGGGGGTAGGGGTTAGAGACAACCTAAAGAACAGAATTCTAGCCAAGCACGGTGGTACATGTCTGTAATCCCAGTGGCTCGGGAGAGACCTGAAGCAATTTAGCAAGACCCTGTCTCAAAATAAAAAGGGTTTGGGGTTGTGGCTCAGTGGTTAAGCACCCCTGGGTTCAATCTCCTGTCCCCCTCCAAAAAAGAACAAGAACATAATTCTATGAAACTTTCTTGAAAAGAAAACACAGAAATCATCTTCAAAAATATATTCACACAAAAAAAGTACTAAGACATTCTCAGTTAACCCCCTTTCTTTCCTGCATCAATAATGCTAACAGCAACAGAAGATCACCCCAGATAAGTCAACATTAGATACCAAGTCTATGGAAAAAGGAAGAATCACTTGCCTCCATGAAGTCTTCATTTTAAAAGGGAAATTATTTAAATGCATAAAAAAAATTCTCTTCAGAAAATTCTAGACTCTCAAGATAGGGAACACATTATGAAGGTTTCTGTTATGGTTTAGATATGAAGCGTCCCCCAAAAGCTCATGATTAGATTAGGAGATGGGTAACCTAATCAGTGGATTAATCCATTTGCTAGATTAATAATTTGCAAGGACTACTGCACTGGGTGGTAACACAGGAAGGTGGGGCATGGCTGAAGAAAGCACGTCACTGTGGGCATGCCTTTGGGGTTTATATCTTGTCCCCCTGGCTCCTCCCTCTGTCCTTCTGCTGCAAGCTGCCAAGAAGTAAGCAGTTTTCCCTCACCACGCCCTTCCACCAATGATGTTCTCCTTCTCCTCAGCCCAGAGCAACAGAATCAGCCAACCATGGACTATAGACCTTTGAAACACTGAACCCCAAATTAAATTTTCCCTCCTCCAAGTTATTTTGTTGGGTATTTTGGCCACAGCAACAAAAAGCTGACTTTGGAGTCCAACTTCATATTCCTTCTACCTAAATACAAGCAATGATGGAGAACTTTGATTCCCTAAAAAGCACATTCCATCTGTGACTTGCTTCATTTTAAAAATTGTTTCTCATACTGTCTTTCTGTTGCTTCCACCCACTCCTCCCAGAATTCATTCTGAGGTCACAAAGAGCTGAGTTTTGTCCCTTCCATGTCCATAAGACCTCCTCTCTTCCCTCCTCCATCCCTTTCTCTTTTCCATACCAATGGCTTCTAGTTCCTTCTTCACCCCTCCAGGGCTCTGGTTTTCATCCTGAATTCCTTCTTGCCTTCTCTCCTCTCTCCCTCTTCTACTTTCCCACGACCTGATCTTCAGCTGACCTACTCCTCAGGTAATCTGACTCTTTACGGAGAGCCAAGAATTCTGACTGGGGTTGGAAGGAAGGGTGCAATGGGTCTAATGGATTCATGGAATAAGAATGATCCAAGCAAGACTCTTGAAAGGTTATCTGCCTTTCTGACCTTGACCTTCAACTGCCATCACTGACATAAATTAGAACAGGGCAGATAGTTCCTTGGATGACAAAGAGATGACAGTCATCCGTTGACCCCACTGCACCTCAAAGACATACACATTTGAGGAACTACAGTAAGTAAACCTTCCAATCCTTCTTATACAGTTTCTCGCCTCCTACAGCCAGCCTATTTGGGTAAATATGAGATTAGAATATGTAGATTTTAACTAGTCTCTGTATCTAAGAATTGGGTTTTAGACTCTGACTTGCCATATAACCATAGGCAAGACACTGACAGTCAGTAAATCAAAATGTCCCAGAAGGAAAACAGAATTTTTGATCATCTGGTCTAAAAGGATCTCTTGAAGGCCTTTATTTCACTTCTTCACCCACAAACTTAGCAGACATCACTGTAAGTGATCCTGACTCAATTAGCACGCCGACTCAGAATCCTTCTCAACATAGTGCCACAAGGAGCTATTGCCAGTACACCACTGAGCCACGTGAAATGAAATTCAAAGCATGTATTCCTCAGGTGAAAAAAACTGAAACCCAAGGATGGACCTTGACCTGTCCACACTTTAGCTTTAGAAGCAAATCGAAAACTACATAGGCCCCTTCCCCTGCTCCCCTCAATCACTCTTCCTCCTCTAACTCCCATTTTCTATGAATACTCCTTGGAGTAGAAAATGGTGGCTTGCTATCATTTTAAATTGGGAGAGGGACAGATAAAAGGTTTCCAACAAGGGGCAGAGCTTCACATAATGCTGTGAGGAAGAGGTGCATCTGAGCAGGCCTGGAGAAGGATGCCACCTGGAGAGGCCACCGCGGTACACCTGTCTTCAGGAGGGAAAAAAAAGCGGGGGTGGTGGGGGGGGTTGTGCATTCCAAGGACAAGAAAGAATTGTGTGCTGAGTAAAAGTAGTGCAATAGCTACAAAGAGACCACAGAAGGTGGCGTGGAGGAGGGGGATGGAGAAGATAAGATTAGAGGGGTAATTCCAGACTTTATGGGGTTAATTTATGGTAATATTTTAAAAGTTAATGTAAAGAACTTAAGACTCAAAATGGGAAAAGAAAGTAAGAAAGAAGTGGAAGGAAAAGTAGAAAATATATCTCCAATCTCCATGTGGAAAAAAGCCTTGCTATAAACAGATTACAGGAACACTTTCATTATGTAAAAGCCTATTTTGTTTTCATGTCATTCTTAGATGACATCATAGAGTGGCTATAGCTGTCTCATACCTTATTATAAATAAATCACTAGCTTCATCATAGAACGAGCCAAGGCCCCAGATTTAAAAGGAAAATATTAGATCATTTTTAATAACTGATATAATTCAAGCCAGTCTCCACTGAAGCAGGACGAGGTGATGTCATCCTCAAGAAGTCCAAGGAGAAACCAAGGAGGGTCAGAGCTGGGCAGATTCGGAAACACGCCACCTACAGATGGAAAAGTTGCTGGCAGCACCTGTGTAGAGCCGGACCCCTGGACGAAACTGTCTGACCACGAAAACCAACACACTCTTTTAGAATGATGCCCAAAAGACCTTCATGAAACAGTTTATGAATATTTTTTCCCAGAGCTACTTTATTTCCAAATATCAGAAAACATGCACATCTTATGATGTTTGAATTTATGTCTTGGGAGTCATCGAGCTGAATTACAAATGTTAAGGCTTTTAGTTATTCAGGAAAACATGAAATCTGGGGTGAGTGATATGCAAATGATTCAAGTCTCTTCTCAGCCAAGGGGACAGTGCAAAGTGTAGATACTGAGACAACAGCCTGACACAGAAAAGAACAAAGGGTGATTTTCAGCGAAGTTAGTGACAGACGACCATGAAGATGGGAAACCAGGGACGTACACCTACTTTATATGAAGTACTGAGCTCAACAGGCACTCTCTATATGTTTTTGCTGCTTTGCGAGCACAAAAGACTCAGAGCTAGCCACTTTTTGTCCTGCTTTTTTTTTTAAGATGTGGAAACAGGTTCAAAAACTAAGTGACTTCAGCAAGATTGTGCAGCTAATGTGCAGACTTCCTGCTCTAAATGCTGCTTGTCATGTTGCCTTCATCCAACAAAAATTCCATTTCTTACTAGACTTTCAGTGAAAATGAAATAATGGAGTGGGGCACAGTAACATATGCCTGTAATCCCAGCAGCTTGGGAGGCTGAGGCAGGAGGATCACAAGTTCAAAGTTGGCCTCAGCAACTTAGCAAGGTCCTAAGCAACTTAGCAAGACCCTGACTCAAAATATAAAAAGGGCTATGAATGTGGTTCAGTTGTTAAGCACCGCTGGGTTCAATCACCAGTGCCAAAAATAAAACGAAGGAAGGAAGGAAGGAAGGAAGGAAGGAAGGAAGGAAGGAAGGAAGGAGGGAGGGAGGGAGGAAGGGAGGAAAGGGAAGGGATTGATAAGAAATACTTTGAATACACCAAAAATATAAAAATTATTTGAAGTTGAAAGGCACCAGGGAGTAGTGAATAGTATTATATTCTGGACAGTGAGATTTTTAATGACCAAAATTGTGTTTTCTTCATTTGGGCTGTAGGGCTACTAATAGCTTGACCATGATTTTAAGCCTCTCATTTCCATTATTTTTTTAAGAATATGAAGGTGGACTCTTAGGGAACCTGTCATCTTCCATAAAATGAATTCCTGAGCCTGGTTTTATAAGGAGACTATTTTGGTAGGGGGAAGAGACGGATGCCCTGAAAAAGAAACTTTCTGCAGACAGAAGGTATTGGCGGAGGTTTTATGTCTGATCCCGTCAGCCTCACAGCAATGCTGTATAGCGGTTGTCTGTTCCTAATACAAATGTTATTCATAGCCGTGGAGACACACTGTCTGAGCCAAGTAACACGGATTTATGCAACTTTTCAGGACACAGCATGACCCAACAGGAGAAGCAGATCCCTGAAGTGTAATGAAAGGGACATCAGGGCTCAAGATGGCAAATTTGGACCTATTTTTCCCTAATCTGTTTCTGGGACAGGAAAGGGATTAAGAAAGGAAGCAAACTACTGCCTAAAGGTTGGGTGGACACATTCCGAGGCAATGTGGTGAGGTAAAAGGGGAAACACTGAGATGGATTTGATGAATCCTCCCTTTACTACCTACTGGCTCTGTGACCCCAGAGAGTCCTCCCCTCTCCATCTCTTAGTGTCTCACCTATACAGCAAAGGGCTCAAGCAATAACTTTCAGGTATCGCCACTAAACATACCTTAACTGCCAAGGAAAGTAAAAACATATAGGTAGGGGAGCACAGCATTTATTGAAAATTTGTGTTTTTCCTCTGAAAAGTCATGCCCACTTTGCATTCTGTCTCCATATATATATATTATCATTTTTAAATGGAATTTTCCCCACAAAAAGTTTTCAAGTAACATTGATCCACAGAGGTATGTTGAGTTTATTCAGTAGCTCCAGGTAACTTCTACTCTCACTGTACCACATTCCATGCAGCACGGAGTATCTGGCAGGCAGATCCTAAGACAGCCCCCTATAACTCTATGTCTAGGTAGTCGTGCTCTTTTGCAACCTCTCTCCTTGGCTATGCACTGGATTTAGTGACACACTTGTAGCAAAGAGAACAAGGCAGAGAAAATGATGCATCACTTTCAAGATTAGGTTATAAAAGGTCTGTGGCTTGCAACTTCAGACTCTTCTTGCTCATTAATCTAAGGGAAGCCAGCTGCATGTGAGTTGCCCTACAGACATGGCAAGGAACTGAAGCCCTTAATCCAACAATTTGCAGGGAACCAATCTTGCTAACTATCACATAAGTAAGCTTGGTAGTGGATGTTCCCACATTTGAGCCTTAAAATGAGACTACAGGTCCAACAACACCTGGACTGCAACCGCGTGAGAAACCTTGAGGCAGCCATCTAAACTGCTCCCACATTCCTGACCCAGAGAAACTATGAGACAATAAATGTTTCTTGTTTCAAGGAGATAAACATGGGCAACTTCTTTACACAACAATAGATAACTAATATAGCATCAAAGTTTGAAACATCCAGTCCTGGGATTCTTTAATAGCCCCTACCAACTCCACCATTTTTCATGAGACCTAAGTAGTAGATCATAAGAGATTCAACATCAGGAACTCTTAAAAGAAACCTAAGAACGTAGACACTTCCTAACTTTGTGACATATACTCAGTCATACTCTGCCCATATAGACATGACCATGGATATAATTTCACTGCACCAAAAAAGTCTGCAAGACACTTTCTATAGCAGCACATTGGTAGGCAATGAGCGGGAGACTGAAACACACATAGAAGGTGAGACACTCCTTATCTTCCTAGCCAGACTCTGATATCACCAACATGTCTTGAACCTGTCGAGACCCAGTGGGCCAAACTATGGCCTCAGGCCCACCCTACCAGCCACCTGAGCTTGAGCTATAAAGCTCTAGTTCTGAGATAAGATCCCTTCATCCTGGAAACCTTCCAAAGCATCCCCAATCCTTTCTACTCTCCCAGTCCTATATCTAGGCTCTGTGAGATCTGAGGATCTTCCCTAGATCTTCCCAAGCACCTAGCATATGACCTAAAACACATCTAGTGATTAATAAACGTGTGTTGTAACCAATATCCTCCTCATGTGTATTGCTGTCTTATGTGTGTGTCTTTCTCCCCAACTGCAAGCTTCTCAGGGTCAGGGACTGTACCTAATTCACCATGGTGTCACAAAGATTCTGAGGTTCACTACCCTCCAGACAAACCTTGGAATCAGGGCAGAAAATAAGCACATACTTTATGAACCACACTGTAGATGTGTGGCAGTGACTACAAAGGACCCTCCATCTACTCAGGTATCAGAGCCCTTCTACCACATAGTAACCCAATGACGGAGAAATTAAGATCCCTTCTGATCTCCTAGGACCATTCCCAAAGTAGAATAGAAGCATATGTACTGAAATAGAAGAATATGGAAGTAACAAGAAGGACAAAAAAGAGAGCTAGCTTTACTATTTACTTTCACGAATGGTGAACATACCTCCTATAGGAAGTTAGTGAAGAGACACAGATTCTAGGAGGCTAGATGGGTCACTGCTCAGACCCAGTGAGTCTTCTCGTAAATTTGGAAGCAAATAGCAAAAAGAGCAATAAAGTCTGGCTAAACAGATGGTCACAAATGCCCAGAAACCACCTGACCAAGTATTTGTAGAGAGCCAAGATATTCACCTCTGTCGGAAGTGACCAATGTTTTGCTTCCGGCAGAAACTAATACCTGATACTTCTCAGGACCAAAGAGGAAATATTAAAACTGAAAGCCCTTGGCAAGAGTCAACAATTGTACATTGGGATCAACAGAGGGAAATAATTTCCTTCCTGACTCCCACTGGGCCCGTCATGCCTGGAGCAGAAGGTGTGATTATCTAACCAAACGAAGCAAGAGTCAAACAACTAGACATAGCTTCTCTGGGGTCTCTCAAGAACAGAGCCTCCTTGGTCTCTGGATCTACCTCCTTCTAGCTCCCACTGCCTCAGGCAAAAATGAATGTGATAGTCTTGACAATAAATAATTCTATTTCAACTTTAATTGTCATTATTAAACAAGGCTCCAGACCCAGCTGCTTTCAAAGACTGAGGACAAGTTAGTGACCATCCAATCTTAGGTTGGGTACTGGGTTGGGAGGACAGGGTACAATGAGCATGTAGCTATGCACCAGAACCAGTGCTGGGCAGTTGACTTATTGTCTTATTTTTCTTTATATTTAAGATGAATCTTTAAAGAAAAAAACTGTGATAACATATCACGTCTAGACCACCCTTCATCATTTAGTAAACAGTTGGGCATCGATGAACACACTTGCTCTAAACAGGCACGAGAAGCGGGCAAGGCAATGAGTACTGCCTCTGATTCTGAGACAGGGAAAATGAGGCTCAAGAGAGATTGTTTTCCTGGGGTCGCAAATCCAATACTTGGTGGGCCTCTGTTATCCCACCCCACCAGTCTCTGCCTTTGTAGGCATTTACATACTTCCTAAGCCATAATGGTCCCAAAAGTC
Source organism: Tamias sibiricus (assembly GCA_025594165.1). NCBI lineage: Eukaryota > Metazoa > Chordata > Mammalia > Rodentia > Sciuridae > Tamias > Tamias sibiricus. Next base: position 81,210,965 of record CM046668.1, read on the forward strand.
TCTTCCTATTCAGTCATTCATTTCACTCTCCCAAAACCAAGTAGTCCAGCCTCACTTGTGCTAGAATTCCTATGACTGATGAACAGAGACTCAGCCAGTGCCTGGTAGAACACCTTTAGGGAAAGGGACTCACTCACTACCTTTGGATTTATTCCTTCTATCCATGAAGATGCATGTGCACCTGTTATGTACCAAGCACCCCACTCAACTACAAGGATACACATGTGAACAAGAAATTCTGTCCCTCTACTGCCTGCATTCTTCAAGGCCATGGTCATGTGTGCCCCAGTGTCCTGCCTTCTCACAGAATTGTTCCTGTGCTTGGTGGGACACCATTTCTGGTCCTCTCAGCATCCTCATGTAGATCTCAGTGGGCTAATGTCCCTTTCAGAAGTGAGGCATGAACTACAACCTGACACTCTTTGGAGGGCCCTGAGGGGGATAAACAGGGATGCAGAACGTCCATGGTTGTCCACGTACAACCTCTCCTCCTCTCAGTAGTATCTGGATATTCTCTAAGGAGCTGCTTGTTCTCCATTGTTTAGTGGCCATGAAATTCAGGTAGGAATGTCTCAAAATTCAATTCTAGGAGAGCTTCCGTTCATACATGCCCAATTAAAACAGTCCCATTCTCTTTGCCTCAGTGACTGGTTCGGCACTACACAGTAATCCTGTGAGAATATGGTAAAGAAGGCTCTCTTTCCCTCAGATGGGAGGAGGATGCCGATAACCTGGGATGAAGCAGGCAAATAACTCATCACCATGAGGTACAACATCCTGAGGATGAAGCCAACACACGCAAAAGCCAACAGAACAAGAACACTGTGGAGAAAGAGCAGCCCTGCTCAAGCTGAGCCTGAAGCCCACCTTTGCTCTGGATTAGCCCGTTTCCAGGGGTTCTAGGTTTGCAGGATAATCCATCTGATACAATATTCCCCTTAGTGTAGTCTGAGCCTGCACTGGCATTTTAGAAGACAAAAGGCTCAAAACTAGCTTACCCACCAAAAAAACAAACAACATCCAAAAAAAAAAAAAAAAAAAAACCCTCTGGGTCTTTTCTGGCTTGCTCCTGTTAAAGCAGTCTCTCCTAGTCTGAACACACTTGAGTTCTTTAAATCTATGGGCCAGGCTTCATATACATCACAATTTAATTTTAAACACTGAGAAAACTTAACAGGTGGAGCAGCTAACACAGATTCCCATTTCATGCTTAAACCGACGCTAGTGGGACCATGTTTGCGATTTTAACAGACTACAATGTTAGAGAGTCAACGTCAAAGAGCTCCAGCCTTTTGTGTTATGTAGATCAACAGGCCCATGGAAAGTCAGTTGCACATTCATTAAAAAGACAGAGTGACAAAATGCCAACTACAAATTCAGCCACACTTTTAAATGAAGTTACATTTTATCAATCACAACAGCATATGCTCTGTTTTGAAAAACTACACCACAAACATGGTGAAGCATATTATTTACGCACTCTAATGCCAATGCTTGGGCACAGAGGGTTTGGCCCTCAACATGGAAACCACAGAACTAGAATCCTAAGCAGAAACCTTAGCCAGAATTCCCCAACTATTTCCCTCAGCTTCCACCACAACTCAGGTGATTGATTCTTTTTGCCATATTCATACTTTTTTTTTTTTTTTTTTTTTTAACTAATGTGATGTTCTACTCTACCTGCCAAACGCAGAGATGTTCCAAGTCACAAGGGAAAGTTTACCTTACCTGGTGGCCCTTTTCCTTTCTGAGTGAGCACCAACAGTCACAGTCATGGTCATGGTGATAGAACCCCACCAGGCTCATTGACACAAAGGCTCATCCCTCTGCTAAGCAAAGCTAGTCTCCCCTACCTCAAAGAGTTGTTGTGAAACTAAAATGAGGTCACAAAAGAAAGCACGCCTTGCATAGGAATAAAGGAATAAACAGAGACACTCAATAATATTGCTTTCTTTCCTCACAAATGCTCATATCCCTGTTGCCTGACATTTTCATTTCAGTCTCTCAATTTCAAGAACACTTCTTTCATGCCAAAAGAGAAATTAAAAAAAAAAAAAAAGCAATACCATTACTGGCAACCTAAAATCACCACTACTCCAAATTTTCCTCCAAATTCTCCGCATGCCACCTTCCAAGAGCTGAGTCTTGCCTTTGCTTTGCCACACATTTTATTAGCATTATTATATCTTGTCTATTGCCAACAAAATCAATTTTTTAAAAGAAGGACATTCTGGTCTTCTCTGCTTCTGAATCCTAGTTACTGGTACTCATGCTTTACACGAAAACCACTGAATTTTAAAATTCATTAAATCAGGCACACTGATTTTAAAAGAGAAGCATCTTATTTTTCTGTGCTGGACTTACCGACTGAGGAAAAATATCTTCCCTCCAATGAGTGCACAGTGGAAAAAGAACTGGACTGGGAATCAGCCAACTGGATTCTGGCTTCACTTCCAACACTGAGTCTCTCTGTTCCCACCTGTAGAAAGTAAGAGGAATATTTACGCATCTCCAGGGTGTTATTGGCTTCTGAACTCTCCAGGTATATGAAGTCCCAGGTATATGAAGCCTGATTGTTCACAGAGACAACACCAGGCTTGAAACCCACAACTCTAGTGGCCTACCTCTACGCCTCCTAAACTCAGATCAGTTTCTAGCACTTTCCATTTTACTATTTTCTCTCAGAATGTTGAGGAAAGAGAAAGGTGGGTCCTCGGTCTTCATATCTCAAATCTCCTGGAAAAACAGTTTTCTATTAGACGCATTTAGACAAGAAAAAAAGTAGCAGATAAATCTGACCTATGCCAAATAAAAAGAAAGGAAAATGAGTTGGAAACAAATTTCTAACTCTGCGATCTCATGACATCTCTAAACTTTAGTCTTCTTGCCTGAAAAATGAGAGCCAGCAAGCCACAGAGAGCTGGAAAATCTCAATACCTCTTGGTAAGTTCTCATTACAGGTTTTATTTCATTAAGAACTATTACTCTTAGCTGGGTGTGGTGGTGCACGCCTATAATCCCAGCACTTGGGAGGCTGAGGCAGGAGGATCGTGAGTTCAAAGCCAGCCTCAGCAATGGCGAGGCACTTAGCAACCCTGTCTCTAATAAAATACAAAAAAGGGCTGGGGATGTGGCTCAGTGGTCGAGAGCCCCTGAGTTCAATCCCTGGTACCAAAAAAAAAAAAAAAAAAAAAAAAAAAAAAACACTATTACTCTTTTCTGAGAACTATGCAATGTATATTCCAGCACAGAAGTACTCCAGGGCAGTGGCCTGCTATAAAATTTCTCCTTTTATAAAATTCAAATACTAGAAAATCTATCACCCCCATTCTTATTGCTGTGATTGTAAACATCTACCCCCTCGTACAATTGCTTCATGTATATCAACTCATTCAGTCTTCAAATCCCTGTTATATACTCAAGTTGGGAAAGAGCTTAAAAATGGCCCACCTCCACTCTTCCAAATACTAGGAAGAGAACATAGGAGCCAGGGTAGGGTGGCCATTCAGAGCCCACCAGGGCTGGATCCACTGGATCTGGTTACTGCCCCCTTGCTTTGAAAGACAACATGCACTAATCAGGTCTTTGGCCACATGATGAACTTTGGAGCAAAATCAAGACTTACATACCCAGGCCTCTGAACACCTGCATCAACGTTCTCCCAGTATACACCAAGAGCAGAAAGAAATAAAGTAAGGAAAATGAAGTTTAATTAAGATGAGTTTAGTCAAGCAATGACTTTCCTAAACACTGGTGGTCTTCAAGAACATCAGAACTCTCAAGATTATTTCCACTGAGAGGCACAATTTCGAATTTGCTGGGGAATGGATTTTTAGGAGGCCAACCTTAGTGCAATCTCATATAAAACAAAAAGGCAACCCCCCATCTCCCAAGCCCTGTGAAACCAAAGTTTCTTGCAGAGAGGGAGTAAAATCAGAACAGTTTCTACAATAGCAGCAAAAGATATCTGACTTCGCAGATTTCTAAGCTTCACAGAAAGGAACAGCTCTCCACACTTGGCCCTAGGGAAGTCCCATTCACAGACTCTCCATCTTCCCTCCATGCACCAACGAAAGCAGTCTCCCTTTTCTATAGTCAATTTCTACTTTTTTTTTTTTTTCCTTCTTTTCCATAAAGAGAACAAGCAGCTTTGCTAAAGAACCGCTGTGAAATGATTGAAGTTCCCATGCAAACAAACCATTAGCAGAGTTCAAATGCAATTTAAATTACCAGTTGTTAAAGTGCTCCTCAATTTCGCGGTAAGTTTCCAAGGAGAATTACATGCTATATACTATTTAATTGGTTGTTTTCTATTTTTTAACATCCATTTATCCCCCCCCCCACCTTACATTTCAGAAGTGTCTATAAAAGCTTCCCTTTAAAAAATTATACATTGTTGAATAGATTAAATCTAAAGATTGAAAAGTATCAGAGAAACAGCTGCAGGATTACGCAGCTCCGCAGAAATTGATGGTTTTGACACCAGAAAACATGCAGAATTTTAAAATCTTAGGAATCACCTAGTAGGGCCCTCACTCTTTACAAATGAAGACACTGAGGCCCTGAAAGCAAAAGGAGGAGCTGGCCTCAAGTCCTCTCCCTAGTCAATGACAGATTCAAGATGAGACCCATTGGCCACTAGCTTCCAGCCCCCTGCTACCTCTTCCACATGGCGGCCCATAAATAGCAGAAAATAGCAAGAAACAATGAATTTCTTTTTCCACCTTTTTTTTTCTTTTAAGAAAATTGAAACCCTCTTTAAATATACTCTTGTTGATCACTAAGGTGGAGATGGGCAATGGCAAATCTCTCTCCAAAAAAGAAGTAAAGACTGATGAATGAGTAGAGTCAAAGGAGCTCAGACCTAAACATGTCATGAGCAGAGACACTTGGCAGGAAAAGTCAAGATGTTTATCCAGATTTATTAAGCAAGTGATGGATCATGGAGACTGCAGATTTCCATTGCCTTATCTGCCCTGAATTAGTGACTGCCCTGGAGGAAGAGGAAAAAGGATCAACAAAGTAAAGGCAGGACTTGTCACATCTGTCAATATAAGGGGTTTCTAGAAACCAGCAGGAACGCACTTTGAAGTTCAAGACTTTGATGCTGGACTTGCGTAAATGATTTTTAACCTCTCAGAGCTCCAGCCTCCTCCTTGCAGCACAAGGCTCATAACACCTCCCAATCTGAGGGCAGTGCCCATTTCCTACAATGTCATATCCACCACGTCCAGCACAAAGGCTGCACACAGACACTCTGATTCATGTTCACCTACTTCAAAGGTTTCTACAATTCTCAAAGCTTATGGTTCTGATTTATTTGTTCTCAAACTGAGTATTACAAGCCATTATGTTCTGTCTGTTAGACACTGTTATGTCCCCTGAAAGTAAATTCATTTATGTTGTCATTTAAAACATAATACATGAAGATGTACTTCTATCTTGGTATTTTCCTTCAAATGAAAACTTTTTTGAAAACATTATTTAGAAATGGCTTCCAAATCCACTTTTTGAAACATACACTATAGAAGTTTCAATTTTATGTTCATTATTTCATTTAAACTTTCCATCAATCCTTTGAGAAACATCCCCCAATTGCACACTGAAGAAACTGAAGATCAGGGAGGTGGGTACCTACCTGCTCAAGGTTTGGGGGCTAGTTGGTGATAAAGCTAGAATCTGAACACAGGTTTTTAAAGTCAAGCTCCATGACACAGGTTTTATTAATTGCAGTTACAGTTATGATATGGATAGTAATTCCTCTGAGGACAAAAACATACCTAAAAAACCCCTGCCACTTTCACATTTCAAGAGCTTTGGGATAAAAATATTGGCCACATTTTCCAACTAAAGAAAAGGTTTCACATTAGAAGCATGCAAAATCCACCCTGAATTCTACCTTGCTGTTATGTTCTTAAGCAAATTAAAAAGCTCAGAGACTTGGCACTAAGCAGACATCTACTAGTATGTGGGAAACAGACTTGGGAAAGGTTAGCAGTGAGCTAATATCAGGCCAATTCAAAAACGGAATTCAAATGGCTGGGCTCATGATCAGATACATTATGGTTAGTAAGACTAGCGTGGGCCCTGACAGCCCTCTGGAGTAACTGCTAGCTGGCTGACATGATGGCAAGTTCCCTGCACTCAGCAGCAGATGTGTGCTAGCACCTCCTGTCCTTGATTAAGCAGTGTGTGGACCCAGCAGGTAGAGCTGCTGAGCCTGACATGCTAGAGCTCTCCAAGACCTCACAACATCACTGGGAGGTGCTGGGACACACGAGACAGGATGAAAAGACGGCAAAAGTCCAAGTCCACCCCACGTTTTATTGAGGGTCTAGAAGTTCTCGGCAGACGATGTGACGTCTAAACTGAGCCTAAACGCTCAAGAGGATCTTCACGTATGAAGAGGAAGAAAATAGGCTTAGGGGACACAATGTGCAAGAGTCTTGAAGAGGATGAGTTCAGGGTGTTCTCAGGGACAGTGACTAATCTGGAGAGGCCAGTGGAAGGGGACTGAAGGGATGTGGCGGGGCGTGAGGCTGGAAAAGGATGCTATAGCCAGGACATGGAGGACTTCGTGTCCTGGGATAAAGCATTTGGACTCTGAGACTCATGAGGAGCCGCATTTTGGGAAATGATGCAAGAGAAGTTTAAATGGTAGAGTCATCACCTTAAGAAATGAACCCCCTTTCCTAGCCAGGCTCCAAGCAAAGCAAGGGTGGGGGGTCTGGAGGGAGCTTCTGAAAGGACCACCTCCCTAGAAGGGAAGAGCTGCCCCTAACCCACTCCACCACTGATCCTGTCCTCTAAGTCTGGAACTCTCACCTACAGAACAGACTAGTGGAAGACTCTGGAAAGAAATCAAGTTTTGTTTCAACTAAGACCACAACTGTACTTTTAGGGATCTGCCAGCACTAGCCAGCTCCTCAACTCCGAGTGGGCTGGATACAGGCTCTAGACTCTTTCCTATCTCCCAAGAAGCAGGAGCCAGTCAGTGCCTGTACAACCTGTCCTGTGTGTGTCTAAAGCTCCAAATTATAGAGTTCCAGGTCAGGCCTAGCACGTGACTGGAGCCCCTGCCTAGCAGTGAGCCCATCCCAATGCCACTGGTTAGGTTGTATGGAATCCCTCTGTCCTTTACAAGTTGAGAGCAGTTCCCATATGTCCAAGGCCCCAGGAAGATGCAATACTCTCCTTCCCTTAAGCAACTCCCCATTTAGGAGAGAGGAAACATAAAGTTGGAGAGGACAAATGCCAAGAAAGAACAGATAAAATGCAAATTCTCATGACACACTATGACATGGGGTAATCCTTTATACACATTTGATGGCTGAAGAATTTCAGGTTCACATAAGTTAATTAACGGCTAGAAAGCATCACTGCCAGATTTAAATCTAGATCCCATGTCCATATGAACCAGATGTTTATACTCTATTGCCTCACAACTAACTGTGGTGTGAGTTAGCAGAACAGGGAGATCACATTTAGTGCAAGGGAGTGGCTGGTGTGGAAGCAGATGGGGATTGGACTGACTTTCTTCAGAAGATGGCATCTATGCAGAAGTCTATAGAAGAGCCAGAGTTCTGCAGGTGGAGATAGAAGAGGTCATCTCAGACTAATGTAACATCTTGAATTAAAGAATGGAAATGTAGAGTATTCTCTCTTTTTTTTTTTTTTTTTTTTTTTTTTTTTTTTTGTTGTTGTTGTTGTTGTTGGTACCAGGGATTGAACTCAGGAGCACTTAACCACTGGGCCACATCCCCAGCCCTTTTTTGTATTTTATTTAGAGACAGGGTCTCACTGAGTTGCTAAGTGCCTCGCCATTGCTGAGGCTGGCTTTGAACTCGCGATCCTCCTGCCTCAGCCTCCCAAAGTGCTGGGATTACAGGCGTGCGCCACCGCGCCCGGCTGAAATGTAGAGTATTCTCTAAGAGAGGCAGGGAATGTATTTGATGTAAGGATGAGTGAACAGGGCCACCAATGAAGTCCACAGTGCACATGTATCCAGTTATGAGAGGTCCCTGATACTAGGAACAAGGAATCTTTGCTTACGGCCATTAAATACTAGGAAAATAATACATTTCAAAGCAGATCTGTGGCATGGTCAGTTCTACTTGGATCTCTGCTCCGGTGCTAGCACTAAGCAAATAGCCTCATAGGACCAGGCAAGGATCAGGAATAATGGGCCCTAGGGTCTTTTGGGGTCAAGGGACAGAGGGAAACTGTTCCCTGGCTTTGACTTTCAGAGTAAAAAAGTCAACATCTTATTTCATGAACCCTGACCTTGAGAAAAGTTGTTGGGGCTCCTTAAGTAAATTCCAGGCCCCAACTGGGGCCTAAGTTCCTCCAGCTGGTGAACACAGCATAGAAAACGGGATGGGAGTCACAGAATCAAAGAAACCGCACTCCACTCTTGGATTTTCCACTTATTAGCTATGGAATCTTGAGCAGAGTGCTTCCTTTTAACATGGGCACCATTTGCTCGTTTGTAAAATGGAAACAATAATACTCAGGACGCTAGGGTCTTGTGGGAATGGCTGAGCTGTGAGACCAAATACGGGGACATATATCTCTACATGCGAGCCAGCATGTTTAGAATAGGTGCCCCTCCTCCTGAAAGCTGCCGTGTTGATAGAGGTATTATAACAACTGTCCAATCCTCCCAGAGAAGTGGTCTAAATCTGGAGTTGTCAACCATTTTTTCCCCTGTTGAAAATTGAGCTGTATTCCCCAGACAAGTCATTACATCTTTTTGTGCCAAATTGTTTTCATCTTTTAAATGACCCAGTAATCCCACTTTGGGCAATATACATAAGGGAATAATCCAAAAGGAAAAAAGAAGGCAATTTGTTCAGAGATGTTATTCATAGTGCTATTTCTAGCTCTTTATATATCCCTCTATTATAGCACTTATCTCACTGTGCTGTAATTATCCACTCCCCTTCCATACGCCTCCAAATTATCTTTGAATCAATCCCCAGCACCTAGCACAATGCCTGGCATACAGTAAGAACTCAATAAATGTTTGTTGACTGAATGGGTAATATGAAGGAAGTTTTAAAAAGAAACTCAAGTGAGCAAAAACAAAACACTGTTTTTAAGAGATGAAGTTAAATTGATTTTTTTTTTTTTTTTTTTTGAGAAAACCTTGTAACTTAACACTGTAAACTATTTGAAGAAGACTATGTGAAGAAGCCTTGGGAATGATTTTTAGATTGTTTTGTTTATGATCTCTGAGGATCTCCAGGCTTAAGCCAACTGTAGTATAAGATGCCCAAGGGATAACCAGGGCATGAGGACACATGCAGGGTTGCTTTGTCCTGGTGGCTGCAGTGCAGGGGTCCTTAGGAGTCCGGATTCTAACCTGACTCAGCCACTACCTTGCCAAACTTCTCTGAGACCAGTTTCTCCACTGAAAAATGGGGTATTTTCAGGAAAGCCCAGCCCATTAAAAGGAATAACAAGTCAAGTACGGGGGCACATGCCCGTACTTCCAGCAACTTAGAAGGCTGAGACAGGAGGATCATGAATTGGAGGCCAGTTTGGACAACTCGGGAAAACTCTAACTCAAAATCAATTTTTTTAAGAGCTGGGAATTTGGCTTAGTGGTAGAGCCCTCCCTGGGTTCAATCACCAGGACTGCAAAAGAAAAGGAATTAAGGGAGCTGATAAGGGCCAGCAAGCAGAAATTCAAATGTAAATGAAGAAAGAAGGCTGGGAGGTGGGAGGTGTGTTGAAGTCCGGAGGAGCTCCCACCAAGTCTCCCTGGCCCATCCCAGGAAGAAGGGAAATCTCTACAAAGATTTTTGAGCAAGGCTGCAGAACAGAGGACACACCAAGAAACAAATAAGAGCTGGGGATGTAGCTCAGGATAGAATATGTGTTTAGCATGCACTAGTCCCTGTGTTCAATCCCCAGCAGCACACAAAAAAAAAGAAAAGAGGAATATGTTAAATCCGTCCCATAAAGTCAACATCACTCAGAAAGTTCCACATTCTTGGTGGGAAAGAATGCTTTATAAAAATACCCAGGGAGAGCAAAGGAAGCTGCACATTCTGCAGGGCTCGTTTTGGGGCATTCCAACAGCTCTCAGCCAGGAAGTCAAGTAGGAGGCCACTGCCCTCCATTCCTAGGCCAGAAGCTCAGCGTTAGAAACCAAAGCGGGGAGCACACACACACTTGGGTCCCAGAATTCCAGCTGCTCATCTGTGCAACCCCATTGCACACGATTCTACTTCCGTCTGGGTCCATTCAGCTTACCATTTCTCTGAAGAAAATCACACTTGACAATCACTCGAAAACATGTCGTGAACTTATCTGCTTCTCTCCAGCCTGGTTGCTACAGCCATCCTCAAAGTAAACAGCCTCTCACCAGGATTACGAATCAGTCCCCTGCTAGCCTTCTTCTGTTCTTGCCCTTTCCTTACAATGCACCTGCCCTTGTAAAACAGATGGTCCCCATCACACCTGGACTCAGGTCTCTACCTGATTAACACCCAGTAGCTCCTACTGGCTCTGCAGTCCTGATTCTCCCTCTGCAGCCTTTGACCTGCTGCCACAGCCAAACACTGACACCCACTTCACAGCTCTGTACAGATGGACTGTCCACCCCCAGAATGTCCGTCCCCTGTGTTTGCAGGGCAGACTCCTTGTCACTTAGATCTCAGCTTAAACACCACCTGCAGCACTGAACACTTACCATCCTATGCCCTTTCTGAATTCTCCTCTGGATTGCTGATCATAACTTCTTAATTCTCTCTTCATTTCTTATCTGCCCTCCCCCAACACAACCTTTCTAAAGTGTAAGTTCCAAGGGATCATTATTGTGTGTGTTTAATTTTTCACTCTAAAGCCTGTTCTGGGACACTGCCTAGAATGGTATGAGGCACAGAAGTGGGACACAATAAAGATTTAATGAGTTTAGATGAATGCATGCATGGCACAGACAGGAGAAACCTGACAGATGACCTCAAGGAAAGTAGCCCATGCTGTGGCTGACATCCTGGGCTTCAGAGCCAAGCAGACCAGGATCACTAAGCAGGTAGAGAGTCTCGGCAGATTCTCTCATTTCTCAGGGGCTTGGTTTTCTCACAAGTGAATGGGGGTAACAATACCTGCCTTGCAGGAGTGTCAGCAGAAGCAGAGGTCATCATGAGGGGTGTTTAATGGAGGGCTCTAAGCAATCTGAGTGTTCACCGTCGTCAGCAGCAACCTCATCCTCCGGGTGAGATCAGTGAGCCTCAGAAAAGAGCAGGGCACTGCCCAAACAAAATATGTCCTAGCCTGCCTCTGTCCACCATGCTGCAGACAGGATAAGGACACACAACTGCATACCACGCCATTTATTTACATAGTCTGCCTTCTTCCAAAAAGGATTCAAAAAGTACCTGGCAAAAGGTGCGTCTAGTTCATAATTTTTCTTAAAGTAAGAAAAATGGGGAAGAGAGATGGTGACATAAGGTAAAGGAAGAGGATTACAAGAAGAACGAACCATAAATCTCATACCATTTGCGAAAGGCAGGCTTCAAGTCTGGCTCTGAGCGTCCCGGAGGCCAACACAAAACCAAGCAAAATACCTGGATATAGCCCTTAGGAACACTGAGTTTATTGAAATGTCACAGCAATGTGTGAGGAGTTGTCACTATCTGGTTGAGTAGCACCTTGTTTTGACACTCACTCGCTAGCAAGGGTCTAATAGCTGCTTGCTCCTGAACACATGCATTTGGAAGTCAAACTGCTTGGGCTCAAATGCTACATCACTAGTGACAGTGACTGTGGGCAACTTAGCTGCTCAAAGCCATAGGTTATCTTCCTGTAAAATGCATACACCTTACCTCCTATAAAATGCAAGTAAAAAAATAATAATACATAAATGGACAAAGTGTGGCATATGCATACAGTGAATATTTATTCAACCTTATTAAAAGGAGAAATTCTGACACATGCTATAACATGGATGGACTTTGAGGACATTATGCTCAGTGAAGTAAGCCAGGCATGCGCAGACACACACACACACACACACACACACACACACACACACAATTGTATGATTCCACTTAGATGAGGTCCTTAGCAGAGTCACACAGAGACAGAATACGGAGTGCTGCTTGCCAGGGGCACAGGGATATGGGGCTTGTTGACTCTCTGTGTGTGTGTGTGTGTGTGTGTGTGTGTGTGTGTGTGCATGCAGAGTTTCAGTTTTACAGAACAAAAAGTTCTAGAAATTGGTTAAACAAGCAAAGTGAATGTGCCTAACACCACACAACAGTACACTTACAAACAGGATGCTCAATTTTACTTTAAGTGTACTTCACCAAAATTTAAAATAAAATAAAAATAGTACCCACTCTCAGGCAGCTATGGTGGTGATTTAAAAGTATTTAGTATGTAACCCAGTGATTGGCACCCAGCAAGCAAGCAATTGTGCCAGTTGTCCCTATTACCTGTATTAGTACACAGTGATATCACCAACCCTGACCTACTAGTGGCCCTGTCCTCAGCATCACGGCAGGAAGCGCCCCCAAACCTCCGTTCTTCAAGGCAGTCTTGTTCTTCCTCGTGAGCAGAGCCTACACCTCTGCCAGCCTCAGATGGGCAGAGGAGGAGACGGGTTGTGCACAGGGCCCTGGGAGTCTCGTGCAAGTTATTTCCAGATGCTGCAGAGCAGCCTAGAGAGCAGCTTCCCCTCCTTTCAACAATGGCCAGAACTAATGCAGGACTCAGCACACTTCCACTGTTCCATGACCTCTGCCACAGAATGCCACTGACATCAAAGTGCTTCCACCAACCACAGCTAATATTTAATATCTGCTTGTTCCTGAGCACATGCATTTGGAAGTCAAACTGCTTGGGCTCAGCCTCAAAGAAAAGGGAAGCAAGTTGTTCCGAAACTGAGCTCACCTCAAAGAGCTGCTCATCATGTAAAATCAGGGTGGGTGAGGACATAATAGGGCAGTGCCCTCTTGGTCCTCCTTTGGTCACATCAGAGCAGGTCACATGAATTAGTGCATATGTGGTCTGTGTATATGTGCACAAATGTGATTAAAATTTAGCCCAAATCAGGGGTCATCTCTGAAAGGGAATTCTCAAAATCTGAAGTTTTATTAGCGGTAGGGACTTAGCCGGAAAGCCCTGCTCCATTTCTTTCAAGGCCTGTGCATAATTTTCACTGCCACAGATGAAACAGAAATAAAAGTCTACACCATTCAGTTCTGCCTTTTGGACAAGCTGTCATCTCCTTGGGGGAAAGAAAAAGATATAGGCAGCAAGGGAGATGAGAAGGTCACATTAAACAACATTGACAAAAGAAGAAAAAGTTAAACAGAAACCAAAGAAGAAAAAAGAGTAAAATTTAAAAAACAAAGGCAGAAATGAATTCAGGCATCTAAGCCCATATCACCGATGAAAAGAGGTTTGAACTGGGAGAAGTGGGTGCTAGTCCTCAATTTCTCACCAACTAGATCAGTAAGTGTGGATAAGTCTAGCATCTCCCAATTTCCTCATCTGTAAATGGGCATCCTCCTCTGCCTTGTCTGCACAGCAGCTTAGTATGGTGGAAGAAGAATGATTTGGGAGGTCTGGGTTCCAATCCCACCTAATTAGCCATGGGTCTCTGGGGCAAGTTCGCCAGGCTCCCTGGGCTGCCCCGCCCCTTATCACATTGTAAAATAAGACAGATGGACCAATAACCTCTCAGCCTCCTTCCAACTCTGACAACCCATCAAATCTACACATGCAAGGTGTTCATTCCAGACCCTGGATGCCACGCAAATGCTATACACCAACATTGTGAATTCTCCTAATTCCAACCATAACTGTTTTTCCACATAAAACCACCCCTTCTGATTGTGTCCACAAACATCTCTTTTGTCTTGATGCTGTAGCCCTGGTGGTCAGACAGACAATACTTCCAAATTACCTTTCTACCCAACTCAGGCAAGACCTCAGGTGGGAGGAAATATCTGTCTCGTGTTTTTTAAATACAAATTGTATTTTTCCTCAGGCAGATCCCTTTTCTAAGTCCCACTGTGAGAAGTACTCTCCTGGGAAAGCAGCTGTCCACACCCCCAAATTAAAACAGCCAGCATTCCCAGCAATATCTCCCATCACCATGCAAGCGAGCCCTGGGTCACAGGCAGAAATGCCACGCTCTCTGGCAATAATGATGTACTCACGCGAGGAGGTCAGGCCCCACAGGCTGCAGCCCTCTGTTCTCCCTCACTCCCTCTCACAGGCCCTCAGTCCCAGAACAGGACACAGCCAGGAGGTGGTCCCGAAGCCTGAGGGGAGCAGAACTGAGACATTCTCTCCTCAACCTCCAGAACAAGGGGCAGAGGAATGGAGGGGGCAGGGCAGGACAGGGGGAGGGGGGCGACTTTGTTTCTGGAAACAAGAATTCAAATCCTGCTTCTCCTAAACCCTGAGTCACCACCTTCTCTTCCAATAGATCAGTGTGGTGGGTAAACATTTCCAAATATGGAGAAGCAGGCTGGAGGATGTCAGAAAAATCACCCTTCTCTCCTCTGGCATTTGAAGAACATGCCCCACTGAAGATAGAATTCCTTACTTAGAGTAAATTATTAACCCCCACAGAAGAGGAGTCTCAACCATTCCATACACCATCCTGCTACAGGAGAAAGCCTCCAAGGAAGTGATTGGTTTGAGGGCTTTAAATTCACATTAGGAATGGGACTGTCCAAAATGAAAAAATATGAAATAAATTTACTCATTTGGGGGAAGGGGGCAGCATTTTCAGTGATGCCCCTGAGCTGGCTGCCTGGAACCTAGTCCATAGGTCCTGTAACAACTCCTTTCAGTGTCCTATCCTTGACTGTCTTGGTCAGGAGGGGTCCTCCTGGGAACTTAAAAGAGTATGAATTCTTCCCGGGGAAGACAGCAGGCTTGAGGTTGCAGAATAACACCAGACTACCAACACAACTTTGTTGTTGTTGGACAGAGGACTGTGAGTTACCCAGCTTAATTCGTAAAATTAATTTTGACCTTGAGGTCCCCTGAAGTGTCCTAGGACTAAGCTGAATCAGTGAAGCCAGTCAGGAATGAATCTGATCTAAAATGACTCCAGACTGAATTACAGGAAGAGAAAAAATGAGAGAGAGAGAGAGAGATGGAGGGGTGGGTGGGAGTAGGAGGGAATGGATGTGTGAGGAATCAGGGGTTTACCCAGAGAGGGGAACCCAGCTACCATTTCTTGGCTTCCCAGTGGCTCTATGTCTTAGTGTGATCTTGCTCTACTCTTGGTTGTAAAGGCTTTCTAGGGCTCAGATGGACCATTTTTCAGCATCATTTCCCATTTCCTGGCTCTTGGACCTACAGGGATTCTCACCCCAGGGAGTCTTCAATCTACAAACAGCACTGGTCAGGGAGGACTCAAGTCCTAAACCCCATTAAGTCACTCATCCTGACGTTGTCCTAGTCAGTTCTCCTCTTGTAGCTTACATGTTCTCATCCACAAATTGCATAGATATCTCCAAATTATCCAACTATGTGCTCTTAAAGCAGTTTCTAGTTGTTCTATCTAAATTGTCATCACACACTGATTTGATTACTTGTTTTATATTTTAACAAGTAGGCCACATGCAAATATATATCACTTATTGCATGTTTAACTAATTAACAAATGTAAGTGACCATTAAGATAGGTAAGGAAATGGGGTCAAAGGACATTCCACCACATGCCAGAACCAGAATTCAGTACAGAAATACTAGCCACTGCAAACAGTAAAGGAATGGTCTTCATTCTCTCAGGAATCCCAAGTTCCTCCCAATATAAGGAGCATATTCCACAGAAAATAGCTGCATAGAGCCCAAGAGCTCTAAAAACCAAGATCCAAGGGGTGAGTCACAGAGATGGATATAAAAACCAGAATGAAAGACTCTACATTTACCCTCCACTTTGCACACATTTGGAGTTCAGTTTCCACATCTACAAAGGGACCCTTCACTTTCCTTCAGATATGTGTGGCTCTCTTCCTCCTGGCCACTGAGAGCCTCTGGCCCAATGCCTGTTTATGAATCCCCCCATGGTATCCCTGAGGTCTCTGTGAGGCAGAGATCATTATCTCCTGCAGCTGCTAATTCCATCTTTCCACCAGAAAGTTCTTCCTTATATGGAGCCAAAATCTGGTTCCCTGGCCTTCAACCTCCTGCTCCTCGTTCTGCCTCTTAGGACCATATGTCAACCAATGCTTTTCTCATTGGTTTGGAATTTTCGTAGGTGAATACATATACAGAAACAAAGCTCTCCCAGATTTCAGCCCTCAATCACTCCCGCGGTTCTCCTGACCACACCACACTGCTGACTCCTCCTGCATTCACTGCCAACTTGAAATCCAGTCTTTTTGGGGTTTTCCAATGTGTTACTGCTAAGCAACCCATTCAGCATTTGTCCTGCTAGCCATGTGCACTCATGAGCTATATTCTGTTAAATCCAGTCACAAGTGAGAAAGCTAAATAAGACTGACCTTCGAGACCAGCTCTTCATCTCCCTCTACCATAGCATCTTCAGTGCCATGTTCCCGCCCTTAGTGGATGCAGCTCAGGGATGCAGATGCCATTCCCAGCTCCCCACTACTGCACTCCAGAGCTGCCAGACCTAAAACTGTCCACAGGATACAAGGCTGCTCCAAAGAGAAAGCAATAAGAGAGAGAGAAATGAGAGATCTGTAGGAAAAGCAGGTCTTGCCAACATGATTCTCAGGATCAGAAAGTAAGGCAGCAGGGTCAATTTGCTAATCACAGGGTTGGAAGCCTGTGATCTCTGACGACTCTAGCACAATCCTGGACCTCAGTATTCTTTTTTATAACAAAAGGGGAAAACGTTCCTTTCATCCACCATTCTAACACAGTATTTGAATTCAACAGTCATGTAGTAAAAACAACGCCTGACACTAATAGTATGCTTTCCCTTGCATTAAATGCTTTCCCACACAGTCTCTGACACTCTGATACTACCTCTTTAGGGATAGTATTAGGAAAACTGAGGATCAGAGAAGTTAAGCATACTCCCAAGGTCACACCAACAGGAAAAGGTGAAAAGAACACAAACAAAAGAGCTCGGGTTTAGGAGTCGGACTACTTGAGATTCAAGTTCCAGTTCTGCTCCAGCCGCTGTTTGACCTCTGGCTAACTGTTTAGCTTTTCTCAACCTCAGTTTGTGCACCTGAAAATTAGAGATTAAAAGAGCGACTCTGCCTCCCCCTCAGAGTGGTTATAAGGATCAAATGAGATAATGAGAGAGAAAGCCCTGTGGAAAAGGGTAAAGCATTATAAAAGTGTAAGGGATTACTGTGTGATTACTTGTAAATGACTGTGCATTCCATTACAAATACAAAAAACAGTGAGGTCATTCACAAGACAAAGAAACATTAAGGCTCTGGGAATTAAAGGAGAATGATCTGAAGTTCTGCAGGGTTATGTCTACATGCTGCTCACTCTTGCAGTTCAAAGCTCAGCAGCAGCTGTCAGATTTTCAAACTCCAAGTCACATATGGCTACAGGACGGCTCAAGACAAAAATCTCCCCTTTCAGCTAAAAGCAAATGCTGGGCCAAAAGAGGTAATAGAGATGGACATTTGGAAGACCCCCCTGAGATTCTCAATTCCGGAAACGTGGCCTTCCATGTTTTCCTTGGAGAAGTTGTTAGGAACACAGGCTCCAGTCTCTCTGAAATAAGCCCATGGGGAAATAAATGTACAGTAAATAGCTATTTACCAGAGAACACGAGGAAGCGCCCAAGCATGAATTAATCAAGGGCACAGATATTTCAAGCTGCAGATACCAAAATGATAGTAATCTCCAATCCATTAAGCTTCCCAGCCCAGTTCATAGAGGCTCAACCTGGAATTTTGGCATCCAAGGCAGCGGGCAGCAGGCTGAGCAGCAGATGAGGCTCATTTACATACCAGAGGTCTTGCGGGAGATCACCTGGGCCAGGGGTTCCCAAGGAGCACTGAGAGGACACAAAGGCTGTTCTGGCTTCCTTCAGGCCTCTCCCAAAGCGCTAGTTGTCAAGAATCTCTTCAATCCCTGCAAAGAGCCAAGTCACTGCTGTCATTTATGGAGAGCCGGATCTTCCCCAGAAATTCATTCCCAAGGCTGAGGAGCACACAGCTCAATGATGACTATTTTCCGGTTTGCATTTTATCATTTGCTTCCATGTGCTGAACATATAAGAAAGGCACTACATTAATTTATTGCAGAGACACATGCCTACTATGTGTATATGCTTGAATCCACAGGGATACTACAGCAGAAAGGTCTCTGAGATGCAGATAACTTCAAAGAGCTCACAGACCTACTGCAAGATGGAGACTGACTGTGATGGAGGCTAGGATGTGGAGAACCCCTTGAGTTCCATGACTTCCCTCCCTGGTTACTTTAGGGATAGGTATCAAAAGAAGGCAGGGCAGGGGCAGAAGGGAAGGATAAGAGGGAACCCAGGCAGTGAGAAGCTACGTCCAGGAAAAAAAAGCTAGAGTCAAGTTCTGAGGATGGTGGGCCACTAGTGAGAGAGGTGCAGATGGTGATAGAAACAGAGGATGCTAGAAATGTGAACTGAAGCCAAATGTTGTGGGCTGAGGTGACTGCACTCTATTTCTAAAAGCAGAGTGTTGAGAAGCAAGACTCTGACCACACCACAAATAATAGCAGTAATAACTACAATTTAATGAATGTTTACTCGACATATATCATTTAATCCCCTCTGAGCTAGGCAGTCTGATTCCCATATCACAGATAAAGAAATCAAGGCATAAAGAAAAGGAAAAGTATATAAGTTCCAAAAACAGTAAGTGCAAGAGCCCAGAACTAATTAACCCACAGCACAAACTCAACCCCTTACAATTCTAGACTGTAATCTGTCTTCTTTCCCTTTGCTCAGATTCTGCCCATTTTATTTGTATGAGATGAAATCCTCTTCCCATAACTAACATGTTTAATAATCATATATAACAAACATAACTGTCTCCAAAAATAATTGACAAAACTTATTTGTTTATGTCTTCCCTCCAGGTCCTCGGTATCAGGAACTCTGACTTGGTTCTCTGCAACATGCACACATGGACACTCAATAATTGCACATATTTACATAGACAATGTCTTTGGAAGTTGGGCCAGTAAAATAACGCAATATCGGCTATAATTTCAACACATCTTTGCACAGAAAATGAACCAATGTCAGCAAGGTTCCCAGGGTCCAAATGGAAGACACAGCCAGGTTGACAAATGCAGGTCAATGACCCTGCAGGTTCTGCAGCTACTCAGAACCTGAACCTCCCACTGGTCCACTAGAGGTCTCAGAGGGAACTGGACAGAACAAACTTTTCCTTAGACAGCAAGAAAGATGGAAACTTGAGATAAAGGAGATGCTTCTAACAAAATGCCACAGAGTTAAAGGAGGAGTTCTAGGCTAGAGGGGGTCTCAGCCTGAGGACCAGGCACAGCTTGTGGCCTGTGCCAAGCGACTCTGTCTTAATAAAAAGAGGTGCTGGGCTACCACATGATTTTCAATTTTTTTTTTTTTCTACCAGCAAAATTTTTTTCTTCTCAACTGGCTTAGCGTTCCCCTTCTCCCTTCCACTTCTCACCTCTTTTTGCACCCCAACCCCTAGACTACTCCTGGAGTCTCTCAGGCTCAGGGAAGCGTGACTTGAAAACCATCAGACTTCTATGCTCTTTAAAGTACCTTGAGGTTCCAATTCCAGTAACTCCCAAGGTCTGCAATGTACCTGCTTAACAGCAGCTCTACACTGTTACCAGTGAGACAGGCAATACGAATAGGTTGTAGCACAGAAGAAGGAGGTCTCCAATTAGAAAATCTGAATTACATGTTGGAGAACACATGACCTGTGTTCTCTCAAACAAGTTATTTAATCTCTCTAAACCCATTTCTCACTTGTAAAAGAGAAAATATTATTGGTTATCTACCCGAAAAGGCTTCTACGGGAATTAACCAGCTTAGTAAACTAGTTAGCAGATTGCTACAATAAATGCTGCATTCTGATCAGCCATCTCCAAATGTATTTTAGCATACAGATGGAAAGGCAGGTAGGGCAAAGCTGCTCAGCAATGGGGGCCCATTTCTTTGTTCCCTTGCTCTTCTGGACCTGTTCAACCTGAACAAACAGCATGACCAGCCAATAAGAATTACTGAGAGCAACACATTTTGCATCCCAAAGTCTTACAGTTTATATCTGGCATCTCTGGAATGACAACAAATGGAGAAACATAGGAAGGCAAAAACGGAGTTTGAGAAAATCACTGCTCGGGCTCATCGGCATCCACAGAAGTGCTCCTCTCAGCATCCCCACTCCCAGCTTCCACACAACTAGCTGTGTGACCTCAAAAATGCTTTCTGTTCTCCGAGCTTCAATTTCCTTGTCTGTAAAACCAGGATGAGAACAATCCCGTCTTCCATCTCGCCAAGATATTGTACAGAACAGAGTTCACAGGTACAAAATCTCTTCCTGGTACAATGAGCTCTGCACCCCTTGGGGGTGCTCTGTGATTGGGGTGTGGTCAGTGATGTTCTCACTGACCTACCTTTCTCTAAAGATGGTCCCACCAATTACCAGCCATAAACACCCACGTCACCATAAGAATATTTGTGCATTTCTTTGTAGTTGACGATGCTTTTCACATGCCTCACCTAGAATGCTTATTATGAGATATAAGCAGGGTACTCCTTTTACAAATTTTAGAATAAGTGGCTGAGCTGGAAGCCACATGCCAGCCTTTGGCTCCAGAGCCTCTGCACACTGCATGCTGTCCCCTTAGGAAGGTGCAATTTAAGCCCTGCTCTAAAGGGGCCGTGCTAGCCCAGAGGCAAGCTCACCACATGACCCTGGGCAAATGACTTTCCTTCTCTGAACCAGTTTCTCCATCCACACAAAGTAAGTTGTCAAGTCACCCTGCACATTCACACACCCTTTGTCTCCCACCTCAAAGACTAGAAATGCCACCCTAGAGAGAAACTAACAAGAAAATGTCTCACATGCTGTATGTGATTGCTCAGTTCATCACTGAGCTTCCCCTTCCAACCTCCAAAGCCCATGTGAAAAGAAGAAAGAAGGACTGACCCCAATGTCAAAAGGCCACCATGATCCCATAGGACAGCACCAGGAACGCTGTGTAGCAGCCATCTCCATGCAGACCAGCAAGCCGCTCCCAAGAACAACTGCAGTCATGGTCACAGCGCATGAACCTTGTCAGCAAATTGCTGGTTTGATTGGCAATTAATAATAAGCTCCAAATGCAAGAGCACTAATGTGAACACACAGTTCGTTCCCTGCATGCCTCCTGGCCTAGGGACTCCACAAGGAAGGTCCATGGAAGAATCCTCTTTCCTTCAAAATTCTTCGGACATCGCTTCTCTACAGCTGCCACCTAACCACAATAATCTCAATGGGATATGCAGACAGTATCTGCCACCATGCCCTCTCTGTGTACTCTCCAAAAGTCCAAATGCTGACTGCCAGGATTTTCAAGACCACAGGATCCTAGAACTTACAAAACCCAGGTATCAAGTAGTCCAACTCCTATAAACCACAGATTGACTGGAGCATTCATTCATTCATTCAAAAACATTACTGATGTCTACATGGTACATGGCGATTAGACAAGGCCAGGTTTGTGCTTTCAAGGACCCTGATCCAATATCTGAAGTGGCTTACCAATGGCAACAAAGTAAATCCAGGGACTTTATTTAATAGCTCAGGTTTCTTCACAACCCACACTCTGCCTACTCCCATCAGAAGCCCCTGCCCCACCACTCAGCACACAGGATCTGCTTTACTCAGGCTGAACTCTTGCCTCCTGCTGTCCCCTTTGTTTGACTTGGTATTCCTCTACCCCCAAAAAACAAATATCTAAATTGCGAACATCCTCCAAGGCCTATTGGTAGCTCTTAGCAGGAAAGAAATTGCCCTTTGGAGAAAAGCAGTTATTTATCTGCGTGTCTCATGTATCCGTGGCCATGACCTCTAAATGCAAATGGAGGCCTGGCTTCCAGGGACTGAGACAACAAAAAATAATCTGCCAAACTTTCAGATGTCCTTAAAAAGATTGTACTGCCTCCAATGGAGATCCACTGGAACACAGTCACCCTACATGAAATGCTCTGATTCTCAACCTGGTCAGAAGAATCTCTCTTCCATGAATTTGCTCAACCTGCTATGTGTGGCATCAATCATACCATTCTTACTATGAACTTGACTTATTTCTTTTTCTCAGTGTGGGCTTCCTAGGGAATAATCCATAACCTTTCTCTCCCCACATTACCAAATCTAGCATAGAATCAGGCTCATAATAATTGTTTAATAAAAGTTGAGTATTCTTTGAACGTCCAAATGCTAACTGCCAGGCTCTCCCAGGACCAGATGATCATCTTGCAAAACCCAGGTACCAAGCAGTCCAACTTCTGTAAGCCACAAGTTACCTGGAGCATCCATTCATTCACAAAGTAGTACAGATATGATTACATATCTGTAGAGAATAACTGTCCTATGGCATGACTCCTAGGAGGAGATTAAACTAACTAGAAAATTATAAATCAACCACCATTGTCAACACCAAGGCAGACTCATTTAAGAAATTGAGAGTAGGCAAATAGCCAGCTCTTTTGGGACATTAAGCATGTTGATTTATATATTTTTATTAAAAAAGATAAATATAAGATATTATACTTAATTTTATTGCCACATTTTGATTAATTATAAAAAGTTGTATATTAGGATATTAACGCTTAGGAATTTTAAATGAATGTGTTGGAGGCACACAATCTCTTGAGTGGCTCAGTCAGAATCCACCTCCACTCCAAAGAGAACCTTTCTGCACTTTTAAATCTATATTTTCCACATTCCCTCAAAGTTAGTAAGTAAACAAAGTTCCAACACTGAGATGTATTTGTGTGCAATTCAGAAGGTGGAAATGAAGCTAAATCATCCTGCTGCTATTTCTACTAGCAACCGACAACATGGAGTGGTAAGGGTCAAAAAGCCACTCCATGTGGCAGTCCAGTGCCCAGTCCCCAACTCGGAATGATAAGGCAAGTGGCAGAGGTTCCAGCAGGGGCTTCCTAATCCCATCTTCCTTATGCCTGGATCAAGGCTATGGACTAAATCCTTAAGCTCAATAACTCCAGATGTAGCTTTCTGACTCTCACTGCTCCAGCCTCTCAAACAATTTTGTTAGCATCTCTTTCCCTCAATCATTCCCTTTCCACTTAAAGTGCATGGACTGTCTTTCCTAGACTTATCCCTGATAGATGCAGGAGGAGGAAAAATAATGGATTCATTAATGATCATCCATCCATTCCTCTATTACTCATCTGCCCCAAACCCATGTCTGTCTATACCTATTTAAGACCTTTTCTCTTGCCTCTGTGAAGAAAAAAAAAATCTCACTTGACTACAATGAGACAAGTGGATCTAGAACTCTCAAAGTGACATAAATAATAGGTTACCAAGCTAATCATAATTGCACAAACTAGTTTATGTCAGTGGAAACTCTAATCCATGTATAATGAAGCATCTTATAGCCTAAAGACTGACCTTTTCCTGAGAATTCTTAGCTTGGCCTCTTTGTTTTCCAGATTTGCACCTCAAAGGCATGCTTGCTTCATGTTTGACCCATCTCGTTCTGCACAGCCCACAACACAGGACTCCAGAAAAGTCTGTTCCTTTCTCTCTGTTCTCCTTAGCCAACGGGGACTTGGCACACTGTGATTTCAACCACAACCCCAGCAGTATGTCCAGCCTGACATGCTCTTCTGGAACTCTGTCACTGCAGTGAGATGTGGACTCTTTTTCCCCTTCCCTGGAAACAATGGAGGATAATGCAAAGACCCAGCTTCCACCTGACACCTGCTAGCACTCACTCTTGCACTTTCTTTCTCTCTCTCTCTTTCTCTCTCTCTCTCCCTCCCTCCCTCCCTCCTTCCCACCGTTTTAAGGTTTGCTCTTGGAAACCAGCCACCATGCTATGAGAAAGTTGTATGGAACTTTGAGCCACTTGGAGAGACCACACAGAGATTTCTGACATGGACAATGAATGTCTCAGCTGACTTGGGAGTGAGCACTCAGATGCCTCTAGCACCCATTTTCAAGTCTTCCAGCCTTGTAGAGAGAAGCCCTCCCTGCTTAGGTCTGCTCAAATTTCTGACCCAGAAAGTGCATGACCGTAATAAATGGTTGTTAGATGCTAGGAAGTTTGGGGGTAATTTGTTGCACAGCAAAGAAGAACTGGAACAAAACCAGCCCTTTCTTTTTACCTTTCTATTATCACACAGACCTGCCTTCCATAACTGATGACCACGTCCTTCATGGACACTAGTTTCTCCAGGTTGCCAGGGGCAGGCAGAAAGGGGTTGTGGATTCTGTGACAATAACAACTTGGGAGGCAGCACAGTTAATGGAGAAAACAAAGAGATAAATATAAACACAGACCAAACAGCCTCGGTCTGCTCTGTGCCTACAAAGGAGGAATGTTATCTCTGTAGGCCTCCGTTTGCTCATCTGTAAAATAGGTATGATAATGCCTGATTGTTGAAGGGGGTTGTGAGGATGAGATGAGAGAATGGCTGAGGGTCGCTGTGCCTACTGCCTGCAATATCATATACTAAAATGCATCCACCATAGAACCCCTGGGCTGACCCAGGGCTTCCATCTGCAAGCTCTATCAAGTCTGTAGAGAACACAATTTCTCTGCTTCCTTACTCAGCATAGAGCCCAAGGCCTCATACACGGGAGGTAGTTAGAAAATACTAAGCAAAGGCCAAAAGCGATTTTATCATCTCAGGGTATAAGTTACTGTGGTTAAGAGTGTGGTCCCTGGAACCTCTGGCCCGGGTCCAATTCCCACCTCTGTCAGTGCTTGCTGGTGGCCTGAGGCAAGTTCTCCTTGTGCATGTTTCCTTATATATAGAATAGGAACAGCAATAACACCTTCCTCATAGGAAACACTAGGAATAAGGTAGCTAGGACAGCGACTGCATGCAGTAATAGCTTGCTAAGTGTCACCAAGCGTGTCAACCTGGGAGCAATCTTTGGATCTAGGTTTAAGTCCTATTTTGCAAATGAGGAAAAGTAGAGAGATTATAAAACTGGCCCACAGTCAGGTGTCTCTTAAGGAAAGGGAAGAGGCAGAATCCAAATGCAACTCCATGGCCTTCTCCCCCAATCGGGAACTCTTTGCACTGCAGCATTCTTCTTCCCCGTATGCACATCTAATGGAAAAATGTATTTAAGTGGAAGGGGGAAAAAAAAGCAGCCCAGACATAACGGAGTTGTACCTTGGGAGCTTTCTGGGCATCACAGGATGATAAGGCCAATGTCATAAGCCCTGCCTTTCAGCACAGTCAGCTCCTGTGGGTAAAATTAGCTCAGCTCTGCTCCAGTGCTGCCTGAAGCCCCAAGGCAAAACTCACCCCAGGCAAAGCACGACCTCACTTGACCCTCATTCTCAGGAAGGGTCCCCCATGCACCTCATTAGGGCCTGAGATGACTCATTGTGCTCCTTCCTTCTCAGGCTGCTGAGGTCACCTCTCTGTTATCCACAAAGGCTGCTCCAGCTCAGAAGGAGAAGGAAGGAAGCAAACACAAGCAACCATTCTGCATTCCTTTCCTCCAAGGTGGCCCAAGCAGGGACTAGGGTGCCTGCCTGCTATGCCAGCTGCATGCTGGGGGAACAAGGCTTTCCTGAGTTATATAACCCAGCTTAGGGACAAAGGACAGACACTAGCCCAAAGGGACACGTGACATTATACTCCTTATTTTACTGCATGTGACATTACCCTCATTTTACTCTGGTGATGATGGCACTGAGCAGAGGACAGGCCTACTTGATATCCTGGTGTCCTGCAGAACCCAGCACACTGAGGATGGCCACTAAAGACTTCTCTGTTCCCTCCCACCTCAATACCACCAGACTAGAAGGCCAGGCTCAAGGGCCACCTCTCCAGGACCCTCCCTGCTCACACCCCGCCAGGCTGGAATTTCCATCATAGTTCCCACAATGCCTTCTCTTTACTCTTTATTGTTTCACATTTATTTGTTCAACAAATAACTCTCAAACACCTATTTTGCACTTGAGGACACAGAAATAAAAAGAATAACTCCTGCCCTCTAGGCAAGGCAGCCAAGTTCAACAAACAGCCTAACATGGAAGAAGTGGCAGTAACAGGGGTCAGAGGTGGTGTGAGAGCAAAGTCTTGAAGGGTACCTGGGACGCTGATTGGGTGGGCAGGGAGCGGAGCTCCAGCTGAGAAAACAGTAAGTATTAATTCATGGAGGCTGCGGAGAATCCAGATACAGATACATTCCAGGGGCACATGGATTAGTGCAGTGAGGATGGGACAGTGCAGTGGCCAGATCACCCCCTGCCTCATCCCATCCCTGTTCTTTAGTTCATGCAAAAAATTTTGGATTTTACCCTTAACGAAGAAATCACTGAAGGGTTTCAAAGACAGGGACATAACTTAAATAGATTTGCACATTTGGAATCTCACTCTGCAAGAACAGAGAATGGAAAAGATAGGGAAACACTAGGGAAAGAAGGTAGCTGAGAATTGTGGGGGCCTTTCAGGAAAAAGATGCAGAGGGCCTGAACTGAGGAGCAGTGGTGAAGGTGGAGGAAGGATGAGCAGGAGCCGTTGCCTTGGTTGACTCAGGAAGTTCTGAGGAGCACTGGATGCAAAGGTGAAGGAAAAGGAGCAGGAATCCAGAAGATTCCATTCCTAGGCTTGAGTGACTGGGCATGTGACAATGCCCAAAGGCATGCTGGTCTCAGGGAAGCAGGAGTATCCGAAATGCACTTACACAAATATAAGTCTGGATCTCCAAACCAGGTAGTCAGAAACCATGAGAAGAGCTCAAACACAAAGATGAATGAAGATACAGCTCTGCCTTCCTTCACCCACGATGAACAAGAGCCAACAAAGAGATCTCGAGGAGAGGCCAGAAAGGAGAGGGACAACTGAAGGATGCCCAGGAAGCCAGAGTGGTAAAGAGCGACAGTATCACACAGGCCAGAGAGGGGCAGAGCTAGGGAGAAAAGCTGTGGCCTCACAAACCTACTGGGAACAGCTTCCCTCCCCCAGAAAGGGGTTAAGAAGCCAAAAGAGCAGGCGTGGTGATGCACACCTATAATCCCAGCAGCGCGGGAGGCTGAGGCAAGAGGACCATGAGTTCAAAGCCAGCCTCAGCAATTTAGCAAGGCCCTAAGCAACCCAGCGAGACCCTGTCTCTAAATAAAATGTTAAAAGGGTTGGGGATGTGGCTTAGTGGTTAAGCACCCCTGGGTTCAATCCCCAGTGCCAAAAATAAAAAAGAAAGAAAATGAGGACACGATGACAAACGTGAAACAGAGGAGGAAAGAGGGATGACGCCTCATCAAAGCAGGCAAATCCACGCGGCCCTTACTTCCTCTACCACTCAGAAAGCTTCTCCGCCAGTCTGTCCACAAGAGGAACAATGCAAGCCATGACCATAACTGTTAATTTCCTAGCAGTCACATTTTTAAAAAAGAAGAAAGAGGAGAAATTCATTTTAATATCATGTTTTACTTAACCCAATATACCCAAAATATCACATCAATAAGTTACTAACATAACAAAATTAATGATATCTGTTTTGCACTATGCCTTTCTGAAAGGTTGTGAGAATTTTACACTGAAAGCATGCATCAATTTGAACTAGCCACACTTTAAATCCTCAACTGCCCTGTGTCATTCTGATTTAACACTGATGAATCAGGGCTCAGCATGGCACGTGGGCATGCTGTATTTTTTTAAATATGATAAAATGATTGATGGAATGGTGCAACGATGAATGAGTGCAAGACTGGATGGATACACTGTCACTTCATCAAGAAACTTGGTGGAGATGCTAAATACATGCATTATGAGTTGTACATATTAAAAAATTATTAAAAAAAAGAAAAGAAAAGAAACTTGGTGGATTCTCTATAGCATCTTTCCTTCTATCAACTATATTTTAGCTTCCAATGTTGAGTTCTATTATAAGCAAAACCTTGATGTAGCTCAATATTAATAGTGTAACTTCCATTCTTCCCCTTCAAAAATCACAAACTTTGTCAATCTCTTAAATTTTTTTAGGGCAAAATAATTCTGTCAAACACTAATCAGAAGAACTACACTCAAATAGATCTCAAACAGGATGCTTTACTTTTGAGTGAGCCTCAGTTCTTCTTCCATGAAATGGTATAAAACTCCACCTCTGCATGTCTCATAGGCTCACTGCAAAACTCAAATGAAATAGTGAAAACACAAAAGCACTTTGCAGAAATAAGGACCTAGAAGTATTCCCTTACAATAAATATACGCCATACAGCTTACAATATTATAAACTTCAATCAGCAAAGGAAACAGTAAGTATTAAGTCATGGAGGCCAAGTCTGCAAAGCTGAGTTTTGAACCCTATTGGTCAGAATCCAACTCTTCTCCTGTTCCCTTGTTTGTGATTCCAGTTATTTTTTAAAACTACCCACTGACCAATCCAGCCAGATAAAACTATGAATGCATAGGTTGTAGATTATAATGCCAGGAAAACCTTAAAAATAAACTCAGCTGAAAGTGCCATTTACCCAAGTTCTGTTTCATTAGCAAAAAAAAAAAAGGTTATTTATTGTTCCACTTGGTATTCCTCAGCCACGTATTTTCCACAGCCAGTGGGCTCTTGTGGCAGAGCAGTCATTCGCATTCAGTCTCTACCAGGCCACTCATATGCTCATGTCACCCTCTGTGCCTGCTCACATAGGACAGAGGTCGGAGCTCTAACCTGCCAGGTCTGTAAGAAAAATTGAATGCACCGACATATCATGTCATGTAAGGGCAGCGGCAGACAGGGCCAGTTTACAAAATTTTGGTATTATTGTTTAACAAACATGACATGGCACTGGTTATATGGCAGGCAATTTTCTACACACTTTACAAATATTAATTCACTTCAGCTTTCCAGCAACCCTATGAGGCAGCTACCATTATCACTGTTTCCGTTTTATAGATGAGGAAACCGAGGCACAGGTAGACACAGAGCTATGACATAGCTCCCCAGCTGCCAAGCCCTGCAGCTGGCCTCTTGGGCCCTGCTAAGAAGCAGCACCAGAGCAGCAGGTTGAATGGAATGCAGGCGCTGGCATGGGCCTAAGGCATGGCAGGCCTGAGGTTGGGTGGGCGAGCACAGCAGGCTATCCAAGGCGTAAACATCCAGCTAAATGCACCCTGCAGCTCCAGACCCCCCAAGTGAGCATGCTTGATTCACCAGCTTCAAACTCTGGCTTCTCCAGAAGTGGAGAGGAAATGGAAGTAAACCAAACTTGAAAGGGATTCGGCACTAACCAATTGCATTATTACTTTTCCAAACCCTAAAGAGCATAAGCTTGGACCAACAGCTTTGACGCAAGTGGTATATAAATTCCCTAGACTAGCACAATCTATTGGTTTCCCTTTTGCCCTGGGGGAGTTCTTTTTCTATGCACACTTGAATAAATCCAACTCTTATACTCACTCATCCTGGTCTCTGGATTTCATTCTTTGAATTTACAAGAACCCAGAAAGAATGCCGGGTGTGATGGTGCATGCCTGTAATTCAGGCAACACGGGAGGCTGAGCAGGAGGATCATGAGTTCAAAGCCAGCCTTAGCAACTTAGCAAGGCCCTAAGTACCTCAGAAAGACCCTGTCTCTAAATAAAATATAAAAAGGGGCTGGGAATGTGGCTCAGTGGTTAAGTGCCCTTGGGTTCAATCCCCGGTACCAAAAAAAAAAAAAAAGAAAAGAAATTGATGGTGAGCTGCTGAGGTCTGCAGCAACCCTGGAGGGCAGAGCCCACCATTAAGAGCTACAACACTTCTTGGCTGCAGAGACAGGCAGCTTATGCATACCCCACCTGCCAGCAGAAGCCCTGGATCATCTCAAAACTCTGGTTTCAGCTAGATAGTGCATCACCGGGAACTGAATCCCAGCAATGTGGCTCAAGTGTGTTCTTCATTGCCATGCTCCGCTGCCTCTCAGCTGGTGTTGTTTTCCTGAGTTTTATTTGTGGGGAGGCAGGATGAGCAGAACATTAAAGTGTTAATTCACAGTAAGAAATATGAAGGGGGCTAGGGCTGTGGCTCAGTGGTAGCACACTTGCCTGGCATGTGTGAGGTACTGGGTTCAGTTCTCAGCACCACGTATAAATAAATAAAATAAAGGTCTATAACAAAACAAAAAAAGAAAGAAAGAAATATGAAGGGCACACAGACTATCCCCAGCACAATCAGCACATTCTCTCCCTAAAATAGTCACAGGATAGGCCAAATCTTAACCAGGAACCATGTTACTGATTTACTCCGAGAAAGCCCTGTCACAAGACTGGCAAAATGCAGATCCATGTGATCAGCAGATTGTCTCCGCCATCACCAGGATACTGTACCAAGACAGTGAAAGTCAAGTCTCAGGGACAGAGAGGAGACACTGAAACATTGGTCTTTCCAAGAACAGTCTTGCACAAAGTGCTGGAAAGCCCTGGAACCAAGGTCCCCTCTTCTCTGAGCACTGGCAACACTTGGAACATGAACTTCTGACCCCACTTTGCAGAAAAGGCTACTGACACCTCCAGTGTGGGTTACCAGTTGGATTGCTATGCAGGGAAAAGGCCTAGTTCCTCATGGGTGCCATGCAAATGCATGGGATAAGAAGGCAACATGGTTTTAGGAGTGAAACATTCAATCTTTAGAGTCTGACATCTAAGCTCAAATCCTGTTCCTGCCATTTGTGTGACTTTGTGCAAGTCATTTAAATATGCAGAGTTCTACGTTTCTAACCCATAACATGAATGAAGGATAAAAATTCCTACTTCACACAATTGCTGGAAGATTAGAGAAAATTTTTGCAAACTGCCAAACACCTGATGCATGGTAGCCATTATTTAAAATAAAACTAAAAATGGCCTCACCCTCCTCATTGGATCTTTTCCCTACCCTGGGGAAGGTATAAATGGATGCACTGCTCTTCCTCCTTCTCCCCTGCTCTGTTAGGGGTTACCACTGTGCTTACAATCACTTAAGTACAAAATCCTATAAGCCCCAACCTCTCAGCCATGAGTCCTGTGCTGTTTCACACACTGATGCTCTTGCCTATGACTCCCCTGCTTCCTAGAAAGTTTTTTTTTTTCCACCAACCTCTTATTCATATTACAAAACCTAACTCCAACATTACCACCCCCATGAAACCTTTCCGAACATGTCCTTTTCATGCTTTATGTGCACATCAATTATTGCATTGCACTGATGACATTATAAGTTGAATAACCACAGGCAAGACTGACACTCACCAGAACACAAAGATATGGTAACACTGATCAGCAAGACGTGTAAGTTTCTCCTCACCCATTAGTAAACGTTTCTGTTTTGGGACACCCAAGTGTCCTAACACCATCCCAACTTTCTCAGCCCCTCCCTTAGGACCCCTTGAGCCTCCCCACAATCCAGAAATGAAAAGGTTCCCCCTGGCAGAGCTGGTGCCCTTTCTGTCCAAGATGTTATAAACATTTAAATATCATCTCTGCCTAGAGACAACTCATCTACTAAACTAAATGTTGATTAATTACTGGGCAGGATGCTCCTTGGGATCCAGAAGCACGTGACTCCCCAGTTCCAGAACGCTCAGCACACAGAAGGTCCTAGCAAATGCTGAATGGATTTGGTGCCACCTCTGCCCACCCCTCCTCAGTCACAGCCTGACACACCAGGGGCCTGCAAAAGCGTTTGCTCACCAACTGACCTGCCTGCCCCATTGTGTAAAACTGCATCAGACCCAGTTTGATTTCTGTGTATCCCAGTCACTCCATTCATCTCCCTGACCCCTGACTGCTGCCCCCATAGCCCACTCTCACCCCTGAAGTCACAATCTAGAAGCCAGCTCTCTGCTCCATAATTCCAAAGGTCCTCTGATGCCCACAATCAAAGCCAAGCTCTCCCAAGACTGGCATCAGGGGTCTTCATTCTTGACCCTAGCCAAAGAATAAGGAAATGACCTCAAAGCACAAAAGAGAACAGATAAACCTAAAAAGCTACCTCTTCAAAAGTTAAAGCTGTAAAAACAGTTTAAAAATGGTTGCACATCAAATTGATACACTTCATCTTCCTTCATCATCTAGTAAAGTGGGAAGAGCAGGGATCACTTTCCTCCATGTTGATAATGACAGGGAGGTGACTTGCTCAACCACACTCTTGGTTCACAGTATGGCCCCAGCTAAATTCTAACCCCAAGAACTCAATCTGGAGCTGTTTCATTTTTCAGCTCAGTTCAGTGCACATTCTTACAGACTCTGGTGTAAAGACACAGTGTGCAACACTGACACTCTCCACCTCCAAAGCTGCTCTCTTCTCTTGTTTAACATGCTTCCCTCTCTGAAATATGTATTTGATAACTTGTTTCTTGTCTATCTTGCCTCCTAGACTTGAAAGAGTATGAGGTCACAGACCCTGCCTGTCTCCTTCCTCACTATTCCTAGCACCTAGAACATAGCATGGCACCATTGACCCTAGCCAACACTGGCTCCCTCCTCTCTCAGTTCCCAGCAGCCTAACCACAGACAAGTAATTAAACTTCTCCAAGCCTCAATCTCCCCATCCTTAAAACCCAAAGGATGATACCCACCTCCTAATGCATTCTAGAGGAGTATGCCCTCAATACACACCTGGTTTTCCCCTCTCTCCACCAGTCCCCAGCTGGGTTTCCTTTATCTCCCACCACCCTCAAATGGCTCCTTCTCCTAGCAATCATCTCACCCTGTCTGCGGCTCCTAAGGCCACAAATATGCCCTTCTTCACCTCTGAGTGTCAGTCCCTCCCACCTCTCTGAGGCAGGTGTCTACAAAGGGCAGAGCTCACAGCTGGAGCCAACCACATTCTCTCGTGTGTGCCAAGCTCTGACCTACTTCCCAGCAGACTGAAGCAGGTGATGCTGGTACTGATTCAGCAAGTTTTTTTTTTTTTTTTTTTTTTTTTTTTTAATTCCCAAGTCATCTTGGACATGGAACATAACACCGAATCTTGGGGTTGTGAAACTCAGAGCAAAAGTGTCTACAAAGCCCAGCCCATCAGATGTAACCCTTTTATTTTATAGATATGGAACCTGTGTTCCAGATAATGGAAACATCTTAGGCAAAAATTAACTCCCAAACTCCCCAAACATCAGCAACAACAGCATGGCCCCAATTGTACCCTTCCAACCACTCTCCCTCATCTCAGAAATTGTTCCTTATGTTTTAGAATTTAAACTCTTCCTGACCCCATTTCAGGCACACATTTTCTCTCCATCATTAAATGTACCACACATCTCTCATATGATGAAAATTTTCTCTAATTTCCATCCTCATGAGGTTCAGTTTACACATAGTGAAATAAAATTGCAGCAAACACTTTAAATTGTAAGAAATGATATAAGCAGAGAATAATGGACAAGAATCAGGGAGGTATGGATTCTAGAGTTGGTTCTGCTATTAACTGATTCTATGACCTTGAGTGAGACCTTCTCCCATCCAGGACCCCTGCTTCTCAGGTTAAAATTGGATTATTGGACCACATCACCTCCAAGCTGCTATATTCTGGATCTGTGACTCTCTCATCATCACTTCCCATGCAATATTATAACCCATTATCCAAAATAATTAGACCATGAATGAATAAGCTCAGGATCTTTCCATAGTACAACGTGATATATATATATATATATATATATATATATATATATCACACATATATATATATATGATATATATGTGATACACACACACACACACACACACACACACACACCCCTTAGTGTGACCAGTGTTCATCAATGAATGGTTAACAAAGACAAAGATATCATTTTTCCATAATTATTATGTAGGTCTCATACATTAAGTGTTGCTAGACTGATAAAGTTTCATAATGCAATGCTATAAGGTGTCAATAAACCATTACGACAGCCTTTTCAATACATCAAAACTTATGCTTCCCAAGACTATAGACTTCTTCATAGCAGTACATTTATTCTAATAGCCTGCCTTAAATCCACTCCTGATGTACCCTGTGTAGAAGTAGTTGTAGATCTTGTAGAATACTGCAAATGGGAACACCTCTTTGCTTTTTAAGGATGAATTTGATTTTTCCAAAAGTCACTGAAAACAATTTCAGTGAATAAGGATGGTGATCCAGGTGGAGGCAATTAGGCTGAATAATACTCAGCCCAAAACTCATTACATAAAGTTTGTGGTGATAAGAGCATCGTAGGCCTAAGTCACAGAGTCTCAGCTGAACCCTCTTTTAAAGCAGAGGTGAATTTCTAGGCAGACCCAGGTTTGCAATAAATCACAATGTCTCTGCTGCCAAGAAAACTCAATGTGCTGATTCAGAGGTGGTACTCTCCTCCCCATTCCTACTGCTCCTTTCAAAAAAGAAAAAATTTTTTTTTTTCCTTTTATGGTCCTAGAGATGGAACCCAGAGCCTTGCTCTTGCTGGGCAAGTGCTCCATAACTAAGATACACCCTGAGCCTCTGAGAAAATGTTTTTAAATGAGAAAAGCCAGATGATTCTTGCTAAAACCCAACAAAAGTGTATTTGGTGAAATATGTCCTCAAAGATGATGACACAGGCATCAAAGTTTTGTTCCCCTACTAAGTACTCACATGAAACACCATAATGACAAAGGCTTTATGCATGAAGACGTTCATAGCAATGTTATTTATAAGAGGAGACAAGTCACAACAACCCCTACCAACAATATATAAATGGCTAATCTTTTAAAAATAGTACATAAACTCAGTGGAATAGGAAGAGTGACCATTAAATACATGGGAATTATAAAATAATCTAGAAATGTTTATGAACATTCAGTGGAACAAAAAAAAGAGGGAACAAAATAGCCTATGAGGACAAGTATAAAAAGAAATTGGTGGATAACATTTTAATAATATATTATTATCTTCCTTGGAATAATAATAATAATGGCATCATGAATCAGGAGCTCTAGAAGTTCTCTTCCATGACAGCCTGAAAATACCTGAAGTTATGATAGAGACATAGAGAGTTAAATAAAAGAAAATAATCCAAAACTCCGTAGGGGAAAGTCTGCACAAGAAATCATGGCCCAAGTACAGAGAAACTAGTCCAAAACAAGAGAAAAGGTGGATGGAACTTCAAGAAGAAACACAATCAACTCCAAACAGACAAGACAATAAAAGACAGAGGGATATGGTAGAAAAGATTTTATCTTCTTCTCCTAACAAAAGAAATACAACCTCAAACTCCCCCACCAAAAATGAAAATAAATAGTAGTAAACAAGAAGCTCATCGCAGAAATAAACAAACGAGAACTGCAATGATCCTGAAGCGCTAAAGGAAATTTAGAAGGATCTATTAGATCTCAATGGGAAGGGAAAGTTTAGTCCCCTGTGAGTGGCTTAAAGGTGGTGACCTCAGAACCCTAGAAAAGGAAATGAAACCACAGCACATGACTTAGTCCTGCCCTGGGCCCTTTGTTGAGCAATATTTACCTAGAAATCATAGTGTAAATGTTATTGATTGTTTCTAACTTTTGCAGTCAAACCACAGACAGAGCAGAGATGATTGCGCTAGAATTATAAAACTATCAACATATGCATGCATGCATGTGTCCATTGTAAACCCTGAAGATGCCAAAGGAAACCTAAAACATTGCTGACAAGTTGAAGGGTAAAGTGGAGGGGGAAAAAAGTGGAAGCAAACACCAAAAAGGGAGGGGAGGGTGAAGACACTGTCAAAAGCTGATATGGCACGTAATTGAAATTTATGCAAACAATAAACTTAAAAAGGAAACTGACAAAGAGCATAAATATAGTGATTTAACACTCAAAGACAAATGGAATACAAATAAACTACTCCTCACCTATCATAAAACTAAGTCAACACACACATCTAAAACTAAGAACTCAAGAAGTAAAGATTGGAGCATATTATTTAGAGATGTGACAGTAACTACCAGAAGAACAAAACAAACAAACAAAAAAATGGTACAAGTGATTGATTGTTAAGAATGGGACCACAATGGGAAGAGATGGGACAAGAAATCCTTATTTTATTATAAACACTTCTGTATCATTTTATTTTCTATTATGAGCAGTATCATAGTATAGTCTAAAATTTTAAAAGGAGTAATTATTTCAAGCTAGAGGAATAACTACAAATAGCATGACCCAGAAAAGTCAAATGTGAAGGGGTTTTCTTGGGAAAACCATTACAAAATGTCACTCTCTTGGAGATAACCAAATGACATCAAAGTCCCCTTTTAAATCACTTGGCCCTGGTTTAAGAACTTCCCCCTTCTCCTCTTCCCAAGTACTTTAACTCTCTCCACATATCCTTCTATAAAATTTTGAACACGCTGCCCTTCAACTCCCTTTGCTGGCTTCATAACAACAAGCAGTGCCTAATAAAAACTTGAAAATGCAAAGAATCCCAGAGGAAAGCCCAAAATCAACAGACAACACAGTCTGCACAGGACTATGGCCCAGAAGTGCCAAGTCCTAGGGGTTGGAGCTATATTTAGCAGACAACAAGGATTCCTGTTCCCTGGAAAGGAGGTAATTACAGGAGGCAGATTCAGGCCTGAGGTGGTAAGACTCCAGGATCTGTGGCTCCGGCTATCCCAACCTGCACCTGAATGAGGAGACAGGCAGCCGCAGCCTGGCATCCATTCCTGAGCCTCCTTTCCTTCTCCTCTCAGGTTTCTAAAGCCAGGCAAACGCCAGTCATCAGCCTGATCCCTTCTTTTTTATCAGTCACTTAAGATCCATATACAAGGCATTCACACTGTGCCAGGTGCTGTGCTCAGTGCTGTTGGGAGGGTAGAGGTGACCTGAACCTAACCTCGGGAAGCCCATGGTGGAGATGGGGGTAAACAGAACTAACACATAGCTCCAGATAAAATGTGATGTGTGTCATGGGCGGGGGAATTGCTGCCTGCTGGGATACCTGGGAGAGCATCCCAGAAATCATGCAGAGGCTTGACCTGAACCAACAGAAAAGATCTGAAGATGTGAAGGAAAGTTGCTTTCTAGAAGGTGGAAATTACAGGAGCAAAGGCACGAAGTCAGCCAACAGGAGGAAAGAGGAGTATCATCCCCTGTGGATGGAATAGAGGCAGGAAGAGAAAACCAGTGATTACAACTCTCACTCACTGGGTGCCTTCCAAGCTCAAGTATGGATTTTTTTTTTTTTTTTTTTTTTTTTTTTTTAAGTACTGGGGATTGAACCCATGGGGGCTTTACCACTGAACTATATTCCCAGCCTTTTATTTTGAAGCAGAATCTAAGTTGCCCAGGCTGACCTTGAATTTGTGATCCTCCTGCCTCAGCCTCTGGAGTCCCTGGGACTACAGGCATGCACCACCAGGCCCAGCCCCTGCATGGATTCCTTACACACATTCTCCCATCCTATAACCCTTGTTCTACAGGGTAAGAATATTTTCCCTCCATTTTACAGATGAAAAATCTACAACTAAAGGAGAAGAAATTACTTTCTGAAGGTTAAGAACTGTAAAAGAACAGAGCACAAGTTTAAAACCAGACCCCTTTGGCTCTAAAACAGAAGTCATTTTACTCCGTTTGCCACTAGAAGGAGTGGAAAAGACAGGTGTCTTTGCAAACAGAGCTAAAAAGATGAGGCAAAGGCCATGTGAGAACATTTCTCAAAGCTTAGAGCAGCACTCTCAAGGACTTCAGTTTTAGGGATTTCCAAAAATTCCCACTACATGTGTACCTATGTTCAACAGCTCTGTCTCATAGCCCCCAGCACCCCAGTTGTCCATGTTAACATCTGAAACCTTTTAAGACTTGGGTGCTGACACTGTGTTCCCCTTTATCTATGTGGATCCACGTTCAAGTTAGTCCTGTCCAACCTCTCCTTCAGTCTAACTCCTGCTCATCCTTGGAGGTCGACTCGCCTTCCTCCAACACAGTGACCACACTGCAAATGCTTATTGAATTAGAAAAGGCACCTCTGTTCTTTCTCTTACCATCAGCAAAAAAAAATAAAATAAAATAAATTAAATTAAATTAAATGAAAAATGGTGTAACAGAGCCACTATTAACTTTGAGAAGAAACCAAGAGACTAAGAGACTCACTCTTCAACTCCTTATCATTTAAGGGTCTGCACCTGGGGGCCCACTCAGTGTAGTGATTTGATGACATCCTCCAACAACTTAAAGTGCCACATAGCCTTCAAAGCCCAGTTCAAATCTAATATTAAAAAGGTAATTTCCTTGCTCATAGAACATAGACCTCTTGCAAGCTTCCAAGGCACACCCCGGTCCCCTTTCCCTGATACTCTCTGGCACTGGATACTTTATCCTCATTCATCAGGAGCATGTCTTCCCTCCCCTACTGGACTTCCCCTGTGGGAAAGTTCTCACATCTGGAACACCCCCCAGAGAACAGCACACTGCACAGCTGGCACTAAGAAGCCATACCAGCTCAGCTCTTTGGCGGGGTGGTGGGGGGAGTCATACAAAATCAGATATACTCCAGTGCCTTATGAATGCCCTACCTATACATTTTTACCTAAAATACATTTTATTGCTCGATGCCTGGATTCACAACATCCTGGAATCCCTGATGGATTAGAATCCCAGAGGAACTGTAATGGCTAGTCACATGTGCCACCTGAGTTTCCCACCAAGAGGTGCCATAATTCTGCCATTGATTGGCAATCAATCTTTTACCACTTGATGCAGTCCACCCCATTTCTTGGCATCTCTCACCACGTGTCCTTAAATATTGGGTTCAATCTGTCTTCATGGGCTTTTTGGTTAAATACCTGGAAGAGGCAGGTGAGAGGGATAAGCACAAAACCAGCCAGAGAAGCATGGCCTCATGACTATTGGAATCAAGCAAAACTGGGTTCACGTCCCAGCTAGCCACTTGGGAGAAGTCACTAAATCTCCCCATCTTCCTTCCTCATGGCTGTTACAGGATTAAGGGAAATGACATAGGCAGAATGCCTGGCAGAGTGAGCACTCAATAAATGACAGACATCATGGTAACAAGTTCAATTCCTGTTTCCCATCCCAGCCTGCCACGTAACTAGAGTGCTACTCACGTCCTTGGCCTCTCTGTAAGATCTGTAAGCTCATCCATAGGATGTCTTTGCAAAGCCTCAGTCAGCATCTCATTCTCTTGCCACTGACTGGGCACACCTGGAAGCAAGAGGGTTTCTAGTTATATCCCTAACACTGAGGAGACGGTAAAAAAAAAAGAAAAATAGAACACAGCTTCTTTTGCTCCTGTCTCTGAGGGTACTGTCTACAACTCTGCAAAGGTGAAGGAAGACACCAAATGCCATGACTCCTTGTGATTTGGTGTCTGTCCTCTACAACCCTAGCTACCAGGTCACTTGAAGCATTTTGATATGTCAGGCTCAAAGTTCCAAGGACAAGAATGCCACATCATCACAGTTCTACTTCTAATCTGACCATGAAGGCTGGAGCAGCTCAGGTGTGAACTGTATCCAGAGGCAGATGGCACACAACCTAGTCCTGACTTTGCCATTTAAATCAATGTGACCTTAGGAGGCTCGCTGACCTCTTTGGTCTTCATTTATTTTATCTGTACAACAGGATAGCAGCCTAGACAATTGGTTCTTTAACCAATCATGGCCCAGTAGAAACACTGAGGGACATTTTTCTGAATACTCATGACAAACCCTATTTCTCAGAGATTCCAATTCAAAACAAGGGTTGAGACTGGGCATTCATATATCTATGTATGTATATATACACACATATATATGTATATGTATACACACATATATATACATATATGTGCATATATATGTATGTGTATATATATATACATACATATATATATATATATATATAGAGAGAGAGAGAGAGAGAGAGAGGGAGAAAGGGAGAGAGAGAGAGTTTTAGCTTTTTCACTGCTGTGACTGAAGATCTGACCAGAACAATTTTAGGAGGAAAAGTTTTTTGAGGGTTTCAGAGGTATCAGTCCACAAAAGGCTGCCTCCATTCCTCAGGGCTCGAGGTGAGGCAGAACATCATGGTTGAAGAGTGTGCAGAGAGAAGCAGCTCACATGGTGATCAGAAAGCAGAGAGAGCGGTCTCCCCTTGCCAGATACAAATATATACCCCAAAGCCACGCCCCCAATTCCCACCTCCTCCTCCAGCCACACCCTCCCTCTTCAGTTACCACTCAGTTAATCCATATCAGAGGATTAAATCACTGATTGGGTTAAGACTCTCCCAACCCAATCATTTCTCCTCTGAACCTTCTTATACTGTCTCATACGTGAGTTTTGGGGGGACGTCTCACGTCCAAACCGTAACATATACATACTTTTTTTAAATTTTTCTAATTCTGGTGGTTAACAATTGCTGGCCTTATACATCCCTATGTCCCTTTCAGTCAACATTATCATGCCTCATATGGGAGAGAACATGTGCCAAGAGCTTGGCACAGAGCCTAACACGCAGCAGGTGCTAATTAAATGTTTGCTCCTTCCACCATCACATCCACCCCCAGACAAAAGCAATGGTAGCCAAACAGGTTCCACTAGGCAAGATTGCAGCTGGTACCACACGTGAAACATATTGTGCTGGCTTCCCAGATCGATTCCTAAGTGAGTGAATAACCAGTCCATTCACAGGAAGCTCCCAGCAATGGAAAGACAGAGTCGTGATTCCCATAAATAAGTGTATGCGCAATAGAGAGGTGAGCTGTAGAGTACTGCTTCCCAAACCATAATGTGCATGAAATCCACGTGAGGAATGTGTTAAGATGCAGATTTTTATCCAGGCACAGTGGCACACACTGTAATCCCAGCAGCTCAGGAGGCTGAGGCAGGAGTATTGAGAGTTCAAAGGCAGCCTCAGCAAAAGCGAGGTGCTAAGCAACTCAGTGAGACTCTGTCTCTAAATAAAATACAAAGTAGAGCTAGGGATGTGTCTCAGTGGTCGAGTACCCCTGAGTTCAATCCCCAGTACCAAAGATGCAGATTTTGGTGTGGGGCTATGATTCTGCATTTTTACAAGTCCCAGGTGGTACTAATGTTGCTGGCCCTAGAGACAAAACCTAGAGTGCCTAAGTTCTGAATGCAGGCATTTTGTAGGAGTCAACTTGGAGTCTAAGGCCACCATTCCACACAAATATGCTGAGAACCTACTAAGCATCACTCATAAACATACTGGGCTAGACCGACAAGAGATGAGGAAGGAGAAGGAGGAGGGGAGAAAAGAAAAGAGACATCTCAGCAAATATTCACAATAAAATATGTTTAGAGTCAATATCAAAGACATAGCCAAGGTGCCATCCCATACCCATCCCAGTAGGAAGCTACTAATTATATTTCAGTAGCCTAAAAGAGAAAACCATGAGGAACTGTGATGAGGTAGTTAAATTACAGAGAACAATTACAAAATAGTATGTGCAAGCTGACTCCATTTTTGAGGCCAGAACCAGGTCAGCAAAACTCTATCTGTACAATCTACTAGCCAAAAGGAAAACTGTTTTTTAATTTTAAAAAGAATAGAGAACAGAAGGAGGAAGAGGAGAAAGAATAAGAAGAAACAGAGACCTTGGAATTTTCAATGCCTAAAACATTTACTAATTGGTCCTTTACAGAAGACGTTTGCCAACCCCTGGGGTAGAAAGACAGAGATAGACATACAATTAACACTAAATTTCACATTGGTGCTTGCAAGTAGCTACAGGTGGTTTTTATTTTCTTCCTTGTGTATTTCCAGATGTTCCCAACTTTCTCTAGTGACCACAAGTTACTCTTGAAATTAAGGGTAAAAATAGTTCTTGCCCTTTGTGCAAGCAATTTAAATGCTCATACTCTATCTTAGAAAATAATGAGTCATTGATACAGAAATATATAAAATGGGTGTTCAACACACTGCTATTTAAAGTGATGAAAAATAGAATCATGGTGTATTCTTAAGAAGGAATA
The DNA here is from genome assembly GCA_025594165.1 of Tamias sibiricus. Classification (NCBI taxonomy): domain Eukaryota; kingdom Metazoa; phylum Chordata; class Mammalia; order Rodentia; family Sciuridae; genus Tamias; species Tamias sibiricus. The sequence continues at coordinate 81,252,978 of CM046668.1, forward strand.
ATATACAATCATCAAAAATTACATGTATGAAGGCTTCTTAGAACCATGACAAGATATAAAACTATACAAACAGTAAGATTTCAAGACAGTACAATGTAAATGCATAAAAAATAAAGAGGAACAGCTCACAAGAGTATTAAAAAAACATAACAGTGCTTGTCTCTACTGGTGAATTTATGAGTGACTCTCATTTTCTTCTTTATATGGCTCTGTATTTTTGAAATTTTCTATTATAAGCATGTACTACTCTTATTACAGAAAACACCACACATCATAAAACTAGCGTTTGTTTTTGGCCAGCAGTTCTTCCTGAGGAAGTCAGAGGAGAGTCAAGACTGCACTTTGACAAGAACGAAGGGGAAGAGCCCTGGGACCAGCGGGGGAGCATGTACTAAGACACATGGTCATGCAGGACAGAGGGACCAGCAACTCACACTGGGGAGTCACTCTGTGACTGGCAGGGGCAGAGGAGAAAATCTTGGAAACCAAGGCAAGGTCAAGGTCAGACAATGGCGGAGTCAAGGTGTGCACAGTGAAGCACCTGATCCACAGCCCACAGGAGATGGAGTGAGAAGGCAGGGGACCAGCTGAGAAGCCAAGGAGTGCTTCCCCAGATGTAGGTGGGAGCAGAGAGCAGAACCCATGTGGGACAGAGCAGGAAAATAATTGGTAATTAAGAGTCTTCCATCCATTTCCACTCAGAAAATGGTTCTCTGTTATTTTCTTCTGACAAGGCTGTACTTATATTTTGTGTCTGGAAATAAAATTATTTGATAAATCAGATCAACACATTCTTATTGTCCAAGCATCACTAACAAACCAATATGACTTCCTCATAAAAGCAGACCCAACCAACTCTCTAGGTTACTTCACAAGTGACTTATGACTGTGAAGCCCAGATGTCAGGCAAAGATAAGACCGAAGATGCCACTGTCAGTCATGGACCCCAGGCAGGATGACCCTGAGTGGAAGAGGAGGAGGAAGAAGAAAGTGTCACTCAAGGGAGCAGAAGCAAGATGCTGAAAACCAGTGTGGTCTCACTGGCTGTGAGGTGAGAAGGGGTCACACTGTCACTTCTCTCAGCCAGTGGTCACAATCTTGGAGGAGACAAGAGGCTGCACAGAGACTGTGCTGAAGTCCACTCGTGGCTGGATTCCTAGCAGGACGAGAAAAGAGGTTCCAGTAAACTACAAGGAATGCTGTTGGCAGGAGACACTCAGATCTCTCAAGAGGGCTTTAAATGGAAATATGAGAGCAAGAGAAGAAACTCTAAGTGCAGAAAATGTACTAGCCAAAAAAGTGTGTCCCAGATACAGGCACCCTGAAGGGGAGGGGCTCCAGAGTCACAGGAAAACAAGGGAGAAAGGGTCTGGACAGCCTCTCAAGTCCCCTGAGCAGGTCCAAGGCAGGAAATGAACTGCACAGCTGAGCACAGGGGTCTAGGGGGAGACCACAGAGCTATGATGGAGTGCTGCCCATCAGAGGTGTGCACATGAGGCAGGCAAAGATACTCCACTAAAAAGACAGGATTCAACACAAAAAGAGACCACCAGGGAAGACTCAGTGCTTGGTCTCCAGGGGTGGCGAATTCAAAACCCCTTGGGTAGCATACTTCTAAGACTAATAAAGATGGGAGGATGGTGGCTATGTTGATGCTACCTCTATGCTTTCAAAATCTCTCTCTCTCTCTCTCTCTCTCTCTCTCTCTCTCTCTCTCTCACCCTCCCTCTCTCTCCTTCTTCTCCCCCTCCCCCTCTCTCTCCTAACATGTCTGCAAGTCCACAGCACCATCAATTTGCAATGTTGATGGGCTCTCTAACCTACCCTGCTATGGGAAACTTCTCCACACGCTGTACACAGATACCATCCTGCAGTACTTCACCTCCTCTCACTGCCTCATTTGGTATGCATGTCAGTTTCTAGTGCTGACCACAACCTCCTAGGCAGCCCGAACAACGCTTTCCTCATTTGTTTCCATTCCCTGGAATGGCAGAGAACAAGTATGGAGTCACAAGTGTTCTCCACTACTCCACAAGTTGCCTGTGGATCTGCTTTTGCAAAAAGGAGAACATCTCTTAAGAGTCTCGCTCTGACTGACCAGCAACGTGACCCAAGGTTAAGGGAACCTCAGAGGAAAATGATTGCTAGGGGTTTAATTCCAACTGAGGAAGAAGGACTGGATACAGTGGGCAGAAGACAGATACTGGGAGTATGAGATGGTATTGTCTTGAGTTGGGATCTGAAGAAAGGGAAATTCCAAGACCTTGGGAAAGCACACCACACACTGGTGCACAAAGTCACATAATACCAGTGTCCCTGTCCCAACCGTGGCAGCAGCCATCAAAGTCCTCCCCCAGGAAAAGGCCTTCCACAGTTCTCTGGGCAGCTCCTTCTCTCCATCCCTCATTCCTCTCCAGGTCTTCAGTGCATTCCAGTCATATGAACACTGTGAACTTCTCTAGTACTTTATACTGTGAAATACCTTCCCACAGCAAAGTTCTTTAATCCTCAATCCAGACAGAGTAGATAACATCAGCATCATCACACATCATTACCCTATTTTATAGATGAGAAGCACAGGCTCAAGTAAGATCTCATCTTTATTTTCCACAGAGCCTCCAACTTCTAGCCAGGCCTTCCCCAGCTCCTAAGCCCATCATGGAAGACATAGCAATCATATCTAGTGCCCTTCCAGTCCAATCTCTTTTTTTGTTTGTTTTCCACACAAATTTCCCAAGCCTTGTATTTGTTCCACTAAATTACTTCCAACTGAGGAAGAAGGGTTGGATAGAATGGGCAGAAGACAGATACTGGGAGCACAAGATAGTATTGTCTTGAGTTGGGATCTGAAGAAAGAGGGTTTCTTCAGAATTCTTCAAAATTCTTCTTCTGTTCCATCATCTTGGAAGCTGCTCAAGCATAAGAGGGTGGAACCACTTCTTTTCTAGTGATTGTGAGAAGAGCCCATCTCACAGAATGCACACTGAGGGCAGGTGCCTGCCCAGCCTTTCACCTGCAGCCCTAGGAGGTGAGACTTGTCTTTGCTCTCTGATGAGAAACTGAAAAAGTAATGACTGGAGAATTGACTAATGGAAACCCAAACTCTCAGACCACCACAACAGAAGGCCACCTCTGGTCCAAACATGATCCAAGTGCACAGCAGTGGTCAATAAATGTGGGTTAGTTGAGCAAAACAATATAACTGACCCTGAAAAATTAGACTATGACCAGATCAAGCCAAGCTGGTAAAACGTAGTTACGCTCTGAAGTAGAATTAAAAGTATCATTCAGACCAGATGCTGGTGGCAGTGTGAAACAATCTGAAAGTCAGGACTTTGGACTCTGGCTGATCTGACAGGCTGTGTGACTCTAGGCAAGTCCTTTCCACCAATCTGCTGCATCTCATCTTCCCATATATTTCTTTTAAAAAAGGGAAAGAAGAGATCAAACAACAAAAAATAATAATAATAACTAGACTCTTATCAGTGGATCTTAGCAATGGCGGTGCCTGTGAGCTTGTTAGAAACGCAAATCCATGGTCCCCACCTGATCTACTGTACCAGAGCCTTCAGGATGAGCCCAGCAACCCCACCAGGATGACCCTGATGCTCCTTCAAGTTTGAGAACCACTTGACTGGACCATCTCTATGACCCTTCTGGCTCAACCACTCTGAGCACCTTAAGCTTTTTTAATTCAGCATCATGAAACCCCTCCCGATCTTGGCACTCTGACTTTGATCTGGCATGAACTTAAGTCAGCTGGCCAGCTCATGTGGTCATGTCTGATGCTTCCTCCTGTGACTTACAGAGGGCCCTGTACTTCTTTTCTCCGTTTACCACCTCAGCAGTACACATTTTGTCACTGTATAAAAAAAAAAGTTAAAACATTAGCAAGGATTCTCAAACATGAACATGTTGGCATACTGGCACTATCTTTTTTTAAAAAAATCATAGACTTTTGATTAATTTATTAGATGTTGTTTTACAAATCTCAACTAAACATTAACTACATTTTTGTTAAACTTCCTTATTTTGCAAACAGAAAACACATACTCTGTTCTCAACCAGAGTTGAGGGACTATGGAGTTTCTGGTACCAGAGGGGGTAGTTGTTTAACATTATGGCACTATTTTTTAAAAAGTTGGGAAGGTGGTTTATCCCCAAGGCAAGTCAGTGAGGAACTACCTAAGATCTGAGAACAGGGTCTTTCTAAGCCCAGTGATCTCTTTATAGTACAAACTCATCTGAGTGAATAAGATAGTGTTTGCTTTGTATGGCAGACAGAGAAACTTGTAGACAAATCAAACCTTCCTTGCTTGGTCATCGTGTGTTTAAAAAAAAAAAAAAAAAAAGAAAGAAAGAAAGAAAAAAAAAGTTAAACCTTATAAGTATGAAAACACTATTTTCTTTGTGCAAAGTATCAACAAATGGACTGTTCACTGCTGCAACTCTGACATCATGCCTGAAACTCCACTGTGGAATGAATGGATGAGTGAGTGCATGCAGGGCTGGTGCTGAGAGATGCAGAGATGAACCAGTTAAAATCCTGCTCTAAAGGAATAAAGGTTGAAGAGAAGCACGTCCAACCTGTCCCTCCATACAGTCGGCCACTGTACGCTACATGTCTGCCAAATTCCAGGCAGGAATGAACGTTCTAAAAAAACTCAAAAGCCAAACTAAGACAGGCAAAAATCAAAAGCCAAAACTAAGAAGAAGCATAGTGCTCAGGGTCAAGCGTGCAGTACAGAAAAAAGGGCAGGGAGGCACTTAAAGAGGAAGCAACACTCCCTGCTTAGTTTGGGTGGACAGAAAGCCAAGCTCGCTTGATGCAGGAGATGGCATTACAATACTGTACCCTGAAGGTCGGTTTGGATTCAAACAGGTGATGATGTCAGAGAGGGACAGGAATCCAAACTGAGGAAATGCTGGGACCAAGGTGAGAGTGAAGGAAAGTGATGGAGATGAGCTTCCAAATGTCAGCTGGCCCTGCTGGACAGGACCGGAAGTGCAGGATAAGAAAGCCATGCACAGGACTTTGGGTCTCTGCCTTGGCCCTCAGCTCCTTCAGGCAGGCTCCCGGCTGGAGACGTCCCATCATCCACCTTGCTCCCTAGCCACACTGAGGATGGAGCAGGGCACCTGAGGCTCATCTGGTTCCTGGCTCCCGTGCCATCCTGGCTTCTTCATCCATGCATCCCTCTGGGTACTGGTGCCTGTCTCAGGCTTCACTACACTTGCTGTGCCATGTCTTTACACTTCTGTTTTCTGTAATTTGTAAAAACACATGCTGCCCACGAGTTTGTATTTTTAATTCCTGTAAGAAGTTTCAGGATCCAATTTGTGTAAAAGTCAGACTACAACATAATGTTGTATTGTATGATAAAAGCATCCAAGAATACAAACAGTATATATCCTGCTTATCAGAAACTCAGACACCGGTTCCCCTTCTAAAGATTACAGATTTTCTCATCAGTGTCTCTTTTTAGTTTTGCATTGACATGTCCCACACTTCCTAAAGTAAGTCCTAAGGAAATTTTCCTAATTTTCAAGGCTTTTCTTTTAAACATGTACTGAGACCCTACTATGTTCCCAAATGTGTTAAACATGAACATTTCAGCTCACTTAAAGTTCATGAGGTAAAACTGTGCACTGTGGGAGGGTTATTCCTACAAGGTATTGCTGATCAATGAACCCACTTTATAGATAAATAAAACTGAGGGAAATTGTGGAAGACCTTGGATACAAACCCTGATTTCTGAAAGTTCTTGACTGTTACTTGCTTATTCAACAACAGGGACAATATCAAGGATCTCCAAGATCCGTTGCTAGCCTTCTCCAGGACTTCGGCTTTCTCTAGCATTGTCATTATACTTTGCAAGGGTGCAAGGGGCAGGGGAGGTGGTCAGTTTCCTCCCTTGAAAACAAGGAGGCTGGACTGTAGCAATTTTTAGGCCCAGCTTTGTAAAAGATCCTTTGGGGAAGAAAAACAGGGACAGAAAGAAAAGTGGGTCCCATCCCACTCCACGCTGCAGCCTCTCGTTTAGTCATTCTGCATTACAGGTAGTAACAGACTTTCCTACAAGGAATCCTTCTCTGGACAGTAAGGAAAATGAAAGTGCTAGAACCACTCTACAGATGGAGCTATGAGGACTAAATGCAATGTGGTACCCTGTACTGCATCCTGGAACAGAAAGAGGAAGTTGATGGGGAAACTGGTGGCATCTAAACAGAGTCTGGAGGGAATTCATAGGAATGTTCCAATGACCGTCTCTTAGTTTTGATAAATGTGCCATGGTACCAGAAGACGTCCAAAATGAGGGACACTGGGTAAGGCATACCTGGAAATTCTCTGGATAATCTTTACAACTTTTCTGTAAAACCTAAAATTATTCCAAAAATAAAAGTTTATTAGAAAAGACAAAAATATAGCCGGGCGTGGTGGCGCACGCCTGTAATCCCAGCACTTTGGGAGGCTGAGGCAGGAGGATCGCGAGTTCAAAGCCAGCCTCAGCAATGGTGAGGCACTTAGTAACTCAGTGAGACCCTGCTTCTAATAAAATACAAAAAAAGGGCTGGGGATGTGGCCCAGTGGTCAAGTGCCCCTGAGTTCGATCCCCGGTACCAAAAAAAAAAAAAAAAGAAAGAAAAGAAAAGACAAAAATAACCAAAAACCTACCACTTTATGACTCAATGAGGATAACACATGTTTTATGAACCCTATCATGTGTGAGGCTTTGTATGTATGAATTCACTTATTCCTCACAATGAGATACATAATTTTCTTATCCCCACTTTGTGGATGAGGTAACAGAGACCTAAAAAGACTTAGTAACAAGTGCAAATAATATCTACATTAAATTTAAAAAAATTTTTTTTTTTTTTTTTAGTTGTCGATGGACCTTTATTTTATTTATTTGCATGTGGTGCTGTGAATCAAATCCAGTGCCTCACACATGCTAGGCAAGTGATCCACCACTAAGCCACAGCCCCAGCCCTGCATTAAATATTATTGAAGAATTAGGGTTCAAATCCAGAGTCCATGCCTTAAGCACTGCATATTTAGACCAAAGCTTTCAAAATGTTTCTGGAAATTTTCAAGTAGGCCTGTCTATGGAGATATCCAAATGTTAACCAGAAAGACTGAAAGATAAATATTACCTTTAATACAAAGAGGAAACAAAAGGATTCTAAGGCAAATTCCTAAATTTTGAAAATCTCCACTGCAAAACCAAACCTCACTACCACTGCCAATAGCCTGTCTGCATCTGAACATGTCGCTGGACTTGTCCTCTCTATGTGTCTCCAGGACACCATTCCTGAAGACTTCACTACTAGCCTACCTCATGTTCCCCAGTCTGCCCCTTGACAACTGTCCAGTGACATCTCTTCCCTAAAGTATCAGTTCAGGTGGATGGTGAAATTAAACATGGAGGCTGATTTTTCAAGGCCTGTGAAATAAGCTTATGTTTTGCACTGGACCTGTTGTGCTAGACACTCAAGAATCCATACCAAGAACCCAACAGTGTCCTGTCTTTATTGTAGAAAATAAAAAGTGTTCCTCTCTGAACCATAAAGTACTTCATGGTTTATGGTTTCACCAAGTGTAGGAGCCCTGTTTGGAGAGATGGCTTGAAATTGCGGTTGACTATGAGCCGTGGAGATTTGGGCATTGTCGCCTTCCGTAGTCTCACGGGACTTGTCCCGGGATCTCGAGTGACTTGGCCGAAATTGCTGATCGGGTCAGCGCCATTTTTTGGTGGTGTGTGTGGCGTGAGTCAGTCGTTGTTAGAACCAGAGAGAAAAGTTATCAGAATAAAAAGCTGTTTGTCTCCAGTTTGCCTCTGAACTTCTTCCCGCGGCTCCGTTGCTCCAAGCGCTTCAGGCGGCAAAAGAAAGCCCTTCAGTAAGTTTTTTGCCTCCACCATGGGGTACCCTGATGGCAAGACTTGGTCTCACCCAGTAATCAATATATATTTTGAATATTTATTCAATAAAAAAATGGTTCTAAAGTACAGATGGTCCCTTGGAAAGATCTTCTGCTGGACAGATCAACAACCCCCACCATCTGCCCACCATTGCAGTCATTTCTTTTGAGAAGGTGCCCAAAAGGACACCATCCATGGGCAGAGTCAGAAAGGGACATGAGATGAGAAATAACAAGCTCTCCAGCTGGGAAATGGGACAGGAAAACTCACAGCAGTGAATGTAGAGATTAAAAAAAAAAAGAAAAGAAAAGAAAAGCTTGGATGTCCAAAGAGAAGCTGTGACTACAAAGCAAGAGGCAATATGAAGAACATGAACCCAGAAGGAGTTGCACTGTTGGAGAACCAGCATTGATGGAATGCCTGCCTGCCATGTGTGGGCATGGAGTTAAGCTCACTGCAGAAGTTTCCTCATGTTGTTAGGCACTAAAATGTATGTCTGTTCAATAAGCCAGGTTCTCTTCAGCGTCTGTTGACTTAGTAAATATTTAAACTCAACAATTTCTATCTAGCTGAAAGGCCCTAAGAGTCCACCCAGGCTAATACTAACATTTTGATGGATAAACTGCAACTCAGACGGGAAAACTCATGCCCAAAATGGAATCACAAATAAAACCCGGTCTCCTTACTCCTTTGCCTGTGCCCCTTTTCAGACATGGGAAACAGGCACATATTGCCAAGAGTCTCTGAAAGAACACAGCCCAGTCCCCTGGATATGGTGGACCAGATTTATATATTATCCTCCATCTTGTCTAACACGTCCCATCTTCTCACAACTGGAGAGAATACTAGCCACATTATTTTAAATGAAGCATAAAAATGAAAATATAAAAGAGTAGCTTGGATTGGGTGAAAATGACGATACAGGTGGATAAGAATAAAAAACAAAGACGCAGGGGATTCAACACAATAAGGGAGGGAGAAAAGGCAGAATACATGGTATATGGCAGGGTACACAGAAGCAGCTGTCCACAAAGGAGCCAAGACTCCTAAAAGATTTTTGTGGTTCACAAAGCAGAGGCATCAGAAGGCCCTCTAGAAGAATATCCATGATGGCTTCTGTAGATGGGCAGTCGCTCAGGTGGAACAAAAACCTAGAGTTCTACAACAAAAAGTCTGCTGCCTCCCACCTCTTCAGATTCAGGCTGTAACAAAACAGGTTTAAGTTACATCAATGTGTTAGGGTGTGTCCACCCAATCAGCCTTGTCAGAATTTCACTGTTGTTTGTTCCTGGTGACTGTGGCCACCCTCCAGACTGCTCTGTCACACAAAGTGTAACTCCACAGGACACCTCTTCTCCAGGAGGAAAGCCTGCCCAGCCTTCCCAGCTGCACCAGCCACATGTCCTTGTGTCTGAAGTCTCCCACTTTGCCTGCCTTCCGAGCAAAAGAGAACTTCTGACTCTGTGTCACTGTTACAAGGGTTAATGTCCACACACTCTTCCTCAGCTGTGAGAGGCTGGTGCGTAGAATCCATGGGCCACAGCGACTTTTCCCAAAGCATATTTATCACTATAGAAAAGCCTTACACTCTGGGAAACACTGTTTCATGGAATCACAGTCTTCTAAAGGAACACCATGCTCCCAGGGCGGTACTTCCCATGTGAGACCCTGAGTCTACTTAAGAGCAAGGGCCTTGTCAGAATCATTGGCATCCACCACACCCAGCCAAGGGCCCTGCACACCATGGGCCATAGGTTGTATGAATGAACTAAAACCAATCTTCTCATTTAGACAAGAAAATGAAACCAAACATGTCAGGATGACCTGTACTTCTTCCTCCGTGCTTAAAAGAATGCCTCACACAGAGAAGGTGCTCATTTATCTTGAAAAACGGAATAGAATGGAATAGAACAGAATGGAATGGAATGGAACGGAACGGAACGGAATGGAATGGAACAGAACCAAATGGTAAAGTTTCTCAGTTCTACCTCAAGCCTAAAGTTCCCATAGCATGACAACTCCTGCCTCTTCTCCTCCTCCTTCATCCAAGTTGGGTGTCAACAAGAAGAAAATGAAACAAGTCAGAAAAGGAAAGTCATGAGAAAACCAAAGGCCCTTGGGGGTAAGATGGGGGAAGTGTGAGCGCAAATAAATGGGGATAAACAAGACCTGTCTGTATCTAATTTAGACTTAATAAGATAGTTTGCTGAATGTTAATTAAATACTCAGTGGTTGTTACTAACTGTGGTGATTAACTTAATTTTGAATTAAATAAGCAATAAATGCTTAACTGAAGTTCTATTAAATTTTACCCAGCAAGTGAGGAATATGAGGCTCTTAATTGACTTTAAACAAGATAGTTATGGCAAGTTAGTGGAATTTTTATTACCTGAAGATAACTGCCTTATTAAATCTAAATTGACTATTTTATGTTGTAGGGAAATATGTCATCTGTCCCTCCCATCTACCAAAACATGTTCAAAAAGGTTCACAATTGGTCCCAGCTACTTGGATTGGGGTTCTTTTGTTTTCTGGTACTGTTTTAGTATTATTTATTTACTTAAGAAATTAAAGCACCAGAAAGATCTAGGAAGGGATAAACTTCAGAAGACCCATTACCATGTTTTCTAAACCAAAAATCAGAACTCAGCGTGGACGCAGTCTGAGGATCTATGTAACATCACCATACTGAAATTTCCAGGATGTCTCCGTGAAATCATTACTGTTGGAATAAACAGCTCTGCTGCTGAACAAGCTGTATGACCCCGGGTAATTAACCTGACTTTTCTAGGCCTCAGGTGTAAAATCAGATTGTATTAGAGATCCTGACTCCATTCATTTATATTGTTCTTCATAGTATATACAGCCCCTAGAGTACTGCCTGCATACAGTAGGTGCTCAACAACCATTGAGTGAACTGATGAATGCCATAAATAACATTCAGGCAACTCAAAACACTCACCATTTTTTTAGCCCTGTCTTATCAAGCTTCTTCAGCCTAGAACATTTCTAAATACTCTCATTTAACAAATGACATAAGGAGAAATACAAGCCCTAAGCCACTACTTGGGAATTTTCTTTTTTTTTTTTTTTTTTTTTTCATTTTCTAAAGAAATGCAAATTAAAGCAATAATGAAATATCACTTCTTACATATTAATTTCATTTAATTGCTAAGACAAATGCAAGTTATAAAATTAAATCGTGGTGAAGATACAGAGAAACAAGTTGATTCATACACTGCAAATGACTCTGCAAATTAGTAGTCTAGTTTCTGGAGGCTGAATGGCAACTAACATGAAAAGTAACAGAAATATGTGGGACTTCTGTGTCTATAATTCTCCTCTTTAAAAAAAAAAAAAAAACTGAAAACATTAACCAGTCAATCAGCACTTATTTAAGGTCTACTATGGATCACACTCAATAGCAAAATCAAAGCTAAAAGAGCTCAGGCATCTGACTAGGTGGTGGGTTGAGACAGAACCTATCAAAGAGGACAGGAGTAACATATTTCAGTGGCCCCACATGGCAGGCTCTGGTACTTTACTACACTGACCACAGAATTCCTCCCATGGTCATGTCACATGAAAGGCACACTTTTCCCCTTTTACAGATGAAGAACCAGAAGTTCACAAGGACTAAGTGACGGGTACAAGGTTATATAGCTAATGTATGGCAAAGCTATGGTTTGAATCCAAACCTGCCCCCCAAAGCATCCATGCAGTTCTACTACATCCCTGGGAGATAAACACATAATACAAGAGACAAAATGGTAGGGGGAAAGGGAAGTGCCAAAAAAATAACTGCCTGCAGGAAATAATTTAGAAGGGAATAAAAGTTATGGCCTACTGATGTTTGTTACTGCATTTTTAAACATATTGAATTGCATTTAATTTTTTTTAAGTGAAACTCTCCTAGTGACTACATGGATAATGCTTACACTAGGACTATTGATTTTAACAAATCTTTAGTCACATAAAATACAAATATAAAACAAAAACAGGGAAGAACTTTTGTAATAGTATTAAGTAAACACAAACATCATTCATGTGCCAAAAAATGGACATACATTTTGGGGGAGTTAAGATGCCTTAAGTGTTCATCAAGGGACAAACAGATGAAGAAAATGTGGTATATGTATATAATAGTTTTATTCAGTCATTTTAGAAAAATGGAATTATGTCATTTGTAGGGAAATAGATGGAACTTGAGAACATTATATTAAGCCAAACTCAGAAGGTCAAGGGTCATATGTTTTCTCTCATATGTGGAAGCTAGAGAGGAAAGAGGAAAAAAAGGGTGTGAGGAGCTCATGAAAATTGAAGGGAGATAAGTAGACTAGGGGAAGGAGGGGAAGAGTGGAGGGGATGGTGGGGAAAAATACTGGGCAATGATAATGGCCAAATTATGTTGTTATATACATAACAACAAATCCCACCATTATGTACAATAACAATGCACCAATAAAAAATGTGGAAAAGAGATTAGAGTCATGGCCATATAAAATATTAGAAGAGGTATTTGGGTAAAAGGATTTTGATTTTTTCTTTTTAATGAAGTTGAATAAATGTATTCTAAGTGAATTCTTTTTCATTGTCTTTTGGTAACAGTCTAATTAATGTTTGGAAGTACTCAATCTTTTTATTACTAAATATGTTCTTCAAACCTGAGTTGTCATTTGTTAACAATATATTATTCATTCACATGTCCACTCAATAAACATTTATTAAATTCTTACCACATATCAGGAACTGCAATGGAGGCTGAAGGTATGAATATGAACAAAAAGCTAGAGTGACTTGAAGACCTGCACAGGCCAGGAACAGGAAGAATCTGGCACTGCACCAACAGAAAACTTGAGTCCTGGCTCAATATCTACCTTGGGTCCTGGGCAAGGCTTTCACCCTCTCTCAGACTCAAGGTCCTGACCAGTCATACTTAGATGATGATATTAATAATAACTACCTCACAGCACCAATAAGGTAATGTGCCTGTAACTGTAGGAAAACACAAGGTTAACTATAAAAAATGGTGACTGGAAGAAAGCGCCATACCATCATGCAGGTTCCATTTTGATCGGGATCATGGAAGCTGTTCTAGGTCAGAGATCTCCCCAGTGAGTGTTAACATATTGTCACCAAACAGTTGTTCCCTCACACTACTGCATGACACAGCCCACCATTCCCAGAGCTCAATCATCCACTTTGCCGTTAGTCCAATTTGGCTCAAATAACCTTGACAAGCCAAATGAACAGGTGGCCCCAGATAAGACTACTATAAATATATTTTCACAGGAATTAAAAACAAATTTGAAATAAAAGGTCAGGGTTAATAGGCCTCAAAGACCTTGTAAATCAGTCTTCAACAAAAGCCTGAATTTTCACTGTAACATTCCAATCAGTCACTGCTTGACTATCCCTAGTGATTAGAGGTTCCATATCTCCAAAAACAGCCCATCCCCTACAGAATAAGAGGTTTCATGAAATCCCTGTAAGATCAAAAGGGTGGTGAGTTCTCTCAAAAGCCATGCCTTCTGTCACCCCTCTAAGACTCTGAGCAGAGAATGGGATGACCTCAGGGTTATGCCAGGACCAGACTACGGAATCTGCATATGTCACCTTCTAGAGGCCTGGGATTCCTCTTCTGTAAAATGAGAATATTGAGTGACTTCTATTCTGTCTATGAATCATCTTTCAGTCCTAATTCAGCTTTGCTTTATCTTTGGCCTGGGTTTTTTACTGTCCCTCAAAAAAAGTGGGGAATGGGGAAAAAGTGCCATACTATATTGGTGGGTTCAATCCACCCAGCACACCATAACCAGATGTTCTCCTGAAGCACAGATTCAGTCTTCTCAGTGCCCTAGTGTTGCTACTTTCAGTGTGAAGCCTCAAATTGGGGCAGCAATCAAGGCCTTTGTCCATCCATCTCTGGAGCCTCTCTGCTCGGCAATCCATCCCCCCTAATTCCAATTTTCCAAGGCACCATGCACTTCTTACTTCCATGTCTCTGTTCAAGTCATTTCCCCAACCTAAATATCCTCTCCTGCCTTAGCCCACCAAATGCCCACTCATCCTTCAGTGCCCAATCAAATAACAATCGCTTTATCTCTGAAGTTTCTCCAGATCCCTAGAGTTAGTCACCATCCAATCACAGCCATCAGACATTTTTGCACATACTTGTACATACGGGCTTGATTACTTATATGACCTCCCAGAGGCAGGGCCCACACTGCATTCAAGTTTCCATTCCCAAGACTCATGCTGGAGTTTTCACTTGTTCATTCACAGGTGCACCTGAGATACACTATCCAGTGAATGAATACAAAAGTGTGTCACAGTGATGGACAAATGTATCCTTAGGGTTCTGTCCAACTGTCAATACTAATAATTCTCCAAGTGAGGCTGCTAAACTGTGGCCAAAGAGAAAGATTTCCAGGGTGGAAATGAGCAGCTATTGGAACGCTGACCTACCTTTCACCTTAGTCTAAGGTAAGAGGCCACTTACCTGCCTGGTCACCACAAAGTTTACCTTTCCCAGGAGTGAAGGAATACCTACCCTCTGGGTGGCAACTCCTTACTATAGTTCCTGAAAATGATTAGTTTTCACACCAAACAAAACAGAAGCTACAAATGGCAACTGAGTTGTTCTTCCTGGGAACTAAACAAAGCCTGTCTTCAGTGGAAAGTTCATTAGAAAGAATAAGTGCAGGTGACTCTGGGGACATCCTGGCACTGAATGTAGAATAGCACTGGTCTTCCACAGTTATTGTTAAAAAGTTGTTATCAAGATGGACCACTGTGTGGAAAATAATAGATTCAGAAACCCAGCTACAATACACACGAGGACAGAGAATCCACCTCATTTCTTATCTACTAGTAGACAGAGCTGCCCTATGGCATCTTGGTCTAAGCCTCCCATCCTTCAAGGTCTCAGCTGAGACCCAGCACTTCCAAGGAGCTTCTGCACATGACCTAGCAGGCACACATGGGCCACAGGACTTCATTTGTACCTTTCCCATGGTATTGCATTACATTCTAGATACATATTAACATGTTTTATCTGCCCTGATAAGTGCCTACAATCTTGGCACTGCCTTCAAATATCCTAAAACTTTACTTTTATAAATGTAGTTCATTCAACAGACATTTCTTGAGGACATTTTTGAAGTCCTTAATTTAGGTCTGGCCTTGGGTTCACTTAAAATGTCTCACTCAATATTCACAAATAAATAGGGTGACCACATAGTTTATCCTCCAAGTCAAAACACCTCTGAGAAAGAAAGGAGACACTATGAATACTAGTAGAATAAGCTAGAATACAGGCATGAACAGAGGTTCCACTGGGCCAACCAGAAAGTAAGGCTACTCTACCCATGAAGCAAGTATTGTTGCTTCAGACATTTTTATATGTAAGGAAATTGAGGCTAAAAATCCTTTAACATACTAAATGTTCTCTTAAAAATGCCAAGGAATGGCATGTATACTGGTGCAGACCTGTAATCCCAACTCAAGAGACTGAGATAGGAGGATCACAAGTTCAAAGCCAGCCTCACCACCTTAGCAACAACCTCTCTCAAAATAAAAAATAAAAGGGGCTGGGGAAGTACTTCAGTGGTAGAGTGCCCCTAGGTCCAATCCCCAGCAGCACTGACAACAGATATAGCAAAAATGTCCACACCGAGAGTAGCAGAGGCCAAAGCACACTTCTACAAGGTCAGTGACCCTGGCCTATCCCAATCCCCTTGCTTACCTGCCCCATGAAAAGTTCCCATACATGTTTCTGTGGAATACCTGGCTCATCCCTCAGCACTAGCTTTCCATTTGAACTACCGGGGGTTTTCCTGCCATGATGTAAGTCTACTGCACAAGCAACTCCTGCAGCAGAAGAAAGTAGAAGGAAATCCCATAGGACTAAAAAATGCAAATACAACGCAAATAAAACCTCAGAGAGAATGGGATGGTCATAGTGGAAAGAGGGACACTGCTCAGCCATTCACTGGTGACAAACAAACTCTTGCACAGCCTGGACATGCCTGTGAATGTCTGTGACAATCATCCCACGTTCTGAAGCAAATTATTTTCAACTACGGTGCCCTCCTTAATGAGGCCTTCAAAGGAGTAAATCAGAAAACCAAATAGTGCCTCCTCTACTACATGGCACAGCTAAGACTTGAACTTGGAGTTGTCCAGATCTAAAGTCCATGACTTTTCCATCAGTAGGAAAAGGAGTCATCACTGTGTGCCAGATGCCATACTGAGCAACCAGGACGGGCCACAAGTACACACTACACTACCATTCAAAAAGCACCATCAAGGGGAATTTCTCTGGCTTTCACAAGTGCGTTGTGATACATCATATGATCGCTCTTTGAAGGCAACTGAGGCTTAGGGATGTTCCAGAACTCATGAGTGACTCAAACACAGGACTCTGTTTTCCATAGACCAAAAACTATCTGGAACTGCCAAAATGACAATAAGGTGAAACCCAGACCTTCAAACTCTCAAACTCTGCATCACACACCTGGTTCTCAGTTTTGCCTTCTGTTATGGTTTAGATATTAGGTGTCCCCCAAAAGCTCATGTCTGAGACCATGCAAAAAGATCTAGAGGACAAATGACTGTGTTGTGAGACCCTTAACCCAATCAGTGAATTAATCCTCTGGTGGGATTAACTGGGTGGTAACTGAAGAGGGGCAGGGTGTGGCTGGAGGAGATGGGTCATTGGGGGTGTACCTTAGGGGTATATATTTTGTATCTGGCAAGTGGAGCCTCTCTCTTTGCTTCCTGAATATCATGTGAGCTGCTTCCCTCCACCACACTCTTCCACCATGATGTTCTACCTCACCTTGAGCCATAAGGAATGGAGCCAGCCTTCTATGGATTGACATCTCTGAAACTGTGAGCCCCAAAATAAACTTTTCCTCCTCAACAATTGTGCTGGTCAGGTCTTTTAGTCACCGCAACAAAAAAGCTGACTAAAACACTTCCAAAAGCCTTGGACACAGGCAGCTAGTGCTACTAATTACTGCAAATGAAATAATAATTGTTTCTCGCAGGGTGTGGTGGCATACACCTGTGATCTCGCCACTTAGGAGGCTGAGGCAGGAGAATCACAAATTCAAAGCCCATCTCAGAAACTTTAGAGAGACCCTACCTCAAAATAAGGACTGGGGATGTAGCTCAGTAGTAAAGATCCCCTGGGTTCAATCCTCAGTACCAAAAAAAAAAAAAAAAAAAAAAATTTCTCACATTTGTGCATAGGGCTTACTGAAGATGTACATACAAATTGCTCATTTGTAGCAGTTAAGAAGCAGGACAGGAGTTTCAGAGACAGGAGTCCGAGTCTCATTCAGCCACTGAAGGCTCAGTGGGAAGGTTTCTTCACCCCTGAATACTTGCCCACTCTCTGTGAAGCAAGACTGATCTTGCCAGCACGATGAGTTGCAATTGGGAATTAAGTAATAAAAATGATCGTAAAATGCATTTGCCACATAAAAAGTGCTATGAAGGCTATGAAATACTAATGGGCTCGGCAAGATGGGTTGTGATGAGCAGGTTTAAGAGGGAAGGAAAAGATAGGAGGCTCTGCCTGTAATGCATCTAAGACTGTCATCCTGAAAACTTTCAGGCCAGCAAAAATAAAGGGAGAATGGTAGGAAGGGGGCAGGGAGCTGTCACCTATAAGAAAAGTTGGAGCTAGCACAGATCCAGTAGCTTGGTTCCTGCAAGCAAGTGGCAGACATCAATGCCAATGACACAATAACCAGATAATAACACAGATAATAACCGGACAATAACACAAATAGCCAGAACCATCTTAATCACATTGTTTTCAAAGTGTAAAGCGAAAGATCCAAGCCTGAGATACAATGATCTCCCAGTTATATCCCCTCCCCAAATTCTCCAAAGCAAAGCCCCTGGAGGTCGGGGATACGTCAAGTACAACAGAAACTGAGAATAAAAAACACCTTGGAAAGAGAGCTGGTCTGGAAATGAGGACCAAATGTGACTAACAAAGTCTGTTCCTTTCTTTAGGTCTCAGTTTCCTTCTCTGTATGATAAGGGATTGGGTCATTGTGACCACCAAGGCCCCAGCCCATACTTGTAAAGCAGGAACTCATTACCCATTTGGGCTTTCTCCTACTGACTATAAGCTTTGATGTCCATAAAATAGTGTTTTGTAGCCAGGTCTGATAAACTGGGAGGAAAAAAAAAGATAATAGTAGAACTAAGCTACTTCATATTATTCTAATAGCAAACAGTTTCTGGAATCTGTTTTTCCTTCTCTCTACTCTGCTGATATAGTACAGGACTATCTCCCTGTCCTGAACATTTCAGCAGCCTCTAAACTGCCTCTGGCCTTGACCTGCTATCATTCTGTTCCCAGAGGTCTCTGAAACACAGATCCAACAAGGTCTTCCTTTGCTCAAAAACTTGCAAAAGCTCTCTTCCCCTCCCCACCTCTGTCATGATCCTTAGTTCAGCCTACCAGCCCTTGACCATCTAACCCTCCCTAGCCAACCACACCCTTCACATGATCTCCAAACAGTTTTTTATTCCCTAAAAAATTCTAGTCCTCAGGCCTGTGCATATATATCAAGGTCCTCCTGCCTGGAAGGCGCTTCCACCCCTGTCTATCATGAGAACTCATACCCACTCCTCAAAATCCAACCCAAATGTCTTCTTTTCTGTAAGTATTCACCAGGTCTTCTAGGTGGTCAGTCACTCCTTTCTTAATGTTCCCATCAGCCCTTTGCTCATTACTAGGGCCTTAGCACAGTCCATTTCAGTCTCTCTCCTATGTTAGAATAAAGATCCTTGAAAACAGAGCCTTTCTTTGTTTTCCTTGTAAGCCAGTATCCAGCACTTCTGCCTGACACATGGTAGTCACTCAGTACAAAGGTAATGAACTTCATACAAGAGATGGAGTTGTATGTGATCACACAGATAGGTGGGTTACAAGAGGCAAGGACTCTGGAAATGGCTGCATGGCACAGGGTGGATTTTGATCTTGATATTCAAAGAGCATAGGTTTACAACAGGTGGAGACAAAGAGGCTGAAGATCCAGGAAGGGAGAACAGCACAAGCAAAGACCTGGATTATGAAAACAGAATAATAAAACTGCCTGGATGTAGGAAAGAAAAGAGAAAGGCCAGGTGCACATTCAGTGATTCTTAACATAGCTGATCTCACACCCTCAAACCCACACTCCCAGTCCCCCAGTTTTTTCACCCCACTGGTAGCACTGCCCAATACCACCTGTGGCAGCTACAGCACCAGTGATTTTCCATCCAGTCCTGGATCTCTATAGGCTCCAGGTTCTAGGCAGTAAAATTATGGTCCCCTTTGCCATGATTGCTATCCTATGGTGGCAGTGAACCATTATGCCACTCCCTGTCTTCCCATAGCAAATACTTCCAGAGCACCTATCACACGCCAGGTACTCTTCTGGGCACTGGGATATCACCAGTACTAAAGCAGACAACCTTACAATCCTCAAGAAACTTCTTTAAAAGTAGAGGGGAGGTAGAAAAGCAAATATTTAAGGTGAAGTGGTGATTCGTGTTTATATAATATCAACAGACATTGTTTATTCATTAACAAGTAGCTAATAAACATCTTCAAGGCATCAGAGATGAAAGGGATTGATTCAAAGATAAGTAAGACAGAGATAAGTAAGATATCACCAGGTGCCATTCCTAGGGTCTACCTCCCCTCCCCAGAGAATAAGCAACTCATTCATCCATTCATCAATGAGTCATCAACATGCAAATGACCCACCTGAGGCAGGTAGGTTATAGGAAGGACTAGAGCTGATCCCTTGAGTCCAGAGCCAGAAAGCTTTCTTGGAGAAAGGGATTAGCATGACCCAGGGATCCAACCAGAGGGATTTGGTTCAACTCCAGAGTTGTTGCAGGAGCCATAAACTCAGGGTAATGACAGAGATGGAGACTCCCTACCACTTTTTTTATACCCCCTACTGCTTCTCTACTGGGTACATCAAATCCTGATGCCTACAATGGACTGGGGAAGTAGGCACTTTTGAGAGGAGCAGATGATTTGCTGTAGAGGATCAGTCCTCTCAATTAGGTTTGAAGAGAGAGGACACTCAAAGATAGAGGGCATGGTGGCAGCTTAAGAGAAAGGAAGGTGGGACAGCACCAATGTGGAACTAAGAAGCCAATCATCCAGGGAAATCCTCAACTGTGATCCCACCAAGCCCCAAGGAATGTGTGCTGAATTAAATCCCAGAGGAGAACACTGAAAAACAATATCAGTTTGAACTTTTCCTGCTGTGTACACAGAAAGGAGTGGTGGAGAGGCTAGTAATCAAGCAAGAGTTGGAAACTTGGCTGTGTTACTTAGTTGTCAACCTTATCTCACCAAACTCATTTTCTCACCAGCAAAATGAGACTGATAATCATCATAGAAGTCCATTTTTTGTTACTATAACTTAATACCTGAAGCTGGTGGAATTGATAGAGAAAAGAGGTTTACTTAGCTCACAGTTCTGGAGGCTCAAGGGCATGGCACCAGCATCAGCTCAGCTCTGGTGAAGGTCTCATGCAAAATGATACCAAAATAGCAGAAGCATATGTGGGGACAGAGGTGACATTGCCAAACAGGGAGTCAAAGAGCAGTTCAAATCAGGCTGGCTCTTGCACATGTTCTCAGGAAAACTAACAGGATTCCAAAGGAACACCTTAATCCCTCCCAAGGTACACCTTTAATGACCTGAGGACCTCCCACTAGGCCCACCTCCTAAAGTTCCCACCTCCATCACATGAACCATTGGGGGACAAACCACAACCAAAGCATAACACTCATAAAACCTACCTCAATGAATCAATATGGTAACTAATAATCACACAGCAAGCACTCAAAATGTCTAAAATTATATATTATCATTAAGAATGACAAGAAGATAAACATTTTCCAACTTCAATTTTACAGCTTACCTGCTTCAACACATTCATGCCCCAGCCACCGGTCCACCCTCCAATCTCATCTCAGTGACCTGCATTAGTAATGTACCAGTCATATTCTCTGGGCCGCCGGGCAGGCAGGGCAACTCCCACTACACACTTCCATTTCTCTACCCTCCCATGCCCTCACATTCTCTACCTTGCATGCACCTTCATGTCAGTGGGTTTCTACCCAGGTCCTAGCTTACTGCACCATTTTACCTCCCCGTTCCTCACCTCTAGCAAGTTTCTTCTAGCAAGTTTCTTCCACCAAAGCGTAGCATTCCAAAACTATATTCCAGGAAAAGTCCCCACCCAACAATGCACATACCTGACTGAGGGCCTAATTACTGCCCTGGCTCAAAGTCTCAAGTTCACTCATCCAGCTATGTTACTGGATCCAGCAAGTATTACTATGCCTTCTACATTACCATCAAATACTTAATCCCACAGCAATAGTTCCAGAGCCCCCGACTAGCCTTGTTCTGTGAATCACAAACCTTTAGAGAACCAGCTAATGGCTCCTATAGCCTATGAGATAAATGTAAACATTTCTTTTAGCAAAAATTAAGAGTCCTCCCCTTTCTCCATTTCCCATAGCCCTCTTCATGCTGGCCATTAAAACACAGACTTGAAAATCAACCATGCGGCCTTTACCTCGCAGGAATCTCACCTGCCATTCTTCCACTTAACAGTTCCCACTAAACCCTAGAGATTTGGTTCAGACAGCTTCCCCTCTAGCAAGGATCCCCTGAGTTTGGCCATCCTTGGTGGAGAGCTGCCAAAACATACTGACAGCACTTGACACACTGAGAGCCCCCACTCCACCACATACACCCTCCCCTGTGCTCCTCAAAGACAAGGACCATGCCCTCCTCATCTCTATACCCAGGGCCTACCCAGTTCTGATACAGAGTAGGCAGAGTCAGGAAGTGTGTGCTCTGGGCACTGTTCTTCTTTCTAGGTAAAATCTGTGCATCTCCAGCCTTTGTTTTACCAGTTTCCATTTCACTGCCCTTTTTCTATTTAGTACAGCAGATCTCTGGGTGAAGGGGACTTCCCAAACTTTATAAATTATACACTGTCCTTGGCCAAAACCCCCTCAACATTCCAGCACCCCGAGCCTTCATTCTGAAATCAAACCCAATCAGATTCTTTCCCCATTCCCAATTAACCCATGTTAATTCCCCAGCAGGATAAAAGCCACATGTTACCACCAAGAATCACAAGTTAGAGATTGCAATTTTGAGCACATCCCTAATTAGCTGGGTAACCTTGGAGAAGAGTTAAAATGGAGGTGACTATGTCACCAGGCTTAATTCTCAGAGAATTTTGGAGATTCAAATGGAATAGATGATGTTAAAGTGTTTTATAAAGTGCAAAGTTCTATACATAAAGGACATGATTAAGAAATTTTGTCAAATTTAAATCATTGACTGTAAGATGTGTCATTATCGACCTAGAATGAAAAAAAAAACTGTTCAACTATGACACATCGGTGATTATAAGACAACCAGATTTAGTGACATTAAAATGTGAAAAAAGTGTGTCTTAGAATTAATTTAATACAATTTATCTTAATAAAAACAGGATCCTCCTATAAATTTTTCATATTTGTCAGTAGCACATAATAGGTACTCAGTAACATGTCAAACGAACAAACACCCAATGATAATATTCTTAACTAAATTATCACCTCTCACTGAAACTGGGCACAGGAGGCTTCCCATTACAAGAAATCCCCTCTCAATCATGTTCCAGCCTGCCTGAAACCCTCAAATGATGGCTTCAAGTCATATCTCAATAGCCTGGCATTTTTAAAGTCCTTCATAATCAAGTCTCCTCTCCCACCCATCAATTCCTGGAAATGTCTCCCTTCCTTGGAGGGATCACCTCTCCACCAGAATGTGACTCCAAGAAGGATCCTACTCCTTCCCACCATAACAATCAGCTCATCAGCTCAGCTTCTCCTTCCTCTCCCTCCCACCAAGGCCAACTCTAAGCCTATGCTATACAGGGAGCCAGACCCTGAGGGACTGTCTGACCCAGAGGCCCCAAATTTGTACCCCTACTGTTCAAATAGCTAATCCCACTTACAGACTCTACATTCTAGACTACAAAGGCTTAAGCACTGAGGTTAAGGGCTGCCTTGCAAGCGTCAGATGCAAGATACATAATCTCTTCTTTAACTGGCCCTGGTGCTGGCAGAAGTTCTGCAAGGAGGAGGCTGTTGATGGGATAGAGAGAACTCTGCTGGGTGTTCTGTACCTTCACCTTGGTCCACCTTTACTCAGCTCTAGGGCTGACACTCAACTCTACATGTTTCCCTACCTGTAAGAGTGAGGCAAAGTGAGAATGGGAGAGAGGGTTAGCTCTTTCTAAAGACACCCCTGTCACTTCCCTTCCTCCCTCTAGAGATTTTCTTAAAATGCACATGTGCAGGAAGAGGAAAAGCAGTAAGTTACTAATATCTTTGTGACAATTTTATTGGAGAGGCAAGACATCTAAAAAAGGGGATGGGGAATCCAAAGAGTAAGGGGATTAAAGCAATGTTAAGTGAGTCTGGTTGAGGAAAGTAGTTCAGAGATAACCCTGAGTTCTTGCTAATCCTTTCATGTTGGAGGGAAAGCGGTGGAACCCTTCTAAGGAAAGGAAACTAGAGTTTTCTTAGGACCCTGGGTCCCAAAGACTCTACTCTGCCCAAGAATCCTGGTGCCATTCCATGGATGAGCTCATCTCAGGTCATACCCCTCCCTATTCCAAACTTCACGCCCCCATTTACAGTTCATCTCTACTCCCCACCCTTCATTCAGTCTTCTCTGATCTGCACTTGCCTGGCTGAGATGCCCTTCCTCCATGGCTGGCTGGCTTCAGAAAACTCCCCATCCTTCAAAAGCAACAATCAACCACAGCCCCTTCCAAAGGCCATTTCCTTAAAACTCTATCCTTGTATTTCCCCTCAGCACTTAGCATTTCCTATAGGGTTAGGTTTGGCTTCTCCACTCAGCTGAGTGCTCCCTGGGGGTAAGATCTGGGCCCAACACACCAGCACAGTGCCTGACACACAGTGGGGACTCTAGAAATGCTTACAGACCGGAAACTAGGAGTCCTGAGCCACCTACTTTATTTATGGCTCGACCTCTAATGAATGACTTCGGGGAAGACCCTCCTGTCTTGGCCTCGGTTGCCCTAACTCTAAAATGGGAGGACTTGAATGACTGGATCTCTAGGCCCTTTCCACTGTGACAACTGAGATTCCGCGAAAGCTCTAAGCGGCTAGGCGTGGCCCCGCCCCCTAGGCGCCCAGAAAGCCCGAGCAGGGGGCGCGCAGACTCCAACCCCGCCCAGCCCCCCCCCCGTCCATGCTTCCCCCAAAACTCTGGGTCCCCCTCCCCCACGGCGTGCACCCGGTGATTGGGCCGCGGTCGGCACTTCCGCACCGCGGGCCTGGCGGCCGGGCCAGGGCACTCTGCACCCCGCGCTCCTGCCATCCTAGAGGCGCTCGCGCCCGGGGCGGGCTGGGGGGTTCCTGAAGCGCCGGCGGGCGGAGGGTGGGGGGAAGGAAGGAGGATTTGCAACAATACCTCAGGGAGGAGGCAGACGGGGCAGCGGCAGCGGCGGCGGCTGGAGGCGGAGGCAGAGGCGGAGGAGGAGGTGCCCGGGCACTCCCCCTCCCATTGTCCCCAGCCCCGGACAGGCCCGGCCCCAAGCCCCGCACCGGTCCCGGCGAGCGCGCAGCCCTCGCCCAGCGCCCCGCGTCCCGGGCCGTGCAGCCAGCCCTTACCTTGCAGCGCTCGGCTCTCCCCGATCGCTAAAGCTACTTATCCCAGGAAAGCTCGCGCGGGGCCCGGGAGCGAACCCACAGACAAAAAGTGAAACTTCGGCTGGGCTGGAGCGGCTGCTGGTTGGTGCCTTTCCCCCTCCTTCCTCCCCACCGTCCCCACCCCCTCCCCTCAGTCTCCCGTGCGGTGCCCTGAGCGCTGGAGGCTGACGTCAGGGGCCTGAATTCCTGACTTTGCCTGCACGCATTTGTCCATGTAAGGTATGGGAAGGCGTGTGCCCGCGGGCCGCAGCGCAGCACTCGCCCGGCCGGGGAGGGGGCGCCCGCAGCGGGCAGTGACTTTGCCAAAAGGTGGGCGCACAGAGGGCATTGCATTTCCTGGGAGGAAGAGGAGGAGACGCGCTAATGTAGGGAACTTGCAAAGGAGGAAGGGAAAGAGGGAGGTGTGGAAGCTTGCTTCCACTGGAGGAAGAGGAAGGAGACGTAGGAGGAAGCGGCCGAGTTGAGGGTCTGATAGAGAAATGGGGCAACTTGAGTCTGCTACGATGGCGCCAAATTAGGGGACTGAGCCTGAGCTAAAGAATTCCCTTCGACGATCCTCCTCCTGAGCCCCACCCCGGATTCCCAGCAAGACTCAAAACTTACAGGATGTTAAAACTGGCAGAAACAAACTTTCAACCCAATCACTTCACCTTTGAGAACGCTGAAACTTACAAAAAAGAAATGACTTGCACAGAGCATACGCTCAACAGATCCAGGAGCGGGAGCCGGTTTCCCTTCCTCCCCTCAGGATTGATTCCAGCCCGCAGGCAGGTCCCTGACTTCCTCCTAAGCCCTGAGCTGTGAACCAGGTTAGATATCAGAATAGGCAGGAGGACCACCCAGTGACGTGATTTCATACTCCCCTTGGCCCCAGAACCAGTTCTGGGTAGGTTCTGGTTGACAGTGAGCCCTGAGGAACAGTGACAATCAGTTGCTTCAGGGTAACTTCCTCTGTACTGTGCTGAAAGAGGTGAACCCCAGGAATTAAACATCTACAGCTTGCTCTGTACTTATAGCTTCGAAAAAAGTATAGGAACTGGGTGGAATGGTTTGAATAAAGACAAGCCTGTTCTTGGAAGGTTCAAGTCGGATTTTTTTTTTTTTCTCTGACGTTTGTAAATGTGAGCAAAGGTGAGAACTACCATTTACTGTATCCAGGGGTTATTTCCTGGAAAGCACTCCAAACCTGTGACTTCCTTTCCTTGTGTTTCTATCCTGTTCATATCTAAAAGAATAATCCCTCACTGCAGCATATCATAAGAACACTTTTTCATCTGTCCTATTACATCTTCAAGTGAGTTGGATAGGATTAATTGTAATCCATCTTCTACCTTTAAGGCAAAAATCCAGGTAAAGGATTTGCCAAGCACAAAATAAATGAGCAAGACCTGAACTCACCCCCCCCCACCACCACCACCACCATCCAGGTCACCTGACTGATTTTATGCTATTTGCCCACCATCTTCCAGGCCTTCACCTCCAGTAGGACCTAATTCCAGTCATACATGGTGAGAGTACACTTTGAGTTCACAGTGCACGAAAACTCATGTTTTTTGAGATTAGATTTTAATGGAATTCTTTTAACTAAGAATTAAGGAAATAAATGTAAAACCTCATGCTGTTGGACTCCTTTATTGAGCATATCTTTTGTGAGGTCTTTGAATTCAGATATTTCTGGGTGTAAATTATTTAACCTCTTTGTTCCTCTCAATTTTCTCATCTACACATACAAAAATAGTAAATCTAGAGGCAGAGAAAGATGACTGAGAATACCCACCCAGTGCCTCTCGCTCCTGAGATGGCCCACATCCTCCCTTGAATGTGTATTTCCTACTTTATCCCCAAAGGGTCTCTCTTGAGATTGCCCTATTTCTTCCTTAAATGTGTATCTACTTTCCTAAACAAACCTCTTTCTGGGGCAGGAGGTGGAGATACCCACCCATTCCACATGATAATAAACTATTTTTCCTTTTACATCTAACATGGTTTAAAAAAAAATGGGAAAGATGAGCTCTTAAAGAGATTTTGTTCTGAGACTTTAAAAATACCAAATCCTATCACAACACAATCCACTTATTCTATCAAACATTTCAGCAGAGCCACATCCTGAGCACTGCTATTTAGTATGAAAAAATCCTAGTATCACAGGAGGTAAGAATGAATTCACCCAATTTTCATCAGCTCTAACAGGACTTGACCGGCATTTCCCCACCCACCCACCCCTCTTTCTCCCACTTACAAAGAATAATAGAGTTCTAATGAGGATTAATAAAATTTAATAAGGTATAATTAGTCATTCATTTCCTCTATCATGCACATTGTAAGAGTTCTGTTTTGGACCCAGAAATGCTACTAATTATGTTGAAACTGTTGCATGGGTGTGTTGGGGAATATCACTGTGTTTCTCCTCCTGAAATATTTATGAATTGCTCAGGTAGGCATGGTGTTAGCATGAGCATTACATAATGTTAGTCACAAAAGATAATTTCCATTCATGAGGCCTTCACAGGAGTGTAAGTGACAACATCATCAGTTGGATGCTTGGTGAACCGCATGTAGTACTAACCCAAACCAATGTCTCATTTTTGTTTGCTATTCTGGTTTCTTTTGTACTGTCACTTTTTTTCAACATCCTATTAACACTTGGTGTATGCAGGGGTTTGGACCAGAAGGGAAGACTGTAAATTTGCAGACTCAGTACTAGAGAAATGCTGGTTTATCTGTTTAGAGAATAAAAGAAGCACCTTCTCAGGTGGGGTAGGGGGGTCCTATGGTCCAAGGATGAAACACTGCTGTTCTCAAGGCCAAAAGTAGCAATCTCTTTGGTCCACTGATGACACAAAAAGATTTTTAGGCAGGCTGAGCTGTGATCGCACCATTCTGTTGCAGCCACTAACAATTCTGCACACAAGGATCTTTGTGCAGTTCATGCAGTTACAGGGCTAGGGAGCTGCCAGCCTGAGCCAGGGGAGCCACTGTAGACCTAGGGTGCTGATTCTTGTGAATTCACCCAAAAGAATTTGAGGGAAACACAGTAGTAAGTGAAAAGTTTAATAGAGTGAAAGGAAAGAGTAACGTACAGCATAGGAAGAACAAGGACCACCTGGAACAGAAGATGGTATGGTGCTCGCAGAGTTGAAGTTTTTAAGGAAATAAGTCCCCTGTTCTTGTCTCAATTTTCCTGTCCCTTTGATTCGTTTCTCACCCTTTGGCTACCCATCAGTAAACCTCCTTTTTGAAGATCTCAATGTTCTCGTTGACAGAATGATTTGGTGGTTGTGGCATAGTTGTGGTGATAAGGGAGGGTTCTGGTGACTTGGTTGCAAGAGATAATGAGGACCTGGTCTGGAAACAGTAGGGTCCCTTGAGGGGTTATGATTCAGCTAGGGGTCCCCAGGATTTTAGGTAATTGTTTCCTCAGGGGATTATATTTATTTTCCTACAGCTTGGGCAAGATTGGGCATTCTAGCTCTCATTCCCAAATGCTTGCCAGTTTAGATAAGATTCTCTGTTGTTTCAGTTTTATAACTCCCGGATTTTTCTTGGTGCATAAGCCTAATGTCTGTCATCTGTCCTTTATTGTCCTTCCCCTTTTCATCCCTTTCATGGCTAACTAACCTACTTAATAATGCAGTTCCTTTTTTTTTTCTTTTTTTTTTTTTGGAGTGCTTATAATATGTCAGGGTATTCTAGGGATTTTTTCATATGCAATTCACTTAACCCTCACAAATCCCTTCATAAGTTAGCATTATTTCTCCATTAATTCCATGAGGAAACAAAAACCTGGGGAAGCTAAGTAACTTGCTGTTAATACAAAGCTAGTACTGTGTAAGCTGAGAGTCCACCCTGAGCCCAGGTAGCCCGGTTCCTTGCTTACCCACTGTTCCCACTTATACTTCATCCATAAACAGACAGCATCTGCCACCCACACCAGAAGCTGAACCAGTGGAGCCCACCCAAATTTGAACTTCAAACCTAGGAGCTACATAAACCTCTTCTCTTTATAAGTAGCCTACCTCAGGTATTTCATTATAGTGTCAAAAAGCTAATACTGTCATATTTTTCTAAGAACTAAGCACACAAGATAGTTTTAATATTTTATATGTCCTGTTGTATAGCTGAGTGTAGTTCTCTTTCCAAGATAATAGCACCAAGGCCATGGATGATGCTGACTCTAGCCCAGCTGGATAAGCATCAGCCCTTCAAAAAGAGGTAAAAACTTGATATGGTAAACAGCAGTGGTAGACTTTGTGTAAATGCAGCATTTAAGATAATGAAGAAGTTTACAAAAAATTTGTTTACTCTCCATTCTTCATACCTCACATACAATGGGGGGGTAATAATTTCAATGTAAAAACAGAATACATCATAAGACTTCTTAAGTAAATGTTTTCTTCCTTTATTGGTGCTAGTTCTTTTCTGAAGAAAAAAAAATTATCAAAACCTGCTTTTGACATTAGCATATCACGTTCAAGCCAATGTGCACAAATGATTACTTTCATCTGTTCCACGGGATTCTGCACAGTTTTACCCATTTTCCACTGACTGGCTACAGAGATATCACTATTTGCATTTTGCAAATTTTGCAGGATCAGATATCCACATATATTCTGTCCCATTCCAATTCAGCCCCTGCTACCAGACTGCTGACTTGTGAGTTCAAGTAAGCCGAGGACCTAGAAGAAATACAACTGTCCCCAGGAACTAACGAACCTTCAGAGGTCACACAGTGCAGGGTGACAGTGGAGTCCAGTCTGTGGTAGCAAGGAGGCTGGAAGAACTTTAATCTTTCTTGGTTCATGATCACTGTAAAAGTTGACAGTTCATATCACGTTTTTGGTCTAACAAGTATTGACCATGAACCTATTAACTGTATTAGGCATGCGTATAGTACTGAGAATAGTAGATGTAGTCCTCACTTGATGTAGTCCTCACTTTACATGCTAACACAAAGATACATAATACCAGCTTGGGAGGGTGGGGTTGTTGAGATAAGTTAGCTGAGACTTCCCAATCAGCTGCTGAGTGGACTGAATCCACTGCTTCTGCTGCAAGCCTCCTTTGATGGTGATGAGCCTGGAAATACATGCACCCTAGGGCCCATTGGAGAACACAGACCTGGGCCCACAGTTTTGTTTTCACATCATATCAGCAGTATGATGTCCAAGGGTTTGATGAATGTATCCAAGGCCTTACTTACTAGCCTCACTGGTCCCTTTAGGAAGCTGCACAGAACTGTGTTGTTGCTAAAGAGTGTCTGCTAGTTCTTGGGAATCTGTGAATAGGCTTAGGATGCACTCTGCCTCATTCTTGGCTGTAATCCAGTGTCACCTACTCATTAGGTATCACAGCAGACCTCAGGGAAGTTTTAGATGAATGGAGAGAGGTTTGTGATTGGTAGGTAGATAGATAGATAGATAGATCTCTTAACATGTTTTTAAACATATAAATTAAACTACAATTAAACTGTAGATATATATTCTACCCATCATATATACACACTATACACACAAATAGAGTTTAACTGAAGTATAATTATTTTAGTTATTAAAAAAACAAGAGGTGCTTCCTGCTGCATTGTAATTAAAAACATGAAGACGTGTGCTTAAAAAAAAAAAAAAAAAAAAAAAAAAAAAAAAACAAGAGGTGCTTTACTATTGAGTCACATCCCCAGCCCTTTTTAATTTTTATTTTGAAGCAGGGTCTTGCTGAGTTGCTTAGGGCTTCACTATGACACAAAGACTTGCCTTGAACTTGCAATCCTATTGCCTCAGCCTCCTAGTTCTCTGGGATTGCAAATGTGTGACACCACGCCCAGTTGAGTATAATTTATGTAACATAAAATTCATTCATTTTAATCACACACATGGTTTTAGTAAATTTAGTATAATTATGGAATTGTGTAATCACCACTGCATTCTAATACTAGTGCAGTCCTATTAACCCAAAAAGAAACCTTGCAACCCTTTATAGTCATTCCCATTCCCACCTGCAAAGTCCCACCTGTAGATATGTCTATCTTTGATATTTCATACAAATAAAGCATTTAATGTGTGGATTTTCATGTCTAGTTGCTTTTACTTAGCAAGTTTCCAAAGTTCATTCATGTTGGAGCATGATGTATTCATACTTTTTTTTATTTTTTATGATCAAATAATATTCCATTGTGTCAATATACCATATTCTGTTCATTCATTCATCAGCTACTAGATATTTGGATAATTTTCATTTGGGGGCTATTATGGATATTGTACTTATGAACATTCATATATTATTTTCTAATTATATGATATTTAAAAGCAGAAAAAATAGCTGTATAAAAAAAAAGCGTGGTGGAGCAAGCCTGTAATCCTGTGGCTTGGGAGGTTAAAGCAAGAGGATTGCGAGTTCAAAGCCAGCCTCAGCAATGGCAAGGCACAAAGCAACTCAGTGAGACCCTGTCTCTGAATAAAATACAAAATAGGGCTGAGGGTGTGGCTAAGTGCTCAAGTGCCCCTTAGTTCAATACCCAATACCAAAAAAAAAAAAAAAAGAAGAAGAAGAAGAAGAAGCTGAAGCCAGGTTCTGTGGCTCATGCTTGCAATCCCAGTGCCTTGGGATGATAAGGCAGGAGGATCACAAGTTCAAAGCCTGGTACCAAAAAAATTGCAGTTGAACTTGGGATTTACAAGATTTAAAAGGAGTTGTCTTTAAGTGGTAGGATTATTTATTTTTATTTATTTTTGTTTATTCAATTTTTTAAAAATTTGTAATGCATCATTTTTGTTTCCTATATGTCTCTAATAAGCAAAAACAATAAATTAAAACCAAAATTACCCCCAAATATTTGGAAGATATAATCCCTTACTTGCTACTTGAATTACTTGAATCTTCTCAGTAATCCATGACAGATGGTTTGGAGTGGAATATTATCTCTAAGTATTTAATGAGATTTTTACCCTTTTTTCTAACTCTGACCCTTCACTCACTTGGTTAGATAAGACAGTCTTTGTTAATGCATTCCCAGAAGTGATGGGGTAGACCTCAAATTGAATGATACCAGCTTTCTTTTAGTTTGCAGAACACACTTAAATTTACTTGCAAGCTCCCAATTGAGGGTAATTTCTAAATTTTTCATTTCTTTCCTTTGGGTCTGCAGAACAGTCTCTAGTTAAGAATAATCAATCTGAGTGTGGCTCAAAATTGAACTCACTGAAGTCCTTTGTCCA
Source organism: Tamias sibiricus (assembly GCA_025594165.1). Lineage (NCBI taxonomy): Eukaryota > Metazoa > Chordata > Mammalia > Rodentia > Sciuridae > Tamias > Tamias sibiricus. The sequence continues at coordinate 81,284,897 of CM046668.1, forward strand.
CACCTCTGTTTCTACTTGTGGGACACTAGTCTATGCAGTCACCACCTGGGGCTACTCTTTGACTTCTCTCTCTTCCTAGCTCCTCTCTCCAATCAGTTGTCCAGTCTGGCCAATTCTACCTTAAAAACCTCTCTCCCCTCTCTCTGTTTCTTTGAGGGTAGGTTCTTGGTTCAGTGGAGTCCCAACACTTTTGTATTTAACATTCACAAATTAAATTGTGAGCAGAAAGAAGAAATAATGTAAATACAACTGGTGGTCCTCTGTACCAAGGTTCATTTGTTTATTTGGGTATTTAATCCTCCTATGTTAACCTTCTGAGTAGCTGGATCTACCGCCACACTGTTTCCACCAAGGCTGTTGTGAGTAGAGATCTGCTTTAATTTTCACAATCTTTGTTCACAGTGTGTTTTCTCACATACCTGATGTTATTGTTTAAGGGCACCTGCATTTTATTTGACATGCCACCAGTTACAAGCTAGCTGGTGCTTCCAGTGCTCATCCAGTGAACAATGATTAGTCCCAAAACTGAAGGAAAATGGGATTTTGTTGATCTCTGTGTTAGTCTGTTTTTAATTTCCGTGACAAAATGCCTAAGAAAATTAATTTAAAGGAGGAAAGATTTCTTTTGGCTCATGGTTTCAGAGGTTTCAGTCTATGGTCAACTTTGGCTTGAGGCTCAGTTCATGGCAAACCTTCCACTCATCTCACAATCAACCTGTAGTATTCTCTCTTGGTCTACCTGACCCGTAATCTGTCAATCAATTGATAAGAATGCAACTACTATCAGCCACAGTTGTGCACACCTGTAATCCCAGTGACTCTGTTGGCCAAAGCAAGGGGATTACAAGTTTGAAACCAGCCTGGGCAACTTAGTGAGACCCTGTCTCAAAATAAAATACAAAAAGATTTGGGGATGTAACTCAGTGGTAAAATGTTCCTGGATTCAATCCCCCATACCAAAAAAAAAAAAAAAAAGGGCCTACTAAATCACAAACTGACCCAAATTGAATATTATGAGCCTCAATTTCCCCAAGTAGAGTGTGGATCCATTTCCAGCATTAAGCTCTTAAAATAAAAATTGCTGTCTAAATGCCCTGAGTGCTTTTCCTTAAGGAAGAAAAGTGGTTGCTGCATTGGGATGATGACTGAATCCCCAATTAAGTTCTTTAAAGCACATGGCTTTGACATTTCATTTCTACCTCTGATTACATTTAAAGGATTACGCTTGATCACCGTGGCAGATGTAAGAAGAAACAGATTTGATTTTGTTTCCTTCTATTTTATGATGACTAATTATTACAGTTCAAAAAAATTATCTAAATTGCAATGTCTCCCATTACATGTGTCCCGCTTAATCAAAAAGACAAGTAACACTCACTGGGGAAAATAATAAAGAAAATCAAGACCTTTGGGCAGTTAGTAATTTGCTGTTGCCACTAACTTATGGCTTCATAGTTGACTATGAAGTGAAAATCTTTCAAACTCAGTTTGTCCTTCTAGAGAATGGGTATGGTGTCAGAAACTCTCCCAGGCCCAGTACTTTCAGTCTTAAATCAAAGTCACTATTAATAATCTGGTGATAGAGTTTTTATGTGTTATATAAGGTGACTATACATTCAAATTGCCTCTGAGACCTCAACTTCTGCCTTTTGCCTCAGGCTAATTATGAATAGCATTGCCTTCCACCCTCAAAAGTGGCCCAATTTAAGTGGTCAAATTTTTGTTTAGGAAGTCCAATGGCACAGGACTTCCTCAAAGTGGACCATTTTTGTGTTCCTATTAGTACAGACGCCTCCCAAACAGGATACTTGAAGTAGTCGTGAATCCTACTCTAAAAGAATGAAGGGTCCATTAAACCTCATATGATTTACAGAGTATAAAGTTGTTGTATTAGAAAGTCTTATGAGTGTTTAGAGTGGGGAAGAATTTACATTTAATTATTCTTTTATTCTTTCTCCAATATTTCAAGTACCTACCATAAAGCAGGTAATTGACTAAAGACCAGAGATGCATTAGGGAATAAGACAGGGATAAGGGTTTTGCAACAGACTAGTTGAGGATATAGACAAGTGTATATTCAATACTATGGAGAGTGGTATCTGTTAAGATAAGGATGAGTCAGAGCATTCTGGGAACCTATGGGAGGTGCACCCAGGTCTTAGGGAGTGGGAGGGCACACAAGATTTGCTGAAAGAAGCAATAGGTAAAATGAGACCTAAAGGAAGAGTAGGTGTGTGTTAGGTAAAGAAATGTAGGGCACTGAGGAGTGCTCTAGGCAAAGGATGCATCACATGCAAAGACAGAATTGTGATATACTGGTAGGATCAGGAAATTAAAAATAGTTCATTGTGGCTTCAGCACAGAATGTGTAGAAAATAAGATGAGCTTAGCAGGGAGGAGGCAATAGAACTGGTAAAATTTGGATCAAGGCAGTGAGGAGAAGATTATTTAGAGGAAGGAACAAAGAAAAGCATTAGGGCGTGGCAGGTGTCAGGTAATCTGTGCTGACATGGACCTTATCCAAAGGCCACAAAGGATTCTCAAGCAAGGGATGGTCTTCCCAGAGCTGTTCTTAGGATATTTGTTCTAAGCAATGGTATTGGTAGTGTGTTTGGGTCCTCCAACTGCCTCATTACCTGATGATCAACCTGCATGTATATACACGTTGGTAACTTTTAGAAATCTACTGAGTCCAATTCTCTGATTTGATGTAAGAAACTCTGGGTCTCTGGACAAAGCTTATGCCCAACAGAGTACTGTATGATTATCTTTTTCCCCATAGACTTCTATTTCTGCTTTCTCAGAGCTAGAAAATTCCAGTTTTAGCCAACAGACCTGCACAGGATGGAAGCCTAAAGAAACCATGAATTAAACTAGAAATGAAATATGGCATCTAGCTTGTCTCTGGGAATGGATTTGATCAGGATCCAAGTGAACAGGGTGGAATTCAAGGTTCACCACATCAAAGTAGCAGATGATCACTTATTTGAGGAAAAGTAAGCATATAAAATGACCACAATGAGGTCTATTTAAAATATACTTAATGTATCAGGCAGGGTTCTCAGTTGTGAGAAGTTAATTGGACTCTGACAACATAAACAGAAAACAAATTTGATAAGCCGGAAACAAATATATTAAAACAACGTTGAGTAGCTAGTAGTCTATTTGGAGACTAACGATAGGTTTAGAGACTGTATACTAGGAATGAAGCTATTGAACTGGTCCATTGGTGACAGTGTTTTTTCTTCCAACATCCCCAACACTGGGTGTTGCCTCTAAAACTGCCGCCATGATGCCTCTGGAAGCTGGAGGTGGCCAGTTCTGCTCTGCTTCCCTGAACTACTTGTTTTTGTGAATGCCTGGAACAGGAACATCTGACTGGCAGTGCCTGCTCCATGTGCCCTAATTGCAAGGAAGGTTGAGAAAGTAAGTCTCTGGCCTTCACAGACTATACGTGTCAGGCAACCTTTGCCTCATAAAATGGGAGATTTTCCAAACACAGTAATGGGGCGGGGATAAAGAATTCAGATCTTGAGATTAAAAAAAGAATGATAAGTGTACATTACACTACAGAGCAAGGGAAAAGAGAACATTATTCTAGAGATACCAAGGAAGAGAAACCTTCTAACAGATTTTCTGGAGGAACCAGAAGAAAATGATAAATGAGTTTTTGGTGTTCTCAAAAAGCTTAAAGGCACTACCTTTTAGAAATAAAAATATAAATAATAAAAAAGAAAGTCTGTCATGAAAAAACAATAGGATAACTAAAATGGGAAATGGATTAAATGGAAAAGTGTTTTAGGAAATTAAATGTGCAATCGCAGAATAAATATCCACTTTGGCGCAAGAACCAAAAGCAGAAAAGACTTGGAAAAGTTTTATTTATAATATTGAATATAAAATTTAGAAACTCTTCTAGACTGCAAAGTCCGAAGAGATTAAACAAAAAGAGAACATGATTTATGTAAGACAGGGGCCATAGGTTCAACCTCAGAATTACTGAAGGAAGAAAACAGGATGATTGCTCAGAAATTTGATGTTTGAAGATATTGTGAGAAAACTTTCCAGAGCTGCAGAGTTTACTTGAATGCACAAGCAGAAAGCTCCGCGGCATTCAAGGCAAAATCAAAGACAAGCGATTTGCTCTTAGACACCTCAGGTTGGAATGTTTGAAGCAGAGTAATGAAGCAAAACGAAAACAGCAACAAATCCTTTCAGCATCCAGGTGGCAAAAGTAGTTGACCTAAAAAGAAATCAAGATATCTGTGTCTATGGCCTCCGGTTTTTTAGCAATGAAAAAAGCAGCAAAAGTAATAAAACAATATTGATATAGATTTTTGGGAGAAAGGTTGTGAACAAGTAAATCTGTTCTACACGTGTGAAAGCCACAAAAGCATCATTTACGTAAGAAAAAAAAATATCCCAGACTTTCTTATCAAAGTGGTCTGTGGACTAGCAGTATCAGCACTGCCTATGAGCTTATTAAGCAGAACCTCCAGCCCACCTTAGATCTCCAGATCAGAACTTCCCGTTAGTTAGAATCCCAGACGATTCCTGTATACCTTGCAGTGTGAGGACTACTGGTTTAAGACATGCTTTATGGACCAAGATTGGAATTAAAATTAAGAACTCAGAAAGGGGAGTGATGGTATCGATGATTGGTAAATTGCTCTGTGAACTGTCAAAGACTCCACCTATCAGGAGGTCTGTAAAAAAACATGTTCGCTAGGCAAGATCACCCATGAGGACACAGGTAGGAGATGACTCTGGAAGAACAGAAGAGGATGGTCCCCTCACAGCAGGAGTCAGGAAAAATTTCCCTTTCATTTCTTCCATTGTGCCTTTTTGTCACTTATGACAATAACCCTATAACTGACATCAAGTTCTCGAGAAGGATCTGTCTCAAACATAAGAATTAACATAGGTTTAATAAAAGCAATTAGGTGCAATTGGAACAATGCTTTTTAGAAAACCAAGATATCTGTGTCTATGGAGTAAAATACTGCAAAGAAAGTTTTAAAAATTGTTAAGGGAAAAAAGCTATGTCTTTTGACATCTCTGTCTTTTAAGTTTTCTAGAATGAGCAGATTATTGTAGATTATCAAGACTTAAATTTTACAAAAGTTTTCTATCATGATGTGAATACCTAAGCAAGCATGCAAACCATAAACTTCCTTCTAGCGTTGTCCCTCACCATCCCTCTTCCTGCACCCTGTGTGCTGTGAAATCTGCCTCTGGCTTTCCCACTCAGGGTTTTTGTTTACAAGAATATCCGCCTCCTGGGCCACTGGAAATGAATACGGACACAGGCCCAGTTCCCATGACACATTCTCAATTCTCCATGAAGACTTCCCTGAAAGCTAGGACTTTTGCTATTCTAACCCCATCCAACTCCCTGTAGCTCTCTTCAAATCTTTAATATGCATTAGTACTATTACTAGTAGTAGCAACAATAGCAGTAGTAGCAGCAGTGATACTTCACTGTTTTAATGTCCTTACTGCATCCCAACCACCTCAAGGCTTTTTGGTATTTTGAAAGCACCTCGGTTATAGTAAGCCCCAATAAGGGATGGTTAAGTGGATGATAGATCCAAAAGAGAATGGAACCTCATGTCATTTCTTCTTTTTTTCCCTTGCCAGCTGGTAAGCATTGCTATGCATTTGTTTAGAATGAAAAGTTTGTGATTTAAGTATCAATAGCTTTGTAGAATTAAAAAATAGATATCTTGAGAAAACACTTAAGTGTGCCTTTAATAAACAAAACACCAAAAAGCATATCATCTCTCTCTTTATTGGAACAAGCTTATAATCCTACCTTGGGCAAATTGCTTCTTCAGCTCCAGAGAATTGTTTGCTCTAAAATTAGAAGAAATGAGTTTGGATTAAGAATTCTCTAAAGCCCCTTCCAAAACTAGCCCTCTCTAATTCTAAAATGATGATAAAGCCAAGGGACTTTGGCTTTTAGGGACTTGAGTTGTGTTTCAAATATTATGTCACAAAATCATAATTATTGTCAAAGCTTAGCTATTTACAGAGTGTTCAATCTGATTCTTGGCTCTCACGTCATCCATCTTTTATCATGTTTTTTTTTTTTTTTTTTTCTTTTCTTCCTAGAACAACTTCAAACCAAGGGCTTCCTCTGTGATCTGTTTGCCTTCTCAATTTGAGCGCTGCTTTCTACAGCCACAGCTGTCCCCAATTAACCTTTCTCCCAGCTACTGGTACCTCATGCACTAGTTCTAAGTTAGGCAAGTACCACTTTCTTAACAATGCATATCTCCAGCTCCAATTAAACAATCAATGTTTTTGTTTTTTGGTACCGAAGATTGAACCCCGGGGTGCTTAAAAACTGAGCCACATCTCCAGCATTTTAATATTTTATTTAGAGACAGGATCTCTCTGAGTTACTTAGGGCCACGCTAAGTTGCTGAAGCCAAACTGGAATTCATGATCCTTCTGCCTCAGCCTCCCAAGCTGCTGGGATTACAGGCATGTGCCACTGCACCCTGTAAACCACCAACTTTAAAAAAAAAATATTTATTTATTTGCTTTAGTTGTACACAATGTGTTTATTTTTATGTGGTACTGAGGATCGAACCCGGGCCACACACATGCTAGGTGAGTGCTCTACCACTGAGCCACAATCCCAGCCCCAAACCACCAACTTTTAATACATGTATTCAATGGAAATTTTATTGATAATCTATCAGCTATATGATATTGTACTTATAAACTGTTTATAATGAATAGCATATAATCTACCACAGCATAGAGGACTAAAATTTATTTCCAATTTTGTAGTTTATGGATGATTCTCACATATACAATGTGAAAAGTATTCACATATTTTTCATATATATATATATACATATATATGAAATTCATATCAATGATTGTTGGGTTGACTTTCTAATGTGTTACAGTTAAAAAGTATCAAGAGAGACTTACTCCTGACACTTTGTTGAGGTCAATGCCACTGTGTTAGTCAGTTTTCAGTTGCTGGGACAAAATACCTGTGCACAGCAATATAGAGGTGGAAGGATTTATTTGGGCTCTGGGTTTCAGGTTTTAGTTCAAGGTCTGCCAGCTCCATTGTTTGGGGCCTGAAATGAGGCAGAACATTCTAGCAGAATGGTGTGGCAGAGAAAATATGCTCAGCTCATGACAGCTGGAAAGCAGAGAGTAAGAGAGGGAGGAAGGGGCCAGGGATAAGATATACCCTTCCAGGGCACACCCCCAGTGACCTCCTTCTTCCAAGCAGGTCCCACCTTCAACAGTTTCTACCACCTCACAATAATGCTATCAAACTCTGAATCTATCAGTGGGTTAATCCTCTGATGGGGTTAGCGCTCTCTTGACCCAATCCTTTCCCCAAAGCCCTGCCTTTGAACATTGCTGCTTTGAGGACCAAACCTTTGACACATAAACCTTTGGGGGACATTCCAGATCTAACCACAGCAACAACTGAGTCCAAAAACTAGTACTAATGCATAGTCATCCTACATTTTTCATTTAACTTTTGGCAATCACTTTGTGTATTCATGTACTTTCTCAACTGCCCAAGTACAAATCTAAGTTTTCTTTCTCTGTGATACCTTTTGGTCAGAAATATCTCCCTGCTCCTAAGTTTTTTTTTTCTGTGACCCCCTTTGGTCAGAAATGTCTCCCTGCTCCTCTCTCCCCGCCACAACTGCCCATAGCACTTTTCCTATACCTAATTTATTAGATTTTTATATTATCTTATTTCAAAAATCTTATTGCATTTTTCTTCCTATTCATGTTTTATTTCTTCTGTTTCTTGCATCTTGTCCCCAGGCAGACTGAATCTGAACCTAAGGAGCATCCGTGAAGTTGGTCTACCGCAGATTCAACCAAATGCGGATTGAAGTCATTTGAATTTAAGAAATTGTGTCTATATTGAACATGTACAAAGTTTTTATTGTCATTAGTTACTAAACAATGCAGTAAATAAAATCAGTTTAATTATCATTTACATCATACTAGTATTATAAGTAACTTAGAGATGATTTACAGTATGTAGGAGGTATAGGCAAGTAATATGCTCATGACGTCTAAATAAGAGTTAAGCATCTATGAATTCTGATATTTGGAGGAAACTTTTAAACCAATCCCCTGTGGATCTCAAGTCAAATTCTAAAGACTAGAATTGTAAAAAAGCCTCATCGTTCATATGTGAAACCAAGAACATCTATGCCAAGGGAAAGAACAACATGCTTAAATTACATGTCCCTTGAGAGAGTAAAGCATAGTGGTTAAGCTTAGGTTCTGGTCACATCCCAGCTCTGCCCCTCATAAGTTAGGCCTTGGCAAGTCACTTAACCACTGTGAACTTAATGTGTAAATAGGGATATAACAGTACCTGTCTCATAAGATTATTCTGACCTTAAATGAGACATCATATATAAGTGCTAGGAGTGCCTGGCACTTAGTATGTGATTTAAGTTAATAAATCCAAGCCCTCTGTGATCTTTACAAAGTATTCGTACTAGTACATGCATTATGGCATTTTTATGTATTTATAAAAACTGGCAACTTTCTTTTCTCAGTGGCAAACTTTTCAAAGTATTTTTGTTTGTTTGCTTGCTTGCTTTGTTTTTTGAGACTGGGTCTTGCTATTACCCAGGATGGCCTTAAACTCTTGGACTCCTGCCTCAGTCTTCAGAGCCACTGGGATTACAGGCCTGTGCCACTGTGCCCAGCAAGGCCAGTACATTTCTAAAGACTTCATTGCCCCAATTATGTCATTACATGAATTTAACCTCCCCTAGAAGAAGAACTGTCATGGGTCCCAGTGACATGGACTACTGGAATCCTCAGAGACTGAGGCCAACCAGCCACGCAAGTGCATAGACAACAGATGAGGAGCCACTGAGCAGGAGATTAGGCTTTATGGGGTCAAAGTTGAGTGAAGGACTTGGATTTATTTTCTCTTTCTTTATGACTCACATATATTTTGATTTCCAACATGTATTTTTCACATGCTACACCCTGTTTAAATATGAAGGAATAAAAAAGGCAAATGTTATCTTTAAACAAAAAGTGGTATTAGTGAGTGCATTAGGGCATTTGCAGAGATGGTCACAATAATCTCACCTACTCCTGTATGCACACACCTTTGCAAGATGATTTTGCTATTCTTCCCATAAAGATGTGAAATCTGCCTATCCACCTTTTGAATCTGAGCCATCCCCTGACTTGCTTTGAACAACAGAAGAATATGACAGAACTGACATTTTTACAACTTCTGAGTGTAGGTTTTCAGAAACCTTGCAGCTTATACTCTTAAGCTCTCTTGCTTTGTATATAACCCAACTACTATGGGAAAAAACCTGAGCTAGCCTGCTCTTTGCTGGAGACATGACATCACCAATCAGCTCCAAACTGACCAGACCATTGACTGTAGCTGCATGAGTGCTCCAAGGCAAGTTAAGTTTATCAGAATGACCATCCAGATGAGCCCAGCCCAAATTATTAAACTTGAGGACCGTGAGCTAAAAAATGATTATTTCAGGCCACTGAATTTTGAGCCAGTTTGTTACAGAGCCAAAGCTAACTGATACACATAGTATATGCCATTGAAATTCCTTTAGTTCAGTGAAGGTATTTGAACTATTAACAAGCTTTCTGGCCTTTTTAAAGGGGGTTTGAAATGAAAATGATCATCATAAGATTGTGAGCACAAGCTCACCTGGAAAAAAATATGTAACAGGTGGTTCTAAGGTACTGTTTCCACTGAAAAGACACTGACTTTTTGTGGAAATGAGGCAACTATATACTCAAGACTCACAATGAATCTGCTTTTCAATATAATTCAAATCTTTACATTTAGAGCCTATTTATACTTTACCAAATACTTTAAACTATAATATCTCTTCTGGTTTGGAAGAAAAAAATTGTTAGAGAGGACCATGAATTCAGAGGTTTTCAAACTCAGCATCATAGAATTAAAAATGATCAGAGGTCTGTAACCCCCAATCTTCTATATTATCTATTTCAAAATATTGAAGACCCAATTAAGAGTTCATTTGAAGAAAAGGTTCAGTGACTACAAATGTGTGAAATGACACAGACAAAAACTCAAGTAAATTAATGCACCACCCCCCTCTGCACAAAATTAGGTTTCCAGACTTAAACCAGTTGTACAGCTCCATTATAATCTCCATTTCTCATATCTGAGGAACCTGGGCTCAGTTGCTTGAGATCACTCAGCCTGGAAAAGCTCTCACACAGTCCTACTGATCCTAGATCTTTCCTCCTTGCAACAATGTTTGGGAACTTGTAACTTTGTTAAGGCTTGGCCACAGGTAGATTACACACTGTATACGCAATTGCCCATTTGTTGTTATCATCACCACTAACTGAGATTATTAGAGTGAAAATGGCCTGTATTTCGATATTATTGTATGATTTCCCAGAAGAAGACTTGAGGGAAAAGAGCTCAGTTTCTTTACTAGAGTTCAAAAAGATGATGACTTAGTATCCTTTAACTACTTAATCTGTGTCGTCCATGCAAACCCTTATCCCTCAGGAAGTCCCCTAGGAAGGGAAAATGATGTCTAATTCTAATTCTAATCCTGGCCAAAACTCACCAGGCTGACAAATGCACTTCTCCATTTGAATCAGATCCTGTTTGCCCACTTGCCAGTAAAGGGATTAGGACTACTTGCTTTCTCAGGCCCCATTTCTCACTCTAAAAACTTTCCATGGAATCAAAGAAATTAGTACCTAAGTAATGTGTGTTAAGGAATTTCTGTCAATAGCAGAGAATCCCTATCTCTGTGAGTTGTATTTTTGAATTTTTTCTTTTCTTTTCACATGCATACTTCCTAGGAGTACAAGGTGTTAGGATGTAGACCTTTATTTATTCCTAGGGTGTTTTGGGCATAAGCAGGAACTGCTGTGAGAGCTTCCCTCACACATGAGCGTCACAGACACCTCTCCAGGGTGCAAGCAGAGACCCACTCAGCCTTTACTGAGAAGATAGCAGCCTGCAAGTTGGGGCTGGAGGTGACAAGAAAGGTGATGGGAGACAGCTGGGAGCAGCACAGTGTTAGGTATCCTGAGATACCTTTCTAGCTCAAATCCCAGCTCAGGGTGTGACGGCAGGCAGACATGATCCTCCCTAGCCTCTGGTGTCTCCATTCTAGAAAGAAGCTCTTGGATTGACAATGGCTAAGGAACCATAAGGTGGCCTGTGCATGATCATATAACTGCATTCACTGAAGCTGAGTGTGAAAACATGGCTTTTGGACCTTTTTTCTGCCCCGTAGTTCATCTTGGACTAGTCTCGTCCACTTTGGGCTATGCACTTATGAATTAGCTACCTTGTAGATGATACTAGTTGAGCAGCCCCAGAAAAGGAACATAGTTTTCTTTTTATGCAAAAGTATTTTTCTTGAGAATATTCAAAGAATCAATTGGAAAAAAATCTGAATCAGGAAAAAAAAAAAGGCTATGAGGAGATTATCTGCTCATCACTGAGAATGGAATTCACTGCTCCTTACAAACAATCTAAAATAGATTTAGATTTCAGAACTCAGTCTCAAGGAGAGCTGAGGAAATGCTACGCTCAAATATTCCCACATTTTGCAACCTGAGACTCCCAATCCGAGACTTTGGTAAGTCAAAGTCAGCAGAGAGAAAGAGAAAGAGCCAGATAAGGTCCATTGGTCTCCTTGGAAAGTATTTTCTTTAAATTCATTGCCAGGGCCAGGAATCCCTTCCACAACAACCCTGACAAATGATTGCTTCCTCTTTGTTTCAACTTTTCCAGCAACTGGAAATTTACTGCTTTGATGCAGCAACCTCATTCTTGGACAACAATTAGTTAGAAAGTTATACCATGATTGTTGTCCTCCATAACTGAGCAAAGAATATCTTTTGATCATTCTCTTGTGTCAAACTTTCTAAGGGAGAAAGCAACTCTTTTCAGGATTGCTGGAACAAGCAACAAGAACAGCCTGGTTATTTCATGTGAATGGAGACTACATCAAAGTGATATTGGAGCTCACTGAGGAGAGTGAAAGAATGAATTTAGACAAGATACAAGATCTACATTCAAGGTCCTGTGTCGGCAACAGTCTTGCCCATGCTCTGAGCTGCAAATGTTTTCTCCATCTATGCCTCATTTACTGAAGAGTCAGAGTCCTGGGGGCAAGTATGAGAATGGGCAAGCTCAGTGGGCTGTGAGCTCTAGACCAAGTGAACTCAAAATACAAGTTCCTTCTTTTTCTAAAGGGATGACCATAAAGACTTGTCAGTGAACACCCTGAGTACAAACCTGTAGCTCACTGTTTTATACTCTAATAGTGCCTTGCTCAGACTGTGTCCACTCCCTTCTTTCAGAACAAATCATTATCTTCCAGAAGACTGTTTTGTAAAGGTGAACAAACAAATTCTACTATCAAATACAGTTGTATCTTCCAGCCTATTAATACCATCTATAGCTTTTATGCTTCTATAACCTGCACTAAAACATACCAGGATCACTTAATGAATTTTTAATTGGCTCTTTAAAATAGTAGTGCAATCAGCCTCCTCATTTGATTCGTGCACAAAAATCTCCAGACAGGCTGAAAGGGAAAATGTGAATCACAGTTTAAATAGATGCTTTTCAATAGCTCCATAAGACAAACTGATGTATTAATTAGCACATACTTTAGGGCATGTTATGTATTTTCATGGAAGAAAGTGAACAAACTATCATCTCACCAGAGGCAGTGAAGATTTGAGCTCTGACCCCAGAAAAAACATGGCATCACACCTTGTATTAAAAACGCCTAGTTCTGAGAACAATGAAACCAGGGACTGAGAGCAGGGCTCTGAGGGTCTGAGCAGACCAGAGAAGTGATCTCTGAAGTTAGGTAACAAGGAGACTCTTGTCTAAGTGTACCACAAGACCATGGTCTTGGATATGAGGGGGAAAGCTTTTTAACATAGATACATATGAAGAAATCCATTGGTCACAGAGATAAGACTTTTTAAAAAGCTCTTCAATAACACAATTATGCTCTTAGTTGTCCAGAAGATTTGGGCTGAAAATAGAGGCAGGCTTTCTAGTATGCATGGTATTACACTAAATGTTATAGTATTACAGTAAGTATTATGGAGATGGTGAAGACCAGTTCCTATCTTGTATGAGATGATGTTTGAAGGGATCACATGGATGCAGGCACAAATTTAATAAAGCATAACTTGTTTCTATTTTTTCATTATTATTTTCTTATCGGAAAGATGAAAATAACATTTTTTTCCTTAGAATGAGGATTATGTGATCCATTCCTTGACTGTCTTTGGTATCCATCTCTACCCACATGGAGTAGTTACTTGTATGGAGGTCTTATCTTATTGGTCTTCAGGCATGAGAGAAAAGACTGTGTTTCATGCCCTTTTCCCCACACACCCTGTAATGCTCACCTAGAACCCTAGCATAGAATATTTTCAGTGTGTGCACACTGAATGAATTGTGAAACAGAATAAGGAAGACATAGGGTCCCTTCAAGTCCAGGAATAATTTTTCCAGGTGGCTTTGGACAAGGCTGTATAAACATGGCAAATAAATTTGTTTCTCTGGGGCTTCCTTGTAAGATGAAGGGAAGGGCATTGGCTAGATAGGGGATGCTAACTAGGTTTCAATTTACGTGCCTACTTGGTTGACTTTTTTGGGCTCTATGAGTAGATGCTCTCTTTGGCTAGACTGTACACTTCAGGTATGGACAGGACGGATCCTGCCTGGTGGAAAAGAAATTGGGCATTTTGAAGTTTCTGAGAATCTGAAAAATCCATATGCCCTACTCACCTATAGATTGCTGTACCTACACTACTTCATTGAATGAAGGATAAAGGACTTTTGAAAGAACAGCATTAACAGAAAGCAAAAGGTGTGAGTCATTGCCTGACTTGCATGTACATATAGACTTACCCTCCAGGCAGTTCCCTGGAAAAGTCATGTTTGTCAAACGTGCAAGTGGAGCTGAGCAGAGGAGGTGGCTGTATGCCTGGACTTTCAAAGGCAGGCTCTTGGAACCTGATGCACTGATCGATAAGAATGACCTAAGCTGCTTGTTTTAGATACTGCTTTCTGAGTCCCACCCTGAAATACATGATTCATAATCTTGAAACTGGAGCTTGGGAGAAATACTTATGCTCAAAAATTTTCCAAGATGATTCTGACATGAAGCCAGGATTGGAAAGCACTGTTTTTGATGGCTGAATCATAGTCCAAAAGTGTCTGAAAAGGGTGAAACAAACAAGATAAAATGCCAGAAACAAATGTAAATTCCTCAACTTTACAAGAACAAGAATTGGGAAAACCTAGGCTGACAGAAGCATTTGTAATAAAACTGCAGTATGTAGTTAATTATAAATTCTTGATGAACCAACTCTGAGACAGACACAACCTCCCAAAACAGCTATAGCAGTATTAGGTTGAATGCATAGAGATGTGATTTCCAGAGCAAGAGAGAACTGCCTGTCCTACTGTGTACACTCAGGAGACAACTGGTTTTTGTTCTTGATTTAATAGTAGCAATCATTATTTTTAGTAGTAATATTTAGTAGCTGTGGTAGTAGTAATAATTTTTTATGCAGCACTTCATCATTTATAAGTTCTTTATAGTCAACATTTATTTTCCCTAAATAAAAACTTCAATTCAGCTGTGGTACTTTTGGGGTACCACAGCTCAAACCTAGGTCTTCTGTCTTCCCACATCCCATGTCCTGTCTGGTAGTTTGGAGAATTAATTTGTAGGCTAGCAGAGTAAGATAGTTGAAATCTGTGTCATCAGAAGAACTAGAGTCACTTACCCTAAAGCAGACTTAATAAGGCCTTACCTATTGTCTCCAAAGGCTTGGTGGCTTTTCTGTGGGAAGAAAGGTCAGACTTGGCACTAGAGGCCTCAGAGGGCAGAATGTGACCAATGGTGAAAGTCATAGGGAAACAGACCTTGACCCACACCTTGACTCAAAATATTTCTTTTTTTTTTTTTTTTTTTTTTTTTTTTTTACTTTTTTCTTATTTATTTTATGTGGTGCTGAGGATCGAACCCAGTGCCTTACATGTGCTAGGCCAGTGCTCCCACTGAGCCCCAGCCCCAGCCCAAGATATTTCTCAACAGTCAAGTTCTCTACAAAGTAGGATGCCTTCAGGCAGAGTCTGGAAAACTATTTACCAGGAATGCATAACAAAGAAATTTTGGATTGGTTACCTCAGTGGTCCTGGAAGGGACTGAACAGTGAAACATGACCTAAGTTATATTCTGATGGTCAGGGTTGTTGGAACTACAGGTCTGGAGGCAGGGAGTGTGGAGGAACATGGTAATCTCAGGCGTGGGGAAGCTCCATCTCTGTACCCGAGTAGCCAAGAGCCTCACCCTTTTGCCGGCTGACTGTTCTGGAGAACCTGGTGCCCTTGCTGAGCTAGAACCTGTTGCCCTTTATGCTTTTGGGAACCACAGCCTCGCTCCTTTTAAGCTTATTTTGTGAGCCTGATTTAGTTGTAGAACCACAGATTCCCAGAGTTTAGGGCACTTAAAGGCCGTTCGGTCCACTGGCTACATTACAGATTGAGAGTCAGTGAACTCTGTGACTTTAATGACACATGTCATTAAATATTAGAGTTGGGAGGGAATCTGAAGCCCTAGTCCATCTGGCCACGCCCCTTCATTTTCCTGAGGAGTGATTGGTTAAAAATCACAGAACTAGGAATGGGGTCCATCGCTGGTCTCTCCACATTGTGTTCCAGGGGTTACATCTTTCACCTCCTGTTTTCCACTGAGGATCCGTTCCCATATGGAAAGTACCCTTTGCCTTGGGAGCTCATAGAGGGCCAGCTGTCCGGAGCAG